>JAWZYV010014119.1:1200000-1818212 GCA_038373885.1 Cheiracanthium punctorium
TGTTTTCGAAATTCTTGCCTTCGGAGTCTTATTACACGTCAAGTGTCCTGCACCAGAAAGATATTATTGGGCTTGTGTTGAACCACTTCTATGTTATACCAGTATGCAAATCATAACGATACTATAGGAGCTAGGGGAGGCATATCCCCTCCCTGCCCATATGTATGGGTCCCCCCCCCCCCAATGTCCATTCTAAAAGTAAATAAGGATAACAGATAACAAAAATAGCCTTGCAATAAAGAGAATTTGAGATGTTTGTCTTAGATGTGCTTCAACTGAAATACAAATCAAGATCTTTCTTCTGAAACACAGAAATGCATACCAAATAAATAAAAATAATTCACTAATTGTAGTTTAAATTATATGAAAATTCTTGATTTATTTTTTATTTTTTTATGCAAATAATAGCAAAACAGTCAAAATTATTTAAAATTCTTGATGTCTTTTTTTCACTAATTTTACAAAAATGCTGATTTTGGTGGCACGATTGATTCACAAACTGACCTAAAAAATACTGAATGTCATTAAATATTGGTTTTGTTGAGAGTAAAAGCTCAAAGCAACAATATTTTTTATGAAATAAAACAAGAATTAGGTATGTAGAGCAAATAGTTTATACTAAATAAAGGAAAAACTAGATATTTTCATCAAAAATTGTAATTTTGCAAGAATTCAACCTCAATGCAGCACAGGTTAATATAATACAATTGAGCTAAAACATACCAATTTCATTTTCTAGTCAATTGGCAACTTTTAGGGGGGTGCCTCCAAAAATAACATTAAAATTTTTTTCTCCCATATAACTTGAGACCACTCTATGTGAAGTGTCATTAATTGCAATCTTCTTGAATTTCTAATGTTTTGCAATAATAGCCATAATCGTTATTTTTATAATTTGCTAACTTTTTGGATATTATTGATATCGATGTCCATTAAGATGGGGATTTGGACAATATGTGATGTAACTGTGCTAGGTTTTTCATATTTATATACCAAAGGGGGGTCGTCAGAAGATCCCAGAGCTGTAAGCAGTGTTGGCAACATAAGCTTGGTATGTTAAGGGTTAAATAATTTTTAATGCTCTTTTTTCATTCTGTTATTTTTTAAGGGGTCATTTCCCGCTAAAAACCCGACTCTTACTAAATTCAAGGTCTAAATGTAGGAATTTCTTAATTATCTTGAAAATTTTTGGGATTGGGTTGTGTTATATTTGCTGCCACATTATATTCAGGATTATACAGTATTTCAAGTCAGAAAAATGGCCTATAGTTTTAAATGAATAGTTTTCTAAATCTTTATGCATGATTTTTTGCTCTCTATATATTGATTGTATGTTTATTTACAGATATTGATGATATGTGGGGCAATGTTGACCAAAGTGATGTGAAATGGAATCTGCCAGAAGATGAAATATTAAGTAAAGTAGATTCTGGTTTGGAAGATAACTCAAACGAAGATGAAGCATATAAAAGAAATATTGATGAAATTGCAGATATAATGAAAGAAAAATGTAATCTAGACGTAATTTCTGATGATGGTTAGTTAATTCTTTTTGTTTAGAAGAAAATCTATACATTCATGTCCAAATGTTAAGCATAATTCATCAATGTAGTCACAAGAAGTGAAAGTTGGAGTTCACATACATACTCTAGCATGAAATAAAAGAGTTGTATCTCAATTTAATAAGGTGTGTCATCCCCTTTAGCCAGACAAACTACACAACAATTCCCTATATTTGCTATGACAGGGTGTTTAGCAGTTGTGAAAAGTTTGGAAATGTACTTGGAATTTTTTCACGTCTGGGAAGTCGAGAATTATGCTTGAAAATATAGAATTTCTGGTCAAAGTTGGGAAATCTTCTCTCCTCCACCAAGAAGAACATGGCCAAATTGGTGACAGCTCTGCTGTAGAACATTTTCAGGTGAAGAAAGAGGTGAAAGTTGTTGATATAAACAAAATTTGTTTTGAAGCTGCTCCACAAAAATGAAATCGGCTATTGCAAAAATGCAAATCTAGTTGTTTACATGTGCCCCTGAGGTGTTCATTTTCACTGTACTGTAGGCTCAGCAAAAGCCCAGTTGACTGTGTAAAATGTGTGGTGGCCATGGTGGTAGGGCTGTTGTGGATTGGTGGTAGGGCTGTTGAGATTATTTTGAATTCATCTATTGGAAAATTCGAAATTTCAGCAAGGGTGGGAAATTCTTTTCTATCTCCGAATTGTCGGGTAATGTGTTTATGTAATTACAAACTACTGCTTCACAGCAATAAATATTAAGACTTTTTGCTTCTTTAGAAAATATGTTGTCACACATGATGAGATTTACTATCGTCTCCCTCCTTTTTTTTATATGTTGTGCATTTGCAATTTGTTTCTTTTTTTCTCGCCACAGACATGTCTCTCCCTCCCATTTTCCATTTTGATCTAACAGCATGACACCTGGAGCACATGCCCCATTTGCCCTCCCCTAGTTCCAGGCCTCTGCATACATATTGAGAAAAATTGCAGATGATGCTGAATACGAAAAAAATTTGAATCTAAAACAAAATGTTTTTAGTCACTTTTAGGTCAAAAAATTTAACATGATTTTGGAAAATTTGGTTGTCAATCAACAGATTCATGTTATTTTACAGTTAGAAAACTTGAATTTTGTCTTTTTTTTTTTAAGTAAAGCATAATGATGGTCTGACATGACTTATGTTAAGATTTTATTAAATTAAAAAATGTGATATATTTAAATACAAATCCCATTGCACTTTTAAATTTTCAGTGTGTGAAGAAAGAGTTTATTTTAATGAGAGCTCTCTTATAAATCATTAAGACTTCGTAAATATACTTATTCATACTTGTCAACTTAAAATTACTTTCAAACCATGAATTGCATGTATAGTTAGTTTTTTGTTCATATGGCATTTGAAAGGTGGGTTTAATCTGCACCAGATGTAGTGTTTTCTCACTAAAAATGGAGATTGTGACTTTAGATGCCAACTTATGTATGACAAAGTTTGAAACACATATATTCTTTTTCTGTCTGGAAGGATGGCTATTTTTCTTAGCTAGGGGTATAAGGGTTTTTTGAAAAATATGGTGATATTTGTTATAAAAGGGTCCTTAAAAAAATATGAGTCTTGAAATTCTTGAAATGTGCTTGAATTTTTACCAACAATTCTGCTGGACACCCTGTCTGATATTGCAAGTAAGTTTGTGACTCAAACACTTCCAGGCATTGCAGAAAGCTCTTTGCAGTTATGTAAGGGAGTTCAATAGCTGCAAGGAAAGTTTTAGCTTTCTGCTTGTTGCAGTTGTAAGTTGTTTCATGTGCATATCCCACACATGTTCTATAACTATAGCTCCCAACCTTCAACACCCACCCCCTCCAAAACACAGGCTAACTTATGGTGGTGCCTCGCGCCTCACTTTTTTCAGCAAGCATTCAGTTTTTTATTCTTCAACAATGAACATTGAGTCACCTTTTCTACAAAATAATGTTATAAGTAAAGTTTGAATAAGCATTTTAAGTGAAAACAGAAATGTTTTTGATTAAAAATAAGAATAAATAAGAATTTTTAAAACATGCATTATTACTTGCTCTCTGCTTGTTTTCTTGTCCCCCCCCCAACCCCTGCAAACAGTCTGTGCTCCTACTAGGGGGTGTGCCCCCACTGGTTGGGAAACGCTGCTCTATAGAATTTAGATCAAATTTGAATGAGTAAGCAGGTCACAGCATGAACTGGATATTTTCTGATTCAAAGTATTTGGTAAGTTTGGACACATAGTGACAGGACACGCTATCATCTACGAATATAAAGTCAGATTATTAACCTATGATTAGCCTTGATTGAAAAATGATGCTTCTTGGGTGAAAACAAGCTCCACATTCTCTCCTTATAATTGTCCAATGAGAATTAGTTTGTTGATTAAATGAGGTGAAAGTTTTGCAACTACTGGTCCTTTATAGAGATCAGTATAACTGTGTCATCTTTAAACGATTAGTCTGGAAACCTGTACTCATGTGGTTGGTGTGATTGCTAAAACCAGTTCTTTGGAGAATTATTCCTCTAATGTGCAGTTATTGTCAGATAATGTCTAAGTAAACAGTTGTGACCAGGGGAAGAAAAAGCGCACAGGCCCCTATGGCACCCCCCTTAGCTGAGTTCCTGGTTGTGACTCTTAGTCAGTCTAGTGCTAGTTGTCAGGCAACATTTCCCTCAATTCAGTATCGCTATGACGGAAGTTTTAAATCACATGCCAACACACATATCTATGAACTTTGATTTGTAAATCTGTATTCTAGCATTCTAATGATTCTTCCTTTTTCAAATATGTCTAATTGACGATGAGTTATGCTTAACTTTTGGACACCAGTTCTTATAGTAGTAGTTATTTTCTTATGGTCTGTTAATCATATCCTTTTGATAGACATTCATTGCATGAAATGATTCTTTTTAGACATGTGTTGAATGAAAAGAGGATAAACTATGCGTTTAAATACATGATCTACAAACAGGATTGCAAATTTACCTAAATGTCTGGAAAATTTTCACCATCTCCATATTCAGAGAAACTCATTTGATTACCTAATAAACAAACTTTCTGCATTGTACTCAAGAAAAAAAAAATAATAACAACATGGCATAAGAAAAACTCTAAGAAGCTCTCACATAACTACACATTTCAATATTTTGCCCCTTTTATTGCTATCATCAAGAAGATTGACAAGTGTTGAATGTTTTTTTTACTTGCTTGCCACGTTTTTTCGATGTTTGCCATTGAAGAAGTGCACCCCAGAATGCTGTCTTCTGTAGCTCAGTATGCTTTTAAGTGCCTGCAAAACTTTTTTTCTCTGCCTGGTTATTTTATTTTTTTTTTTATTGCAACATTTGATGTATCATTAAACAGGGTGGTCAAAAAGAAAGTTTCCTGACATAATGACATCTAGCAGTTGTTCTATTCAACCTATCGACATGAATTTTCAGGTATAGCTTTTTGAAGGTATGCGCAGACTTGCCAACTTTTACGCTTTACGCGTAAAATTTACGCATTTCGGCTGCTGTTTACGCTTTTAC
This sequence comes from Cheiracanthium punctorium, assembly GCA_038373885.1. NCBI lineage: Eukaryota > Metazoa > Arthropoda > Arachnida > Araneae > Cheiracanthiidae > Cheiracanthium > Cheiracanthium punctorium. The sequence goes on from JAWZYV010014119.1 coordinate 1,205,065, forward strand.
GCATACAACGCTTTTTTTTACGCATTTCCGGATATTTTCTTCCTAACTTGTGTTTATTTCTTTAAAACTGAAATTGATATTAAAAAGAAATGTATTAGGTTTTAAATTGAAATGATGTTCTATGCTTGGGCCTTTTTGCCTTTTCAATATGGATCTAAGTGCACATCATCGGCACCATGATCCACATCCCACATCCATGTTGACACAATGCGCATCAAAATATTCTTCTTAGTTGCCACTGAGGCAAAGAAAAAAAAAACTTTTTGCAGATGGGACACTGAGTATTTCTTAATTGGTTTACCCAGTCATGACGTCATAGAGTAGAGCGAATGGGAGAATCGCTTACTAGGGAGTATGTCTTTCTCCTGTGACTTGTGTGTCTGTGTCTCACGTGGTGTTCTTCGTTATCAGCCATCAGCACACGCTCGCATTGTGGTTAAGACTTAAGAGACAGGGGTAAACAGTAGTATGAACATACTTCGATTGATTTTCTGAGGATTATTTTTGATAAATGACCTGTAATGGCCACTAAAACAGCATAACTTATAAACAAAGTTATAGCAAAAAATGGGCATGTATAGTATGTCAAAGAAGTGAAATTTGCTTATTGTAACGTGTGCCGGAGTGATTTCAGAATTTCTCACGCAGGAAACTGACATTTCTCGCCACGTGAGTTCGTCAAAACACAGTGAAAATGTGAAACGTGCTAACAGCAGCAAAAGTCCACAAACATTTTTCAAAGAGGACGGACAGTCCAGTGGCAGATTAATGAAAGTTTCTCGTGGGGGCGGTTAGTTAGAAGATGACATATACATCCATTTTATGGAAGCAATTTAGGATCTTTTACAGTAATTTCTTTTTTCTCGGGGGGGGGGGGGGGGCGGTCGCCCCCCCTTTAATCCGCCCTTGGGACAGTCGGACGTTATTCATGCAGAACTGTTATTTACATCTTTCTTGATTGAACACAATGTTCCTATTTTAGCAGCTGACCATGCTGAATGTGAGAGGGTTTTCAGTATTATTCGGAAAAACGGCAATGAATTTCGTTGCAACTTGTCTAATAAGATTTTGGAAAGCCTTATTATTATGAAAGCCGAAAAAGCTCTGCTGCTTCTTGAAGTCAGCACAGTCAAAATGAGAGTTTTTTTCAAGTCAGTTAAGTGATTATAATTAATAAATTATTACCAGGAATCTGGAAGATGGTGTATTGATTTGCCTTTTATTCAACAACTTCATTTTCTTTTATTGTTCTTAGCTTTATTTAATACTTAAACTTCAAATAAATAATTGTGATATAAAATGCATTAAAAATAATACTCGTGCATTCTATGGTGAAAGGTAAAAAATAACGCTCACGCGTTGTATAGCAAAAACTGTCGAAATTTCTGTTCGTGCGCTGTTTTACACATTTTGATTTTCCCAGGTTGGCAAGTCTGTATGCGCTGAAGATCCTATGAGCGACAAGATAATAGCGCTAATGGTTACAGTTAAAGTGAGTAGAAACTCGAGATTTTCTGTTGGCAACACCCAGGTTTTTTTTTGGTCTCAAAGTGTTCAGCACACTCTACTACCCCTAAAAACACTTTGGAATGGAAATTCTGACCCAAAAAACGGAGCTGTAATGAGCACCGGAAACAGTTTTGGGTGCGGCCGAAAAAAAGAGAGAGAGGATGCGTTATTTCCTGCCCTTTCTCATTTGCGTGGCCTCTGCGATCACCCGACCTTACCCCCATGGATTTCTGGTTCTGGGGTTATTTAAAATCCAGAATTTACATGTGCAATCCTCGAAATTTGCCAGAATTGAAAGATTCAATCAGACAAGAGATTGCAAACATTCAGTGAGAAATGATGCATTCGGCTGCACTGTCCACTGTCTCCTGAATGCAATATGTCATTGCATGCGATGGCACACATGTGGAAAATGCCAAATGAAACAGTTTTGGCTCTTTCTAAACCGTTAGCGCTATTAACGCTCACAGGATCTCTTTTAATTCAAGAGAAAATACTTTTAGTTAATTGGTTTAAAACCTGTTGTGACAGACATGACAAAATTTGGACATAGATTTAGAATGACCATGTATTATTACCATTTGCTCTTCATTGGTATGTATTTTAAGTCTAGAATTTTTTGGGACTTAGAACAAGACAGATGTCAAGGAAGGAAAAAAAAAGAAATTTGAAAACTGTAAAATATTATAAAATATTTATCAGCGTGCCAGACCCCAAGCAACACAACGTTTTTTCAATAAGGTTTAAATGTGAAATGCTAACATACAAAATGCTGTTTCAATGTGAACTTTCAATGTCGTTTCCACATGATTTTGTTCAGTTTTCTCCACATGGTTTCAGCATGGACATTGATATAACATTGAAACAACATTGTAAAATCACAAGAGGAAAACAAATAAAAAAACAAGATTTTATTTCTTTCGTGCAAAATTATTAAAATCATACGGAAATTTACGAAAAATAAAATTGTTGATAATTATCTACTTGAAAACATCATTTTAATTTGTATTAAAATATAGCATTGTCATAATACATTTTTACAGCAGTAAATACAAATAAAAATGATAATTTAAAGTAGATAATTATCAACAGTTTTATTTTTCGTAAATTTCTGTACGATTTTAATGATTTTGCATGAAAGACATAAAATGTTTTTTTTTTTTTTTTTTTTTTTTTTCCCCTCTTGTGATTTCACAATGTTGTTTCAATATTATATTAATGTCTATGCTGAAACAATGTGGAGAAAACTGAACAAAATCATGTGGAAACGACATTGAAAGTTCACATTGAAACAACATTGTTGTGTTGCTTGGGACATGACATGTGTACACTTTTCTATGAAGGTATGTATTTTTTCCTTTCATTTGTTTTTTATCATAATTTAGGGATTACAATATGATATAGTGTTGATATTATTATGTAGTATGATTCACAAAATAAAATTATAAGAAACAATTAAAATTTATAACCCCCCTGAAATTGACTAGTGTGGGAGCTGTAACATTTACTAGTATTTGCTCCTTCTCATAGCAAACATGATCTTTGAGTTCAAATTTAAACAGGCCTTTAAGTTTATTTAGTACTAAGCATTTGATTTTGTACTAGTTCTGCTTGATTTCTGTTATTATTCCATGGAAAACCTCATTATCGTGTTGTACATTCACCCATTGGCCACATTGCAAATTGTAAGTACTAGCATTTTCCAAGGGGTAGTTTTTGGTACATTTACCAGTATTGAAGTAAATAAGCATGCCCTTTTTACACTCTGAAGTTAGGCTATAAATTTTTATTATCCTAGGTGTACAGCTGCGGGGGGAAAAAAAAAGGCCCACTTGTACATTTTTCGGCCGTCGTTCGTCGCACAGCAAAGTTATAGATACCAATCGTTTAAGATTGACGCACACTTTAATTTGCTATGCATAAAAATTGCATAAGGGGCCATCTACATATTAAAATTCGCACCAACTTTTTTTTTTCTGAATAGCAACCCCTAGATTTCACTTCATATTTCAAAAATTTAGCTCATTTTAAACCCGGACACCAATTTTCAATAAATTTGGACAGAAAATGAGTGAGTTATGAGCACCCAAAATCCCCCTCCCCCTATGTTAAAATATTTTTTCATACTTCAATTCACATCTCATATAATATTGGTAGTAAGAAGCTGATTTTTATTCGTACTATTAGAACTAAACAACCCAAACATAATTTAATTTTATTATGATTTTTAATAAATCATTAATATGAATTATGAATTATTAAATTAATATTAAAAAAAATTATGAATAGTGACCTAGCCAAATTTCGATGGAAATAGATGCAGAAATTAATATTACATGGCTGTGCAAAATTTCAAATTTTTACGTTCAGTAGTTTAATTTATATTAAATAAAATGTGTTCTTTTCATGAGTTAAGGGACCATATATTAATTTATTAAGTGAAATTTTTTTTAAATTGCATAAAATAAATGTAAATTAGATTTATTTTGTGCAAAAACACAGTAAAAGATACCAGTATTAAATATATCCAATTTTGAAGCAAATAAATTAGACGTTTTTACAGTTTGTTGGGGATTCTATAAAGCGTGTATTGTTGCGTCTGCTACCATATTCCCCCAAATAAAATATTTTCCAGCTATAGAATTAGATGCAGTAGATGTATGTCTTCTAATACAACGTCCTATTTCTGAAAAACTAACATCCTGAACTTTCCAGGCATGAATGTGACCTGTTTTAATATCGGAAACATTAGGTCTTTGGAATTCCCCATACTTTATCAAACATTCAAAATCACGTTTTTCTGTAAAAAAATTTTCATCTAACTATAAATTAAAATAATGCCAAAAGTCTTAAGAATATTGCACATTGCTGGCAATAGTGTTAAATGAAGAAAGTGAAATAACAAAAACAGTGATAATATTGGGTCGGCAACAAAGTAATTGCGTTTTTTACATGAAATTCAAACAAATAAATTTTCAATCATGAAACCATTCTTTAAGTTCGACCATAGCTGAGTCGAGCAATATTCATGCTTGTAGTCAGAAGAGCAGGGGGCAGCCTCTAACTCCTGCCAACATTTCAGCTGTCTAAGAGAAACATCAAGGGAAACACTGAATAACAATTTCAAAATTACAAAGATTTTCAAAATCCTTAGCAGTCATTTTGCATTTTTCCCTTAAATCATGTGTACGAACCAAGAAAGTTATGAACTCACGGTCATTTGGACCACAGACTAAATATTCTATTCTACCCTTGATATTCTCAGTACAAAAAACTTTAAGAGAGATGGGAACAATATTTTCCTTGAAAATAATATTAATTTCTTTTAATTCTCGTGAGCGAAATAAATGAAAGGCGAAAAGTTCGGAACCTACAAATAGCGTTTTTCAATTTGCAGAAAGTCCCTTAAAAACGTGCAAAAATGAATTCGCAATATCTCCGGAAATTATCGTAGAAAATTGGTGAAAATTTATATTTAGGGTAATTTGAAGGTTTTCTTTCGTTTAATAAAGTCAAAATATGGGGTTGCCATTGAGAAAAACGAAGTTGATGCAGAATTAAATATGAAGACGGCCCCTTATGCAAATTAAATTAATAGTACATTAAAGTACGCGTTATTTGCAAGTGAATGGTATATATAACTTTGCTATACGACGAACGATGGCGAAATAAAGAGCAAGTGGGCCTTTTTTTTTCTGCAGCTGTACATGATAGAAACAATGAGAGTTTCTCGTTCTACGTATTTATTTGATTTTTTGTCTTGTCAAATCAAAGCTTACTTTCATTGTATTTTTTCTTGAGATTCATACATTACATTGATTCCAGAGCAAATTTTTCTTCGAGCTCTAGCAAACTTATAATAGTGTTCTTAAGAGCTATACTTCTAGCTCGAATAGCCTCTCGAACATGACACTTTGTAATCACACCAATCACTTTTTAAAATTTTTTTACCCCCATACAAAAGAAATTCCAGTTAGTAAAATGTGCTACATGCACTTATGACATGATGAAGAAAAATTGAGAATTATATCCAGAAAAGTGTCAGAGGTATGAAGATATATATATGCTAGCTTAAACTAATGGCTATGAAAGGGGAAAAAATATATCAGATGGTAGCATTTCAGTGGTCATAACAAATGTCCTCAAAAGCACTTTGCTGAGTTGTAACGAAATACTTTTGACATCAATACTTAGTTAAATAATAACTTTCAAAGAATAAGATTAAGGAAAAGTTGCTTGAAAAACCAATTGTAACAGACATGATTGGTGTGATGGATGTGACAATTTTAATGTTCTGTATTTCACTCCAATTCTAATTTTCTTTTTAATTTTTTTATGAATTGTTTCTTTTGACATATAAAAAAGATAAAATAAAATCTTATTAATTTTCAATAAGCAGATTTTATTACGAATTAAAAGATCCAAGTTTTTTTCTGTCAGGCATGATATGAAGACTAATATCAAGTTTGGGGGAAATGGCAAAATAATTTAAAGTTGTCCTGTGAAAATTTTGGTATTTATAAACATAAAGTGATCCATTCTTTAAAAAAAAATCGTATTTACTTTAAAAATTAATGTCGTAATTTAATGCCTCTGGAGCTTATTAAACTAGAGGTAAAAATGTTAATTTCTCCCATTTGAAATTTATCCTTTGAGTAATGAACTATAAAAAAATATTTATGTAATTATCTTATATCTTGTTATTATGAAATTTGACTTATTTTCTATCAGTTGGAACAAACAAACAAAATATTTAGCTGAAATTCAAAAAATTATGTTTAAGTCACATTTTCATGGAATTAGCCTTATCTGTTGATGAAAATAAGTGTGTAGTAATGTAACTTTTACACAAATTATGAATTTTATAAATTAATTTTTACTTGTCATTTTTATTTTTTACTTTGTGTGAAAAATTATGTATAATATTTAAAAACTGTGGAAAGTGAGGGTTCAGGGGTAACAAGATTCAAGGGAATTTTTTTTTTTTTTTAATGGGTATATTAAAAGTATTTTTGTAGAGATGCAGTTGCCAATAAAAGAAGCTGTTGCCCATTCCTTTCATTCCACAGGAAGGTAGCATGATGGCTAATGCTATCCTGTAATGCAAGTTTTTTTTTTCATTCATTAAAAATTATGATTATTTAAAATAGTTCTAATAGTATAATCTAAGTATAATAATAATAGTTATTTAATGTAAAATGGAAATATGCTATGGTTTTGGGGGAAATTTTAGAAGGAAAAATTTGCATTCTTGGAAAATTTTGGACCCTGAGCATTTCCTACACCCCTGGTGAACAATAAAATGGATTCTATTGCTGTTGCAATATATTGTAACCTTTCAATTTTTTAAAGAGTGTCGGTATTGTGTCCATTATTTTGTAAAAAGTACGGGAACTGGACAAAATGAACAGATCTAAAATCCACTGATTTTGAATAAGTGTATTGCTATTACATAATAAATTTGCATTCGTGCATCTCTTTGAAAATAAAGGTATTTAAAAAATTATTCATTGGAAGAGTATTAGCACTTTGGTTAACAAAGAAAAGCTCAATTGCATAGAGAAATAAGTATTTTAATGTAATACTTTTTCTGTAAAATTAATTACATTTCACAAAATATAAAAGTAATTAGGCCAATTTAAATAAAACTACTACTATATTGAGAAAAAAAAATGAGCTCCTATATTTCTTCAAAAATAGAACTACACACTATAACAACAACAACAAAAAAAAAACGACATACCAAGACGGAATTGCCCAATTGCGATAAAAATTGGTAGATGTAAAGAACATTCGTAAAAAAAAAAAAAAAAAAAAAAAAAGAGTTTGACCATTACAAAGGAGGGAGTCAATAGGGTGTTGGTTCATTTCTGGCTTCTATGCAAGCTGTCACCGGGCATGGCAGATAAAGTTCCCGGACGGTGTCTTGTAGAATTTTTTGACAAATTGTCTCTTAATTGTTGGGCTAAATCGGCAATATTTTGAGATGGTTGCAATTGCCTTCCAATAATGTCCCAAATGTGTACTATGGGACCCCAACGCAGAACATGCCGAAATCGGCGACGTGCGTCGCAGAACAAAGAGCTCCGCTGCAGAACAATTATGGATGAGAACTGAAAAGGGAGAGAGAGGGGAGAAATCAATCACTTTTAACAGAAAGTCAAACTCAAAAGCCAGACAGCAATCTGGAGGGATACCATTTCATCTCCTGCATCCAGGCATAGAAAGAATATATTCCTTTGGGGGGGGGGGAGATGACACGGCGGCAATTAGTCAAAAGTGAATTATCACCCAAAAGGCGCCTGATCATCTCCTTCTGGGAGAGCGCCACCTTTTTGGACCCCACATGTGGAGAACGGACAGCGCTTATCACTTGCAATATCATTCACATTCATTTTCTAGCTACGTTTTTTCCCCCGGTAAATATGTCTGCTCGAGACAGTCTCTTGCTTTGAGTGTAATACTCCTATAATTTTTAAAAATTATAGGAACATATAAAACTGAGAATTGTTATGTGCGACCCCTTTAAAAAAATTGGATTAAAACGGCTCCTTTACAAAAATACAATCGATTAAAATGGCCACTTCAAAATTACAAGTAGTAAAATTAGACCTTCATATATGCATCCCGTTAAAATGCATTTTTGCAAATAATTTACCCTCTTCTGAATATGATGTTTATTAAATAGCTTTTTTATTTCATCTTTCGTGAGCTGTGAGCTGACCTTAAAGGTGCCTCTCCGATGTTTGTTTTCTGCTGACACAACAAGAAAACGCGATCAGGATTTTCAAACAAATATATATATATAAATAAATATATAGCGCGCATACTTAGAAAGGGAAAGGGAGATTAAGCAATTCCGCCTGTCGATCTTGATACTGCAATGTCAGAAGTTATGTTTAGTAACTACACAGTTGCAAATTATTTAATAAATATTCATAATTTCAGATTTTACCGCCGTAGCAAAAGCAGTTAGTAACGATGCTCCGGATGTTTCGCGCTCTTGCAAGTTTATGCTGTGAACGATTGTTTCGTTAAACTGGTCTTCCTATTACAGTTTATTCATAATTATTATAAGATAATACTATGCTTTAAGTAATTATGGATGCATTTAGAAATGCAAAACGACTATAAACGGGTCCGAAAATTTACGCGATTTCGAAACATCGGTCTGAAAATCTTGAGAATTCCAACATTTTGCGAATGCAACATTTGAATATTTTATGGTTTTTGTTGCAATTAAGAATATTTAGCCTTACATATAAAAATTAACATCGATAGCGTATGATAAATTTAAATTATTGGCCCGATTATATTTTCTAATTATCTCTTCTGAAAAATTCAATATATTTTATTAAAAACTGTACAGAATTCTGCAAGTTCTTTTTCTCCATACTCATTTAACTCCCCAGAAAAAGATGGAAAGAAAGCTGTATATAAAATGTCAGCAGTGCAAACAGATATCAACTTTCCAGGCCCATCTTCACCAAAGAAACGTCTCATTATATTTGCACTAGCACTTTTGCATACTTCATGACAAGGAGACACAGGGTCTGTTACACTGCTTGTGTACTTAAGTGCACCAGACTTCTGAGCATTTGGTTGTAGGGAGGGGGGGGGGGTAAGATTATAAAGGAAGAGAAAAGATTTTAAATATGAAATACCCAGAAGTCTTAAGGAACAAAAGTCTTTTTATTGAGAAAATTATTTTACTTTTATTTTCATTCTCTATTTTGCAAAGTTCAAACAATTAAAATATTATAGTGAATGCATAAAAATATTAATAACTCTTCTGTTCAAAATAACCCTATAATGGTATAAATATCTATTTCAGTTATTCAATATTTATTCCACTACAAATTTCAGTTCTTAATTAATTTTTTTTTAATGGACAACAATAGCTAAAAAATTTTTCAGGATTATCATGCAGCCATAATAAATATTCTGTTGATATTAACAATCAGCTGGTCATCTATTTAAGTGGTAATATTGAAATAGCCGGAAAGGAGATAAGAACATTTGCCTCCCCGTCTAGCTCACAAAGAAAACCACAAAGCATTCTGTAACTCCAAGCCACAAAGTAAGAAAGGGGAAAGAAATTATGTTTTGACAATAAATTTCTAACTTTTGAACAAATTAAGATGTCTTTCTAAAATTTAGACTCTGAATCAATTTTTGCATTTAAAAGTGCTCCCCAAATTTTCAAACAAATCGGTCCATTAATAAAAAAAATTATAGATGAATTAGTTTTTACACAGTTGATTTCCATCCCCCTTCTCATCAAGGTCCGCTACTACCCAGACTGGGCCTCCCGAGTGCTTCCGGAGGGGGAAAGAGGGCGGGAGAGTTCTATTACCATAGCAGTTGTGCAAATTCCTCCTTTTCATTTGACAAGTATCATTAACACATTAGGTGTAAGCAAACAAATAAAAGGGCTAAAGAAACTTTCTTAGAGATTAAAAAGAACTTCGCTGGCAAAAGAGGGTGTCTAGTTTTTCATCATCGGGGCGCTAACGAATTTTTTTTTTTTAAAGGGCATCGGGGCGCGGCGCACCACTGACCTCGCCTAGAATGAACTCAGCAGATTATAAATATCAAAATTAGCAATATAATACACAAATGATTTTGATAACAATAGAATTTAATGATATTTGATTTTTTATCCCATTAAATATTTAGCTGCTTCATCAAAATTGAACAACCCAGCACACAGGAAAAGCCCGCTACTGTTTTTTTTTTTTTTTGTTGTTGTTGTTTGTTTTGAGGGGGATTCTGTGTGGCATTGCAAGAGCAAGAATCGTGCAATCCCTCAGTCTAGTGCAAAACCTGAGTTAACAAACGATAGAATTCGTCTGGCCGGTAGTCAGAAGTTTAATCGCCACCTGGCGACCGGGAATTTTAAGCTTTAGTTCGAAATATTTTCTCTACATATATATATATCTGTTCAGTTAATGTTTCATTTCCTTGTTACTTTGATAATTACACAAAGTTTCTCTAATTTCATTTAATATTTTAGATATAGGTTACGCTTACTAATATCCTAACATAATAGCCCTCTGTATATTAAGGTATATTTCCTGCAGAACATTTTTGGCTAGTTGAGAGAGGGTTGCAGAACATTGCAAAACATTCTGCTTTGGGGCTATGGGAGAGAGATCAGGTGACCTAGCTGGCCAAGGAAGTACAAAGCTTGAAGACAATCATAGCAACACGTGCCTTATGCGGCCATTCATTATCGTGTTGAAAAGTAAGTCCAGGATGTCACAAAAGGAACGGTAATACAACCGGTCTTAGGGTGCTGTCAATGTGCTAGAAATGACTATCAAAGGGGTCCGGCTATCAAGAGATAGCACCACAGACCATAACATCTTGTTGTGGGCCTATGTGGCATGCAATAGTCAGGAAAGGATCTTCTTCTGACCTGGACATCTCTCGACATATCTGCAGTTGTCATCAGGATGCAGTTGGAAACAGGACTCATCACTTAAGACCACACATGCCCAGTCAGTAGAGTTCCACATTGATCGAGCCCGGCACCACAGTAATCGGATTTGACGGTGTACAGGCATGAGAGGCAACCGCCGTAGCAGTCGGCATGAGCGTAAACTCCCCTTCCAATCATCTGTGGAGGGTTGTGTTGGATACATGTGTGCGGGTCACACAGTGGAAATTCGATAGTAACGAATCCGGTACTGTGACAATCGTTCTATCCTCTCATTCTGTTGTGGCCCTTGGTCGACTGCTATCATTTTGACGCTGATATCTACTGTTGTTGACCCACTCTTACCAGCATCGTCTAATAACTGCATGACTTCGGCACAGGTGCCGAGCAATTCTTTGATTTTTCCAACCAGCCTCTTTCAGCCCCATTGCATAACCTCTTTCAAACTCTAACATCTGCGCATAATGCACACAAATTCTTTGGCGAGGCATTGTTACAGCCACGTAAGATATCACAGTCAAAATGCAACAAAAATTGCTCCTTATATGCACCTACTGAATGCACAGTTTCGATGTGTTAGCGCAGCTGCTATTCATTCATTAGACTTCAGATGTTAATCATCTGTATCAAATGCCGTTGCATACGAAATTTCATTACAATTGGGTGACTCCTTAGGGCATCTATTTTTTTATTATAGAGTATATTTGAAAAAATTAGCCTTAAAACTTTCTTTTGCACATTAACCTTAATCTAATATGTATACCAAAAAAAGATCACAGTTTAGTAAATAATTTTGTGGAATTATTTCCTATAAAATAAATTGCATTTAATAAAATAAAAAATAAATCAATTGATGATTATTAACTACATTGTTATATTGTATATGAAACTACCACATTTTAGCTTCAATCAGTGGCGTCATATCCCCCCCCCCCACATGAGGAATTTTTTGCCATACAAAATGTATATTCTTCACTTCTTTATCACACACACCTATACATATCTATGAGTTGAAGTAGTCGTAACCTCCCCCCCCCTCCCCCATGTAAAATTTCTGGCTGCGCCACTGGCTTCAATTAACCTTTTGCAATCTCATAATCAGAAAATAATTATTCAACAACTGTTTAAATTAATAATATTTATAAACACTTTGTTAAGAGTTGAAAATTCCTTTTATATCTTTATAATATAAGGATGTTCAGAATAAGAGTTCATGTTAAATCTACGTAGTTTCACCAGGACTGTCACAATGTTTTCATAATAATGGGGTGTTCCCATTAGAGAGTGTTCAAGTAAAGAGAGTCTACTGTATTTACATAAATTTTCATCAATAGCATTAAACCTGTAATAATCAAAGTTCTTTCTTAGCATTTCATTTATATGTGGTTTTAGTTTTGTCCCTTGAAAGACGTACAAATGGTGCTTTATTGTAACTGAAATGTTTAGTACTTCACAGATGTTACTTTTAATGGAAATAGTAGCCAAATTCATAAGCCTTTCTGGTGAGATTATTGATTTTAAATAATTTTTTATCTAACTGAATTTTTGAAACTTCTTTCACCTGAAGCAATACTGGTTAATATTATACAGTAGAATCTCGCTACAATGATATCCTTTATAAGGATAATTCTTTCTGTTGCAATTTTTTTCATAGTCCTACCTTAATTTTCTTTAAATTAATGTAATACAGTTCTGGGTATAATGATAATTCTCTCTATTATGATGTTTTTTTGAAGTCCAACTGATATATACAAATTAAACGCTACACAAAGAAAGCCTGGATAAAATGTGGTTAGACCATTGGACAGTATTCTCAGGTTACATACACCCTCTGTTGAAAAACTTCATCAGAGTTTGTTTTATATTGCTGGTATAACTAAATGTATTATGGTATGAAGGTGGTGTATGGTTATGTAGAATGAATGAATCAGAATGATTTTAGTGCACCAAAAGAAATATACTGGCCTCCAAAAGTTAAGGAACAACCTGTTTTTTGTGCCTAATTTGTAAATGAATGAATGTAGAAACACCAAATTTGGATGTCATGTGCACAAAACAGTTATGTATCTCACTGGAAAAGTCCATTCTTGGGAGAAATATATATATATATATATATATATATATATATCACAGTTTTATATGGTAAAATGTCATAAAAGCATAGCAAAAATAAGCTTTAATAAGAGATATGCCCACGCCTAACTTGAATGCATTGGTAACATTGACTTTCTATGCTGCCAATTAACTTGTCAGTTACCAAAATGGGAAGCGAAGACCAGACATGGAGTAAGCTTTGTTCTAACTCTCCTAAGACCTTGGAGGTGGACTTAAAGGAGGAGCACACTCAATGAGTATGACAAGACCCTTAAGATATTCCTCAGCAACTACAGCTCGGTGAGGTCGTGCATTATCATCCATCAGAATAAAATCACTGCCAATTGCACCAGCATATGGACATACATATGAATCAAGGATCTCATCCCAATATCTCACACCAGAGTTCCTCCCTGGAATACATGCAGGTTAGTGTGACCACCAAGTGTGATCCCTGCCCAAACCATTATTCCACCACCTCGGTAACCATGTCTTTCAACAGTGTTGGATTGATGATATCTGGTACTTTGTTCCCTCCAGATCAGCAGATGTCCTGAATCACTCTCCAGTAGGAATCTGAACTTGTGTGTAAAGATTACACAAGCCCATCCCTGTCTGGTCCAGGAAATGTATTTTCTTGCCCAAGATAGTGGACCCTTCTCTGTCGTCCGTTGAAGGGTACACATACAACTGGTCCCTTGCATAGAGACCTGAATTGTGAAGAGGCCTTTACACCATACTAGCAGATATTCTGCTCTTTGATGCTACAGAGTGGTCTCAATAAGTTATAGTACAGAAATGTTTCTCCTTCAGGCCGAAAGAGCTATAAAATGGTCTTCTATAGGTGTAGCTCGTGTTCAGCCTGGAGCATATCTTTTTGACATAAAAGCTTCAGTTTGATATTAATTCCAGTGATGGTGTGTCACATTGCAAGAGACATTAAGATGCCTAGCAGCATCAGCCTGTGACAACCCTATTTCCATCCATCCGACCACCTGCTACCTTAACGAAGCAAGCAAACAGCTTCTCTCAGAGATTGCAGGACTCTACTGCCTATTGTCAACAAATCTGCTAACAAAAGTTAACGAGTAATGATATTTGCATATTTTTCTCTTACTCATATGTACCTGTTCTTTTCTATTAAAAAAAAAAAAAAAAAAAAGTGGTAGCTATTATTTTTGCATAAATTGCATTAAGTTCATTTTTATCGTTTTTATAATTGATGGTAAATTTTATTGTTAGTATCACTTTTTTTATGACAAGCTTCGAAAAACACGTTCCTTAACTTTTGGAGGCTTATCAACATACACTAGCACTTTCTGCCACAAACATGCAGGGATGTTAATTCTGCGGTGATTTCCCCGAGCTGCTCCCAAACGCAAATCTTGAGCCGAACTGCGCTTTTAGCAGATTTTTGCGCCAAATACGTCATTTTGACTCTTTGTTAATTTTTTGCCGCGCTTGAAAACTTTGCTTTTCTTATCTGCATTTATTGTAAGTGTTGACTCTAGATTGATTTTGCAGGACGCAGCGCCTGGTGGCCCTTTTATCGTCTTTTTAGCGGCCGGCGACACTTTTAACGTCTTTTTAGTGCCCGGCGGCCCTATTTTTCTTCTTTATGTGCCCTCCTGCTTTTACATTTTATTATTATTAGTCAGGAATCACTACTTTTTTATTTCTTACATACCATTTGCAGCCCATCACGAAAATACGTTAATTAAAACGGCTCCTTCACAGTAATACGATTGAGTACAATAAAACCATCATAAAAATAGGTTCGATTGAAAGCGGCCCTTTCACGAAAACCGTCTATGAAATCGGATCTTTCCCACAAATGACTTTTTCAAATATTCTATTCTTTCAGATCGAAATACTGTTACTGCCTTTTTCATTGTCTTTGCATTTGCGCGAGCCGAGTAACCCGAAAAGGGGCCTCTCTAGTATGTTTTGTTTTTGCTGGCTCTATGAGAAGCCCGATCGGCCGGGCAAAACTACCTGGGCATTTCACTTGGGGGAAGAAAATACGGTTGGGAAAATCAAAATTTTCTTAAGTTATCTAAAAATTTGCGATTCCATCTGTCAATCCTCAAATATCGGTAGCTACGTTTGATAAATAAGTAGTTGCGAGTTATCAAACAATCATTATTCCAGAGTTTGTCGCCAGCTGTATATAGTTATTGCTCTTTATGTTTTTAATAGTTTTGCGTACTAGCAAGTTTTTTTTTTAAATTTCCCCCTAAACGATTTCCTCTTTTTAATCGGCTTTCTTAGTACATATTATTCTTAATGTATAACAGCTATTTACTAACCATACATAATTAAGGATGATACAAAAAGTATGTCATAGCAAAACGACATTTGCGATTCAAAAATTTTGCGGGATTTGCTTGTTTGTTATGGCAAGCCTAGACAAGGGATATCTCCTAAGGGGGGTGCCTTGGTTGGATGACTTTTTAAAGAGTTCAAACGTGTATTGACGTTACATTTGATGAAACCGACAAAAACTCCAGACCGACAGTCGCGCAGCCGCACTTCAACACTTCCAGCGTCTACTATGTTCAGTGGCTTTATCCACTCAAATCGATCTAAAAAACGTATGTTTTGCGAATAAAGCAATTGAAAGACATACTTTTGCCAAAAAAGGAGCATAATAATGATCTTTTGCTTTAGCAGTGTAGCGCTAGGGTTATTGGTGCCCGGTGCGGTCCTTCAGTTTGCCGCCCCATTCATTCTAAGTTTCAGCATTCTGCCCCTATTTTGGTCCTTTAGTTTTCCACCATATTATTTTTAAGTGTCCTGCTGGCCACCATCTTTTTTTTTAAATCTTGCCACCTGGGTGCCCCCCCTCCTCTTAGTACATAACAGTTTTAATTATATAAAATTAGAGTAACTGCAGAATTTAGTAAATCAGACTATTGACAAGATTTGGTATTCTAAATATTCATATTATATATTTTCTGTTTTTTTTTTTTTTTTTTTTTTATTCGCAACATTTTAATGAATGAAGAAAAAATATTAAAAGCAAAAGATAACTAGTTCTGGGAAAGGATGTCTTAAGAAAGGAAACTGTGTCATAAGTTAACAGCTAGTTTATTTATAAAACAGTCATCAATTTAAGCTTATTTTCAGTTTTTTAAAACTTAAAAAAAAATTGAAATAATTCTGGAAGGTTTTTTTAATATATAATTTGTTTGAGTACTTCTGGCAAAAGGATGTTAATTATTTTTATTATTTTAATCTGATTAAAAACATTTGATAGTTAAAATAAAATATTAATGCTTTTTTTCATTTTCAAAAGAATAAAGCAAGGTTTAAGAAAGAAAATTTTTAAAGAGACCTTTTTAAGTATGTTACAAAAAATTAAAAATATAGCTTTATGAAAAATAAATTATTTAAAATATGTTAAACTTTATTTCATACCTTTGGACAATTCTGCGAGTTAAAAATATATTTATTTTAAATCTGCTAAAAAACTTACATGTAGTAATTATTATTATTTATTTTAAAGAATAATGCTTTTTAAAAATCTTATATTCACTTTTCATGAATGAGCAAACATTAAATTAGAAGTGAAAGAGGAAGAACAAATATATTTCAGTGATTTGATCTGGCGTTGTACATTCCAACCATTGGATGCAATACAAAATTTGCATGACTATGTCATTTATTCTAGCCATCTTCTGTGTTCTGAATTCAATTTTCCCAATTTCTATAGTTATCAATTGATAGATGAGTTGAATTGTTTGATGCAATTCCAAATAATGTCTAATAGTAATAAAGGTATATAATAGTAATAAAGGAACAAAAGAATTTAAATAAAGTTATGATTTATATTATTAAATTTTATACATCCGGCACTGCAGAAATTTTATTATTATTACATGCTAAACATCTATCCTAATCCACTTACACTGACAGTCCTTTTCTGTTTAAAAGTTTGTACCAATATAGGTGAAATATCATATATGAATGTGATACAGTAATTGTGGTCCAGTAGTGATAGTGTGATAAAATTGAGGAACAAAAATTAACAGTCCCCTACCTTCCCCTACTGCCTAACAAATCATGTCTGGCTAAAAGTTTCTGAAACCGTCTTCAATAAATGTACTACTCTTATAAATAATAAATATCTACATCACGTAATTTTGAGAAAAAAAAATTAGGCAGAAAATTCAAAATTACTTAGACTACAACTTCTTTTTTTTTAATCAAAAACTTCTAGTTATGCACAGATTTAATTCACATATTTATGTCATGTTTAGAGCAAAATATTATCAACAAATCATTTTTCCTATTTCGCGTACACTCACTTCTACAGGATATTTTCTCCAAAAGGGGGGGAACTAAAGAAAAACTGGAAAAAATCTAACTATGCATTGTAAGTCAGAACACATATTACAACTCTACATGTTAAATTTTTGGGGATCAGATAGTTTCAAACCAGTTTCTAGATATGTTATCTACTTGTACATTCTCGTGGAAACCCAAAGTGCCCTTTTTGAGGACAGGGTGCCCTTTTTGAAATTTTCCCCCAGGCGGCCCTTTTTTCTAGAGTCAACACAGTGAAATCTTCAATTTTATGCTCCAAAATCATGTTAATTCTGATCCCAAATCTTAGTTTTCCTCGCGGAAGCTAAATTTTTTGTGCTCCCAAGGTGCTCCCAAATGGAATTTTTCTGCGTCCAAATAGAATTTTTCTGCTCCCAAATGGAATTTTTCTGCTCCCGAGGTGCTCCCAAATGAAATTTTTTCTGCTCCCGGGGTGCTCCCAAATCAAATGTTGGAGTTAACATCCCTGCACATGGCAGTTTTCAGGTGTATTACCGATTGTTACTCTCCTCGTTTCTCTTTTATTATGCCTGAGCCAGGCCCACTAACTGTCATTGATGTGCACATGGGTTATATCATTTATCACTGTGACATTGTTTACCCTCATGTAATCCATGTGCGCATTGGCGAAAGTTAGTGGGCATGGCTCAAGTATAATAAAAGAAAAATGAGGAGTGCAAAAATCAGTGAAACACCTGAAGACAGCCATGTTTTTGCATTTCTTTCCTTTTCATCCACATTTCCAACGTTGTTGCCTGGTGAAAAGTTGTTGTGATGCCTCATGTAAGAAGAAGAAATGCGTACCAGCATGTTTCTAAATTTGATTAAGGTCGAATTAGCCTACCAGGATTGCAGTTAATCCTATCGCAGTATTGCTACTCGCGTTGGTCGAGATCCAATGATTGTTAGCAGAATATGAAATTGATGGGTTCAGAATGGTATTACAAAATGGTATGCTATATATCAATTGTTCGATGTCACTAGCAGCTGAGAAAAAAGGCATATTACCCGCATGGCCTTAATGATCATGCAGCCATGTCATGAGCCCCGAGTCAAGAAATAGAGTTGTTTTCAAGACGAGTTTCTGCACGAATAGTTCAGCGACATTTGCAGCAGCATGGACTCATCTCAGAGATCATGTCTGTGGCTACCCTTGATACTGCACCACAGACAGGAGCACATTCAATGGTATGATCAACAACAAACCTGGGCACTCATCTGGAAAAATGAGACATCATTTTTCCAGATGAATCCAAGTTCTGTTTACAGCATCATGATGGTTGCATCCATGTTTCGCGGCATCGTGGTGAAGGCACATTGGCAGCATGCATTTGTCATTGTCATACTGGCCCATCACCTGATGTGATGGTATGGGGTGCTATTGGATACATGTTTTGGTCACCTCTTATTCACATTGACGGCACTTTGACCAGCAGATGTTACATTTCTAATGTGTTATGACCTATGGCTCTACCCTTTATTCGAGCCCTGTGAAACCCTATGTTGTAGCAGGATAATGGCATGACTGCATGATGCTAATATTGTACGAACCTTCCTTGATACAGAAAATGTTTTGTTGCTGCCTTGGCCAGCACGTTTTCCAGATCTCTGACCAATAGAAAGCATCTGGTCAATGGTTGCCAAGAGACTTGCTTGTCGCCAGTCACTACAGTTAATGAACTGTGGCATGGTGTTGAAGCTGCATGGGCATCTGTACCTGTACATGCCATCCAATCTCTGACTCAATACCCAGGCGTGTAAAGTGCTGATATTACTGCCAGAGATGGTTGTTCTGCATACTGATTTCTCAGGATCTATGCTCCCAGATTTCTTGAAAATTTAATCATTTGTTATTTCCAGTATAATATATTTGTCCAATAAATGTCATTTTGTTATCTACATTTTTCCCCTGGTGTAGCAATTTTAATGGCCAGTAGTGTATGTTATGCTTTAGCATCCTAATTTCAATCTTTTTTTCATCCCTCTTGAGAATGGATATTTTTCCTTTAGCGTTTTTTTTTTTATTGAAGCCTAAGATTAAACGTTTACCCCTATTTTTATATGAATGATTTTTTTAAACCTTATTTTCTTCAGTAGAAAGAATAAAACAAAAACTTCATTAATGAAACAGATACTGGTAGGATTGAAAATACAAAAAAAATTGAAATAATGTTGAAACAAAGAATATTCTGGATAGGACAAAAATTTTTGTGAAAGCAAACAAGAAATAAACTTAACATGTGACAGTTTTTTTCTTATAATTCATAGCTGCCATACCTCCCGATTTTTCCGGGAGACTCCCGAATTTCAGAACGATCTCCCGAACTCCCGAAAAGTTTATAAATCTCCCGAATTTTTCCAAATTATTCCCATGTTTTATGTACTTATCAATTTTTGAAGAAAATTTACAGAACTTGTTAAATGCTAACGACAGAAACTGAAGAAACTTCGCTAAGACTACTCCAGAGGGCAAAGATTACTTAAAAGTATGGTTACCATTAAAGAACAAAAAAGCAAGGGAAAACAACAGTGATTACCGAACCTAAAGCAAAACATGTCCTAAATCTACGACGTTCTTAGCGGACATAGCAGAGTAACAAGAGGACGATAATGCGCGCCTGGGATGTACGTTTTCACTGCATCTCACACTGCGCCTAGACTAAAGTCAGCTAGAGTGCAAAGTTACTGATTTCCGAGTTCGTAAATTCAAAACTTAGTTCAGAGGGGCAAATTCTTATTTTAGATCATTGATGTTTCGAAAGGCATCTGATACATAATTATGTACTTGGCGAACTACTACACAACAATAATTATCTATCGAGACCTTTCGCCACTGGAAAACCGTTGTCGATGAGCTATTGTTACTCGCGACGTGTTTTTATTGCTGTTTTGCGCACTTCATGAATCTATAAATTTTTTCCACGAACATGTACCAGCTTAATTGACACTTCTATTGTGGATTATTGAGAAAATGGCAGGTGTTAGCGAATATCTTAGAAAACTTGGATTGAAAACGAAATGTTTGTGGTCATTTTCGGATCCAAAAATTTGCTTGGTTTTGAAAAAATCGTCGGCCGAACGAGAACTTCCAGACATTTTATGAATGCTAAACTGGAATTTTTGTTTAAATAAAGCAAACTGACTGTCTGCACGGCAAATAAAACTTATAGAAAAGTGCAGCTTTTAGTAATGGGATTTAAAATATAAATCTTGTCGTATTCCTTTAGGTCTTCAACATGCAAAGGAAGTAAAATAATTTATGGTAGTTTAAATATACTTTATTTCTTAAATAAATAAATTATTAATAATTCCAATAAATAAATACTTCGATATTTATAGCTATTAAAACGTGCACATCTTAATTTTATGCTGAATAGAAGAATAATGCTTTTTTAAAATGTGAGTTAATGTTAAGAAATCCGTAAGAAAAAGAAAACCAAAATTTTCCGAGGTTATTTTTTTTTGGGGGGGGGGGGGGCATTTTCTTTTTAAACAGTTACTCGGATTTTACTAAAAATATGTACCGTAACTTCGTGGAAAGTTAACTAATGGTAAGACCACGGGCGGATTAAAGGGGTTGGGGGGGGGGAGCGATTACTCCTCCGCTACAGGAAAAAGAAATTCTATTTTACTTCCGTAAAATAGACAAATTTCCAGTAACCGCCCATAAAATTGCATTAATCTGTCCTTAGGCAAGACGTATCGCCCCCTTAAATAAATAAAAAGATTACTTTTATTAATCATTTAGGAAAATGTACATAACCAAGCCAAAAAAAAAAAAAAAAAAAGAAGAAAAGATCATTACTAATTCTCATGGGTCAAGCCACATACTTAATTTTAAACATTCAATTGATACTCTCTCTGGGTTAAAAGTAACGAAATATAAAATTTAAAAATGCTCTTTATTAAAAATTCGCGCTCGCAATTGAAAAAAAAGAAAGAAATTGAGGCGACACAAGTCATGTTTTAACGTCTCAGCAGAATTCGCTCTCCTGCTTTCTTAGCCTGCTTGCAGAGTGAAGACAAAACAACAACAACCTTCGCGATGACGACGCGGCGTCGGTATCTCGGTTTGTGAAGGCCCGTTTTCCTCCGTATTACACAAATTATTTTTTTTTAAAAAGCACATTCAAAATTTGGTTCTTCTGCATATCGGACTGAAATATTTCTAAAATGGTTTCACGAAGCTTGTCCGCACCTGTAACTACGTCGATGCTTTAAATGACATAATGGGGAAAAAAAAAAAATTCAAATGGTCCCTGCATGCCGACATGCCGTCACTTGAAATGCATCTATGTGCTTTATTTTCTACAGAAATAAATTTGTTAGCATCGGCTTCACCGGAGCTTGCGCGCTAATTACAGATCAAAAAGCAAGATCAATATACTAAATTTTTTTGCATAAGAAATTTATTTCAGCCAGATAGTCCGTATCCTGGAAAAAAATCCCTTTTGACATGCATAGTCCGCGGACTATACTAGCTAAATTATGGTAACTAACTATCCCCGATCTCCGGGTTCCATATTTGCCAACTGAACTTAATCTTTTTGCAGCCTTTTGGTAAATGAATAATTTTAAAAACAAGATGTAAAACAGTTTTTAACACTCTATTGTTAAATTAAAATTTAAGGCATTTTAGTAACTCAACTCAACAGAAAAGTATTATTTTCCCCATAATATGTTTATTGATTTCTGAAACATTTTCACTTCAATTTTAAAATCAGGAAAATCGCTATTTCGTTTTATTCTCATGTGCAGGTTTTTCTTTGGTAATTATTTTTACAGTTAATTTTAAAAAGCATAATCTTGTGAGTTGGTATTTTGCAGCTAATATAGGAAGGAGCAGAACATATGTCCCTGTCATAAGTTCCACTTCTGTGTGCTGATGTGCTGCAAGACTGCTAAGACTCTAAAATTTTACCTGAGAAAATATTTAGACATTTATTAAATAATTATTCTTTTTCCAATAGAACAAGAAAACTTCACTTTTATTCTATCATTTGAATGCTTATTTTAGAAAATGCCAATGCCATATATATAATTTTTTATTCCATTTCTGATCAAAATTAAAAAAAAAAAAGTTTTTTTTTTTTTTTTTTTTTTTTTTTTTTTGAGAATAAATTTTTAATTTTATTTTCATATCAAGAGAATAGTCTGAAATTTGGATGTGAGACTTATGATTTGTTTTGATCTAGGATTTTTACGATATTACTTAAGATAATTATTTTAAATAATTTTAACCTGTTTTCTTTTAATAAATATTGTATATCCAAAACTGATTATTAAACATTTACAGTGCATAGTTATTTTCTTCAGGATCACAGTCAATTTGTTTGTGGTTGAAATTTAAATGGTAGAAATTGTTTAGTACACCGTTTAGTTTAACAGTGGTTGAATTTAAGCTCACACATTATTCCCCAGTTCCATTTTTTTGCATTATCAACCTTGTTATATATGCCTGAAAATACGTGCACGTAAATTTTTCAATTTTTTGCTGGAAAATATGTCCACGTGTATTTCCTCTTTTTTGCTCTTCAGCTGTTTTCATGCCTGCAAAAATCCAGGGGGGCAAGTGCCCCCCCCCCTTGCCCAATGCTGCCGGCGCCCATGACTGCAAATAGTTCAAAAGTACTTACTGTTTAAAAAATTGTTATTTCTTAAAAAAAGTATCACATTTTTAAATGGCTGTTTTAATAAATGTTTTAAACTATACATTTTTCTTCTATATGTAATTTTCTTGGTTACTGATATATTATGCATGTGTACATGGAGTTTTTCATCGATAACAAGGGTTTTTTAAAGTCTCCCTAATTTTTTCGAAAATCTCCCTAATTTTCATTCTCCAAGGTTGGCAGCTATGTATAATTGTTTTTTAGATATTATATTCTTCTATATTGCAAAGTTGCTTTTTCCCTCACCTTATACATTTAGAATTACAATAAATTATATGTTTAGTGTTTTTTATATTTGTTTTCTCTTATGAAAATTATTAAGTTAAATATAATGTAAAGTTTCCCTTTAAGAAACATATTTAAAATTTGATATACAGGGTGCCCGAAAAGTCCATTACGCATTAAAAAATTCATAGAAAAGCAACAAATTGTCATATGAATATGCTGTTTGCTCAATAATACTCCACAGGCTCACGATTTATTTATTTATTTATTTATTTTGGCATTGTAAAAGAAAATTACTTCCCGATTGTGTGCATAGGTGGCGGTGCACTGTCACACTAAGAAAAACATAATGCAAGGTGTTTCATCATTTTATTAAGCAGAAAGCAATACCTTGCATTACCAGAGCTCAATGTGTGCACCTTTTGTAGCTTGAACCACATCTAAATGGTACTCAAGGTCATCCCATGTTCTAGCCAGCATAGATTGCAGTTTATCTTAAAGATCTTACGAAACTTTTTTTGAACTGTAGTTATGGATTTTGATTTGAAATGCAAACCTATGCAATGCACTTTCTCAGTTGCAGTTGCCATAGCTGCCATGAATATTCCCGCACCATCAGTGCTGTTTGAAACTCTCAAAAAATCCCTATTGGCTCTCATTGCCGAAAACTGAAGATTCAGTGCCATATATGACCACATTTTGGAAGTAATTTTTTTTCAGATGGAAAAATAAATTCTTGATCCTGTGAAGCATTATTGTGTGAACCTCATATTCATACAACAATTTGTTGCTTTTCTGCAAATTTTTGAAATGTGTCAAGAATTTTTCAGACATCCGTATTTTACTAATGAAATATTTGAGAAAGTAATTTAGTATTAAGATAGTTTATGAAATTTAAAATTATAATTTAAACCGTTGTTTTATATTACCCAAGAAAGTAATATCTGAAAAGTTGGGGGGGAAAAAAAAAATAGGAGCATGAATTTCAATACTCCTTTTAAAAACCACTGAAAATATTGTTTTAAGTTTTTTTTTCCCCATGCTGACAGTTATTTTGAGAATACATTTCTCATTCTTTAATAAAGACATAATTCTTTTGGGCTATTGTGAATAAAAACTATGGTATTTTAGAATATGTAGAATTATGCAACAAAACAAAGAAACCCCCTAAAAATAATGCTACTGCATTTAAAAATAGGATATAGTAAAATTGCATAGCTGCCAGATCTTCTTGATTTCCAGGAAGATTAAATGTTCCCTTTTTTTTTCAGGTTTCCTGCCATTTTACTGTACACACTGCTATAACTCAAAAAATAGAAAAGCTGATATTTAAAAAATAAGAAATGCTCATAAGGATTAAAATATGCCTTTTTAAAAAGATATATCATTTACAGATACGGAGATCTTTTATAGTTGGAACACATTGGTATTATACCACATGTACTTATTGTTAAGCATCAAGAAAAGCAAACTGGTAGTAAAATTCAAAATAACTTTTCAATTGATTTTGACACGCCTGTTCAAATGCAGAGTGCTTATGTACAAAATTTTTAATAGAGCACAATTTACCAGTAAATGGCACTGATTATGTGGGCCTGTTATTTCAAAAGATGTTTCCCCGATTCAGAATCTTGGGGCAAAAAATGTACCATAACTAAATCTGGAATAAAAATTTTTTGTGCATGAGTAGAGCAAAAAATGTTCTTTTCTTTCATTAGCAAGGTTCACCATTAAAGCTGCAAATTATTATTTTTGCTCAAAGTAAGTATATGCTGCAAGTAACGAGTTATTCACAAAAAATGAGCAAATAAAACTAGCATCAATTTTTCTTGATTGTACTACAGTTTAAATTTGATTGAAAAATCTACCTGTTTCTTTACCCTGATCTTCCTGTTTAAGGACAAAATAGATAGGCAGCTATGAAATAGTACTAATTTACAAGTCTGCATCTATTATGTGAATTGAAGAAGTTATGTCAATTGTAATTAAAACTTCAAGTAAGAAGTGTTTTGTTATGGTTTTATACGATTGTGATGGCTTGTTTGGATTTTTATTAGCAAGATTTAGCAATGGTTTGTATGCATGATTTTGGCAACGCT
Organism: Cheiracanthium punctorium; assembly: GCA_038373885.1. Taxonomy (NCBI): domain Eukaryota; kingdom Metazoa; phylum Arthropoda; class Arachnida; order Araneae; family Cheiracanthiidae; genus Cheiracanthium; species Cheiracanthium punctorium. Next base: position 1,230,435 of record JAWZYV010014119.1, read on the forward strand.
ACACTAGGGCAATCGGCCAAGGATGGGGGATGCTTTGGTAGGAGGCCTTTCTAAGGGGTTCTAATGCATATTCATCTTACATCTGGAGAAAACTTACCAAAACTCCAGACCGTTAGATTGACAGCCGCACGATGAGAACCCAAACCCGGGACCTTCACACTTCGGCCGTCTACCATTTCCAGTGATAAACACTGTGCCATGGTGAGGCTCGAATTAGCAGTGGAATTTGCAGGTCTCCTGTACTGTCAGTGTTAATAATCAAAGATGAGCCACTCATTCTCTATGATAATTTTCAGCTGTCTGTTTTCAATAGCGCAAGTGAGTAGGCTTTTGGGATATTTTTAAGGTGGGCCAAAGCCTCCATCTGCTATTCTTGCAACAGAAAATCTTTTTTTTAGAGTGGGCTAAAATCTTTCTAGGGTGTGCTTAGCCCCACTCCAGCCCCCTACTTTAGTTAGCCAATGCACATTTTTCCCATTTTGTAATGGACAGCTTTGGCACATTTTGGAAGTGTTCCTCTTGCAGATAACCAATGGTAGGAAAAACTTTTTGTAGCCAACTATTGTTACTTTACAAAAAATGTAGTTAACTACAAATACTGATAAAGTAGTTAGCTAAAACTGCTTTTGAAATGTAGTCGCTACTTTTAGGAGAAAAATTTTCCTTAAAGATTCACAATTTACATGCAGATTTTAGGATATTGAAATACCAATAAGGGAAAATTATTGATAACCTAATTAGTGAAAACCGTAGTTCTAAAGAACAACTGCTGCTACTTATTAAAGTGTTTGTAAAACTAAGACTACAAAAGCAAAATAAGTCAATTTTTATGGTCTAAACTTGATTCGCTTGAAGGGGGAGTGTGGCATTTGCCCCCTATAGATTCACTAATGAGCCTTGCCTTAATATGAAGCTAAATATTGCTACTTTTTCTTTAACACTACAGTGATAGTAGCATCTGCTAAAGTTTGAGGAAAACATCGGTGCAAGGATATTTTAACCATGTGTCGGGGCATCATAGGTGAAATATGTGATTAAGAATTGCACTTCTCAGATTAGTATTAATGCAAATGCAGGTTAAAGTTGCTCTACTTATGGTCTCTCTGACATAGCCAGAGCTCAATAATCACATAAGCAAAGGGGGCAACAGCCCAGGTCCCCTGAAAAGTATACCTTGGGGCCTCATCTAAGCATGATCAGGTTCTAGACATACCATACCTTCTTTCCTCTCTTACCTTCTTATTTTTCTGTCTTCTCAGTTTTCTTTCTTTTCCCAGTTTCTTTCTCTCTTCATCCTCTCCTTTATGTGTTTTGTATATCCCCCATGCTATATCTTCATTGTGAATCTTATGCATTTGTGTGTATTGCAAAGTGGTTATAGTACTACAAATAATACCAGGAACAGTAACAAAGGAGGCGAGAGCTGAAACTGTCAAGGCTTCAGACAAAGCATACCCTCCCGTCTCTTATCCCCTCATTTGTGTGTAGGCATATGTGTGTGTGATAGTAGGGGGTTTTCTTTCAAGTATCGATAGTTTTTTATAGTTCTGTGCTCGGAAGAAAGAGCAATCGCCTGAAGCGATGTTGTAGCAAGAGTTAAAAATGTAAAGTAGTTTCCAAACTTCCAAATTACAACTACTGATTTTTTTATTTTATTTATTTTTTTTTTTTTTTGTATCACACACACATTACAGTACTTAAAAAAAAAAAAAAAAAAAAAAAAAAAAAAGTAGTGTGCTACACTACAAACTATGGAAAAAAGTAGCGACTATATAATTTCACTACTTGTAGTGTGTTACTTCCCACCCCTATGCTTAACAATATAACAGACGAGTTCATGAGACCTATACCCATTGTTATCCAAGCCATTCAACAGATGAACAAAGATAGCGCATTAGATTAAATTAGAAAGCTTCATTGTGAATAAGGGGAACAGCTACATTAGAGGCTTGTAAAATGGTATTGCCATTCGAATAAACATGTTAAAAAAAATTATGTGCCTTATATTGAGAAAACAAAAATATTTCTTGCAATCAAGTGCATTATGAAAATGTTTTCCCAAAAGACAATTAACATTGACAGAAATATCTACTGGCACAGGCAAAAATCTGAAATAAAAAATAAGCATTAAAGTTATATTTACTTCGTATTTGTTTCTTAACTTTTTGATGTGCGAAATTTCACTGTGCCATAGGGAATAGTTTATTTTTTTAAATATTTTATTTCAATATATTTGATGCGATTAGATTCTCTGTATGCTGTTCTACCCCTTGTGTCAATGATCGGGTACCTTTTGGAGGTGGGATCATGATAATTTAATCATCTCTGATTAAGTCTAGGTAAAGTTGCTTTTAATCTTCATTATTTATATGAATCTGATCTAAACATATCACTTTAGCCTCTTCTGGGAAAATTTATGGTTGAGTTTTTATGCATTATACTTTCCAATATCATTACTCAAAATCCACGTACTAAGGTACCCATTATTGTCGCTCTTGTACATACAGATTGTAAATGATTATAACAAATACAAGCAAACAAACCACAAATAATAAGAATTATGTATTATTATTATTATTTGAGTCGTGCAATAAGTTATTACTTGATTATAAAATCGGTAACAGGTAATGAAACAAACTGAGTGTGTAGATATTCGATGTGGATACCATGGTACCAGCTACTTAAAAAATATGGAATGTGTTGGTCATTGACGCAAGGTTTAAAAATGGTTATCCATTCTTAGAGTTTATTTTATTTGAACTTACAGCTTACTATCAGTTTATATTTAGAGTGAAAATGTGTGACAGTTCAATTATTCATGTGAAATCTATATTGGATTACTAATTTCTTTACTGAAAAATTTTGAAGAATAGTATGTGTTCATCAAAACCAAAATGTCCACAGTTGGTATCTCTACATTTTGAATGAGGCATGAGTATATAAAGGCTGTAACTCCCTTAAAATATGTTCTAGGATAATTGCTTTTGATTTGATTAGTTTTTTTTTTTTTATAGAAAAGTAAATTTTTATTTAAACAATTTTTAATACCTATCTATTATAGTATTTTTTAGACTGTTTATTTCTCATTTTTGGACTGACAGAATAAGTAACTTCAAGAGCTAATTTTCACCGATGCCCTTTCAACGTTCAAGCTTAGATAGATTAAAAGTGTGTTTTATCTTCTATTAAAAATCTGCCCAGGTGGTGTAGTGGCTATCACACCTTGGGTCTGGGTCAATTCTTGCCTTGAGCATTAACTAGTCTGTCCCTTCATGGAAGGTAACATTGCCTCCCTATTTGGTACTTTAATAAAATGTATCAACCTAAACATGCAGTTAACCTCTTGAAGGCGGGTGGCCGATATTTAAACCAAGCAAAACCCAACCCCCCCCCCAAGAAGACGGGCTTGGCATAGATATCTACCAAGTAATGCATTCCCCCTCTTCTTTTGTTGCTAAGTTTTCAAGGTGGGGAAAAGATGTCAACATCAACCATTCTCCCCGCATGCACTGCACTCAACCCTTTTCCGTTTCCCCTTGCTTCAAAAATGTCCGATTTTGTTCCCTATAAGAGAGAGAGATAATTTTAACACAGTCCGTTTTATAGTTGAATTCAGAAATTTATGGTAATCCGCGATATTTCAGAGATGTGAAATTCTGAAAAGAATTGAGAGTCTTATATTTTTTAATGTGATGATTTTGAAGATAATTCAATCCAAGTTATGTTCTTAAAACGATTAATCTTTAAATGCTTGCCTAGTTCTTATTTGAACGCTATTGATTATTACTATACCGTTGTGGTAATTAAACAATGAAATCTTAGAACGCTAGATCATAAAATTAAATTCCAGCTAAAATATTTTTTAAAAAGTACTTTAAATGGGCCTTTTCAAAGATGAGAAGTAAATTACTAAGGGAGTATTTTGGTTTTTATTAATGAATGTAAACAGACAACTCAAAACGTCCTTTAGGTTTTTCTTATTAAATAGAAAACGAAAGGACATTTTGCATAATTAAAAGCAAAAAGTGCAAAGAAATGGCAGACAATAATTCTGAGGTAGGAACTTTTTTATATTTTGTCTAACAATCAAAGAAAATATTGATTTTTCATTTTTAAAAACTAAATGCAAAATCAATGCAAATTAAGATAGATTTGTTTAACCTGGAAGGGCTGAAGACTGGTGAGTTCACTTGAAAGCTCATATGAATATACAAAGGTAATATTTCTTTCCGAAATAATTTTATATTACAAGTATACACAGATTTACTTTGTCAGCATTTAAAGATAGCTCTTCTATGCAATTGGATAACAAGTAATTTATCGAGCTTTAATTATCGCCGAAAGAAGATACTTTCATGCCTTTTCTTATTCAAGCACTTTCTATCATTTTGAATTTTTTTCTAATTTTTGAAGAAGCTTGTTTTCTTATTTTTCTGATCAAGTACAAATACTTTGAATTTTAATATTTAAGCACAAGTGCGACATTTTGTTTTGAAAATAATTTTGATAAAGTAAATGTTAAATTTAACGAAGATCTTTGAAGACTAAGCGGGAAGCAACAGTGCTGACAAAAGCAAACTCTCGGTCGTTGCGTCTTTGCAACGATGTGCGCTAAAATTTTGTCCAAGCTAATTTAATCTTTTTTCTACTTCGTGACTTATAGCCAATCCTATTTGTGACAGACATGACGTAAGCAGTACATTTCTTGCCTAACATTATAAATTATAGTATTATATTCACCGGTTTTCACATGGTCCAAAACTGATAATAATGATAATGAACAAAAAATTGTGTTTTAACATAAATAGCAAATTATACATTGTTCTGAAACAACCTCTTATGTTATCAAGCTGTATTGTATTGGATTTGCGGTTGAGAAATTTTTATGCTTAAAACTTTTCTTTTAAACAAAGCAAAAAAGAATTAAACATTTAAAAAAATTCTTCTTTAAGTATAATGTAACAGAATATTTTAAATATTATGTTACAAATAATGAAGAATACCTTTTCTTATTAGGTAAGCATGATCAATATAAGGGAAGGGTGCTTGGTAATTTTATCCGATTAAATATAGTTCACTTTTTATTTCCGCTTTATTATTTAATTTTCATTTATATATTCAAGTAAAAATTACATGAAAATTTAACTGTGATATAAAACTCATATATGTTCAGAGATTTCAAAACGAAAGATAACTTTACCTTGGTTCACTAACTATTATATTCTTTATTTCCGCTGTAGAATGAGTTCGAGACGTATTTCCCCCCCCCCCTCCAACATGTGCATATTTCTTTACTGCATAAATTCAGAGAATCTGGGCAAACTTGCTCTATCTATAGGATTTCAAACATACTTTCAAAGTCAGGCAAACGGCAAACAGTAGGCGGTTTTTATGTTACTTTATCTTGGATGTTCAGAAAAGACAGATTTGGGCTGGAGGAGTGAAAAGAATAATAGAGCATGCACAAAAAGTGGAAATACCTAGGGCAGGTTTTTGGCCTTCTGACCGTGTGAAATACTGATAACTGCACAAGCTTGGGGATTAGCTAACGGTGAAGGCTTTCAGAAAATAAAAGAACTGCTATTGCACATTACAGTTTAGGTCTCTGTCAGGCTCTCAGTAGAGATACATTATTTTCGAGCTTCAGGTGTGAAAATTTACGTACAACGAAAAAGTAAACCCTCGTCTAATAAATAAATTTTAATTTTGATATTTGATTCACTTTTCCGTGAAAATGTCAAGGCGTAGAAAAGGACTTACTTCTGACGAAATTCAGAAGCTTTTAGCTGAGCTAGATGATGAAGATTTTGATGACAGCGATTCAGAATGTGAATTTGACAATAATGAAGAAAACCACCAAATTGAAGAATCGGAAGATGCTCCAGATAATACAGAAAATGAAGGAATTGTTTGGCATTCTCCAGAGTTCCACAACAAAGTAACGATTTTTAAATTTACCGGAAATAACAATTTAAAAGGAAGTGCTACTACCGCTATCTCAGAAAAAGACTTTTTTGAATGTGTGTTTCCTGAGCCAGTTATCTTAAAAATTGTTGAAGAAACGAACAGATATGCTCAGAGAATTTTAGGCTCACAATCTAGCCCAACAGCATCAAAAAAGCACACTCTTGACTGGAGTGAAACAAATGCAAAGGAGATGAAAAGGTTTCTGGCTTTGATCCTTTTAATGAGCCATATAGAAAAGGATAATATAAAAGAATACTGGACCACAGATAAAATGTTAGAAACACCGTATTTTCGAACTGTCATGTCTAGGGATAGATTTATTGCGCTACTTCGTTTTCTGCACTTTGAAGACAATGATAAACCGCCAGATAAGAGTTCGGCAGATTACGATAGACTGTGGAAATTAAGATTCGTTTTTGATCAACTAAATAATTGTTATAAAACTGTTTACGAGCCAACCGAAGAGATATCCGTAGATGAGGTAATTGTTAAGTTTAAAGGCCGAGTCCTTTTTAAACAATACATTCCAAAAAAAAGAAAGCGTTTTGGAATAAAGGTCTACAAAATTGCAGACAAAAACGGATATACGTACAACATGAGTGTGTATCTTGGACAAAATAAGACTGATACCGAGAAAAGAAAAAAGCCTGCTTCACACGTGACCGTTACAGAATTGGTGAGCTGCATAAAAGGAAAAGGCCATAAGTTGTAAATGGACAATTTTTTTTCTTCTCCTTCATTATTTTTGGAACTCCATCAAGATTTCAAAATCAATTGTTGTGGAACGATGCGTCAAAACAGAAAAGATTTCCCTAAAAAAATAGCTCTCCCAAAAATGAAAAAGGGAGACTTGAATGTTAAATTTGGAAAAGGTATGGCAGCCATGTGCTGGAAGGACAAACGAGAAATTTTCATGTTGAGTAACATGCATGACCCCATTATGGATTCCTCAACTATACAGGATGATACAATTAAGAAGCCTCAATTAATTGAATCGTACAACAAACACATGGGATATGTAGACCTAAGTGATCGTATGGCCAATAGCTATACATTTGGTCGCAAGACGCTGAAATGGACGAAAAAACTTTTTTTCCATTTATTGGACTTGTCTATATTAAATGCATTTATTTTATATCAGATGAAAAGTCAAACAAAAATTAGCCATAAAATATTTCGGCAAAATTTGATATTGCAATTAGTGGAGAATTCTCAAAATCAGGCTGCCTCAAATTCTCAATTACTTTATAGCCCTCCCTTGCGGAATAAAAGGATGAAAGAATCAGAAAACCATTGGCCAGAGCAGAAGAAAGTTCAAAGGCGTTGCGTGGTTTGCAAATCGAAAGGAATCAATAAACGCACGTCCGTATCATGCAAATCGTGCAATGTGGGACTGTGTGTCAATTGTTTCGAAGAATTTCACACAAACTAGGAAGTCGGATACCCAGTGGAGGCGGTGTGTGCTCCCGCTTGAGTGTAAGTGTATATGTAGTAAAACCCTTTTATAGTTACTTTTGTTTAATAAACAATTAATTAAATATGAAAAGAAATAACATGTTGTAAAAATAACTTGCATTACTAACAGTACAATAAATAAATACAAATAATGTATAAGGATTTTTAATTATTTTTTTAAATACTATTTGGCATAAAGAAACGACTTAGTTTTTATAAGGGAAAAATTATCAAATAGCTTTATTATTTCTTTAATTAAAATTTAAAATTATTTAAATTATTATTTGTAAAAATTTGACGTGTGTCAGACAATAATTATTCAAATATGTTGTCCTTCTGATTTATTTTATCTTTCATTGTTTTATTTTGGATTGCGTCACTAGTGATTAAAAAACAATCTACGATGAATGTACTAGTGATCCGCAGCTGAAAAGAAAGACTTATAATCAACCCGAGCTTATCAAAATAAGATTAGTTCAGTGAGTATTATTTTCTTGGATAACTACATTCGCCATGCTTTTCCAGCACAGTAGCAGATCAAAATGTTTTCCCTTCAGAAGAGGGAAATACACTGATAAAGGGAATCATCTTGTTGAAAATCTTCGTTTTACTTCGGGGGGGTGAGAAAGGGTAATCCATCAATGTTTGTTGCACAGAGTAGCCTCAGCCGAGAGTCACCGAAATGGGGGAAAGCATGCTTTCAGATGCTCCCATCCTACTGAAGCAGCAAGGCCAAAATTTCCCCGCTGGGTAAAGGTTAATGACTTAAGAAAAGAAAAGAAAAAGAAGAATACTTTCTGTAAAATAATAGTACCTATACTTTCCTCAGTTTAGAACCCACCCCCTTTTTTTTTCCAGCTTTATGAACAATAGACTAAGAATTAATGAAAGCTGTTTTATTGCTCAGAACAAATTTTTATTTATTTTAGTAATTAGCAAAATGCAGTTCATTTCATTTTGAATGTTTGTTGTAATACCTAAATGCATATTTCTCAAAATTTCTATCAGAATGACATCTAAAATTATTTTATTATCCGAAATATTGTTTTGATGTTAATTACATATGGACAGAACTTGTAATGTCTTAATGAGTACTCAAGAAGATTGCAGTTATAAAGTAAGCTCAAATCAAGCATCTTGTTGATTTTTCTTTGCTTGAATCAGCATTAGTTTGGTGCATGGGACGATATTGAAATACTGGGTTGTCCAAATTAAACTTCCCCAACTCAGAGGCCTTTGCAGGATGTTGTATGAGTCATAATGTGATGAAATTTTGAAAACAGACACTTCAGATCACGCGCTCGTGATTTATTTAAAAAGAATTATTAGTACAAGAAAGTTGGCGCTGTAACACTAGTAATTTGCATATTGCAATAATGTGATTTGAAGAAATAAAGTGTCTGAGCAACGTATCCAAAAGACGAGCCCTACAAAAGTGGAAGACAGGCAGTTGTTTCCAGCTCGCTGATGCAAAATGGCGGCTTTGAAAGGCAAAGCTTAATGAGACTAAGTTAGTGAAACTTTTCTACCAAAATGACGAGAACTCCTTTGCTGCGATAAGAGCAGTCGGTCGGCTAAAGAACTTACGCCGAGGACCAATGACACCACGGGCTTAACGAGACATGATAAAGAAGTTCGAAAGGACCGGACAGCTGGGAATTTTAGCAGGTAAAGGACGACATGTTGTGGATTCTGCACGCATTCAAGACGTTGCTTTGGCAGTCGTGGACGCCGTTAGCCAATCGCCACATGGTGTTGTCAGTGCCAACCGTTTCTCGTGCTCTTGAACATCTGTAGACCGTCTTGTTGATCTGCAGCGCCACCTATCGGCAACTTCTTGTACTAATAATTTATTTTTAATAAATCACGAGTGTATGATCTGAAATGTCTGTTTCCAAAATTTCATCACATTATGACCCATACTACATCCTGCACAAGCCTCTGAGTTGGGGAAGTTTAATTTAGACAACCCTATTCTTTGATATTTTTCTCGCATATTGTGTAGAAAAGGATTTTTCTATAATTGTAAATTCACATCTTCATCAAAGGTTATTTGATTTTTAATTTGTGTCATTTCTGAAATTTCCTATTACATAAGGCTTGCAATTTAAAACTTAAATACTTTCAGAAGAATACTAGTAAACTACTTTATGTAGTCGATCAGAATTTGAGTTTCAACTGGTCATAGCAAGGTAGAACGATGCAAACAAAAAAATAATCATTAATACACAGTTTGTCAATTTCCATTCCTGGAGCATATAAAACACTTCTAACTGCCTAACTGCACAGTCAAACCCCGATATAATGCCACTATCCGTTCGAGAAAATTATGGCGCTATAACGAGTGCGGCGGTATATCGAATTATATTAGATTATACGATGCATAAAAATAGACTTTGATATGGTATTATTACTATTGTAAAACTCAATATCATAATGCAATTTATTTAATAATAGGTAATATAATTCAATTCTGCTGGAATTAAATTATCAAATAATACTATGAAATTAAGATGCACTTACTGTTTTATATAGTCAATCCTATATAAAGAAGTTTCCGAGTAGAATAAATACTATGGCTGAAGTGTGAAGATCCAGGGCTCAGGCCTTTCGTGCGGCGACGGATCTAACATTCTGGAGTCTCCAGCAGTTTCTTCCAGATGTAACGTGAATGCGCTTTAGAACCCCTTAAAAAAGCATCCGACCCCACATGTAGGTTTGAAATAAACACAACAAACAAATTTGGATAAAATAGATATTTTTGCAGACACACACTTACATTAAAACTCAAACTGAATTTATTGGAAATATTTCAAAATGGTAGTTTGAGTTTTCTTTCCAATATAAATTTTTTGAATATTCTTTTCTACAACTAAGAGATTGTTTAGCATTTCTTTATCTGTCGCATTTTTTTCCAAAAAAATTCGTATTTTCCCAATGCAATTTTTCACTTCCTCCGATGTAACAAGTGGTGTTTCATCTTCTTCAGATTCACTGTCACATGAATCTAAATTTTGATTTTATTGGTAGCTGATTTAACAATTTCATCGATTGTCAGGTCTTCAAATGTTGAAACACTTTTGTCTATATCAATATACTCAGTTGCCGACAGAGGATGCTCAAATATATTTTGCTTTGTGGAGTAAACCCTTCAGATTTTTATTAATCCAGTATGTTTCCAGCAGTTAACAATAGTTTCTGGTGAAATTTCATCCCAGGCTTTTTTTATCATGCGAAAAGCATCGTGTAAAAGGACTGGAGAAAAATCATCTTTGCTGATTTTTTCAATAATACGACGGACGTGATGCTTTTGATAATGAGCTTTGAATGATTTTATTATACCCGCATCCAAAGGCTGTAAAACTCCAGTACAATCAGGAGGTAAAAATTCAAAGCGGATATTGCTCATTGGGTATGTTTTGTGACAAGGGGCATTATCCAAAATCATTAAAACATGGCGTTTCTTTCTTCCCATTTCCGAGTTGAAATTCGCTAGCCATTTTTGAAATAATGCTATAGTCATCCAAGCTTTCTTGTTGTTCTTATAATCAGCATAAAGGGCAGGATTAAAAATTTTAAAACATCTGGGCTTAGCTGATTTTCCAATCACTGTCAGAGTTCTCTTATCAGATCCATCTGCATTTGTGCAGAACACCAGCGACACACGATCTTTAGCTTTTTTGCAGCCTTTAACAGGCCCACTAGAAATTGTTTTATCTGGCTGCAGGCTGTAAAAAAGGCCACTTTCATCCATGTTGTAAACGTCCTCAGCTTTATATTCTAAAATCAGCGCACCCACACACAATTTCTTACGACCATTTATCACAAAATCTTCATCAACTCCTGCAGTCTCACCACTTCGTATATACTGCGAGAATCCTCGTCGCTTTTTAAATCTGTTCAACCAGCCGCTACTATACTCGAAATCTGTGATGCCCATTTGCTAGCCAAGGACATTTGCTTTCTCTCTAATAATGTCTCCAGTTATAGTCTCATTTTTAGCACTCATTTGTAGTATCCATGTGCAAAGGACATCCTCTAAATCTTCGTGTTTTGTAGTTTTCAGTTTTTTCATATTTGATTGCAGATCGTTGGTGTTAATCCATTTTCCGGGATTTTTCAAAATGTCTCCTATGCAGCACCTGCTAATAGGCTTTTCCCACGATTTAGAAAAATGATTTGCGATGTGTTGCTGCGATGCATTCACATTTCTCTCTTTATAATCGTAAATTTCCCACTTTTCCGAAACTGTTAATACAGCTCTTTTTGCCATCATGAATTAAGACTCTGGTTATTTTGCAGATTTAGCTGCTAAATTCTTCAATCATTCAATGACTAATCTAACCTTTGAATGACAGATTTTGCATTTCACTCCGTTTCCCTGGAAGGCGGCGGAAACCATAGATCTTTTAAGGTCCCCCTGGAAAGGTTTTATCGTCCCTTGAATTCTGTGGCGGAAACTAGAAGGGGGGGGGGGAGAGGAGAGGAGACCCAGCAAACACACACAGGTTCTCTGAATGTCTATTAACGTTCAGAAAACATCTTCTGAACGTTAATAGACGTTCAGAGAACCTATGTGTGTTTGCTGAGGAGGTTTCTTCAAACATTGTTCTCACTTTTTCAAAAGAGAATGAATAGGAATTCGTTACTACTGAATACTATTTGACTTTGAAAGCATATAGACGTAGGAAGGCAAGGGACTCTTTGGAAATCTAACAACAAGTTTAAAAAGAAAGATGTGCAAAAAACCTATCCAGTAAGTTCTAGAAAATTTGTTACACTAGGCAAGTTTTATTCTGGCGGTATATCGAGTTGGCGCTTTAACGGATCTATTACATTGAAATTCCTATTTGACAGATTTGTTCATAGACATAATTGGCGGTTAAGCGGAATTGGCACTATTTCGAGATGGCACTAAATCGGGGTTTGACTGTATTTACATTTTTAGTACACTTTTGTAAATATATGAAATTCATGGTTTAAAAAAGCGCATCTCATGCTGCATACTATTCTTTAAAAGTATTTAATACTAAAGTTAAGTCATGCTTTCAAGTAATGCTAAAACTTTTTACAATAAGCATGCATTTACCAGGGAAAAAAATGTTATGTAGGAACATAACAAAATACTGTTTTTTATTATTATTTTGTTGTTTAGATTAAGTGAATAAAATTTGCCAGACGTTGGCTGTGTTTATAAAACACTAAATTCCTTGCATTTAAGAAACTATCTTTTATAAAAAAGTGAGATATTAATCTGTTTCGGACAAACGCTGCGTATGCAGAAATACTATCGGACCAAAGTCCTGTGAGTCATTGGAATTTCGTGAGTAGTGAATGTGAACAGAAACATGTTGAAGAGCTCTTTCACTCATTTTGAAGTGGCTGTTTATAGTTTCTCCTTTCTCTTGGGGTTAAACTTTATGGGAGATATTCTAGCATCTAACTGAATTGGATTATTCAGTCAGATGTCTGTGGGATTATGGCCTCTTTACTCTGATGCATAATTGCATTGAAAAGCAGATGCATATGCAATATGACTGGGTAAAGAAAAATTGCCATTTCTCAGTTTAAGCAAAAAATAGTGTTTTTTTTTTTTCATCTTTAGAAATCTGACTTTTTCGATGCCTTACAAACTACATGAAAAATATGTTATAAAGAGATGAAACTGTAATATCATTAGAATGTTCATGTAGTGTTAAAAAAACAAACGTATATTAAATGAACTGATGTTAAAATTTAAGCAATTTGTTTTTTCTTCTTTAAATGAGCGTTGTTGCATTATCTTAATTTTAGGTATGCGATTCTTTGAAATCCTGTAGCTACTGTGTGTCACTTACACTGCAGTGTAAAAATTATTCTAGCATGATATGCTTAACATTCATATCCGATATAATATTCTTGCATCTTGAAATGAAGTGACATATACCCTTTTTTTTAGCAAGATGTAAGCAGTATTATTTATGTAATTGATTGAAAAACAATTTTATGGTTCTTTTGTTCAACATGACAAAATTTATTTATTTTAGAAAGAAACGAAACTGGCTCCCAAGAAGAACGTGAAGGCTGGCCAAATGTTACTAAAGATAAAAATCCTAGAAAAGATGTGAAGGATAATGAATAATGACTGTGATAACCTACCCTACTATTACCAAATATCACTGGAGGTAACCTTTTAAAAATGTGATAAAGGGTTGCCTTACTATTATTTTGTTAACCTGTGTAATCTGAATTTTTTTTTCAACTCTTTATAAGTTCTAGTTCAGTAATGGATCATATATTTTTGTAAACATAGGATTTTGTAAAGTGGTATCTGTAGGGTTAGTGTCACCTCATTGATCTTTAAAATGTATTAATTCTTTTTTATTGTATAAGAAAAAAAAATTACTTTATTAAATTTAATATCTCCTTGGTTGCTCTCCATTGTTGCTTTATTAAAGTGTTCTTGTGACAATCAAATCATTCTTGAAATTATTAAAATGAAAATGTTATGAACAAACACTTTTTGGGTTATTTTGTTTTACATCATAATATCTGCTTTATTCATGTTCAGTTTCCTAAAGGAAACTGCTTTCTGTAAAATCTTGTAGTTAAAAACCAAGGTTTTTTTTTTTTTTTTTGGAGAAACATGAAAAGAAAAAAAAATTGAAGAATCTGACAGCATTAGAAAGCAGCAATTGAAAATCATGCCTTTTGTTTACTATACATTAACAATGTATGAACGGCAAGAGTTATACCAATGGCTATTTTGAAGAGTTAACACAAAACTAACTCTTCAGATATATATCTATATAAGGATTATATGCAGTGTACCTTTCCCTACTAATGCCACTGATTTTTCAATAAAACATTTTTAGGGAAACAGTTTAGTAGGTTTATAAACTTGACTATATAAAATAAGCATTATGAAAAAATAGCCCAAAATGTCAAGAAAATTAGACATTTCTCTTGAAAACATCTTTAGCTATTTTTATTTAATGTGTGTGGATTTTGATTTAAAATTGAAACTTAAGAAATATTTAATGGTTTCAAATTTTTCTTCATTGATCAATGTTTTTGTTGGATTTCATGAAAGTGACTGAAAAGTTTAACTGAAACATGAAGTTACCATACTATTGACTAACAAAAAAATAACATCCTATCTTCCTGCATTGTACTTTAAATAATAAAACTTCTGTAGTGCATGCACCAAACGTCTAATGCAATTTGGTCAATCAAAAATATATTTAGTTTGGAAAAATACGTGATTTGGGAATTTAAAAAATGTTCCTGGGATTCTTGTGGGGATAATGGATAAGCCCTATTAATATTTACTAATTACTGTAAACATACTTTATTGCTCCACAATTAAGTCCTCAAAGATACATCAAGCGTTGTATAATACGAAACATTAACATTTTTCATTATGTCGCAATTTTTTACAGCATTGTTTTTCTAGTCTTGTTGCTGAATGAAGCACCATATATGTGTATCGCTATTAAGACTAAAAGCTAATGGCTACTTGCAGTACCAATGAATGAGAGCTTAGCAACTGTATTTAGCCATTGTAAGGCATTAATTAGAGCTTTACAGTTATTGTCTCGTATATCTGTATCCTATTTTATAACGCTATTTTGTGAGATTTATGCAATAATGGCTGACTGTATTACTTAAAACAATTTAGTCAAACTTTTCAAGAACTCAAATTAATTTTTCTAAAAATTACATGTACTAAGAAAAAGTCCACTTTAAATTTCATTATAGATATTTCTGTATTGTTTAGTAGCAGTATATATATATTGTTATAGTAGCAGTATATATATATAACACAAACATTTAATAACAGAACTTTTTTGGGAAAATAGACAGGGCAATTGAGTTTACAGGTTGTTTAATTTAATAAAAGACCTAGAAAATGTATAACTTTATTCCAAAACAGGATCTATAATCAGCTTACTTAAAATTGTAAGTCAGCATATAAATGTATATAAAATTTCTATTTGAATCTATTTTTAATATTAGTATCATTTTTCATTTCATCTTTCAAAACTATCATCAAATGTTCATACTTAAAACTGTAAATTTGTGAATAGGCATTTTCATTCAATGTATGTGCTGTTTTAGTATGAATTTTAATCATCATTTTTTCAACAAAAATCATCTTCCAATTTTAAGCTTTCACTCACAAAGTAGGTAGTTATGTTCTTAATCACTTTCCATATTTAAAAATTTTCTTAAAGATTAATATACTTTTGTAAGTAATTATGCTAGATTGCATGCATGAATTTAAACTCAAGTTGAACTCTGTATATTTTGATATGTATTGTAAGTTTATACTATCATGTCTAACCCGTTTATTGTGTGTAATCACCAGTGCAAAGACTAAAGTAATTTTAATGAAATCCATATGTTTTAGAATACAGTTTTTTACTGTTCAGCCATTTACATTCTTTTAAAGCTATGCAAATAAGTGTGCTCATTGAGCTTTATTCCCTTTTAACTATGCATTTTAGTCTTTTATTAACTCTAATAATTTTTGTATTGAAAAAAGGAACCTGTTTTTGTGCTTTTAATATTATTTGCTTTGAGATTTTATCATATGAACTTCAAAATATCTGCAAGTGCCAAAGAAAATCAGACTAATCTATTTTCTTTGTAACAGCATGTCAAAATTTTGAATTTGTTTTAACTTGCTCAGTCTATTTTTTAAGCATTCTTTCAACTAATGCATGATAACAAATTGTGTTTTTTTTTTCTCCCCAGTTATGTGCTTAATCAATTTATTGGTAGTAAAAATTTTGCAAAATTCATGAGGAAGAAGTGAATCTGAAATTTTCTTGGTTTACCACCACTCAGGGTCATCCCCCCCCCCCCCAGTTTTAAATAATTTAAATTTTAATATACAAGTATTTTTGATTAGTTAAAAATGTTGTAAGCAATTGTGTCTAACAAAATATAAGTAAAATAAATAATTTGGACTGTGTATGCAGCATCACAGTAGTAACCATTATTACTATAAAGCAACTGCGGTTCAGATTTCCCCCCCCCCCCCATCTTTCTTTTATGTTTTTCATGCTAAATATATATTGTGTTATAAACAATATTGCTGAAAAAAGGGGATTGTAACCAGTTGTTAATATTGGCTTAGTCTAAGAACTTTGCTAGAAAATTATTGACACAAATGTGTCAATATTATTAAGGGCAAGATTCAAGTGAAACAGTTTCACTTGAATCTGCCCCTGAAATCCGTTCTCTTAAGTGTGTGTTTTGGTGAAGGAAAAATTCTGTTTAAGTTAATACAGAAGTGCTGTATTATGTTTTGTTTAAGTCAATACAGAAGTACTGTATTATGTTTTGTCCATGTGAGTACATAGTTGTTATAAGGTTTATCTGGGTAAACTGTTTATATTTACTTTATTTGTAGCTGTATATTGTAATCAAAATGAGGACTTCTTATTTTAGAAGACTACTTAAAATATGCAACTTATGTCTTCCTCATTTAATATTATATGTATGTATAAATTCTCTTATCTCGCTGAAAATAATTAAATACGAGTTTTTGAAACTTAAGTAATCTGCTATTCACAATGTATTTATATAAATATCCATTGAAGGTCATGTCATGTTAGATTTTATAATCAAAACATTTTGTTAAAAAAATGTTTTAAAATGTCACTTAAAATAAATTGCTGCCCAAAAAATATAGTAATTTAAATATAAAACTCTTTAAGTTTAGAACTTTGTGTTGCCTGTAAGATTTCAAATAGCACTTGAAAGGAAAAAAAAAAAAAGTCTTAAGTTGTTTTAAATTTATGTTGTCATTTTAAAAACAATTTGGGAACAGCCATTCCCCCCCCCCCCCTTCTCACTCTTTCTCCCAACATGTTTTTGTGAATGCATTATGTAAGCTTGTGCTGGTCAATTAAAATCCATAGTAAAATGGATTTAAATTGTCTCTCATTTGTTCAAAAGCACATTCCTAAGCCCTTCTGTAAAAATGAGGCAAAAACAAATGTTTAAGTAACACTTTTACTTCCTTCATTAATTTTGTTTGCGTTTACATCAAATTATTTCTCACATTTTCGCATTCATCTTTTTATAAATGGGTTTTTTAAATTAGTTTGAAGCTAATTTAATCAAAGTGGTTCAATTTTTATGTAATAAATTACTTTTTCTTTTTGTACATTGTCACTTTCCTTTTAATTTTAGCATTAAATTAGCATTGCTTTGTTAAATTGTAAAAGCATTCAGTGAGAATCTTAAATAAATATAAAGGCGGCCAGTATTGACAAATTTTTAAGTCAAAGAAATACTAAGCAAATTTTAATTTTTTACTTTATCCATAGAAATTTTACTACTCTCTGTGCTTTTTAATGCATTGAAAAATGATTTTACTGTAACAATGTGCAATTTTTAAATATATCAATACAATCAAATTCTTTCATGTATATTGTAATGACAGTGAATCCATAGTGACAGAAATTATAAGCATGCTTTTAATGAAAAAGTGCAACCATGAGTTAAGGTTATCTGTACCTAAAATATGAATGTTTGATGAAATCCCTAGTATAAATTTCCTAAATTAGTCTTTGGAACCTGTTTGAGTATGTTTTTATCATTGAGAGGGTTTCTATAATCTTGAGTTGAAACTTTCAGTATTATGTTATGAAACAGGATTTCACTAGTCAGAAAATCTGAAAGTCAAGACAATACTTGGCTCAAAGCTTATGAAAATTACAGAGAATCTGCATTTAACAAATATTTTTGTTTTCCATAAGTGTGTGATTCTGCAATTATGTCAAACCATAATTGTAGCATCAGAGTTGCAGAGTTAACATTGATCTGAATTGACATAGCACATGTAAATTTTATGTATTATATTGTAACGAAATACTCTAATCAAAAATATGTATCAAGTACTAAACATTTTTGCAAGAAAAAAAAATTTGTGAGCATACATAATTTTTTCATAACTGAAATTGGTGTTAATGGAATTAAGTTTTTTTTAAAATCATCTTTAGCAAGCTTAAGTTGTTTAAAAAAGGTTAAATTCTTTTGATTTCCTTCATAAATCATATTTATATGAATGAAGAATAATCCGACTTTCATTTAAAAAATTGACATTTAAAAGAATGTGCTTAGTGCTACTATAAAAGCAACTATTCCCCTGAAAATGCATGTAAGCTTCGGCTTTGAGAATATAGAAGTCTGTATTAAATAGTAACAGGGGAAAAAAGAAACATTAATAAATGTGGAGTGCTGCATGCAAAAGTAAATCTCCCTGTAGGTTAAAAATGGATGTGTTGACACATGCATCCCAATATGGTTGAATTCTGTTTTAATGTGTGTGACCAAAACAATTTGTTTGTTACCGCTAATACAAATTTTCTGTCACTGTGGATAATGCTGTTTTTTTTCTTTATTTAAATTAATTTTATCATTGCTTCTTCAAGTACTATACCTGTTATTTCTTTTTTTCCCACTCCAGTTAGAAAAATTTTGTAACTTTTTATATCAAATTTTGTAGGGATCATATGTATAAAAAAATAAGGGAAAAATTAGTATGACACACTATATATAAAGAAAAAATTTAAAGTCTAAATTTTTAAAAGTGACCCACAAAAATGTGCATATGTATAAATATAAAATTCATTGGATTATCTGACTTTTAAATAATTGCTTAAAAATTAAAAAATGACTAAGGGGCAATTCTTAAATTGCAAAAATATGAATTAAGTACAAAAGGAAAATTAATTTTCCATTGTATGGGAAAACTGAGTGAAGTCAATAACAATTAGTAGTTTGATGTCAATGTTATACCTTAGTTTTTAAATATGCTTTGGCTCTTTTTTTTTCTTCCTTCAATTTTTTATTGTTCCACATATAACTTTTTAAAAATGACTTTTCAACATTTTTCTAAATGGAAAATATTCTATAAATGGCTAACATAAAAGGATTTAGAAAAAATATTTCCTGGAATACAAAGTAACTGTATGCCATTAGAAAACTTTTTCTAATTAGAAATATAATTTTTAAAAAGTGGCCATCTCATCAAACAGTTCAAACACTCATATTTTGCAAAGAAAATACATGCATCAGTTTTATTGGTTACTTTTGTTGTTTTAATTTTTGTTCATTTATATCCAGTTTTTTTCAGTTGAGGTAAGATTGCCTTGAGTTAGAAATAAACGGAATGGTGAAAGTATTGCCATCAGTTTAATTTTTGTTCATTTATATTCATTATTTTAAGCTTTTTCGGTTGAGGGTAAGCTTGCTTCAAATTAGAAACACTGAATGGTGAAGGTATTGCCATCAGTGAACATATTGTTTATTAAAAGGTATTCATTAAATTTATGTGTGTGCTTATTTCTTAATTTATGTTCTTTTCTCATGTTGGTGATACTGTTGAACTGTGAAGTTGTTTGTTGTAAAGGTATTAAGACAATGCCTGAAAGTTTATTTTCCATTAGTGCATTTTCAAGTTTTGAAAATAAAGTGATTTTTACATATTTGTTAGTACTGCATCTTGCATGAATTCTCAATTGTAAAACTTGTCCCGTATGGGATAGATATACCAAGTTAACAGACTGACAGCACTGTTCATGTTTAGCCCTAACTTTTCTTTTAGAGCAAGTTTAGAGTTGATCACTGGTGCCAATTCTCAGGAATATTACAGCAGTGAACTTTTTGTTCTGATTATGCATGGGCACTCCTAGCGATAGATGTATTATTAGAGTTGACAAGAAGCATGCCGAACAAACAAAATTTCAAGAACACTACTGGAGTAAGATCTGCATTTTTTCCTAACAGAAAAGAACAATCGAGATTAATGATCTACTGAGAGCCATGAAAGTACTATGCTTAGAAGGCAGAAGCTTATTTGCACAATATATATAATTTGCAAAGTGTGTCTAAAATGATACAAAAAAAGAGTAAGGAATTTTTAGAATAGATGTTAATCATAAAAGTTACTTTGAGAGAGCTTCTTGTGAAATAAGTATGACATGCATGCTTCCATTGTGGATTTATGTTCATTTGAATGGAGAGCAAAACATTGCAAAAATCCACATAGAATTTGTGGTTATTGGGCTTAGTTGATTTTACAAAAAAAAAAAAACTTAACAAGGCCTGTTTTATGCATTACACTAAGAAATCAAATATAACAAATACAGGTATCACTTTCCACAAGTCGGGGGGAGGGGGATATATTTTAAGCAAAATTAGGAAATTTTTGACACAGCAATTTTAATGTACATCAAATGTGCATGTTTTAGAGATCTTAAAGTAAGCATGTTTAACAATTTCCAACTCGAGAATTCTATTAACATTTTCTAGTTTTTGCAGGTGCCTGGAGTGATGAAATTTCTGACATCATTGAACAGAAATTTTGTTCATTGAAATATTGATAACTTTTCTCTAAGATACCTCTGACATTAGGGAGAAATATATATGCTTAACACTCACACTTTATCATTTTGTGCAAATCTCAATACTGTCTGGCAAATAGAGGTCTGTGCCGCCGACACTGAAGTCTAGGCCAGCAAAGAATGTTGATTTCACACCGCAGCGTACAATTGGCTTCAAAACTTTAAAAAAAAAAAAAAAAAAAAAAAAAAAAAAAAGTACCTAAATTTTAACCTGCCTATTTTTTTCTGAATGCTTCTTAATGCTAGTAACTTGTAAAGATACAATTTAAATTTTCTAAGCTAATGGCATTATTTGATTGCTTCAACAACTGCTTAAACATGGCATTACACCTCAAAAGTACATTATATGTTTGAAATGGTTCACGAGAAGGTTGTGGAGAAAAAAAAAAACACTTAAAAGCGAATAATGTATCAATTGTACATTAATAACTAAATGTATCATGAATGTTCTATATAAACAACACAAGCCTCACCACTAGTGACCGAGCGCATAGCGCTCTGAACTGGGAGACTGAAGATGCCTGGTTCAAAACTAGATCACGTCTGCCAACCTAACCTTTGTTAGTTTTCCATGGTTTTCTCCAAAACTTAGCATAGATACAGTTAAGACCCCTTCAGGAGACCTCCCCATGCAAGGCACGCCACTAGAGATGAGTTCGGGCTCATTTTTTAAAGCCCGCCTAATATTATTTAAGGCTGTTCTTCGAAAAAAAGAACTGTTTTTAGTCTTGGTACACAAATACAAATAAACTAATCTCCTAACTGGTCTCCAAAAAAATCCAGATGGTTCTTCATAAGCTGTTTTACACACTGTGATAAGCGAAAACGCTGTAGCTTTTGTGAAATTTTCAGAAAAAATTCTTAAACATGGATTTGAGCTGCAAGATTTTTCGAAGAGAGACGCTTTGCGAAAATTTCAGATTTTTAAGAATTTTTTTAAGTTTTAAAACTGATACTGATTGGCCTGCCTTCGCAGCATGTAATGAGACAGTTTCAAAATTTTGAAGTGCCTGACATAATTAGTTTATTTGTAATTATGTACCAAAATCACATGATTTTTTCGAATAACACCATTAAGTCTGAGCTCGAGCCGAAATTTCATCCAACAGATAAATAAAAGTCAATTACTTTGATAGGATTTAACAAATTTTGCTGTTTGTGCAAATTAAAGACAAATATAATAGCCCGCCCAAACACAATCGTGATCTCTATACGCCACCCCCTCGGCCTAGAGCCCAAGTGTAGCTAATTGGCCATAGTCACACAGCAACATCATACTAAAGACTAGCTTTCATAAAAATTCTCATTTTAGCACCAATTTATACATGTGTGTGTACGCATAAACCCATTTTCATTATGCTCTTTTACAAAAAATTTTGTGCAGGGTTCCTGAGGTTACACCACCTCAGCGAATTTATGTGCGGCGTAAACCTCTACTGGGAAATTTACTCTTACTTCTCTACTTTAGTAATCAATAGCATAAATGTTACAAGTTGACTAGAATGTCTAGTCACTGCTTATGTGAGGTTTATGCCTGGCAGTCGCCCCCCAAAAAAAATTAAACAAGGTCAAAAGTGAAGCAATGCATTACAAGTACAAACTTGATAAGAAGGGATCAATCTTCACATCCTTTAAAGGGCTGTTTACACTCACTTCCCTGCTCAGTGCCTTATTTCTGGGGAGGGCTTTCAGGACAAGAACCCTGCCCCCCAAATTGTTCTTTTAAGTTTAGAAATTTGTAAATTTTGGAAAGTTGAGGGGGAGGGGCAATGAAGCTTTTGCCCAGGGCTCCCAACTCTGCAAATCTACCCCCTGTCCCTGCTGTTCAGCATCTAGGCCATTGTCTATGGGCTAAATGCTTTTTTTGGCTGTTCATGTCCAGCCAAAAAGAGCCTTTTAATTAGTTCAAAGGAAAAGTCTGCTAAAGGTGACATTACTTACTCACTTGCGCAAAGATGTGACCACCCTATCCTCGATTGTCGCCTTCAAAATAGTGAATGAAAAAAGCTTCATGGAAATAACTGTCGTAATCAGGGACTTATCTTTTTGCTACAGCCAAAACCCGTTCAATTCATTGCATAAAATTTGATTACCCATAAACTTCTACCCCTCACGGTTGTATATCTTTTGTAAATATGATAATTTAGGTCATAAATTTGGTAAGTACTCTAGCTTACTCGGATGTCCATTGCTTTCCAGTCTTTCCTATTAAAAATGCTAACCATCACTATGGCTAGTTTTTTATATTGTATGTACTGTGTTCCTTTTAAGTTGTATTTAGAAGTGTGCTATAGTTCTTCGGGGTGGGACTAGTAAATCCTCAAAGATAAGATAAGTTTGATTTTTTTTTTTTTTTTTTTTTTTAATTACGGTCAAACACTATTTAATATTGAGACCAGCAGCATAGCAAAGATTATTTGCTATTCTCTTTCATTCCCATTCTAATTTTGTTCTTATTTCCCCCATCTTTGTTTTCAGCTTGCCGTCCGGGGTGGGAACCTCTCCTTGCTATGCAACTCATTGAGGCTTAGTTTAAATTATGACTAAGCATTTTTATTTGAAATAATTACAACATTAATAATTTAAAAATTATTAATGTTGTAATTATTTCCTGAACCAAGCAATAAGTTACAAAAGCTGTTTTACTGTCGCTATTATTATTTTTATAATTATTTTATGCAAAACTTTGAGGTTGATATTTTGAAAATTATCAAAAAATTGCTGTTGGTGATAAAAATTAAAATTTAATTAAATAACAATATATTTTTGCTGTTGATATTTTTAGAGTTCACAGCATAAGAATAATGAAGTAGTAATTTTATCGCAGAAAAATTTATTAAAAACTTCTCACAATATCGGTTCTATTTTCATAAGTTTTGTTACTAATTTTTTATTTATATTATATTTATACATTTTTAATAAACAGATGTGATAAAAAATCAGCTAGTTAATAACAAACTAGTTTTACCTTAATGATTGTCTCAATAATTGATAATGTTAGTCATCGATAATTCATCGAGTTTCACTGCCAAGAAAGAAGAAAATAAAACTATTTTAAATGTAACGGACCATTTGTAATAGCCCATTATTTTAACCCCTTAATGGTCTCATTATTTTCAAGAAAACGGTTCTAAAAGTACCTATTTTTTTAATTAAAAAATATTTTGTAAAAATTAGTGTATGTGCAATAGATTCATTCATTTTAATGTTTTGGATATTTTTATATAAAAATATTTCTATGCATAAAATTTAAATATTCAAATTCTCTCTCATAACTTTTGAACTCTCCATCCTAGAAACATCATGGGAGTGACGACGAAGGAATTAACACCATAAGCCAAACCTCTCTTTCGAAAAATAAACTTTTCACACAGATAATTTTTTTTTTCAAAGTTACAGGAAGTCCATCGTCAAATCTGGCACACAAATAAAATTAAAAAATACTTAATGACATATCATTTTCAAAACATTCCAGTTTTAAATTATTATTTTTCAATTAGCAAAAAGAAGTTGTTTAAGCAATATGCTCATGTTACGTACTTTATGAGACATCAAAACACTAAACAAAATGATATAAATTTTAACAACTCAGTCAAATAGTTCTTCAGTTACACTCTTAAAGATTACTATACTGTGCAAAATTTTCAGCTTCAAAATTTTAAACTATAGCTTGGAAATAAACTGTTTTAAAAATCCGAAAATTTGCATTTTCCATCTAATGTGGTAGTACTACAAATAAACCCAAAATCATCAATATCTACAAACATGTCTTGACCGTTGGTAAGTTTTACAAGGAATTTATCTACGGGAAAATCAGCAACGGCCTTTATTCATGTTGTACGCGGGCCCTCCCCACCAGCATTCTAGTGTGTACAGAGTATAATTGTTGAATGCATTATTGAACCCATTTTCAGTCACCGATTAATATGCAGTGTTTACAGCATACATTTTTGCATTTTAGGATTGCAATAGGTTTTTCCAGATTAAGTAATTCCCATCCTTTTCTGCGAGGACTGTAGTAAACAACTTCAATTGCTATTTACAACTACTACCTGCTGTTTACAACATCAGTTTTCTTTGTAAAACCAGACCACCTGTACACTGCCAGGCACTCACTTTGTCTGTTGAATATATTTTACTTTTATAATGAAGATTTGTAACCATACCTCTGGGTGGTGTGGACAACTTATGAGAGCAGTTGAAGGAATGAAAGCTGTACAAACTGGGGAGGGTTGGATTATTCATCTATGCTTCAGCATCATTTAAGGCCTATGCTGACTGCCGTTACATCTAACATGACTGCAGGGGGTAAGAGGGTATTCCCGTCGAGAATTTTACGACTTTTTAATGACCATTTGGGGTTCACCGACAAAAGATTTCTGCACTAAACTGCAAATCCCGTCCCTACATAATGGTGAGAGCAACGGAAGATTTTTTTTTTTTCCCGTACGAGTGTCCCGTCGTCCATTCAAATGCAGTGGAGCCTGCTAAAGTGACTACCTTGGTAAAGAGGTCGCCTGTCTATAGTGTGGATTTGGATCCCAAACTAAATTTTTGTGCTTCTTCAAGGATTTTCTCTTTGCTTCTAAAATACCTTTGAGAATAGTACTCAGGAAGTTGAAATTGTCTTGCGAATTGGACTTTTGACATTCCCAACACTTTTTTTCCCACTCTTAAAAGTTTCCCCCTGTTCTTATAGCGTGACATGCTTTCGCTCTGACATCATTTTGCTCTTCGGGCCTCGTTTCCATAACTTATATGCTGCCTACTACACACAGCCACGCATTCTCTAAAATGAACACATAACCAAAAGACCCTGGAAAGTCCTGGTCTGTTACTGAAACCAAACTTAAAGCCCCTGCAGCATATAAGTTGAAAAAAAAAAGTTTATCACGTTTAAAAAAAAAAAAAAACAGAAACAACGTTGTCTTTGAATAGAAATTTTTACGTCGGAGGAGCCGGGACTTTGCAATATCGTCTTTAAAAAGACATCGTCGTTAAACAAAGAGTCATACACTGCCACTTTTTAAAATTTCAGTTCATGTGAAACTGAACAACAAAATTTTTTTTTCGCTTCCCTAATCCATAGTATACCTAGCTCTGGAGGTTCGTGCCCCCAGAGAGCTCCCCCCCCCCCCCCCCCTTGGATTCACCACTGAACAGAATTTATTTTCTCGCCACTCTGCCAAAGTCGCCATGTGTACGTTTTCAGTATAATGCCGGAAAGAGCGATGTAGCCTTCAGGGGCAGTTCCAGACTGTCAGTTTAGGGGGGGTCACTCCGAATGACGAGGGTCGTCTGAAGACTTCTCGAGGCCCTGGACCTGGACCCTTATGGAAATGTAGGCCCCAAAGAGGCGGATAACTAGGCAAGGCCCGATTTATGACCAGTATGGGCCCCCATCTATGAAATTCGTTAAAACTGGGCCCCCTACACTTTGAACAACTTAATAACTATTCACCCCCCCCCCCCCCAAACCCTAAATCATTGTACTTTTTTAAGGTTCTATCTATCCTCCCCTACAAAAGTGCTTTTAAAAAATGAAAAACAAAAACAGTAAAATTATATTTAAACTTCTCGTGTTCTAGCTGAGTGTGCGCCCCTTTTTCCGCTTGCGTCCCGGGGGGGGAGGAGGAGGCAAACCTTGCCAGCACGCCCAGCCCCTAGCTTCGGCTCTGGCTCCAACTGCGAGATTTTTATTGAATTCATTGCAGATACATGTAATTCAACAAAAGCACAATCCATAATAAAATTAAGGGGATGGTGGACACCCAAATCAGGGGCGTAGCCAGGGGGGGATATCGGGATATATCCCCCACCCCCCGAAATTTTTGGATT
This sequence comes from Cheiracanthium punctorium, assembly GCA_038373885.1. Taxonomy (NCBI): domain Eukaryota; kingdom Metazoa; phylum Arthropoda; class Arachnida; order Araneae; family Cheiracanthiidae; genus Cheiracanthium; species Cheiracanthium punctorium. The sequence continues at coordinate 1,257,098 of JAWZYV010014119.1, forward strand.
AGTGATGAAATTCCGTCTATTTATACACATATAAGTTCATATCCCCCCCCGAAAAATTTTCTTGACTACGTGCCTGACCCAAATCATCAAAATTGGCCCCCAAAAATGTGTTTTTTTTTTCTTTTTACATACTAATATTCTACAGTTAAAGCTGAACCATGGAGGAAAAACCGCGTACGTGTACGGCAATTTTTTAAGGGATATTAGGGTTTGAAAAAATTAAGAGACAGTTAAATGTTTACAAAATAAGCTAATATTCGAATGAAATTATTTTTAAAATCTTTTGTTAAGGTAAAATCATAAATAAAATTATTCAGAAGAGACGGTATTAAAGGTAAATGGAAAATTACACTTTAAACTGTATTTTCTCCAAATCAAGTTTTTTTGTGATTTTCTTGCCTTCAAAATGCTCCATGCGACTTAATTTTGGTCGGAATTGTACAAAATTTACTACAAACATTCTTTTCATATATTACAATAAATCTGTGTATCTTTTTTAAATATGGTCAAAATTTCGATTATGAAATTTCACTTTTATTTACGAAAACTGAAAAATTTCGGGGAAGTTGGGTATATATCCATGAAAATATTTCTAAAGAATTAACTACTCGGTCGAATCAAAAACCGATTCACAGACTTTTTTTAAATATATTTTTATGCTATTATAAAACAAAATTACAAAAAAAAGTTAAAATTAAAACGCATGGAGCATTTTTTCGAAACTAAAAAATTAATTAATTTTTAATTAATTACTAATATTTAAAAAAAAAATTTTAATTTCTTTTCAGTTGTTTATAATGCTTTTAGTTTAATATAATCAAATACAAAATTACACAATCCTATCTTATTAAATTTAAAAAAAAAAAAACTTTTTAATGTCCACCATCCCCTTAATTTTTAATCGAAATTTCGTCTTTTCATTTCAGATAATTTTCTGAGAATGTGTCTGGAAATAACATTTGACGATTAAAATTATTCGGATCATCACTTATTCAGGTTGAGTGGAGAATGAGACTAGGCTTCCCTTAAGACCAAGGGCCTGGATCCGGGCCCAGCTCCCGGTTTGGCCTATCCCGGTCTCCCGGTATCTAAGTCTTTGCAAATACCTTTTCAGAGTAAAATTAGAGTTTATTGTTACAATAATGGTTATTGCTACAAGATTAGGTTATTGATTAAGGCAAAGCTACAGGAGAGTTATGTATCTAAAGGGGATTATGCTTTAGGTGTGGACTTTTGAAGGCGTTCTAGAGCATAATCACGTTACAACTGGAGAAAATCACCCAAAACTCTAGACTGTTAGATCGACCGCAACGTGGTAGCCCAGAACCCTAGATCTCTACACTTTAGCCTTTAGCCATCTACTACTTTCAATGGTCTTAAGCACTCGGCCACTGTTATTGTTTCAAATCAATTGGAGAATGTACATAAAAAAATTGTTTGAAATAGGAAAGAGTAAAAATGTTGTACACATAAAAATAAAAAGGTAAAAGATTAAAAATTGAACAGTGATAAATTACCATGACTGTGGAAAATCACAAGTTGGACACCCCGTAATAAAAAAAAGTAATATTACAAAAAGTTAATTAAATCACCCAAGGGGAATAAGCATAAATCTGAAAGTTAGACAATTTTTTAAATAAGCATTTTAAAAAGAAGACAATGGCACCTATTACAACTAGACAACCATGTTACTAAATGAATTTTTCTCAAAATAGATTTTTCCGTAACCACTCAAAACAACCTAATTTTTATTAATTTTATCCAGTATTTTTTTTATATTACCTTTTTTCAAATTATCGGCAGTACTTTTAATCCTGCACGAAACTTTTGAAAATATTTTTCCTGAGGAAAAATTTCTCATAAAATTTATAACAGTAATTGGTATTATTCCAAATCATGAAGCATATTAATCCCCCATCCTTCCACACCAACACGCACAAAGCCATAAATAAATAAAATTGACTACTGGTATCAAAGATATATCAAACATTAAAGTATATAGAAATATTTAACATGAATGTTTCTTAAGAATCTTTGTGAGGAATTATTATATATATATTTTTTTTTATAAACATGCATCACAGAGAAAAAAAAATAGTTTCAGAAGAAAGATAAATATTGAAAAATAAGTAATTAAGCTCCAAGTACGCGTTAACATTTTAATTCCATTGAGAATGTTCTGGAATACATTTAGGACAAATGATATTTGTTGATCAAGTATTATCAGATAAAATCCATTTAATTTAATTGATTTACATATTAGACTTTTAAACGTTATTTCATATCCAAGCTCACAAATGATAGTGACAATTAACGTTATTTTACAGTCATTTTAAAATTCTTAATTTAAAATTGGAAACTCCTACTTTAAAATTACTTTTCAAAATTCTTAAAGTTATTCAAAAAATTAAAACTGTAAAGTTACACATAATATAATTTATCTTCATGTAATTAAAATATTCATCAAATAATTTTTATTTTTAATTAAGTTAATAATAAACTATTGTCTTGCATATGGAGCAGACTCGTATTAATACTTTAAAAACATTTGTTTTTCTGTGCCATCGAAAAATTACTAAAATATAAAATATACATTTTTTATTTAAAAAAAATTAATCAAAGCAGGAAATTTTATATGTTTAATAAATAAAAATATATATATAAATATTTATTTACCGTATCTTTCTCCATTTAGTCTTTCCTGTGTTATCTCGTTACGTAAGCGATCAGTTATTTTATTTCACTTCTATAGTATAGTCCACTATGTTTCTGGTTTTTAAAATATTTGCTCATCCCATCCGGATATTCCACTCCACAGACCTGTGTGGAGTTCTTCGGATCTTGAGTGCAGGGGGGGGGGTATATTGGTTTTTCCCCCTTTCGCTTTTCTCCTTGTCCACTGCGGGTGAAGCTGCTCGCTTTAAATCATCCGATCTGCGTTTTCTTACAACTTTCGAGTCTTGCAGATGCAGACTTGTTTGTCCCGTTTGTGCTTTGTCTCCGACACAAGAAAATTCCGGCGACTACTCATATTTCCAATCAATCTTCGCATATGTTTCAAGTTTAGTTCCTTGTACCCGAAATTGGCGACACTAAACCTTTTACTTTGTCTGGGTTTAAAATGGAACAATAGTTTATGTCTGCTACCTCTTCTGGAGTCCCAACGAGAGTTCTACACCAGAAAGCAGATGCAAGAAGTGTTTGCTTTTCCAAAACAAATCCACATGCTGTTCATTTGTGAAACACAAAGGAACTGAAAAATGGCTTTTGGGGGTGTCGGCAACTCCCTGGTAAACTAATAGCTTTCATGTCAGGAACAGGCATCACTAAGAATTTATAATGGTTTTTGACCAGTGGCGCAGAGAGGGAGGGGGAGCAGGGGGAAAATCCCCAGGGCCTCAGCTTGTGGAGGGGCCCCGCTTTTGCTGTTTATATGATACTTAATTGTGTGTTGTCAGTTTTGTAAAAAAAAGTCCAAATTCAGATTATGTCCAGGGATGATTCAAAATTAATTTTTGAATGAAATTACAAAAAGCCAGCTAGAGCATAAACCACCAACTTGACAAAAACGAGGACTGTTAGTGATAGAGTCTTCTTTTAATAGAAAAGTAGACATTGATGGTGTTATTCAACGGTTTGCGATGACTAAAAGTAGAAAAGATTTATTTAACATGAAATCATTGTTAAATAGTGGAGGAAAGGTTATAGCCAGAGGAGAGACTATGGGCCCACTCAACCTCCGAAATTTTGAATTTTCCTTAACAAAATGTTAAAGATGAAGACTTCCTATGAGAAATTTTGAAATTTCCACTTTTTTGGCCTTCTGAAATTTTTTTGTCTGCCTGCTTGCATGAAGTATGAATAAAAAATATTAATTTTTCAATACTGAGGAAACATGCCATGCAAAACTGTTAACGTTTCAAATACAGTTTCTCTATGGAAGTGACGAAACCTTCAAAACAAAAATGTTGGTATTTTTTAGAGCATGGATATTCATTAAAGTATCTCTTTTAAATTAATAATTTGAATTCTCTATTAACTATTTTCCAATTACTATCAATTTAAAGTTTCTTTAAATGATTAATAATTTTAATAAGGAATAAATGATTGATCTAATATGACATCAAAAGGATTTCTGGATAGCAAAGGGACCCAAAAGATTTTATCCCCGGGGCCCCGACTTGGCTCTCTGCGCCTCTGTTCTTGACCCCCTCACTATACCCATCTTTAAACTTAAAAAGATATGCCACTACTAATTAATGGATTGGTGTTTCGACAATGGAAAACACCTGCTTAGCGCTTAGTTGAAAATGCGATTTCCCTTAGAATTTTTTTGGACACTGAAAGTAAGCATAAGTTTTCGGAGAGAAAAATGTTTTACAGAACACAGGGTTTTTGCCGCTAATGTGTAGTGTATCATCCCATATTTAAATTTTACAGAGCTGCTTGCTTCCAGATATATTCAAAGGGAAAAACAATTTTTTCTATGGAACAAATTTCATAATTAAAAGCTTATAATCATGGAGTGTGATGATAGGGTTGTAAAGAAGTTAATTAGAAGGGCTGTTTTAAATTATTAAGTTGCGTTGTGACATGAATAAACCAGGTACGATATACACTTAGTTGCAATATAAAAAAAGAGACGTTAAATACTTGAAACTATTTTATTAAACATATACTATTGAAACATTATTATAACGGGCGGTGGTGGCTCAGCGAAAATAAAAAATACGTCCTATATGGACAGTGAAATTCAGGTGGAATGATTTAAAAATTACGCCAGCACAGAATTGCACATTGGCGAGAACAAACACTTGGCTGATATAAATAACGCCAATTCCCGAGCAACCCTAACAGTTAGTCCAATAAAATTACAATGACGTAATCGCGAGCAAATAATTTTAAAGTCGTCGCAGGGGAACAACTAAATAACTTACGCCAGCAGGATGCCAAGAGGAAAATCAAAAAGGCCGTTGATTTTGCAAACGGACGCAATATAATCGATTTTTATCACACCGGTCTGAAGAGACGAAACAATTAAGAACAAAAACAATAGTGCATACAGGGAAAAGTAAATATACAGATTTAAAAGCCGAAATGGCAGAAAAACAGAAGTGATTTAGAATTCTTGATTTTGGATAGATTACATTAAAGAAAACCAAATTAAATGATTATTAAATTAGATATGTGATCTTCATCACATATATACTCCCCTCAGCCAGGAAAAAATTTTGAAGAAAATTTTTTGTTAGTTACAATTAATGTCTTTAAAATTTTAAATTAAATGCTCTGTTTGGCTGGCTTAAACAATTAAAAGCATAAACATATTCAGACAAAATTATACAATTACAAAATTACTGATGACCACCATCTAAAAATGTTCACAGAAAGAAAAAATTGTCATGACAAAAATAGAAATAATAAGTGCTAGCAATAAAAAGAAATGTCGACAAAATAAAAAGGGAGCATTTAGCTCACAATACAAAGGGGCATTTTAGCTCATCCTTTTTTTTTTCAAATAAGGGGCATTTCAGCACACCCTTTTTTTTTAAATTGAGCATTTCAAGCTCATGTGCACATCAAAGATATACTGCTAAGAATTGCAGTGACTGAGTACTCTAAATATTATTATTTTTACAGCAAACAACATGATCATGATTAAGTAGCGCTGTTCAATGGTTATAATTATAAGGCCTTTTAAACATAAGAATGCATGCATGAAAAAAAATCAATAAATAAAATTTGTGGATATGTAAATTTACCATAATATGCCATTCAAAAATTGCTTTGATGGCTATTTCTCACAAGTTTTGTACCATGGTAACAAGAAGTGGTAGCAACAATTTAAATTATCTTATCTGGCAGCATATAAAATGTATACATACATAGGAGGAGAAAAATAAACACATATTTAATACAAAATATACCCACACAAAATAACTATAAGACATTTTTGTTTTGGAGAAAAAATGAATCTATGTACAATACAGTCTATGAACATCAATTTAATTACAATAAAATAATGTGTAAAAATGACCTTCGAAACGGTGCAAGTTCTGTTGAATTGTATCTATAGTTTATGTAATTCATTTTAATTTTCTAACAAAGATAATACAATGTCAATCTATATTTTATTATCAATTACTATTTTTTTTTACCTTAAAATCAAACATTACAACTAATTGTCAAGTTTTAAGAACATTTCGAAGGAATGATATATTGACAGACACAGCATGAATTCCAAATAAACACGTGATAACTGCTGGACCAGCCAGGCAGTACCCACAAAAACCAATCATACATCCAAGTCAGTAGGCCCTTACCAACAAGGAAACATACATACAACGCATGCATACGCAATATATCAACGTCAACTTAGTTACCAATTATTTGAAGACAAGAAAAATTTTAGTGAGAAAAACATGAGAATAGTTGATTTTAAAGTACTAAAAATGTAGGATTAAACTTGTTATGAAATTATGTTAAGTATAATCTTAATTATAGCTTAAAAAGAAATTGTGGTCATCCTGTATAAAAAAATAAACTAATTAATAATTTTTGAAGTTCAATGTAAGAAGAATGTTGTGTCACTTACTAACACACTAAAATTTTCAAAAGTGACAAAATTGGGAAAGAATAACACACAAAAGTACAAATAAAAAAACACCAAAATGCAATTACAAAACAATACAATATACCCTAAAATTTCCCTTATTAAATGTCTTCCCTTGTTAATCTGATCAATACATAAACATTGTATTAATAAAATATATGAAGAAACAACAGTTCACAAAAATCACTACAAATAAGCATATAACTAAGTAATCAGATAAATGTAAATACTCTGAAAATATATTTCAATTAATGTGGTATTTTATAACACAGTGAATATTTGACAAAATAATATTGTATTAAACAGTAAAGTATTAATGTCATATATACTATATAAAAGGAGTAATTTAGATTTAAACTAATTTATAAACATGGTTGAAAAACAATAATAATTATTTTTTTTATAACTCCTTAGAAGCAGTAAAATAATAAAGAAAAAAAATTCAGCATATTAAATATTTTCTTTGACACGTTATGTCTAAAAAACTACTCTTAGTATGTGCTATTTGCACACAAAAAAATGGATGCAAAGACAATATGAACATGATTATTATTATTATTATAGTATTAATAGAAGAACTGCACTTATTAATGACTCACCAAATTTCCCAAGAATAAAACTTCAGTTATTCAGTAAATAACAATTTAGCAAAAAACTTTTCATTAGTCATACTTAAAATATAATGTCCATTACATTACCAGTTCAAACTGCATTACAAAGCATAGTATGAGGTGTCGGTGTATCAGGGGCGCGCACATTTAAAAACAAAACCAATTGCCATCACAGGAGGGAAAAAAAGTCTTCGCCAAGTTCAGTGAATGGCATACCTTGCGACGCACGAAAAAAAAACTACTGTAGACTGCAGACATCCGGAATCCAAGTCCCAAATTTGCGGTGATCGGACGGTTTTTCGCACAGTTCAGCATTAGTTGTAAGTTTCAGGCGTAAAGCAAGGCAGGAAAACATAACGTACTCCATACAGGAAAACAGAAACATACTCCATACGCCGACACAATAGTCTCCAAATAGTCATAGGAACGTGTAGAACTCAAAGCGGTATTACGGAGGTAAGCAGTATGTGCTTTGGTAGAACTCACCTACAATTCGTCGGAGGGTGTTGCGTAGTAAGATCATCGATAATCCCTATATGAATTGAGGAGACGATCGGAAACTCATCATTAATGAATAGCCAGTCCATCATGGAGCTCCGTGTTCCGTAAAAACGAAAGTTACAGCCAGTAGAAAATAACACTGTCAGGGCCGAAATGTTTACTGCGCTTTCCGCAGACCAGGGCTGGAGTTGGAGAAGTGTCTTGTTCGGGAAATTTGATTCCGCTATTTTGCTAAGCCACCACCAGAATAAATGCAACTTAAGTGCCTGGGTAGGCACCAATTTATGTAAAGAAGTTAATTAGAAGGGCTGTTTTAAATTATTAAGTTGCGTTGTGACATGAATAAACCAGGTACGATATACACTTAGTTGCAATATAAAAAAAGAGACGTTAAATACTTGAAACTATTTTATTAAACATATACTATTGAAACATTATTATAACGGGCGGTGGTGGCTCAGCGAAAATAAAAAATACGTCCTATATGGACAGTGAAATTCAGGTGGAATGATTTAAAAATTACGCCAGCACAGAATTACACATTGGCGAGAACAAACACTTGGCTGATATAAATAACGCCAATTCCCGAGCAACCCTAACAGTTAGTCCAATAAAATTACAATGACGTAATCGCGAGCAAATAATTTTAAAGTCGTCGCAGGGGAACAACTAAATAACTTACGCCAGCAGGATGCCAAGAGGAAAATCAAAAAGGCCGTTGATTTTGCAAACGGACGCTATATAATCGATTTTTATCACACCGGTCTGAAGAGACGAAACAATTAAGAACAAAAACAGTAGTGCATACAGGGAAAAGTAAATATACAGATTTAAAAGCCGAAATGGCAGAAAAACAGAAGAGATTTAGAATTCTTGATTTTGGATAGATTACATTAAAGAAAACCAAATTAAATGATTATTAAATTAGATATGTGATCTTCATCACAAGGGTTACGAAGGTTTTTTTTTTAATTTAAAAGCCTTATGATTACCATAGCCCTTTCGAGTAGACGTAGTGCTAAAAATTCTCATTACTTTATTGAATTTCAAAATATATCACAATGATCTGTCTAATGCAGCACATCACTGAAATGTGCACATAAAACTTCAAGCTAATTAGTCAACTTCAAACTTTCTAGCCCATATTCCTTGAAATTTCAATTAAGAAGTGTGGTGGCTAACAATGCTGGAAATTTTTTATTGTGTACAAAGTAGCTAATTAATCAGAATTATTTTCTCGGAGTTACAAATGCTGTAAAAATATTAACACTAAAATAGCTTTAATGACGTTTGATTATAATTTTATTCTTCTAAATTGTAACGCAGGCCAGAGCCTGATTATGACCAATGGGGACCCCGGGCATTGATGAATTTGGGGGCCCCCATATTTGAAGTTTGTTTTATTTTTCATAAAATTTTGATATAAAAAATGTATTTCTGAATAATATTTGAAATTGGGGGCCCTGGGCAAAGTCCCGATTTGCCAGCGATAATAAGGCTATGACGCAGGCCGCCTAGGAGCCCATAGCCCATACGCGGAAGCATATTCAATGGGTAATCCGGCCCTGTTTAGGTATGATCCCTTCCCTCGTGACCCCCCCCCCCTTTCTTTCTCTATAATTTTTATGATCTTGTAGCAGTTACGGTAGATTTGGATTCCATAAATTAATTATTTACAAACATAGGTGCTCCTTAGACTGCTTTTCAAGACGAGGAAGGCTTTTTGAAAAGGGGGGGGGGGTTTCGAATACGAAAGTAATAAAGTATGCACACACAATTCACACATTTTTCTATAAATCATTTTTTGATTTTGAGTTTTCTTTTATAATGGGTTTAGGGCAACTACCCCTTCCACCTTTACCTTAATCATGCTCGTTGTGACTCCCCCTTCCCTTGCTCTCCATGGATATGGATTAGCGCACATATTTACACAACGGCTGCATATTTTTCTGCCAAGGAGGAACGTCTGAGCACATAGAATATTGTGTGCATACTTTAGTATTATTATAAAATAAACTAGTAAGACCAATGGTCTTCTAAAGAGAAATTCTCTTTCAGCAGCACAATGTGGTATGTATGCACACGATCAAGGCTTTTCTGAATTTTGGTCCCTTGTCCAAGCTCGACTTGGGCCCTCTTTTTTGGGGGGGGGGCGGGCAGGAGATGGTTAATCTAGGCCCCTATTTTGGGCCCTTGTCCGAGCTCGACTTGGGCCCTCTTTTTTTAAGGGGGTGGTTAATCTAGGCCCCTTAGTCGAAGACCATTTTGGGGGGTTCGTGACCCCCCCCCTGGAACCGCCACTGGTAGCCTTAAAGGAATAAATTTGAAGACGCCCACTTCTGAAGTTTAACCTAAACATGGTAGTTACTTGAGTGAAATTATTCCTAAAATAATAAATTAATTAAATCATGAGTTTTTTTATAGTTCATTACTTGATTAATATTACGGTTTCGCATTTGATTAATTCTGCTTTTATCCACATTACCATATTGTTTTCCCTGTACATTATTCAGTATTTACAATGAGTGTTTCGTGTTATGGAAAGCCTACACGATGGGGTGCCTTGGGCGACTAACTTTTAAAAAAGCATTTACCATCATACCGTGCAACAACTCAAAAAAGTATTTGAGTATTAGTCATATTTCCTACTTTCGTTTTGTGAATAACTAATTAGTTTTTGTAAAAAATACAAATTTAAAAGAAATTTTAGAACTTATTGTTGTGTGACATGATTCGTTTTTGCAAGGAACAAAATTTTAAATATGAAACTGGCATGGGACTTACACTCGTATATTTTTTCGAAATGGTGCAAGTGAGTCTTAAGGCTAGTTTACATTTAATTTCTGACACAAAATCACAACATGAAAAAGGTCAGATTGATTTTGAAGGGCCGATTTAAAATAAATTATTTAAATTAGGGGTCACTCATAAACATCAATTTTTCCGTAATTTTAAAGGCCGTAATCCCCTGAAATATCAAACGATATCAAGGACAGTCTACCCCATCAGTTTTGATATCGATATCATACCCAACTCGAATCAGATGTCCTAAATTTAATAAAGCCAATTCAAAAGCCATACACCTACCCCCTCCCCACATACAATTTATGTGTATATATTATATAAAACAGCAAAACTTACGTAGCATGGATATCCTAATAATCCTACGAGCAAGTGATAGCACATAACAAGAACAATTACAAAATAAATAAAGAATAAAATGGAAACAATAGGCCACAGATGTAAGAAAGTAGAGCTATCAAATCTAAGCAAAGTTAAAAATGTTATATATATGAATGACCTCTTTTTTAATCCAGACATTGAGAAAATAAACGTTTATAAAGATGTAGTGAAATTACAGCCTACCTCTCGACCAGGCGCGTAGCCGGGAGGGGGGATATCGGGATATATCCCCCCCCCCCGAAATTTTTGGATTAGTGATGAAATTCCGTCTATTTATGTACAGGGTGGCCATAATTAAACTGCACGTGTTCAAGGGGTGCTGGAGAGAAAACTACTGGGAATATTCCAGTGAAATTTGGTATCTACACGTTTCAGAACATGCGCAAGTTAAATGTGAAAAAGAAAAAATCGCCATTTTTGCCTGATAGATGGCGCTGTATCGTATTTCAACGCTTATCGGCGGCATATATGCAAATTTTAAGCTCATCGAACAGTATAAAAACAAGACGACATTGAGTAATGGCCAATCATGACTCTGAATAAAGAAGGAACGTGCAATGTTAGTGAAGATATTCTATCAGAATGGTAGCAGTTATTCAGCTACTCTGAAAGAAGACCGGCGTATCAAACGATTAAGAAGAGGTCCAATGAGTGTCAATGAAAATAAATAATGATTTAATTGTTTTCCAAAGCGTCTTTATGAATTGTTTAATTTGTGATCTTAAATTACGTTAATTTTTGATTACATGATAGTGTAAAAATTTAATTACTGAAGCGAATTGCATTGAATTTTGATAAACTGTAAATGATGTTTTATATTGTTTATATGCCTCTTAGAATGTCATTATGCTCTGTCTATTGGTTTTGGAAGTTGTATATGCCACCGGGGAGCGTTGAAATACGATACAGCGCCATCTATCGGTCGAAAATGGCGATTTTTGTTTCATATTTGACTTGGGCATGTTCTGAAACGTGTACATACCAAATTTCACTGGAATATTCCCAGTAGTTTTCTCTCCAGCACCCCTTGAACACGTGCAGTTTAATTATGGCCACCCTGTACATATTATAAGTTCATATCTCCCCCCCCCCCCGAAAAATTTTCCTGGCTACGCGCCTGCTCCCGACATCTGCTTTTTGAATTCGCTACAGATCGCATATTTACTGTTAAGCCTAAAATCGAATTATTTTAACAGAATAGACGACTGCCCTGTTCCACTGTCATCTAACGTTTCCTCATCCATACTTTCTTCCACACTTGATGGTACTTTCATATTTAGTGATGGTTAGAAAAAACAAACAAGATTCGAAAACAGTCACGCAAACAAATATGACAATGAAACGATGCCTCTAATCTCATCACTGGAAAGCTAAGTATCGGCTGAAAAGTATCGGTAAAAATGGATGAATGTATGGGGAACCGAATACTTTCCCGATACTTTTGAAATATAAAGAACCGTTACCGATACCTAAAAAAATATAGGAGGTATCGGCGCCGATACTATCGGTCGATCCGTAGGAGTGATGCATTTTGAGAACGTCTGAAGAGCTGCCATGATGACTAGAGCCCGGTACGGGAGTTGCTTCAGTCGATGGATCATTTTACCCGGCAGTATGGCTGCCCACTTTAGTTAATACTGGAACACGCCGAGAAACAATCTAAATAGTGCAATTCACATCTACACACGCACACACATTCTGTACAGTAAACTAAGTCATATGTCTGTAAAGATTTTATTTCTAAATAAACAAGAAACTAGTGCTTACCTCATTACAGATATGATAAAACCCAGTTTTTGAAGAATTATAGTCAGACACGTACACCAATCGCTTAAATATCGCCATTGCTTCTTCTCGACTTGGCACAACTAGTTCTTGTGTTATCCGATAGGTAGCGCGACCTGTATCTAAGAAAACATGTGCATAGTTTTGCCCGCTAGTATCATTTTGGGCCACCTTCTATATTTTTCTCATTGCTATGCATTTTAAATATATAATTGAGAGTAAAAAAAGATTTACGTATCTTCAGCTGATTGAGAGACGCACTATATAGCATTAAAAATTGATAGATATCAGAAACCAAAAAAGCTGAAGCTCCGTAAAGTAGTTCTTTATAAAAGTTACCTGAAAGAAGTCCGCTGAATTTTTCGCAGTCTAAAAGTGATCAGCTGATGCAGTGAAATAAATCAGGCGCCTGTGCTTGTAGCAAGACGCTGTAACTTTCAATCGCCAGCTGACCACTTTTCCATCACGGAAAACTCAGGTGACTATTTTTTCCCTAAAACTTATAAAGTTAACTATTATTTCACCAAATTTCAGCTTTTTATTATTATTTTACTTAACGGATGTTCTTTACATGTTGACGTATAATCCACCTCTTTAAAGGCAGCTGACTAGTTTTTTTTCATTTGTGTACAACGTGATAAACACATGTACAAAGTATCAACTTTTTCATTATAATGTTTAAAAAAAAATTAATTTACATGTTTGGGTGGACAGGGTGGCGGCACCCACCCAAATGCGCCAGATGACATTAACTTCTATTATATGTATAACTAAATGAAATAGAGGACGAGATTTCAGATTTTTTATTATTGGTCATCAAAAATGCCAGCTGGCTCCCGGACTATAAGATTTGTAAACATTATCTCCCCAAAACCTATGAAGCTAGGAGTTTGGTAATTTCCAAAATTTAATTCCAATTAGAAACAGAATAAAGGCACTAATATTAATAAAGACACCAGTGGAGTTTTCTTACGGAAATTGGGTTCGGGGTGAAATCCTTTTACAACGACAACGTTATGAGCAATATTGATGCTTATTCTGTTTCAGCGTTGTTCAATGAGTATATAAAATTCAAAATTATAAAATACGTAAACTAATAAAATACACACTTAGAAAAAATATTAGATGGTACTGTGAAACACAGTGGGCGAACATATGCAATGATTCAAATCGGAACAAAGTTACTCTGGCCGAGAGTGGCGACAATGGTTGAAAAACCCGTCACTGAGAGTGCGCGAGCTTTACTTTACCAGGATTTTTACCAGGTTTAGGCGTTTAGGGTACCGATAAATGACCACACTTTAGCGTTACTCGCCTATGTGGCGATTTTTCCTTTTTTTTTTTTTTTTTTTAAATCGTGCAGTAGATTGAGATGCTTTCGAAGCGATAGCATTTAATCTATAAGGTACTTGAAGATGAAGAATAAAGATATTAAAAAAAGATTATAATTCAAACTGTAATCGTGTATATTTTTTAATGCTGAAATTTTTTGAAATAGAAAAATTTTACTAATTTCTTTCAATGAGATAATTTTTGCTGCGATATTTTCGATGAAACATATGATTTTGGATTGGGAATAACATTCAATATTTTTATATGTATTAATACAAAATTTTATAGAAAATGCAGTTTTTAGGAAAACAATATCACTTTGGCGCAATTAATTCAGTTATAAAACCTTATTTAGGCTGTTGAAAGATATTTAGATTTTTTTTAACTGTATATAATATTTATAATATTAAGACTTTTATAAAAACACTTTAAAAATTTAAAATTTAGTTTAACTTAATGTTGCATTGTTGTCTATATGTTAAGCAATAAATTTGGGATGCCTGAAGACAGCCTAAAATCTTTTATGGAAATAAAAATAATACTGCTATTCAAAATTCCTGTTAAAGCATTTTAACGCTAAACAAACAGTGCCATTGCTTAAAACATATTAGAGAAAATAAATCATTATTAGATATTTAGTACTATTACTAATTTAAAGCTTGAAATACACATTATGAAAAAACAAAATAAAGCAATTTATAAATATGTTATTTTGTTTACACAAAGCCCAATAGATCTATCTGACGAAAGGGGGAAAATGCCTTAGGTGAAGAACTTTTTTTAATTGGATTTCACACAACTTCAGGGGAAAACCGCCTCAAACTCCAGACCATTACACCTGCAGCCGCGCTATAGGCCAGAAATCTGGACCTTCATATTCCAGCCATCTACCAATGTTCAATGTTTTACCTACTTACAATGTATTGGTCACACTTCACTAATTGGAAATTTTTTGTACGGGGTCCGTATAAAAATTCAATTTATTTATTAATTTTTTTTTCGATTTAATCTCCTGAAATTTTTTATCAATACCATAAAATTCTGTTTTTTTTTTACGTGACTTTCCTATTTATTGTATATGATCAATACTGTAAAATCACTTATTTTCACTTATTATTATCACTTATTATTTAAAAATGAAAGTGTACGAACAATTCAGATATTAGTTAAACTCTTAAAAGAAAGCTTCACACAGCTTTGACATTAAATGACACCTAGTATAAATCGACAGAAATTAACACATGTTATTCAGTTATATTTTTTAATTTCATACAAGATTATAAAAGCGTTTAAGTACCCACACGAACACACACAAAAAGGATGGAGAGAGAATGCTATTATACATTCGATTCTGTCCATTTCACTTGCAAGCAAACAGCCGTGAACTGGCGAGTATAATTCTAAGCCAATGTCAAGAAAAATATCGCCAAACATGACATTTTTATTTTATGAAGTTTAAACAGTAAATATTATCATTATATGCTACCCTATGATATAATTTCTGTTGTATATCATTTTTTTTTTTTTAGTTGGAACACCAATTATAATGTGTTTGTACCAAAACAAATAAAAGAAAGGTGTATTTTAAGAGTGAAACGAGGCATTTACAAACGAAACTATCACAAAAGTTTGTTATTTACAAATTACTTAGGAAAATCTCTTTGAAATTTATTCGCCACAAATCGTCAGACATTTTAAAATAAAACAGAAAATTAATGCAATTATTTATTCGTCAGAAAAAGCGTTTTATACCAAGACCATTTCAAAACGCAATGCTTTTACAATGGGGAGAAATCTGGACATTGCCTGGGGCGGTAAAAATAGCTGCTTGACCAATGAGGGGATGACTTGTCGTTGTCATCACTTTCCTAGTATTGAGGCACGCTACTCTGGCCAAGGCAAAGTCCCCCCCCCCCCCCCGATTCGGTCGGCTGTCAGAGTACCTAGTCAGTTCTTTGTTCCAGGAATCTGTCAAAAGTGCACAACGTCGTTGGGCTGTACGCAGATGTTCAAGTCGATTTAAGACTGATCATCAAGACAAACCCACGAGAATGTACACTGCCGAAGTAATAAAAATGCAGAACATTTACATTCTAGCAAATTTACGTGAGGAACTAAATTCAAAATCACAGCTCCGCTTTGTCCGAAGAGTACCCAGTTCTGTATTGTACCGCGATTAATACCTTTGAAAAAGGCATCAACGATCAATAAAACTGCCTCTACTCTTTATTTTATTATTTTTTTTACGCACAAAAAAAAAAAAAAAAAAAAAAAAAAAAAAAAAAGCGAAAATTCGCTGGCACAGCTCTGTTTTTAAATACTTCATGGACTTTTGCTTTTACAACATTTACTGCCCTCGAACAACTTCAGGGACGTAGGGGGGGGGGGTCTGAACAGCTAATTAGGGTTAAAATAGATATCCAATTTCCTAGGAAGAAACACTGAATCTTTTTCTGCAGACCATCTGGTCTTGTCTCAAAAACTTAGGAATGTTATTTCAATTTCTTTCCACAGTACCATTTCATTTGGGTATTTACAGATAATGTTCGATATTTAAATTAAACAAAGCTCAAAAAAGAATTTACCAAATAAAAATAATGTATCGTAAATATATTTAAATATTATAAATAACATTACAAAAACTTACTAAATGAAAATATGAAATCATAAGACATTTTGCAAATATTTGACCTCTCTAAATTTTACCTGTGTGCATAAACGATTTTTCTTAACCTGTTATCATAAATTCTCTATTATTGCAATTCTTTTTTGTGTTCGATTAAACTAGAATATCTAAGTAAAACTTATTTCACACAAGCTTTCATAAACGAATTTCAAATTGAACAGAAACCGAACAAATATACGAAATGTTACTGACAGACAAAAACGAAACCACAATCTCTAAATATATATCCAGGATGATTAAAAAAATAATTATAAAATACTTTCTAAGAGGTGAAAAAAAAATCCTATAGCAGAAGCGTAGCCGCAATGTAAAATGATAAAAGAATAGAACATTTTAAGATCTGAATGACAAAGTAAGGCAAAACATGAGAATATGAAA
The DNA here is from genome assembly GCA_038373885.1 of Cheiracanthium punctorium. Taxonomy (NCBI): domain Eukaryota; kingdom Metazoa; phylum Arthropoda; class Arachnida; order Araneae; family Cheiracanthiidae; genus Cheiracanthium; species Cheiracanthium punctorium. Next base: position 1,274,187 of record JAWZYV010014119.1, read on the forward strand.
CAAAAATGAAAACTATTTTAAAACTGCCTGAATTTCTGTCTGTTCGATGTATATTTAAATATGTTCTTGGTCACATATGTTTTTTAGTCCCGTCCCCTTACAATTAATTCAACAATGGGCATTTTGCCACGAAGAGCCGGTCGGAGTGAGCGCCCCTTAAGCTACACCACTGCTTCATATAATACATACTGATTAAGTTAGTTCATTTCTGAAAGATTCTATTCCAAAACAGTGATACCTAGTAAAATTTAGTTTTCACTTTAGTATAGTTAACGATTTAAGTGAAAATTCCAAGCACACATAGGCTCCAGTACCCTACAAAATATACTTTTGAACCAAACCAATTTTTAAAAACACAAAAATTGACTTAGACACCATAAAAATATTTCTTGATTTATTCTCATTACGTTGAATTTTTTCTTCAATTCATAATGAATCAGAATATTATTCCGAAAATAATCTCACCTCAAATCTTTGTAGTCATATGTACGTAGATTTATCTTTAAATATACGATATTCATTATATTTAAAAAAAAAAAACTTTTTATCTTAAAAGATTTACTATGCACAGAATACTCAACTTCGTTTCTTGGAATTTTCGAGCGGGAAAAGAATACTTTCCTTTTTCTCAAAAATTTCTCCTTACAGAATATTCTGAGAATAGCCTCTTCTCACATGTCGAGTTATTTAAGAAAAGTTATTTGCTATGATTATAGGACAAAGTGTTGATTTGAAAAAATATATATTTTTTCATCCAGAGCATTTCTTAAAAAAAAAAAAATCCGATTATGAATCTGATATACATTCACAAAAAGTAAGGGAGAGAACTATAAGTTTAAAGATAAAATAATTAGATGTCGCCACCACTTTCTTTTCTGCTGAAATCATTCAGATCCAGCATTTGATTAGAATCACCGGTGTGGAAAAGAATCAGTTCAGAAACGGCATTTCATCGGATGCGATATGAAATACGAGAAAAAAAACAGTTAAACCTGTATGAAATGGAAACTTGCCGGAACTACAAAGAAAGTTCGGAACGGCGCAGTTTTCATCTGAGCTATAGTTTTACTGTTACCAAACGCAAAACTGTTTTAGTAAATTTTTATATGCACACAATAGCGAATTCACGTACCCGGGGCACACTTGCACAAATAGGCCAAAGAATGAAATCTGAAGGTATGTACAAGATCACAAAAATTGAGCGAGCACACAAGGGCACAAAATTTGAGAAGTGCCCTAGGCATAAAATTTTTACGTTCAGGCAGTGCATGGAAGGGGCTAGGGTGCTTCAGATCTCCAAAAGAGATGTCGCTCGCATCGCAGGTAATATTCATTGTACGCTGAAAGAAAACAGAATTCCCCCCCCCCCCCAAATTGTAACAGCACGGGAAAATTGCGAATTTGGGCGACTAAAAAGATGTTAAAAACTAAATAAAATCTGTTTATATCTTCAGGGCCTGATTACTGAAAAGGCTCGTGAAGCTTGAGCTTCCCCTCAGAATTTGAAGGGGGGCCTGAAAATGACTGAAAAACTGCGATAAAAATTTAAAATTTTGCTTTTAAATGATCTTTTAAGTTATTGTAAACATTTTTAATGAAGAGAAGTGGTGCTTTTCAGAAGTCTTGATACTTCATGTCGCAACATTTCTAAATTGGTTGCTTGCGATGTCTTTGCCTGGGACATCTACTGTGGTTGAGAGTTTTTTTCTGTTATGGGGAATATTTGGCCGACAGAAAGGAGTAGACTTTTAATATGTAATGTTAAACACATGGGCGCCGGCAGAATATTTCCCAGGGGGGGGGCAAAGACTACTCAAGAGGGGGCTACTTCAACGTATGGTTACCATGTTGAAAAGAGCAAAAAAGCAAGGGAAAACACTGCATACAAAAATCCAGGGGGGCATTGCCCCCCTTGCCCTATGCTGCCGGCGCCCATGGTTAAACATCTTCTAAATGTCAAAATTAATTCTCAACTTCTGTGTTGTAATTTTTATGATGTCATCAAAACAAACAAAGAATTCCTGAAAAAAGCCATGCCTAATGAAAAAATAGGACTCAAAGTTTAATGTTCCAGTAAGGTAATGAAATGTTTTTAGTTATTTGTTAATGTTTAAAGTAATTTCAAAAATACTGTAAAATCTCGTTACAATGAACTAAACTATTATGAAGATTATGAATAAAATATTTTTATCAAAGGAAATTTTCAAATTAATGAATGAAATGCTTTTTTCAAAGGAAATCATTAGAACTAATTAAATCAATGAAATTTCTTTTTTATGAATAAAATATTTTTATGAAAGAAAATCATTAAAACTTTACTTTTCCCAAACAAAAAGGTGATGGGGGGCCCGAAATGAGACTGAGCTTCCCCTCACTTCAGAGGTTAATCGGGCCCTGTATATCTTCCCGATCACGCATCCACTCTAAAGTTTGCCCAAATTCACATTTTTATGGTAATTTGACTTTTTAAAATTGGCCTGTTTCTGAATGTTAATAGCTCAAATTCTTATGTATTCACCCCAAAAAATAATGTTCAAACATTATTTAAATCCATCAACATTTTCCGGCTGCGCATTCCCTACCAGACCAGAGCTGGGCAGTATCGCAAGTACATTTTCAAAATACATTTGTATCTTGCATTTTGTATTTTCACTTGTAAAAACAAAGTATTTTGAATCGAAAATACATTTTCGATGTATTTTGCCCAACTGTTCCCTACAAATGTAATGAGATTGATAAAAATTTACATACAATGGTCGATTACATTTTAAGGGAAAAAATATTCTGACATTAAGAAGGAAAGACACATAAATTAAAAATAGGACTAACGATTTTTGATCAGACAAACTTCTACTGGTGAAAACGTGATTTCGTGTGGTTTACAGGAGAGATACGACTTGGCGCTGAAAGTTAATAAAATCACTATATCGTGAAAAAAACTGAAGCATAAGTAGTCACGCTTAAATTCTTCGAACTGACATTTTGCTGCATGTAAACTACTTCATTAGTCGTTTTTCGTGAAATATTGGGAAATATATCACAAAAAATTGTAAACTTTGGCGATCGGTACAATTTACGGGGGGAAAAAGTGAATCTGGTTATCAACGAAAATTTATCTACAGAAGTTAAAATTGTGATACGAGACATTTGCAATCTCATTTGAAATTTAAAAGGGTTGTGGACATTTCCCCGACATAAGATTTTCTACAGACGGGACATATCACCCACATGGTTTTACACCGACAGAACATTACAGCTACATGGATTTCACACCGACAGAACATTACAGCTACATGGATTTTACACCAACAGGACATTTCACCGACATGAATTTTATGCCGATAGGACATTTTACCGACATGGATTTTATACCGATAGGACATTTCACCGACATGGATTTTATACCGATAGGACATTTCACCGACATGGATTTTATACCGATAGGACATTTCACCCACAGATTTTTACTGTATTTCATATAAATGGATTTTTCACAGACAAGACATTTCATCTACATGAACATTTTCACCGACATCGAAATGGTCTAATTTTTTAATATTAAGTGGACAGGCCAATTTCCACAGCGTTTTACTAATACATTCAAAGCCAAATCTCCTATGAAGTGAACAACTAATTAGGATTTTTTTTTTTTTCAAAAAGTTTGAAAAGGGAACAATGAATGCTCTAACACAGTAATACCTAGCGCGCAAAGAAAGAATCCAATTTCTATTTGTCTCAGGCTGTGTACAGACAAATGGGAAAAAAAAGGGGGGGGGGCGAACTTGCATCGAAATATGGGACGGGTCCGAACTTCAGTATTTTAATTAGTCATATTACAGCCCTGTCATTTCTAAGCCCGTTAGAAATTCGAAATGCATTTGAACGCTTGAAATCTTACGGCGTGCAAAGCTGAGCCTATTCTAAAATGGTTCGAGGAATACTTTATGGCAAAATACGAAAGAACTAGTCAAGACGAACCAGACTGTCAGATCTGATCAGACCCTAGAATTTTTTTTTATTTTTTTTTTTTTTTTGTGCGTGGAATAGCCCAAGGGCGGCTCCAGGTTGAATTTTCGTAGGGGGCCAATGGACTTTTTAGATATGTCTATAAACATTCAAAATGCAAATTAAGTGTATGAAATCATTCTGGAGCGCGTGAAATCAAAGTTCGGGGGTAGCCCACACGCTGGAGCCGCCCTTGGAATAGCTCATTTTCTTGTTAGTATATACTTATGTCTTACGTATTTTATACATTGTTTATAATAATTTTGGATTTTCGTACTTTTCAATAAAGACAACAGTGAGGTACTTTTTCATACACCTCTCCGTGATGTACCCTGTTAACGAGTAGAGGAGAGGCAGGCACAGTGGGACAGCTTTTACTTGTTTTAAAATAATTTCCTTTCTTTTAATTAAAACTAAAAATTAAATGCAGAAAAATATTTTGACAACTCTTAGCTTTCATTGTAACTTTTTTCAGAATTTATCTTTATTTTATACTTTGAAAAAAAGTTAATTTTCAAACACTCAGTTTGTCACATTGTGACCCTTTGCGGGGCACAATGGGACAGGGATTGGAGTACAGTGGGACAATGAGTAAGACATACGAAATCAGATATTTTGCACACATTCCTATTGCTACAATTAAATACAGGTTGAGATAGTCAATACATAAGATATGAAAGCAGTTTTTAAATGACAAACCTTAAAAATAGTTATAATAACGAAACACATTTGAAAGTTGCAAAGTTCTTTGCTCAACAATATTTGATGAGTCGAAAACAGTAAAATAACATCAAAATAAACAGTAAACGATAACAAACTGTTTGCAGAAGTTCATTTTATCGCCGAATAATATCGAAAGTCTATTGGAAATGTGTCAATCAGTGCCGGATTTAGAGGTGTGGAAGCCCTGGGGCAACAACGAAGTAGCGCCTCCTAATAATTTTTCAAACAAAAGTTAAAGAATTGTTTCGACTACCTATGTGGTGAAGTGGGTTCAGTGTTAACAAAGCCTAGTGGTCCAGGGTTCGATTTCCGGAGAAGGTAGATTTTATTTTCTCAAAAAATAACGTCCATTTCTCTATTTCTTGTCTGATGTTGGACTCTAATGTCGATATGGCTCGCAACGGATTACATTCAGTGCCAGTAGTATGCGAAATGTGTGCAAGAAACAGTTGCTTTGTATCTAAAGCCTTTGGGGATAAAAATAGTGACGTTACTTTTTAATTATTCTGTGTTCAAAGGAATTTTACGCAAAAGAGCTATTGTGGGAGCCCCGAGGCTTCAGCCCCGGTTGCTCTTCCCTAAATCCGGTCCTGAGTATGATTGTTATTTTTATACCTCCACAAGTCATAGGTTTATATACAGTGGACACTGTCCCACTGTACCCCAATGAGAATGTCCCACTGTAGACCCGCGAAGTTTTTTAAATACAAACTCAAAAGTTGTACAAAATTTATCAATAGAATAAAGATCATTACATGTACGCAGCAATTAAGAAAGTTTAATCTAAAATTAAAGCAAAGATATTGAATATTGGATAATAATTTACTGCTCAAATCCAAAAAAGTAAAACTTGCCTGATTATTCCAATAGTGATAGTAGAAACAAAAATGCATGCAACTTCCACACAAAAAAATTGTGACAGTGACTAGTTTCCACGGTGTTGCAATAATGGTTAACTAATTTTTTTTTTTTTTTCTAATTTTTGATCTTTTGAATCCTAGAAAAATATCTATCGTCCCCCTGTACAAACCTCTCCCCTATCTGTCGGCTAAGTATGGGGTATACAGCCGTTTAAGCAAATTCATAAAATAGAGTCATCCTACTATAGAGTTACGCTGATCCCGACTCATTGACTCGCTGATTCATCGACTCTCTTTGTCCGGGCAACCTGCTCAAAGGTAAAACTTACCTCCGTAACTCCAAGAAGATTAAAAAGCAAAAAAGCGTAATAACATCTACACCGTTTGCATGATCCGATTGACATTTTTAAAAATGTTGTATAAAAATATACAAAACAATGTGTGCTACTTTAAAAATCTGAAAATCCACCTGTTCTCCACTTTTTAAGCGATTTTTTGATATTTTCAGCTCCATTTTATTTCCTAGAGTAAGAAAATTTAATCATTTGCGTGACAAAATTACCTGTTTGAAGTGAAAATGACGTCAGATTTGAAGTCGCGCTCATCAGGCCTTGAAGGGAAAATTGCTCTTCAGTTCCTTTTAAACAGTTTTTCCAGATAACATAGTTTAGCTTTTTATGAAAACGATTGTCTGCACTGCATAAAGTATTGATATAAGAGGGGCTGTATACACAAAACGAAATCGTTCAAATTCGAAAAGTTTCCGCGCGTTTCCAGAAGAGCATGAAATTCAATTTGGGTCTATAATCAAAATTGAATAAGAAGTTATTTTAGGTGGACGAAGGTTAAATAGACTGAGAGCATACGTATTTTCGTCAAATGTTTTTTAGCGCCCATTGTAATTGCGTCCACAACGGTCTTTGACTTCTAGTTTTTATATATTAGTATATGATATGGTATCAGCAATTTCAGGAGACTGTCATGTCGGTGGAAACGTCATGTCTGCGTAATGTCTACGTCGGTGAAATGTGATGTCGGTGTAATGTCTATGTGGATGAAAGGTCATGTCGGCAAAATGTCTTGTCGGTGTAAATGATGTCGGTGAAATGTCCAAGACCGTTTAAAAGTGGATTACAGCTTCTACAGAAAATGAAGCTCAATTTAATAATTCATGGCCAAGATTTTAAAAAGATGATGGGGGGGGGGAACTATGTATTCTTATGCTAATCAGAATTTGAGAAATTACTGAATTTTTTCCAGTCTGACGTCACTTTTTCATTACAGTTTTAACATAACTAGGTTTGTAAGTCATTTTTAAACTTACATCAGAATGACGTCAATCTCACTTTCTATAGCTAGGTTTACATAAAAATAAATATCATATTCGTCCTTTTTACTGGATAAGGTATCGGAGAGGTTCTTTCAACGTGAGAATTGGTAAAACTCACAAAAAACGGAGAATTGGTAAATTTTCGAATTTATAAAGTCGCCTGTGGCCTTATCCACATCGCTTTACAAATCTGGGCAAATTTAAGTCGATTGATCGAACATTGTGGATTTTTATTTGTATACTAGATAGAGAGACAAACTTTCACATTTATACATCTGATAGTACTAGTTTATCAGGAGTATATAATAAGTATAAGTTTGGATGCATTCTATAAGTATATTTTTCTGTCAGTTCTTTGTAAGGTGTTGTAAACAAAGTTTTTGTTATCTCTAAACCAAGAAAAAACTCATTTAAGTATTTCATTTAATTTTTTTAATAATTCATTGTGTGGTGGCTCTTTTTAAACCAGGCCCCCCACTCTGCGGGGTTTTCGGAGGCTTATGGTGCGCCCCTGCATTAGAAAGGAAATCACATGATAGGCATTGATTGTAACTTGATAAATCTAAATCTGATCTGAACCCCCCCCCCCCTTCCCTCTGCTCACATTCAAATGTAAATTTTGCTCATTCTCTTTTCCATGTATCATACTTATCTTCTGTTTCCTCTCACCCCCCCCCCCCCCTCCGTCTTGCTGCTTATGTGTAAGTTGGCATTCTTGCAGAGATGAAGGGTAGACTTTTTGTACAACCCGATACGTGCTTCTTTCCTATTTTTAATTTATGCGTGTTTCTAACAAATAATCTCCATTTTTACGTTTACAAATCCAAAGTGACTCAAAGTGTGTGGGATATAACATTCAAGACATTCTGGGTTCACACACAGGATATTGAAAAATGAGTGAAACACGAGACAGAATCACCAAGAAAAGTCCGTGGAGCTTAGTCTAGAGATGGTTTTATATGAAGACTTTTATAAGATATTTATATGAAGAATGACTATGCTGTCAAAATGAATCATGTTTAATTTCATTCATAAATCAAATTTCTAAGTACCTTAAGCCAAGAATAAATGAAAGCAGAGATGTTTGTGTTCAACGTGATTTTCTTTGATTTTATAACTGTTCGCATAAAAACTTAGTTAAAAAAGTTTACAAATATTACTAACATTTTAAATAATCTTTAATTTGTGCTGAAATTCCAGATAAAGATCCATAACTTTTGAAAGTTATTCAGGAATGCATGGTGTACGGGCCCTGTGGCACTATCAATCCTAACAGTCCATGTATGAAAGATCAAAATTGTATTCAAGAAAAGAAAAAAATGTAAATTAAGTTTTTTTTCTTAAACTGCAATCTGTCAGTGTATGTAAATTATCAAAATCTCATTAAATTTGTAGGAAATGCGCGACCGTAAAAGTCTGATGGGAGACTAAAATTATGGGTCACCACTGTTAACTATAATCTATTTTTCAAATTTTGAAATTTTACTCTATTTTCTCTAACTCTATAGTATATAAGCCTAGAATACGGTATACAACATAAAAGGACAACAATGTTCCGAAAAATTAATTAAAACGTTTTATTATCAGATCTGTAGGCTAAATTTGACATCTTTGCTCAGTAGGTTACAAGTTTTGGACATTGCTGTTTTTTTCGTTAGATTTTGGACATTGGATTACTAAGACATCTGCATTAAAAAAGGTGCTAAGGGCTAAAAGTGCATTAGATAGGTTCTATGTAAATGCATTTTGTTAATCAAATGTACATTTTCTTTTTTTTAAAGTCTTATCTCTTTTGATGATAAGTTGGTTTTCATTAGTCCTACTTAAATAAAAATATTATAAGAACATATTTAATTTCAGTTACACATGTTATATGCGTTTAAACAAATATCTGATCTCACATTGACTCATTAGAAGTATCGAAGTTGCAATTTGTTTTAACCAATTAAGATATAAATTAAGAGAATGCAGTATAAACAAAAGGAAATTTATTGCTATTTAAAAGCAAATTACATGCTCATTGAAATTACAAATTAAGTTTTAACTGATGAAACCTTACAAAATATTAGCACTTGTTAAATGCACTTCAAAAACAGCTGTCTAGATCTACAAAAAAAGCTATTTCAAATTTTTGGGATTTACTTGTATGAATTCTAAATAAAAATGATTTTATGTCTTGTTCACAAATTTATTTAAAAAGTTACTAATGTTTCGATCGTTACTCAATCTGAATTCGTTAAAATAATCATCATATATATTATTTCTGAAGGGTTTTTTTTCTGGCGCGGCAAAAATTTAAAAAACAGTTAAAGCTTATAATTTCTACTTTTGATAAAAAGTATTCAAAAATTCGGAAAAAAACTTTTTGTTAATAAAAAAAATAAAAAACAAATCATATATATTATTTATCAACGGTGTTTTTTTTTTTTCTGGCGCGGCTAGATCTCATTAAATACGCGACCAAAGAAATGTAACTGACTCCATGGTTCCAGGTTGCCATGGAGTCAGATGAACTGAATACACTTTCTTTAAAAATGAGTGGCAACGACAGAAAAAAATGTAAGAAAAATAGAACAGCTCGGAGTTGTACGCACATCTGCTACTCATTTTGTCAAAGATAAATTGTGTTCAGTGGAAGATGTGGACTCTTTAATTTGTGCTCGAATTCCAGATAAAGATCCACAACTTTTTAAAGTTATTCAGGAATGCATGGTGCACGGGCCCTGTGGCACTATCAATCCTAACAGTCCATGTATGAAAGATCAAAATTTTAGTAAAAACTATCCTAAAGATTTTCAAGAGAAGATCCAATTTAAATCTTAATGGCTACCCTATATATAGACGACGCAATAACGGCGTTACAATAACAATTCCATATTCATTTTCACACTATAATATTTACAGTTGTAGTATTAAATACGATATTGTGCGAAATTTTCACTCGGGTCAGCTAGTTTAAGTATATTTTCTGAGAAAAGAAACATTCCCAATAAAATAAAAAACACTTAAAAACATTGAACGTCAATTTATAAAATAGTTTAGAGAGGTTTTACGACTCCTCATAAATCGTACATTTTGGATAATCATGTTAAAAAATTCGTAACGCTCGAAGCTGCCGCCATTTTGTTTCGACCGTGCTTGACAGTTTGACATGCTCATCAAGGAAGTTGATCATTATTTCAACTAAATACACTATTTCATGAAAAAAACCCCAAGCACGGAATTGGAGAAATAAGATTGTAATGATTTCCTTAAATTTTTAGGACACTGGCAACTCTGACAAAAAAATTAAGCATAAAAAAAATCGATGTTTCGATCACTACGCTATCGTGGTTTATGTTTATATGTGTATTTACAGCAAAAAGAAAAAGCACAAAAACTTATGAAAATTCTTTAAAAAGTAGAAAAAATTATTTCAAAGGTTGTTAAATGAGTTGAAATACTTACATATTATTTATTTTAGCTTCCGAAATAGCTTTGTTTCGATCGTTACTTTCTGACAAACAGAACTGGCAAGAACACATTGTGCGATTCTTGTAATTCTTCGATATTTTAAGCATACTACTGCCATATGTTGACCGAAATAATAAAATATCACCATTTTATTGTATTCATACAATATTTTGATTATGAAACTCCTAAATACGTGCTAGAATTTTTTTCTTGCTGTTGAAGAGCACCAGCTAACATAAGATGTCCAAACTTAACCATTTCTTGCTAAAATGTTTTAATTTAAGGATACTTACAAAAAACTAAATAAATGATACCAGTTATTGTCTCTGAACAGAACTAAAAATTCAGAGAAAAATAAGTTAGATACATCAGAAATTAAATTTAGATATAAGTTAGGATGCATGCCTTGTACCCACCTTTCTAAAATCAACCTGATGGATCTAAATAATGTTTGAGCATAATTTTTTGTGGTTCGAATACATAAGAATTTCAGCTATTACATGCAGAAGCAGGCTGTGCCAAAAGTTACCCTGAAAACTTAAGTTTTCAGTAATTTTGGCAAATTTTAAAGCAGATGTGCGGCCGGAAGTTATGAACCAATTTTATTTCTTTCTTGACATCTTTTTAGTCACCCAGATTCGCAACTTGGTGGGTAATAAGAGCCGCAAAATTTCTTCTTTTTTTTTTCTTCTTTTAAAGCCCCTACGCAAAAATTTCCGAATCCACCACGCAATCCGTGCCGGACTGTACAGAGACGCCAAACATTACGCCACTAAAAACTGTTCAGTTTATTTGTACCAATCAATCAAATCCTGTCAATTCTTTTATCTCTAACGTTACAACACTTTGCTTAACTCTTTGATGTACAAAAGATTGTTTTATCCGCAACACAAAATTATTTATACAGTAGAGTACCGAAAACTCGGCCTAATGTGGACCGAAGGGTGACAGAGTTTGAAAATGCCCGGTTATCTTGAATAGGAATTAAAAAGATTAAGTACGGGTGTTTCTCCTCGGAAAATGTAACGTACGTTTTGTTTTCCTGGGAATACAAGAGAATAAAACTTTTCAAATACCCTTAAAAAAAAAAGTACGTTCCTTATGAAGGTATAGAGCCTTTACTACGTGAAAAAGGAAGTTAATGAATTCGCAGTGTACAGCAATTTACCTGATAAGACGGACCTCAAAGAACTACTTTATGAAGGCACAAAGCTGTCTATGAAGAAAATTAACCAGCTGACTTTTCAAAAACTGGATACTTAAAAAAAAAAAAAAAAAAAAAAAAAAAAAAAAGTAAAGAAATGCGTAATGTGTCCTGTTGTCTTACACGCGCTCAGCGGTTTGCTGCTTTCATCAAGAATGTCAGTGGTCATGCGAGTTAATGAAATGCGGCATTGTGAATTGGCAGATGAGGGTAAAATGTTTCCAATTGTAAAATATATTCTCATAAAGGTTTCCCTGAATTTTCTTTAATATATATATATATTTTTTTTAAGAGGGACGATTTCCTACCCAATTGCCTATGGAATGCGGGCCTTTTATTTAGTCTGTCTGTGCGCGGTTTTTTTTTTTCCCCCGTGCCAGGGTATGACCGAGTTATGTGGACTGCCGGGTTATCAAGAGCCGAGTTTTTGGGACTCTACTGTATTTGCAAAGCAAAGAATGCCATTGGAAAAAAAAAAATTTTTTTTAGCACTTACCGATGCAGTGGTAAAGTGGTTAAATAACAATTGGTAGTCAAATTATATTTGCATATGTAATGACTTAGAAAACGATTGAAATTGTGGTATATATTTCATACCACTATGCTCTAAACAGTAAAATTTCTCGGTTTCTCACGATACCCCAAATGCTTCCGGATCGCGCTTTAAAAAAAGGAGCTAAATTTCACTCCTGAGGAACGAGGATGATTCCGGAGGTTTTGGAACGGGGATAAGTTTGTCTCGATTTCCAGTCCTCAGGAGCGAATTTTTGTTTTTCTTAAGTGTGACAATTTGCCTTTGAATGGAACCTTAAAAAGAAACTTCATTAGCTTAGAAAAGACTTCATTAGCTTCGCACCCATCTGGCCAAAAGTATTTCTTTTTTCATAGGATTCACTAAAACGTTGATTATCTACAGTATATCAGCTGAAAATGTCCAGCTTTTCTGTTTACTTTTCACACTAAGTAATGAAATCAAGTAGGAAAGTAGAAACAATTGGACAGAGGCGGATCAAGGCTATTGGGGGGCCCTGGCGGTAAAAATTTCTAGGCCCCTTAAGCCCAAGTTACTTTCATAATTTATATAGTGTACTAAGCGCCTATTAGCTTTTTTTCGTGAGGGGAGAACTGAACCATTTCATTCAATTGCTTTAACAATAAAATTAAACTCATCAAAAACTTGATAAAAGAATTTATAAAACTTAATCAAAAAAGAATCTTTACACTACTGCTTAAGAAAGTATTTTATATAAACTTGCGTCTAGATTTATCTTTTACAAATTCATCTCATCAATAATTTCTGTGATGAAATCAATAATTTTTGTGTCTGCCAAACTTGCCTGTTCTATGAATAATAAAGCCAAATTGTTTAATCGTTCTTTCCTATCGTAGTTCTTAAATAGTTCTTCACGCGATTTAAAACCGAAAAAGACCTTTCACCTGAAGCATTTGATATGGGTACAGTTAAAAATATTTGTTAAGTTATTTTTACATTAGGAAAATTTTATGGCATTTGTTGTGCAGCCATGTAAATTACATACGCATTTCAGTCAAGTTCATTGTTTTCTTCCAAAAATAGCAAAAAGAGAAGATTCAGTTCATTGACAAAATTTTAAAATGTTTTTCATTTTTGAAAATATTTTTCAAGTTTTTTTTAAAAATCAATTTTATCTTTTACTCTTTTAATTTATCACAAAAAAGTACATTAAAATGCTCTAAACTATTTTTACGTGTTCCATTCCTCTGAATTATTCGGGTTTGGTATGCTATGAATCAGGGCGTAGCCAGAAATTGTTCATGGGGGGGGGGTTACGACTACTTCAACTCATATATGTATAGGTCCTTGTGATAAGAGAGTGAAGAATATACATTTTGTATAGCAAAAAAGTCCTCATGGGGGAAAGGTTATGACCCCCCCTAACACCCCCCTTTGGCTACGCCCCTGCTATGAAGGAATTTATATTTTAAAAAAAAATTCTCTTTTTTCCAAATTCATAACCAGAGTCCTTTTTTTTTCATTGAAAAACACACTCCTTTTCTTGGAGTCTGGAATCCTGCTCACTGTCGTTATCAAAAGATAAGCCTGACAGCTCAGATGCTTCTTCGACTTTCTCAAATTCACCTCTACATTTTAAAATAAAATTTGTAAGTGACTTTATAGGTCAGAGCCTTTCAATAATTTGCTTCCCACTTACTGAAGAAATGTACTGGTAGAATTCATTCTTCCCTCTGTTCCAAATAACTATTAATGCTACTACTTATACATCTTCTACTAACAATAATAATAATGTATGCCCTCCTGTGGCCTACTCATTAAACTCCGTTCCCGTAAGAACACGGAGAGTGAAGCAGTACCCGTCTTGGACAGTGCTTGGGAGGGTGAACTCCTTTCGCGGCTGGGCTGTTGTGAGACTGTACACTAATGGGAGTTGGTGCACGTAAAATCAGTCCTTGTTTCAATGTTCTCCATGTTTAACGCTACCTATGGGGGTACCGATTTTAGATGGTTAGACCCTCATCTGAAAATTAGGGTTTGAAATTGGTTGAAAATTAGGGGACCCTGAGCTAAGTCGGACTTCCTCTCACTAGGGCTCATTAAAATGGAAGCCTCGCCTTCCCATATAGGGATCTGGAACCGTTTCGTGTTTGCCAGAGGACATTAGCAACAACAACATAATAATAATTTATGAACTTAAAAAATAACGATGATTTTTTATTAATTTATTAAAACTTATTCTTCTAGACATCATGTTTATAGATATTGATGATTTTGATTTATAAGTTTGAAATTTTGAAAAAGTCGGAAATTTTGCATGGTATAGTAATCTTTAAGAGTCTGTAACTCAAGACCGTTTTGACCTAGAGAGTTGAGATGTATGTCATTTTGTTCAGTTTTTTGAGGTCTTTCGTAAAGTATATAATATGACCATATCACTTAAACAATTATTTTGCTAATTAAAAAATCATAATGCAGTTGAATTTTTTTTGAAAAAAAAACATCACTAAAAATTTTTAAGCAATTTATATGGCAAATTTGAAAATGGAGTTTCTACGATATCATAATGAAAAAAATTATCTGCGTACATAATTTATTATCCGGGGGAGGGGTTTTATTGAATGTTGAAATAATAGGCTATTACAAGTGTTCAATTACATTTAAAATAGTTATATTTTATTCCTTCTTGGAAGTGAAGTTCTATGCATTATCGATGACTAACAATAAAAATCAATTAGAGGTAATCATTCAGGTAACAGTAATTTATGTTATTAACTAGATGCTTTTTATTAGTTTTGCTTATTGTTAAAAATGTATAAATAAAAAATACTTAACAAAAATTCTTAAAATAGTTATGACATTGCCAAGTTTTTTAACTAAAATTTTTCTGCAATAAAATTACAATTTAATTATTCTTAAGTTGTGAACTCTCAAAGTATCAACAGCAAAAATTTCTTGTTATTTAATTTTATTTTTACTTATTTTTATAACCAATAAAATTTTTTTGATAATTTTCAAAATATCAATCTCAAAGTTTTGCATTAAAAAAATAATAACAGTACTGTTTTCGTAACTTATAATTTCTTTTCTTAATTCTGGAAACAATTATAACATTAATCATTTTTAAATACGCATTTATAGTTTGAAATAACTCACAATCAGTGGCATCGCATAGCAAGGAGAGGCTGAGGGGCGGTCTACCCCTTGATAAATAACATTTGACAATATGTAAAATTACACACACACACACACACACAAAAAAAAAAAGGAAAAGGAAAAGACAATATCTTATCTCTGAGCATTTTCTTGTGTTGCCTCGAAGAACTATAGCAAACCTTCTCAATACAGCGTAAAAAAAAAAAAAAAAAAACTTAAAAGGGAAAAAAACGCAGCACATACAATATAAAAAACTGGGTACAGTTGTGATTAGCACTTTGAATTGGAATGACTGTATAACTGAAAAATATAAGAACTAGGAAAAAAGCAATGGACGTCTACATTACGTTCTTCGAATTACAAAACTAGAAGCTTCGCGAATTTACGATTTTGAATGACCATTTGGGATTCACCGATAAAAGCTAACGCGTGAAAACCACAAATCCAGTATCAGACACAATGGAGAGAACAACAGCAGATATTTTCCCCGCCAATGTCCAATGCATTGATTACCTTGTTCTGCGACAAAAAAAGTGGAAGTAAGAGCTGCCCTTTAGACTAATCAATACCCCCTTTTTTCGGCTGAACTGAACAGTTCTATGGCCTAGAAAAGGAGTGGACAATTGTTTTATCTTGGGAGCCACTTTGTAGAAGCGAAAGTTAAGCACCTTTTAAAATTATTGCATTCAGTATTAAGTTCAGTAGTAAGTGCAGCATTAAACATTTCTCTCATAGTATAATCTGATTGCATGTCAATAAGTTCAAGCTCAAGCTCCTCAGGTGCTGGGTCAATATCAGCAGTGATGGACAGCAAACTGAATTTAAACTCTAAGTCCTGAAATCTTTTTTTCTGATTTCGTTTTGTAATCTCTGCCGATAATATCAAATCTCAACAAAAACATTTTTTTCTAAGTAGGAATTAAAAATTTTTTAGTCTTGGTAATAATTTTTTTTTCAGAAATCTCTTTACAAGGGAGATTTTTCTGACTATCTTGGCGGGCCATAACTTTTTTTTTTTTTTTTTTTTTTCACGCTATTTACCTAACCCTGGCCTAGAGCCTGGACAGCAGGGAATAGCCCTTTCAAAGAATATGAAGACTGATTCCTTCTTATCAAGTTTGCATTTGCGGTGTATTGCTTCAATTTTTAGCTTATTTAATTTTTCTTTTGAAGAATTTTTAGTCAGGATCTCCAGTGGTAGTCGGGGCCTCTACAGGAGCTCGGGGCCCCTGGCGGCTGCCAGGTAAGACAGGCGTTAGATCCGCCTCTGCAATTAGACTGATTAACTATTCTAATTAGGGTCGGGTGAGAAGGCCGTAGACAAGGGCTTTTTGGGGGGGTTGAACCCCCCCTCCCCGAAATTTTCAGGAACATATATTACTATTTGTAAAAGGGTATTAAAAACCTACCACATTGAAGCATAGAACTTGAAACCCCCTCCCCTGAATTTTTTTCCTGGCTACGGTTTTGTCTGGTGGGGTAAAATGACCATAAACTTATAGCTATTTTCAACTTTTCTATGCTACACATAAAAACTATTCACATACTTAAACTTCTTTGAGAAATATTTTACATTGGACTATCTGAGAATTACTAGGAATTTTTGTTTGCTTCTTTTAAAAACATTAAAACTATGATAAATCATTTTTTCTGGTTTGCTATTATGATCATTTTATGATATAGTGTGGGGTAAAATGATTATAGATGAAAAATGAAACAAATTATAGAAAGTTATGTTTTATAAATACGATCAAGTGGAAAATAGATATAATGTACTTTATAAAATAATTTTAGATGGAATTTTACTTTGTCTATGAGATTTAAAGTATAATGCCCTGCACTATCAAACTATCATCCTGTATTCGACTTGTCTGTTCAATTTGAACTTCATCTTTTCTGAAAATGTATATTTCCAAACTAAGTTTCTGCAAGGTATTTAATTGCAAATAACGCCTTTTCTGCAGACAAAATCTTTACAACAAATTTTAATCAAAGTATTTAACAGCCAGTAGATATTTTGTCCGAAAGTAGTGTTAATGGTCAAGCCATTTTGAACTCTTCTTTCAACTTTTAAAATTGAAGGATTGCACTTTTTCTTCACAAGATTAGAGGAATAACATACTTTCTTTAGTTGATGGTCTTCATGCTTTTCTCTAAAACGCGCAGCGAACATATCCTCTGTTAGCATCTACTTATTAAATGTACGATTCCAATATCCTAAGTTTTAAGTTATTTTTCAAGTTTTTAGGTAAAAATGAAAGAATAACGGATTTTATTTATTTATTCACGTTGTTACCATTTAATATCTTATAAAATGTATTACAGATAAAAAAATATGTATATTAAATGATACACATGATCTTAAAACACAAGCCTAGCACTATGATCATTTTACCCCACTTTATTTAAGCTATTCCAAAATAAAAAATAATATGAATATAACTCAACTTGATGCAGAAATGTATTCCTTAAGAATGATAGTAGCGTTTGTATCATTAAAAATTCCTGGAACTTTGAATCAAAAATGCTACCGCAAAGTAAATTTTAATGTTCAATAGACAGAGTCGAACATGAAGCAAAGCACTGCCATTAGATACCGAAAGAATGCCACTGAATTAAATAAATTAGTTAAATATTTCTTAAAATATAAGTGAGCTGAAGATAATTAGCATGACAACGTACCTATGCATCAGATATTTGTTTTCTGTAGACTCTGTTCATTTTACCCCACCTAATCCTTGACATAATTCAGCAGCAGCTCAAACTACCACTTCGATGCACTTGTATTAATTAGTACATAGACTTAATCTAAAGGACAACTTGCAATCTATCACAGGGATTTTGAAAATGCAGCTAACAAGCAAGACATGAAAGTGCAAGTTGTGACGTAAATTATGTCACTGCAGACAATTACAATTCTTTCTATTTCACTGACTGTTCATCGTTCATTTACTCCAGAGAATTCCTAAAAGTTTCTATAATCCCTTCCTTCTCACTCCCATCAAAATCCCGGGCTAAGCTTTTTCCCTCTATTTCTCGTGCCCGTGATATTTCCGGGCGACAGTGTTCAAATGTTATGTGCCAGAAAGATTACAACATTTCAATTACTATCCACAGATTTTTTTTACACAACAGATGGCAGTACCACACTATTTTTAACTTAACTGGAGATTGTTTTTAAATAGAGGGTAGCACTACTCAATTACAAGTATTTTTTTTATATGCACTTTGCAATCTCAGCTCCCTTTTATATTTATGCTCAAAGAAAACCTTACAAATATTTATTTATTGCCTGAAGCAAGTTTAGTAAAATTCTCCTTTAGTGTTTAAAACATATTTTGAATTATTCCCTGCTTATTAGAAAACCCACATTCAGTCACAATAACCCTAAACATTGGCGTTTCCTGGAAATTTAACTTTTTTTCCTTTTGTGCTAAAAAGATGTCCAAAAACTTGAATGGATAAATTGTACACGCAGCTATTTTGATACAATTTCCTTGAGTGATAATAAAGTACTTTTATGACAGCTTTCTTGAAAATAATAAGACCTTTAAGAGGATAAACAAAATACCAAAATTTTTGTGGGGAAAAGACTCACTAATTCTTGTCACACAAACATCTCAGGAGAGAAAATTCTGAATTGATTTCCTATTAAGTTGAAACTGTTTAAAAAAACAACGAAGTTTAACTCCAACTAAAATAGTTTTCATTTTCAATAAAAATCTGCCATTCTGCTGGACGGGTTAGAGCTTAGTAGTAGAACCCCTCATACTGACAAAAAGACCCATAAAAGTAATACCGTGAACTGCTGTTGAAGGAAGAAAATAGTTCATTTCTAATCAGACTGCACCCTGAAGCTCAGCCTGTTCTAAATCTTTAGGAGGCCCTTTGCCACTCTGAACCCAATTTTTACTTCCCATAATACACAGTTTAATTATTTATATTAAAAATTATTTTAATAAGTAATAAAATTTAAATTATTAAATTAAAAAGTATGATTTAATCAAGCATTTAATGATATAAGATTTTTTTATGTGTGTGTATTTAGTATTCTACACTAGCGGTTCTCAACCTTTTAACGTCGCGCCTCCCCAACAAAGGCTAACTTACGGTAGCGCTCCCTAACCCCCCCTCACATTTTTCAGCATACATTCAGTTTTTAATCTTTAACAATGAACATTTAGTGGAATTTTCTACAAAATAATGTTATCAGTAAAATTTGAATGAACATTTTAAGCGAAAATGCTTATATTTTTGAGTAAAAATGAGAATAAATAAGATGACTTTTTAGAAATATGCATCACTATTTGCTCTTTGGTTTTTCTCGCCCCCCCCCCCTGAAAACGCTCTGCGCGCCCCACAGGTTGAGAAACGCTGGTCTACACCATTAGACAACACATGGTAGATGGCTGAAGTATGAAGGTCCAGGGTTTTGGCCTACCGTGCGGCTGCCGATCTATCGGTCTGGAGTTTGGGGCGATTTTTTCTAGACGTAATGTGAATATTTAAAAGTGAAATTTTTAAAAAGTCCTCCGCTCAAGGCACAGCCTCTAGACAGATACTCGTCGTGCAGGTTTGCTTTAAGCACAATACATGCACACGTGAGACAGGTACAGATACAGAATTTTTTTGTGTAAGAAATAAGCCCCCCCCCCTTTCTCCACTAAATCCGTCACTTCCGCAAAAAGTGCAGTATTTGGCGCATTAAAAACATTTTTTATATGGCACGCTTCCCCCACTAAACGAACAGAAATAATGGAAGTATGAAATGTCCGAATAATTTTTTTTTTCATAATTCATATAGCCCTTCAGGCACACAGCAAAAATCGAAGAGGCCCAAAAAGTGAAGGCAAAGTTTCTTTCTGAAAGTCTATCAGTTTATTAACGAAAATTAAAATATCGGGAGCGGCGAGAAAAAAGGGACTGAATTACCAACACCTCAACTTTTTTTCTTCAGGTCTATGGATTATATTAGCAGATTGCCTGGGATATTTTTGTAATTCAATCCGAAAACAGGATTGGAAAAAAAAAGTCTTTTTGGGTGCACATCTCATCGTACAGATATTTATTGTACACTGGGCAGCCAAAGGGGGCACCTCTACATGGTGGGGGTATGGCCTGGGTATTTTTCCCTTGCTCCCACTCTCTCTGTACCACTGACTAGTTATACGTGGTTATGCATGTAGAAAAATATTTCGTAAACTGTTTTACTGCAATCACACTTTCTCGTTTCCATCATGTATTGTATTTTGTGTTATGGCAAGCCTACACGATGGGCGCATCTGTCTACGAAGGGTGCCTCGGGCAGAGGACTTAAGGGGTCAGAACGTGTATTTACGTTCCATCTGGAGGAAATCGTCCAAAACTCGACTGTTAAATCGTCGGTCTGGAGTTTTGGGATGTTTTCTCCAGATGTTACGTGAACACCCGGGGCAGATGCCCCTCGTGTAGGCTTGTCATAACACAAAATAGAATTTAAAAAAATCTTAAAACATATTTGCGTCCGAATGCTTATTTGGTCTTATGGTATGGTTGAGCAAACATAAGACATTTCATCAGGAATTGCGAAATAGGACGTTAAAATGTAACTTTTACACTATAGAAATTCATTTTATTTAAACTATTAATTCATAGATTCATTAGCTCAAGAATGATTTTTTTTAGGGGGCGATTTTAAAATCCGTAGCTGCTAAGTAGAGATAGGCGGATTCAGGAAAAAATTCAAGAGGGGCACACTATTTTTTTTTTTAAGCTCCTTTTATAAATGCATTTTAATTTAAAAAGTAAGTCAAATTTTTACTCTAAACTTAATTCGTCAACGGAAAGACGGGGGACACACGCACTTGTTGATGTGTCCCCCCCTCCCACCTCTGGATTTTCCCATTGAGTGGAGAATTCGAAATACCTCTAATATGTACCAACAAGTGCTGCTGAAATCTTTAGCACGCCTCTGTTCATCAACTCTTTCGTCCATATAATAGGAAACTGTTTACTTAGTATTTACCGAAGGCGATATCCCTAAATTACATTAAAATTTCCCTTTGAAGTGTC
The DNA here is from genome assembly GCA_038373885.1 of Cheiracanthium punctorium. Classification (NCBI taxonomy): domain Eukaryota; kingdom Metazoa; phylum Arthropoda; class Arachnida; order Araneae; family Cheiracanthiidae; genus Cheiracanthium; species Cheiracanthium punctorium. The sequence continues at coordinate 1,295,462 of JAWZYV010014119.1, forward strand.
CAAATTACAAATTTGTGGATTGAATATGAAAGTTACTTTGTTAATAAACTACAAGAGAAATATATTTGTGAAGTCAGAGAGCAATCTTTGTTTCTTTTTTTAACTTTTTCAAGCCCAGTGTAACAATTTTCTGAAGTTCTTAAACATTTCTTATCACAGAAAGTTTCTGGAAATAGTACTACGTTTTTTCTTACACAAAAAATTCTTCGAAAACGTTAAAATTGCATTCAAATTACTTCATGCCTTAGTATGTATTATATAGGAAAGGACTCCGAACAATCCAGACTAAATACTGCATGTAGCGTACGTTTATAAACATTCTTATCCGTTATACTGTTAAATACGCCCATAATGGTTTTTAAGTTAAGCCTATATAACACGACAAGCTTCAAAACGGGAGGAAATTTTCTAAGTCAAAGGAATTTTGAGTGTTCAGAAAAAAAATCTAGTTAACTATTAAGAACTACTGACTTAATATTTAATCACACTTATGATTGACAGGGGAAAATCATTGATCATGAACTTACTCAAAATAGCCTAAAAGATATACCTGATACAACCACTTCTCTGAAAGACACATATCAACTATTTTGAAAATCAAGTGAATTCTTTTCTTCTTTTTAGTAGTACATTAAAAAATGTTACATTATAGAAACAAACATTTTATCATCTTGCACCTTTTTTCTCACTTTAATACTTTACTAAATACCAGCATTTGAAATCCTTCCGAATCTCTTCCAAATGTTCAACGAATGCCAGTTAATTCGTTGTTTATTTTTTTGTATTCATTGGGTGCAATCGTAAACTCTCAGCAAACGTCCCTCATGCAACTAGTGGGTATTCTAACACTCTCCTTCTTTAAACCGAGTTGGTTGACCTCTGTTTTTAAAGTCAACTGAGTGTAGTTAGTTGAAAAACTAAATCAACTGAGACAGGAACCAGTTCATTTAATTTTCGATTGTTTGTTTACAGTTCAGTTGTTCTGATGGGACATTTTGTGATAAACAAACATTCTTAAGTCAATAGAAACTAAGACTACTAATCACACTTGTTCTAGTTTTTTCACGAAAACTAGTGGCACAAGTTCTTGAGTGAGTATATGAACACGCTCACGGACTTGCATATCCGTTAACATGCCCTATGATTTAGTAAGAGAGGGAGGCTTCGTTCTTGAGACCTTGATATACAGGGTGTATCTAAATAGTTTCAACAAAATATTATGGGAGATAGGGCCCATAATAAGGAATGAGAATCACATAGCAATGTAGGGTCAAAAACGTTGTCTTCATGTAGCGATTAATAATCACTTTGGAACGGGTGCTGCAACAACAGTGAACTTTCCGACCATTGTTTGTCAAAAACTAACGTATTTTTTCTCATAAAACATGTGAGTAAAATTAGAGGTTTAACCCATTCGTGCCTGGATATTTTTGCGACTTTCTTCGATTTTTGCTAACACCAGCAGTAATTGATAAATTTCCGATGTTAACTTTTTGAACAAGGGATGATTTCATTTAAAATTATTATGCATAAAAATTGAAATGTCAACATCCTACTTGGCCATATTAAAATATTTTGTGGAATTGAGGTTCAATACTCGCGATTAAAGGCTAGGAAAAATAAATAACGTTTTCGACTGATAGCGATAATGCTGTCCCAATAAAGGGACGCTAGGCATAAATGGGTTAACCCATTTGTGCCTGGATATTTTTGCGACTTTCTTGCAGAATGATTTTTACTGATAACAGAAATAATAGATAAAATTCTGATGTCAATTCTTGAACAAGGGATGATTTCTTTTAAAATCATTCTGCATAAAAATAGAAATATCAACATCCTACTTGGTCATGTTAAAATATTTTGTAGAGTTGAGCCTCAATACTCATGAATAAAGGCTAGGAAAAATAAATAACGTTTTCGACTAATAGCGAAAATGCCGTCCCAAAAAAGGGACACTAGGCATAAATGGGTTAAAAATTCTACTTTATTTGTTGGATGAGATTTTTGGAGACAACTAGCTTGAGAAATTTGAGAAACACTTCAACACTTTTCCTAAAGTGATTATTAACAGCTACACGAAGACAACGGTTTTGACCCCACATTGGTATGTGATTCTGATTCCTTATTATGTGCCCTATCTCCCATAATGTTTAGTTGAAACAATTTAGATACACCCTGTACAGGCCGTATTCGTAAACGCCAAACGAGTTACACTCGTGCAATGAGTTTCCATCTAAGACGTTTGTAAAGGAAACTGAGTGCATACAGTTTTTAAACTAGAGCGTTCGTATACAAAACTGAGTGCGATTAGTTTCAAGAGAAATAAACTGATCTCTGCTAAGGTTTCGCCAGTTGTTTAGAAGATACACTTGCTGCAGGTTGTTGACGTTTTCAAATGGCGTCCGTTGTTATGGAAAAGTATGTTGTTGTGAAAAGTATTTTACGTTTTCTAAAGCTGCAAATATTCTTTTTTCGAGGAGGAAATTCATGCGTACGTTAGAAAATACTACGAAGATACACAATTTTTCAAAGGTAATGATTTTCTTGTATTTTTCATTTTAGTAAATTCAAAAATGCATGTTTTAGTGTTGAGATTGAAGTTGATTTAATCCGTTATTAGCAAAATTTGAACTTCTCTTGCTAAATACTTTTGAAAAAATGAAGTTTAAGTTGAAATTTCTAAATTTTGATTTGTGCACTTCAATTATGGCCACTCTTTCTTTTAAAAATTCTGTTGATTTTATATTGCGTATGTACTAAAAACTCTCCTCAGCAAAATTAACGCATTCGGGATTGTAAACAAACACGTCTCCTAGGCGACGAAACTAAATAACCCATTTGTGCCTGGATATTTTTGCGACTTTCTTCGATTTTTACTGATAACAGAAACAATAGATAAATTTCTGATGTCAACTTCTTGAACAAGGAATGATTTATTTTAAAATCATTTTGCATAAAAATCGAAATATCAACATCCTACTTGGTTATGTTAAAATATTGTGCGGAGTTGAGGCTCAATACTCATGAATAAAGGCTAGGAAAAATAAATAACGTTTTCAACTAATAGCGAAAATGCCGTCCCAAAAAAGGGACGCTAGGCACAAATGGGTTAAACTGTAGTTGTTCGTAAAGTCAAAGGAAACTGATAACCACTGACAGTACTAAACACACGCATTTAAGTTTTCATACAAAAACTCGTGCAACGAGTTTGTCGCTTACGAATGCACCCATTGTAAACAAACACATCTCCTAGGTGACGAAACTGAATAAACTGAAGTTGTTCGTAAAGGCAAAAGAGACTGATAGCACTGAACTGCATTGAACAAACGCATTCCAGTTTTCTTACGAAAACTTAACTAGTTTGTCATTTACGAACGCATCCATTGATTCTCTAGACTGAGCATGACGGGAGAAAATTTGTTGTCCCTGAATGGTAACCATACTAGTGGCATGCGCATGCGCAGAATGGCAGTTATAATAAGGGTGTAAATAATAATAATATTATGCTTAAATAATAATGGTGTTTTCAATTATTTTAGAACAATCTGTATTTAAAAAAGTACTCGTTTTCAGTGGCGCACCCAGGATTTTAGTTTAGGGGGAGGGGGCTGCGCTACAAATACTCCTCTATAGTGACCTCTATTTACTTACAACTCTCTTATAGCGTCAAAATATTCTGAACTACTCGACTTGTCCATAGAACACAAGATCACTATCAATGTAGCTCTTTATAGAGTCATAAATAATTACCTGATCTTTTCAGTGACGTTGTAATTGAGTTAAACCGTGTTTCACACACTAACTGTAAGTATTTATTTAAAAACCAGTATCTTTGGTAAAAAATAATTTAGAAATAATTTGAAGACAATTTAAAAAAATAAAATACTTTAACTCATCAATGACAATTTTCAATTTTAAAGCTTTTCACTTCTAACACTCCTGGGTGCGCTTATGCTCGTATCGAAACATTTTCTCTCGATTTGAGATTTGATTTGAGAGATGCGTTGATTGAGACCCTTAGCCAGGTGGGTGTCGTCTCGATCGTTCCGAAATTTTCTCTTGAACTTATTTTTCTAAGATAATACAATTAATGCTCTCTTTTACGTCGACGGTAGCCATGATAGTGTCATAAATGGGGTGCGTTTTTGGCATAAAAAAGTAAACGATTAGGAACATTGGATACGCGATCTAGGTATGCTTAAGGGTCTATCCTGCCACGCTCATTTAAGCGAATGTTCGGATTTGTGACATAATTCGAAACGCATGTTAGAATGTAAACATTCGGTTGGGAGAATCTCATCTGCACCTAGAGTTTTATCGTACCTTGCAGAATACCAAAATACGTTAGCAGGTTGCGAAAAACGTCAATCTGATGTCACGCATCAGAACATTCGTTTAAACGGACGTGGCAGAATACAGCCCCTTAACCTGTGGCCTGAGAGAGTGCGCGCTTACCTCCGCCACTCGCCTGTGAGCAATGACATTTCTATGAGCAATGAGGTCTGGGTTCCATTCCCTTTTAAACAGCTACTTGGCCTCACCATGGCACAGTGGTTATGTCACTGGAAATCGTAGACGGGCGAATTGTGAAGGTCCCGGGTTCGGGTCCCATCGCGCGTCCGTCGACCTAACCGTTCGGAGTTTTCCGTGGTTTTCTCCGAAACTTAGTGTTAAATACGGGTTAGGACCCTTTAGAAATACCCCCACGGACAGCAGCCCACCCATAGGCTCTCCCTCGTGTAGATAATTGGCCGTAATCCCAGAACACAATATAAAACACAACTAATCTCTTAAGTGCACGGTTGTGGGTGGGTTCGATTTCTGTTTAATCCCCTGGCTGTTTAAAGTTACTTTCCCTGTGCTAATAAAACCCGTCTCTGTGTTGTCTACTTTATTCAACGTGGATTTATAAGTGGATTCTTGTAACCAAGCACACATTTGAACATTTGGAAGAGTGAGTTTATCGAGATTTATAGTTCTTTCATCCTCCTCGTTTGAAATGATGTTAGCATTGGGCAATGAAACAGCAAAACAACAACAATCTTCCTCGTTTCGGAGGTCCACATATGTGCACCTTTTTGTTTCCACTATTAAAACGATTCTTAAGATTTTTTTGTACAATTAACGTTCATATGCGTCGATGCTTTAATTTCGAATAAATGATTTTAACCCTTTAACGCGCAGTGATCCCGCTCTGGGATCACCAAACTCTGACGTTTTGACTGTTGCCCGTCACGAAGAATAGATTTCATTTCTATAAAAATAGTTGCGGGTGACATAGCTCCACGAGAATCCTTTACTTTTTAGCACGTCCTTTCCCGTAAAAAAAATTGTCACGATTCTTTTTAACAGCACTGACATCTGCTGAAAAAGGGAAGAATGCGAGAACAGCCGGATAGATTGCCCAATGCTGAAAAAAGGGCAGCCGTTGGCACAGCCAGCTGCGTCAAAAAAGGGTCTCTAGATCTGTGGCACGCGAGGAACGTTTCGATCGTCCGCCATCTTGCTGGTAGTTAAGTCGAGCGATGGCAACGGCTGCCCTTTTTTCAGTATTGGGAAAGGGTTGCGCCTCAAAGGGTTAACGCATGTGAATGTATAAATCCTACACATTGACGTACACGCTTTGTTTTTGTTTACCGTTTCACAAAAGAATATTTGAATGTTATTGAAATTTCCTAATTTGGATTTGTGAATACTCCCCCCCCCCTCCGAAATTCCTACAGTTAAAAAGAATTTCTAGGACTTTTCTTTTCAATGGCGGGCCTTTTTGGCATTGGCCACTACTAAGGCCGGAGTTGTTGGTCTCTTTATTATGGGGGCACCTAGTAGAAGGTGCCCACTGTAGGAGGAGGCTGTCATTTGTGTTCGCCCCCTATGAAGGGACGGACATAAATAACAGCCACGCCCAGTCAGGGACCGAACCCCGACCGCCGGGAGTTGAACCCGAAACCCTAGTACGGTGCTTTATCCACGATACAAGCTGGTCGGCATTTCTAAGACTTCATTTACCTTTAAAAGTGTAGCCTCACCATGGCACAGTGCTTATGTCACTGAGAACATTGAGTAAGTATTATTGAAAGGAGATAAACGTTCTGGAGCAGCAGCTCTATGTTACCGTCAATAATTTTTTGCAGCAAAAGATGGCGTTGCAATATAAATCTTCCCTCCCTGCCGTCTGCTTCGCTCTCACCCTCGGCGGCGAAACGCCGAGAGAACGGAAGGCCCCAATTTTCATCCCGTAAAAATGCTTGTTCACTGCGGCATCGTAAAGAAGGAGACCATCGGCAAGTTTCGACCGTCGATAAATGAATTCCTTCCAAATTCGCTTCGAAAAAGATAGGGAAAAATCCGAAAGCGTGTTTTATTAATAAAAGCCCTCTCGTAAAGTTATTTTTGCTTCCCACTTTAGGTTAAAATATGTTTTCCTTTTTATAAAATGCATAATTGTCTCATCGGCTCATAGGGAGTAATGCTAAACATGGGGACAGTTCGTTCGTTGCTCCCTCTTTTCATGGGCAGCGGAATGGGCGTTTCTCCAACCTTTCGCTTTATCTCCTCCCCTCATTACTCCCTGTTGAGAATAGTAGACGGCCGAAGTGTGAAGGACCCGGGTTCGGCTCCCATCGCGCCCTAACCGTTCGGAGTTTTCCGTGGTTTTCTCCGAAGCTTAGCGTAAATACGGGTTAGGATCCCTTAGAAAGGGCTCCCCTCCTTGTGTTGTCCTTCTGACGAGGATTTATAAGCGGAATACCAGCGGAGCACACCGATATACATGTTCACAATCCGATATACATGTTCACAACAACAACAAAAATTTAAAAGTGTCTTGTCAGTCTTCGTTTATGGGTGATCGTAAATTTTTACGACTCAAACAGAGATTGATTAGGTCTTTATTCGAAAAAAAATTTCAAAATACGCTTTCTACTTCTCATTTTTTAAAGTGTAATAGGTTTTTCAAAAGCAATTATGAGATTGCTGTTCAATCTGAGATGCGAGATTTCTGTCGGGTGTGAAGAGGTCATACCCTTCACCTCAATCGTTCCTATACATCTTTATTTCAAAGTACAATTTAAATCACACTATCTGGACGCACAAACATACATGGATTCGGGCCCAAGGCCAAATCGCTGGCATACCGGTCAGCAGCAACAGGTACGCAAACCTGCGCGGCTGCCAGGCACCCTCCAAGCACACAAATCCAAAAATAAATATTCCAAATACAACAACTACAAAAAATGTTAAGCGGAAACAGGAAATATCGAAGTACAAGGCATGTATTCGAGAATGTTGTGAAAACCGTGAGAAAAACCCTTAAACAAGGAAAAAAAAACCCCAAGCTGAATGAATTAATCACATAAACGGAAACGAACTTCCGATCAAAAACTCATTACTTTTAGTCATTTTCTTAAAAACAACAGCGAGAGGGTAATTTCCGGTCAATCAATTGACAATCAACACTTGAAGGACACAGGTTTTCGAGATATATGGCTCTTTCGTGGCCTTCATCTTAGTTGTTCCTACGCAGAAGTTCATTTTAATTACAAAATACAATTTACATCACAAGGACGGACAAATCAACATCCGCACCCAAAGCCAGGAGTCGAAACCAGGCCCGAAGGATGGAAGTAGGGCGTGCTAGCCACTACACCGCCTGGACGGCCGATAAGTTAGAAAATTTCCGACGTGTAAGAGTTTCCAGATTTGATTAGATTTTGATTTGATTTGAGAGGTTGGTTGATTGAGACCCTTAGACAGGAGGCTGTCGTCGCGATTGTTCCGAAAAGTTTCCACAAATGCAGTCATAAAGAGATCCCGCACATTCTTCGGAACAATCGGGGTCTCAATCAACCGACCTCTCTAATCTCAAATCAAATCCCGCACATTTTCAAAACAAAGTAATTGCCATTATCGGAATTGGAATTGGGAACGCTGGGACAGCTGTAGGCTTTTCAAAAGCGTGCGGAGCAGTGCATTTGCGGAAAATTTTCCCATGGCTAAGATTCGACATCGAATATTTTTTAATATTTCTGAAAGCTCTGACTATTTTTTAATAACATTGAAATTATGATATGCATTATTATCTTTAATTTTATTATTATTATTATTATTATTTTTTTTTTTTTTTTGAGTTGAGAGGAAGAAGTAACAATAAAAACTGCGTAAATATCTGTTTAAAATGCGTTATTATATATTTTGTATGTTTGTATGTTTGCACAGTTATGGCAACTTTATGCTTGGGCGATCTGCCTAGGATGGGGATGCCTTGGTCGGTCGACTTTCTAAGGGTTTTCAACGCGTATTCACGTTACATCTGGAGAATATGGACCAAAACTCGTAACAGTTAGATCGACAGCCGCGCTATGGGGCCCGAACCCGGGACCTTCACAACACATCAGCCGTCTATCATTTTCAGTGACTTATCCAGTGGGTCCCTAAGTATAGAAGAATGGCAGTTACTTACTTTTTTTTTATTTGGGTCCAAAGTAAGATTTCCGAAATATTAATTGAAAAGTATTAATTCATAAAACACAAACTTTGGAGCGGCTGTATTTTTACAGTGTACGGCAATCAATGCATTTTTTTTATTTTTTATTTTTTACTTCGATACTTCGTATTTTATTAGACCCAATATTCCACGGTTCAATTAAAGAGATAGAAATTCGAAAACCAACGAGAGGGACCCTGGCGTCTAAGCATTCATTAGGGGAAATTTTATTTTTAACCCTTTAACGCGCAGTGATCCCGCTTTGGGAACACCAAACTCTGACGTTTTGACTGTTGCCCGTCACGAAGAATAGATTTCATTTCTATAAAAATAGTTGCGGGTGACATAGCTCCACGAGAATCCTTTACTTTTTAGCACGTCCTTTCCCGTAAAAAAAATTGTCACGATTATTTTTAACAGCACTGACATCTGCTGAAAAATGGAAGAATGCGAGAACAGTTGGATAGATTGCCCAATGCTGAAAAAAGGGCAGCCGTTACCATCGCTCGACTTAACTACCAGCAAGATGGCGGACTATCGAAACGTTCCTCGCGTGCCACAGATATAGAGACCTTTTTTGACGCAGCTGGCTGTGCGTGAGCACAGCCAGCTGCGTCAAACGGCTGCTCTTTTTTCAGCATTGGGAAAGGCTTGTGCCTCAAACTGTTAAAACATTGCGCCTAAACTTTCACTGCTTATTTTTTTCTGGATACTTCTTAACCTTTTACGGGCCAATGTCCCCGATTGGAAACATCCAATAAAAGAGAAATTAGCAAATATAGTTAAAAGATGACTTCATTTTTTGAAACACAAGTTGCATTTCTACCGGGAAACTGGATAAAAAATCATAAAAGTAGCCCTTTTCATACATTTTTACAGAGCTATCTCGATACAGCCCTCCCCCTTTTCAAACTGAATTCATATCTTTACTTAAATTTATAAATAAATCTTTCATTATTTCTTAATATTTCATTTATCATTTAAACTACCCATCGTTTTTGAAACTAATGTAAAACTTTGTCAGAAGTCATTGGTCAGAAATGACCCATACTCTCAATTGCGAACACAACACAGTGAAAATTGTATACAATTTCCCCTCCCCCCATTTTAAATGACTAATATCCTTTAATTAACGGATCAGAAAACAAAATATAAAAAAAATAATAATTTAAAATATGCCTGGATCTGAATTGGGTCTGTAAAAGGTTAACGCTAGTAACTTGTAAAGATACAACATAAATTTTTTGAGTCAATGGTGTAATTTGATTGCTTTAATAACTGTTTAAACCTTGCATTATACATGAAAAGAACTTGTAAGTTTGAAAGATATTGATTATAAGTTTGAAATGGTTCATGAGAATGTTCCAAAGAGAGAGAGAAAAGAAACGCTAAAAAGTAAATAATGTATCAATCGTATATTGATAACTAAATGTATCGTGAATGCACCATACAAACAACATAAACCTATCCGATTTTGAGAAAAATCTATTGTTTCAGTTTTTCAGTTAGAAATATTTTAAAAGTGTGCCACAACGGTAAGCTCACAATCAGGATCCTCACCAGTGGCCGAGAGCATAGCGCTCTGAACTGGGAGACGGAACCAGGTCGCGTCCGCCGACCCAACTGTTCTGAGGTTGCCTCCGAAACTTAGCGCAGGTATGGGTTAGGGCCCTTTAGAAAGACCCCCAGGGAGGGCAACCCACCCATAGGCCTAGATCCCTCGTGCAGATAATTGGCCTTAAGAGGCCTCTGTTGTCGGCTTGCGGAGATTCAAGTCCCAATGCTTTGCTATGGAGAAAAGTGCCTTAACGCCTTATCATTTTTCTCAGAAAGTATTAGGTTTTCTTAAATGGAATTTTCCTGCGTGAATCTTGAGAACTATTCGCAAGGATTGCGCGAATCAGATTTGAGTTAATTTAGCCGAAAGAGATTTTATTGCAGTCTAGAATTTATAATTTCTTAACTGGATATCATAAACAATAGTTTTTTCTTTATTTTATCAATAGAGTGGAATAGAATATCGAAAATACCAATTTTAGTCAAGTACGTTTTGAGAATGATCATTTAATTTTGATCAGTCCACAATTAGAAGTTTGACTATGACTTCAGCACTTCTAAAGAGCTTAGTAGCAGATGGAGGAAGAGTATAGTTTGCGACCCTTATTGGCTGTAGGATTTTGATTCGTCTTTCAAAACCATTTTCTCTTAGACATTTGTCATACATTTTAAATATGACAAATGAGGTACCTCACTGGTTGAATCCAGTCTGCGGGAAATCTATCACTTTCATATGCATCATCAATATCAATGGTGCTAGACGCTATTTTTTTCAAATTTAATCAATCAGTGCATTAATAACTAACGATTACGCCGATTAATCACGATTAAAACTAATTTTTTAATCACATTAATTGAATCATGATTGATTAAATCTGATTAACCCTTTAACTGCCCCAGGTGTATGTATACGCTTTGCGCAGCCGATGCTTTAATTGCCCTGGGCATGTGCACGACGCCTTTCTCAAATACGTTCCACAGTAATTTGTTGCAAGTCGTATAAATATACTCACTTTGGAATATAATAACTTGAATTTAAAGAGATTCCCTAGGATATGCTCATTTCTATGAATAGGGGAGGGGGGTGTTCCTGAAATGGCAGTTAACATCGATTAATGGAATTTCTCTATTAGTCTCAATACTTGGTTTATCTATACATAAAATTCTACTGTGATCAATTTTTCGATTCCGAGATAAATCGTGAAAATTTTTTTCTTCTGATCCACAAAATGCCATGGGTATTATGCTTTCAGAAGGAAAGAGCTATACAAATCGCGTGAAGTGCTACATGGCTAGTTTTAAAATGAACACTTTGAGGTCTATGCCCGAGTGACACTCGGGTTTCCATTTTCGGTGCAGCAAACAAAGCCCGGGAGTCTTTCGGGGACAAACTTTAATTCTCTGAGCTATGTCGACTATACAGGGTGTCCCAAAAAGTTGGCAACGGGCTTTAATTCTTTCTCCAGTAGAGATTAGTGGGCAGTGTAACTTGAAAAATATGTTCAAAATAAGGTCGGAAATAATACTCCTTTAAGAAAAAATCCTCTCGTTAATTAAAAAAAAAAAAAAAAAGTTACACTTTTTCAATTTTTATACGACTCCAGTACAAAAACATTTCCAGTTAGTAAAAGGTACCCCATGCACTGATGAGGTGATGCACCGAATTTCAGCTTATGAGGTGATGCACCGAATTTCAGCTTTTCATCATACGAAGTCGCAGAGATATCTTTAACCCTTTAACGCGCAGTGTTCCCGCTCTGGGAACACCAAACTCTGACGTTTTGACTGTTGCCAGTCACGAAGAATAGATTGGATTTCTATAAAAAAAAGTTGCAGGTGACATAGCTCCACGAGAATCCTTTACTTTTTAGCACGTCCTTTCCCGTAAAAAAATTGTGACGATTATTTTTAACAGCACTGACATCTGCTGAAAAATGGAAGAATGCGAGAACAGCTGGATAGATTACCCAATGCTGCAAAAAGGGCAGCCGTTGCCATCGCTCGACTTAACTACCAGCAAGATGGCGGACGATCGAAACGTTCATCGCGTGCCACAGATCTGGAGACCCTTTTTTGACGCAACTGGCTGTGCGGCGCAGCCAGCTGTCGTCAAAAAAGGGTCTCTAGATCGGTGGCACGCGATGAACGTTTCGATCGTCCGCCATCTTGCTGGTAGTTAAGTCGAGCGATGGCAACGACTGCCCTTTTTGCAGCATTGGGGAAAGGGTTAAAGAAAGATGATCTGGGACTCTACATGATTTTGTATGTAAACGTTTATTCCTGGAGTGGAAAAAATATTTTCTTTCGTAATTTTTGTACGACCCTTGAAATGCGATTATCCGACGTGAATGTTTACCTTCGAGAGCCATTGAGTGGTTTAAGTCAGCGTTATATTTATTGTCATATCTCTGACACTTTTTAAGGTATAGTTCTCAAATTTTATATGTCACCTCTTTAGTGTAAGGGACAAATTTTACTAATTGGTAATTGTTTCGTACGGGAGTCGTATAAAAAATAAAAAGTGTTTTGAAAATTAACGAGAGGATTTTTTTCTTATTTCCGACCTTATTTTGAACATTTTTTCAATTTACACTACCTATTTACTTCTTATAGATAAAGAATTAAAGCCCATTACCACCTTTTTGGGACACCCTGTATACACGGAGAAAAAAAAAATATACCGCTCTCATCTAGAACGAATAGATGGCTGTTTTCTGTGTCCCAAAACTAGAAGAATAGATAGTAGAATTATGCGTGTAGGTGATATAGACAATTGGTATAGAAGAAATGATCACGAATTTCTAGTCCGTAGTATTCTGGCTACTTTGGAACAGAATGAGTAGCTTGTGTAACGAGAAATTATCGCATGATTTTTGGAGCACTAGGATTACCGTTTGTGAGTCTATCCGATAGCGTACGCAGAGATTTATAGATATTTTCATCTGGGTACAAGCACCAGATTATAGAGGAGAGGTCTAAAAATTAGATAAGCGAGTTCAGAAGTCTCTCGTTCTACAATCTAGTATTTATAATGAGTACATAGACTCATAAATTCTGGTTCCATCAATTATTTTCCAGATGTCAGTGGTATATTTTTTTTCAGCGTACGTTTGCTGTCTTTTCAAATATTATCAACGAACATTTTAGTTATTAAAAATTATACATAATAGATAGCGAAACCAAACAGAATTAAGTATATGAAATGATCTAGAACTAAGAGTTACTATTTGAGCATTCGGTAGCCGAACAAAATTTTACAAATCAATGTTCATTTACAAATAAAACCTATTTTCTTGTAATTGTGTACAACATTTAAGTAAGATTTTATTGGGTAAGTCTGCAAAATTTTATGTTAAAAATGATGTTTTTTTAAGTGGAACTTTTTTTTTAACTTTAAAAGATGTTTTTTCGAATAATTTCTCATTAAATATTGATTCTTAATGCATTTAAATAGTTCCTTCATTATGAATAAGTAAAGTCTGAAGTTAATAATTTCAAAAAAAGAAACTATCAAAATTTCCAAGCAATTAAAAAAAATCATTAAAAGTACCAAAAATCTGTCCACAAAGGACAGGGGCGTAGCCAGAAATTTTTCATGGGGGGGGGGGGTTACGACTACTACAACGTATGTATACGTGTAGTAGTATGTATGTATACGTGTACCTCATATGTATGTATACGTGTCCTCATATGTATGTATACGTGTGTGTGATAATGTAGTGAAGAATATACATTTTGTATGGCAAAAAACTCCTCATGGGGGGGTGTTATGACCCCCCCTAACCCCCAACCCCTTGGTTACGCCCCTGACAAAGTAATATGCTATTGAAACAACTCAGACTTCATAGCGTTAAACTATAATTAAGTATTGTTTTACCTAAGCCCATGCTATCCTGGAATTAGGAAGTGTTTTGCACTCGCTCCATTTGGAAAATTTTCTTGCGAAAATACGAGGGTCCTCCAGAAAGTAAGTTTCCCCATCACGGCCAATTAAAAGAAACAAAACATTATTACCAGAAAAGATTTCTTGCGAAAGAGTATTTTCCGGATGATGCTTGTATTCAAAGCTTTTGTAGAAATTTTTTTTAACTGTAGTAATACTGCTAAATCTTCTATGAGAAAGCAATGAGAGTTTTCAGCTCTGTGAATATGTCTAACTCCTTTATAGAGGACTGCTTATATCAGTATCGAGAAAAAATTACTCACGACTAACGCTGAAAACTGACGATTAATAGTTAAACACAATTAACGATTCCGAATTTTAATAAGTAATCACGGTTAACCAAGTTCTTAGTCTAGATACTGACTAAAAAATTTCAAGCGTTATCTGTTAGGCTGTAAAAAAACCTATTTTTTGTCTTGGTACACAAATTCAAATAAACTATAATAGTACCAGGGTCTCGAAAAAATTCAAGATGGTTCTTCATAAGCTACATTATACACTGTAATAAGCGAAAAAACTGTGTCTTTTGTGAAATTTTCAGAAAAAGTTCTTAAAAATGGAACGGTATATTTTTCTAAGTTTTGCAAAATTTTCGATTTTTAAGATTTTTTTTATAAAAGTTCTGTAACTGATACAGGTTTATCGTTTATTTCAGTATGTAGTACAGCTTGTAAGGAGACAGTCTCAAAATTTTGAAGTGCCTGAAATAATTAGTTTATTGTACTTATGTATCAAACTCACCTGATTTTTTTTTAACTACACCGTGAATCGTGAATTAAAATTAATTGTTAGTTTTCAGTCGGGAATCGTGATTAATTTTTTTCTCAATATTGACTGCTATCAAGATCAGGACACTCTTTGACTCGGTTAGTCAGATCACTGTCTAGACTAGAACATCTTAATAGAATTTTATGAATGTAACGGGAAGACTAATCAGGGAATTGATCCTAAGACTAATCAAGTCTTTCAATACTGGAAAACTACTACTCCGGAAAAGTCTTTCATTAAGTTAGGGATAGTTGTTAGACGAGATATGAAGATGTCTCGTCTCGCAAAGAAGCTACAAATCTCCAGCTGCAAATCATCACTAACCAAGATATTTCATTCCCCGTTCTCAATCATTCCTAGCTGTAAGATTAGCTAAATAAACATTAAAAAAAGTTTTGTAAAACTTAAAAAAAAAGTATTTTAGTTTGTTTTAAGTTAAAAAACTTAACACTGTTACTGAAAAATATTTTTTAAAAATGGCACTGATTCTATCACATAAATTGGTTAAAACAAATGCTATAGTTAGATTTGCTTGTGAAGGCTTTTCGACGTTGTGCAGTTTAACCGTAAGTTGCCTCAAATTTGGTTAATGATATGTTAGAGCACTTCGCTCAAGCTCAATTAAATGCTGGTTAGTTAAAATAGAACAATGTCCGATGCTTACTTTCAATAAACTTGATTGTTGAATACAAAGACTCACAAAAGTAAAAAGAAACGAAAACTGAGATTGTCACCTGAGCACTCGCTTTGATTTTAGGATATTTTTGTTTCAGAACTTGTTACCAAAACTTGGTAAAACAAGAATTTTGTTTTACCTGTTTCAATCCTCTTATTTTTCAAACAACATTGAACTTTTGCATTGCATTACAAATAAGTTAATAATTAGTTTTGTTAATAATTAGTTTTAGTAATTACACTGTTTTTCCCGTTCTAATTTTCTTAAAAATAAGTAAGATAAAAGAATGTTGAATTGTTTAATGAAAGATTCGGGGAGGAAAATCTTTGGACGAACGGAAAGAGGCCACATACCTCTATAATTTGGAATATTTTTGAGGGAACAACAGGTGTCCAACTTTCTCTGCTATGTAATGTCTATCATGAATGAATCAAAGCCGAGGTCAATGTTTTTGGGATACCTTGTATATCTATAGCTGTCTAAATGCCAATATATCATCAAGTATAAAATTCTTTTTTTTTTTTCTTTTTTGTATTTTGCGCCATTTCCTTGTGCATATTTGGTTTCGGTTCTTGCTGTTCATAATACGTTTTGCTATTTTAACCTCAAGAATGCGTTGATTTTAGTGCTTAGTCTATGTTACATTTCACCTTGTTATTTGATGTATACAAGGCGGGGCCAAATTTATAAGCCAAACTTTAAGGGTAGGTAAAATGCACATAAAGAAGCATTCTTGAAAGGTAATGTTGGGGCGGAAATGAAAAGTATCGTGTGGTTAAGCATGATTTGAATTCCGCAATAATGTGCATAACAACCTGAGCATACTGTATTTTCTTGCCTAAAATTTTCATTTCCGACCCCGAACGAAAAGTGTCGACGGGAAAACAGGAAGTACTTAGGTAGTTACGCAGATTATCGCGGAAATGACTGGAGCCCCATCGTGCTGAAACCACAATGTGCTTTTGATTTCCGACCACACATTGCTGTATAAAAAATGACTCTTTATATGTATTTTACCTACTTTTAAAGTTTGGCCCCACCTTGTATATTTGAATTTAACTATATCTATATTATTTTTTTGTGCCACTTTCATGTGCATGCTCGGGGTTTTTGGTTGTTTCCATTTCTCCCATTTATGATCCATTTTGTTCAGAATAACATTCAAAATAATTATTTTTCAAAATCTTAATTGTGGGCCTTTTTTATCCCCTTCTGGTAAACAAATATTGATATTTCTGGTTCTAACACGGATGAGAAACCGTTGACGAATGAAAAATCAGTTGAATTAAAAAGCTGAGACGCATTAGTTATTTCAGGGAGATATTCAGGAAATGCTTTATAAAAATTTTTGAACATAACTATCCCCAGTTATGGCAACGTGTTTTAACGCTGTCTTGAAATAACTACACAATTATCTTGTTTAAAAATAGCTTTGATGCATTTGCTGAACTCTCAGTTTTCAAAATTATAAATGTAGATCCTTTTTTGTTGTAACTAGGAATTAAAAGGAATATAAAATAAAAATATTTTTAGAAGTAGGTATGTTAAGTAGGCATATAGGCAGGAATTCTTTTTTTTTAAATCTATAAGTAGAGTTGCTAACTGCTCCGGAATATAATTAACCATTTTTTAAAAACAGTAATTTTTGGCTTAAATTACGGCAAAATTTCGAAGCTGAACTTGTGGATTGATTATCATTTCGAAAAAACATTTAAAAAAAATACTGTATACAAAAACTGGTTATTTATATTACGGAGTAGTTGGCAACTCTATGTAAATAATGACAAATTAACATATAGATTATGAAGAAATTTTATTAAAATTTTGTCAATATTTACAAAATAAATAGATATAAATGACTTAAAAATATATAGAAACCAATTTAACAACCTCGCATATTGCAGATCTGCTAGCATGCAGATTGGCGCTATCGAAATAGAAAAACATCTGGATAAACTGTTTTTTTCTTGTTTTTTTTTTTTTTTTTTTTTTTTTTTTTTTTTTATAAAGGCTATCAGTTAAAATGCAACCACAGAAGGCATGTTGCTGGAGGTTGGGCATGCATTAAGATGGTTACTTTCAAATGGAAAGTTTCTAAATGCACTGAATTTTTTCAATTTATTGTTAAGTAAGGGGGGGGGGGACTATGATCAGCTATTTAATGAATTAAGCACATGGCCTGGGGGGGGGTATGTTTATTATTTTTAAATAATTTCTAAAAGTAACCAGTTTTTAAAAAATTCGAAATAAATTTAATTTCATCCATTTTTATAGAGAGCGGAAGAGGACAGTAAATGTAAAAATCCACTTTTATAAGAGCATGTCAGTTGCTTTGTTTTTTATTCAAATTTGGAACGAAGTTGCATAATGTTAATTCAATGAAAAATGCATTATCACATTCATTCGTCATGCTGTTTGAGGGCAAAAGGCGATGACGATGGTTGCATTTTTTCATTGTTCGGCAGCAAATCCAGATGCACTTTTCTAAATCGACGAGTATCGCTTATTCCTCACCCCAATACCGAATTGAAGATCACAATTTAGACTATAATACAATTGGAAGACTTGTGCTGGAAAGTACGTATATGTGCCGAAAGGAGCTTTTCGAATCACCAACTTTCCAAATTTTCGAATCCGACTTTCCTTATTTAAATAACTTGAAATACTTGAGATTCTAAATCAACAACGCTGTCGGACTTTATCACATTGCCGGACTTTGAAAACTTAAAGTGAAGAGTGGACTTGTCATCTGAAATAGAAAGAAACATTTAACATTATAAATGCATTCAGCTATACAACAAATATTAGATTAACTTTACAGTTAAACGTGACGCTTGAGATCTTGACACTGTAGGCTTGTCACTGGTTCTGGATATTAGCCCGCATGGTTAAGAAAAGAACAGTTCAATTCTGAACTATTTCAATACACTGTGAATTCAAGGAAGATAAGAATGATTTAGGAAAGGTGAAAAGGTATAGTTATACGTACCTTCAGGCATTTGCACCTTTTTGTACGGATCTCCGGGATTTTCAACTTGCTTAGTTTTTTTACTGCGCTTCAGGACGCAGACAAACACCATAATCAGGATGGTTAGAAAGAATGCAGCCAGAAAAGCGAAAGCGTTGATTGCGATGTCACTGGCATCGCTTCCACTGGTATCTACAAAAAAGATACAAAATTTTTAAGTCTACATCACAAAAACAATTGTAATTATCAACACATTTTACAAAGTATGGCTTTAAAAACAATCTTATTTCCAAACGAATCAGTATACTGATACAAGTAGTTACCTTTTTCACATTTAACAGGGGGAGTAACAACGGGAGCAACTGTCGTCAGTCTCACTGCTTTCTTATAAGCGTCTTTTGTGCTTACGATGAGCAGCCCGCTCTCACTAAAGATTTTGTCATCATCAGTCAAACATTTAACCTGGAGAAAAAAGTCACATAATATTTGTTATGATTAGTTACACAAAAATATTTAAGTATTTCAATTACTGTAAATATGAGTAAAGTTTTCCCTTACATTGTCTCGGGGTAATATTAGTGCGATCTTAAACTTACAATATTGTACTGGTAAATTAAACTTACCTGGATTACATACAAAGAGTCTGGCCATAAGGTGATACTGACTACATTGGTTGGGGTAATTAAGTGTCCTGTAACTTCCATTATATCATCGACATCGTACCAGGATATTTCATATTTCACAGGTCCAGGATAAGCTAATTTCATGGGCCAAGAAATCGTTGTCAGAAGACCATTTGACATCTGACTATATTCCATATATTCCATAGTAGGCTTCCATGAAGAGGTCGTCGCATTTATAGTATGCACGATTCCAAAACGATGGATTGCATGACGGGTGGTTCCTGGACGCATGGTTCCAAGATGCGGGACAGGGAAATCTGAACCAAGTTTTCTATGTGGGACAGGGAAATCTGAATCAATGAGATTGTTGTCCTGGTAAGTGACTTCGGTATCTGACACTACACGAGAGGCATTAGCAGCTATAACACGGACGGGGGTATTATGTTTGAGAAGTCCTCGTCTGATGTATACAGATTGTGCAGTAGTCTGAAAAATAAATAAATAAATAATATCAAATATAGAATTTTTTAGTATCGGAAATATTTTGATGAAGAAAAAAGTCTATTTAGGAGTGTTCCACCTGAAGAGCGAACTTTGTCAAAGGACTTCTGAACAGTTTTACAAACAAACTAATGATGTTAAACACTCGGAAAAATTAATAAGGCTTCTTCACCCTATGCATTATGGGTTAATACTAACAGTAAAGCTGTATATCTCATGCAACTTTCAGAAAAAATTCATAAGCACAAAAATCGCCTTAAAAAACGGGCCGAGGAATTACCTGTTTAGAGAAATATTGAGAAATTCCGTATGTTTAGCATTTTTTCCTAAGTGTTTCGAAACTCCTATAGGTTCATTGTAACCTTTCACTGTACAACTTGTGAAGAAACAGTCCAAATTCTTTTTTAGTCTTTAGCGCAATTTAGTTTTTAAAAAGCTGTTCAAAAGTTGCACTCTTTCCAAAAAGAACAGCCTTTAATGTATAACAGGTATATATATATATATATATATATATATATATATATATTACATGGACTTCCAGTTTAATATTGTTACATGGATTTTGGTACCCTCTCTCATGGCTCGAAGCCTAAGCTTTTACTACATCATGCCTATACTCCTCACCCCTCCTATTTTTGCGATATTGAAACCGTGACGGAAGTTTTCGCCATTTAGAATCCATTAAAAGTTTGCAAGGTAATCGAATCAACATTTTTTTTTCTTACCTGGGCGAATTGGTACCATTCTCCCCTTTCGTCCGTGAGAAGAACGGAATAAAGCATCGTGCCCTCGCTGCCCAAATCCTTTTTCGGGGTCCAATCCACTCTGATGCGGTCGTGGCGGGGGTCAGTAACGTACCTCAACGACATCTTTGACGAAGAGACGAAAATGGTACCTTGAAAAGAAAGTCACATTACTCATCTGACAAATTCAACTTGCAAAGCGACGGAATGATAATAGTAATAATAAATGCATTTGTAGACTTTTCCGCGTATCTGATTACACCGCAATTACGTCGCACTCCTCTCGAGTCTGAAAATTCAGATGCCGTGACTTAAATTTTGATGTATTTGGCTCAATTTAGTTTTTCGTCGCACACCGGTCATTTTATGCCCACAAGAGCTCATTAAACCGGGTCTGCAGTTCTGTGACAGATCCGAACTATGACAGACATGGATGCCCGAAGTATGATTGAAACCCGCCACCTGTATTTATTTATCTGTTTCCGTAAAATATCTAGATCCTATTTTATTAGCTCGGTTTTTGGAGACCTAAATTCTTACAACTTCATAGTGTTGATGGGAAAAAGAATTGCTTGGTTGTGCTAGATCTTAACCTGAGATTCACTTACTAGAATTGCTGGTCTATATTTGAGATAATTATTTTAAATGATTCAATAAGGTAATTGAAAACATTTACATTGAAATGCTAAGATTAAGAAGAGAATCTTCGTGCTAATACTTACTTCTCATACCCGGGTCATTGATGACACTACAAGCCTTTTTGCATCCCGGGCGCTAAATGAGAAAGAAAACATCATTATTATATTTAAATTTTTAAGTTGCTATTCTACTTGACACTTGGAAATAAATAAAATAATCACGCATGAAACATTTTGTTGTACCATAAAAAGTATATGCATAAAGTATTTACGTGTTTCATTTCTGAAAAATAAAAATAAAATCAATGTTTGCTCATTTTGTAATTAATTTGAAGTTATATAAATTAAAAGTGTAAAATACTTACACAGATGTCTTTAACACCACATATAGGACTCCAAATTGAATAGTTTTCCATTAGCAAGTGACATGCGTCCCAACACTAAATAGATACAAAATAAGCGAATTATTTACTGTCATAACAATAATAATTCTTTTGCACTTTCCCCTGTAATAACCCATAAATTAATTAATCATCTTAACGCTTATGACTATGGATTTTTAGAAGCTGAGGAAAACAGTACTTTAATTAATACTTAAAAATTGCTATTTACAGTTTTTGCTAGCTTTTATTTATGAATTCTCAACATGATATTGCTACTTCACTTGGTCAACGACGTATAGTCAGGCTTTTCTTGAAGAACTCAAAATATTTTCGCTCACCGCAAGAATAAATCGTTTTTCAGACATTGTATACAAATCCCACTATGCTTGCAGCAGGACTTCTCTTTGGTATGGCCAAAGTGAAAGGAAGGGGAAATCATCATTCTTTCATAGACCCGCTGGACGTGAATGAGTATTGCAGTTAAAATTGGGGGTCATGGGGATTTTCCTTCTTCCAAGCAAGTCTTTTTCAGAAAAATAACCTGCAATGATTTTTAACGAGACTCAAAAGCATTTTGCTAATTATCCTTGTCAATCGGGGGACGGAGTGATAATTCCATTACTGCTTACTCTGTGGGGGTGTAGTAAAATTCCAGACACAGCCGTCAGGGTTGTTAATTAACTTGAGGCTTTGTATGCGAACTTAATATTGAGTAGTAAATTAACCGACACATCTCGTTAACAGATTAAAGCATCATAATTGTCAATGTGGTGATGGATATTTACAAGACCTGAATGAGGTTGAAGAGCTGTTTTGCGAAGATTATTCTTTCCTTTTCTCCGAACTTCTCCTGGTCAAGGGGTTTTCTCTGACAAATGTTGTTTGTAAATTCTTTCTTTTTACTTTGTTGGTTTCATGAACTTTATCAATACATTTTCTTCGCTTATTCTTTGAAAGATCGTTAACTATCTTGTATCAAATTTAAAGACTCGCGATTATTTATGTCAGCATTAATCAGCATATTTATGTCAGTTATTTAACAACAGAGTATATTACTTAATAGCATTAGCATTTTGCATTAATCTGTATTTAAAAGATTTCTATTACAATAATTTCAACACTTCAAATTTTTATTTAGTTTAGCACTATCTTATTGTTTTGAAATGTAGATGGAATTAATATAAATTTAAAGGAAATTGCTTTATGACAAAATATCTGCCCTTTTTTTAAAGCCAATAAATTAGTAATTATATGTGACATACATAATCTACATATTGGTGCAAGCTAGAAAAATGAGTGGATTATTTTATTTTAGAACGAAGCTTTTGAGGGATTGCAGAAATTATATTTGTGCTCCAAGCAATTGAATGGGTCTGAAAATAACTTTAATTACAATTTTAATAATTTTTAGAGCTAGTGCGCGGTTAAATCTCCTTTCGTTGCTCCATTTCTTGGTAAAACGGCTTTTTAAATTATCCTTCGGATATATATAGAGTGTAGGTGGAATTGCTTTTTCAATATCTAACTTCCGCCTAGTCTTAATAATGACACTAAAATCCTTTCTTTCATTCAAAAGTCTATTCACGTGAAATAGAGAGGGAGGAAATAAATTAATTCATTTTTCCAGTTTTATTTTAAAGTGAGGCATCAAACAGTAAGACAATAGTAGGGAATTGGTGACCTTGAGACGTCTATTCTGAGTAAATGGAGATGTAAAAAGATTTATGCAACCCAGTATGTAAGGGAAAAAAAAAAAAAAAGCAAATTTTAGTAATAAGTCTCAAAATAAAATTTGAAATATGTTTGATGATATAAGCGTCAAGTTTCGATATTCCGATTTAGTTAGAGAGATGCGTGCAATAATTCTCCCATAAATAACCAACCTGAAACCAGATATCAATATTTAGAGCTCGGTGTATAAAAATGTAGGTCATCAGGGAAAGGCGGGGGGAGGGGGCTATTAAGAGTAGAGAAGAAAGAGGATGAATGAAAACTTAAGAATGATAAATTATTCTTTCACGTTTGGGGCTAGATCTTCCGAGCTGTCATATCGCCTATCGCGGTCTATAATTTTTCTTTCCCTCGAACATGCCTAACTTTCGACCTGCTCAGTGAAAACCGGGCTGTTGAAAGTCAAGGTCTTATGCATATACTACTTTGGCTTATCGGAATTAATCGTTTTCTTTTTCTTTTTTTCTCCCCCCCCCCCCCCGGCTTTTTTTGTGTGTTTATGTCGATTATCTTTAATGACAATTTGTGTGTACACACTCGAACATCGTGTAAAAGGGTAGTGGAACGTGTTTAGTTTATTGTTTGAAAAGGGGCCGTCTTTTTGCTTTTATTATGCTATGAAATAGAATTTGATGTTTTATATTGCATATGTTTCACTTGCTATACTTTACACGCGTGTAGAATATGCGTACAATTAGTCGAAACCTGAAGAAGTTAGAAAGATCTCATTACACGCAGTCCGAGCCTCGTTATGAAGTTGAACTCCGAAATTATTTTGTGTTAATTATTAGAATAGCAAAATGCATTTTAAACACTTGGAAAACGAAACCTTGCAACGAAAATATCCGATCCGATAACGTTTCGTGATTAATTTGAGTATCGTCTTTGAGTCAATAAGCACTCTTCCACCAATAAATAAATTAATAAAATTCCAAAGGTAGGTCTAGGTTATAAAATACACGTATAAGAAATTGTCTTACCATGAAACAATTGGGATCCTTCTTGCAACGTGCTTCCAATCGGACATTGTCACAGAACTGAAAAGAAAATTTATCAAAATGTATTAATAAATACAAGGCATTGTTAAGTATTATAATGAATGTTTTATAATACGTCGTCATCTTAATTAGTCGTCACAAATTAAATCTTCTGCTGCTTTAGAAAATTTTAAATTTTCAGGCGCTCTCAATTGTTTCTGACTTAAATATTTTGGAAATGAATTTATTTAAACGAAGATTTAGTGAATTTACAGTTTTTATTAAAAAAAGAAATTCCCTACAAATTTTTCTCTAATTAGATGCAATTAATATAAATATGGATGGATTTTGTCAATTATAAGTGTATATAAAGCCTTTTACAAATTTATCATGAACTTTGCTCTCATTAATGAAGCAAATTAATGCATCGTTAACTGAAAGATAGTTTGAAAATAACGAAGTTGTGTACACAATGTCAGTGAATAACTCAAAAATTATCTTTTATTACATTCTCAATAACTTTTACTTGGAGATTTGATTGGAATAAAAACATAACCGAACTCTCAGTTCTCTGCTGGCATAGTCTCTGATCACGATGAATGAGATGGTTGATATTATATAAAATCACACAAACCAATTAGCTACACGATGGCCGAAAATAAGCGTTATCATCTAAAGTATGGTTTGGAGTTTATTTGCCTGTTTTTCTTATCCCTTTTTCACCGATAACCCTTTTGAACGGGATATCTGATACGATAAACGGATTCAAATCAACTTTTGCTTAAAAAAAGGCTAACTACGTAAATTGATTAACCCCATCATGGTCGAAACAGACGCTTCTTTTATTTCAAGATCTGGGCTTTTATTAGCCCCTTTTTTAAGGGATGGTTTGGGTCTTCATTCTCGCCGATAAGAGATACTAGTAAGTAACACCTCTTTCTTAACCTTAACTAGAGGTAAACACCTGAGGTAAAAACAATATCTATAACCGCAGGAAAAAAGAGATCTAAACGATCTAGCCCGTGCCATTCGTTAAATGCAGGTAAATTCTATCTAGATCAGCACCCACCATCCCTCGCGGAATCTTATTAATATCCCATTATAGTCCTTCTGTTCTAAACTAAAGACATTTTTAGCTTGCCTTATCCAAACAAATGATTTTAGATCGAATGAGAGATCCGGAGCATACTTCTCGGGGTGTTTGGCTAGTGTGCTGATGCTGAGGCTGAGGGGAAAGCCTCATTATTAACCTCACGACCTCTTATCTACCATCTTACTTCTCCTTTTCGGAGAATCCCACGCTGGGGATAACAAACAGATGGTTTTCCAGGGGAGGAAAAAAAGTTTTTATCGTCACCACCAGCCCATTCCAGGGTGGAGATGGAAAAATAGGAGAAGGGGAGAAAGTCCCACTATATCGAAGTAACATTAGTAATAGTGACATAAATTGGAAGACAAAGTGATTGAGTTATTAAATATGTACCATATAGTATACCGCAGTAAGGTGATCCTGGACTTCAGGTGAAATTTTCGTACGGTAAATATAGCGAGCGGAATAGTCTTGATTGATGTTTTCAAAAGGCGGAAATGTGATGAGTTGTGTTGAACAATATTTTGCTAAATTTACCGCGCTTTACGACTTTATTAAAAGTATCAGACATTATAGGGCATTTCTAAATTTTAGTTTAGCATATTAGTTTCAGCTTTAAGGAAGGGGGAAAAAACTATAGCATGGTGAAAAAAAACTACAATGTAATATAAGGGTTAAATTTTTGTTCCCCATGTACTATATCTATGTATGTATGTATGTATGTATGTATAGGGTGGTCCTAAACTATATGTCAAAAATGTAAAGGTTGGTAGAGGGGACCAAGACGATTCAGAATCACATAGCTCTGTGGGGTCGAAAATGTCGTCTTCGTATACCTGTCAATAATTGCTTTGGAAGAAGCGGTGAAGTAACAAAGAACTTTCCGACCATCATTTGTCAAAAATGAACTCATTTTTTACAGAAAGCACTTAACTAAAACTGATAGTTTACAAATTCTATTTTGTTTCATGGATGAAAGTTTCTGAGAAAAGCTCATTGTTTATGAAACTTGATTAAAAATTTAGACCAACAGTTCTTCTAAAGTGATTATTAACAGGCACATGAAGACGCCATTTCCGACCCCACATTGCTATGTGATTCTGAACCATCTTGGCACACTCTACCAGCCTTTACAATTTTGACCTATGGTTTAGGACCAGGTATATATATTCACGTGAAACACTCTATCCATTTATTATAAACAAACCACAAAAACATAGGTGTGGCCCCGAAGATTTTTTTTTTTTTTTGGTGTCTTCTTCTCAGATTAAAAACACCAAAAGGCAGCTTGTTTTATCACAGAAAATGTTGTTTTTACAAAATATCTCCAAGGGTAGTTACTCCCTACTGGTTACTAGCCCACACTTGCCAGTTTATGTTAGTAATCAGGTCAGATGCGCACAATCTCGTCATGGGGTGCCTACTCCACATGGAGCACTAAATTACAAAGTAAGTAGAATCCCATCCTTGCATGTATTACAGCGGTAATGAGCAATAAATTATGGACTTCGGGAACAGAGAACCATTTTCCTCCTATGAGTATTAAATAATAAATAAAGAAGTTAATGAGTGTCAAGAAGGTGTTTTTTTTTTTGTTGTTGTTGTTTGTTTGTTTGTTTTGCATGTGTGTGAGAGTGAAAAACGCGAACTTTTGTTTTCGTTTCTCATTCTTTTTTTTAAAAACATTTCTGCAACCTTCCACTTTAGACTAAATCTACGTTACTTTTAATTCCTGTGTTTTCAGAATTGCTCAACATACAGTGAAAGCACAGGTATTATAAGAATAGAGTTAAGGCGTTAGTTATTGTAATATCTAAATAGTTTTTCTTTGCGTTCACTTAAACAAACCAAAACCATTACACATTACATTATTTGGGTTTACATCAAAAACCCAAATCAGGGGACCTGCAATTTTTCGCGGGTAAATTATTCCATTTGCTTCAGGATTTCGTACTATTTAATGACGTCTCTCGACCGCAAGGTACAATTTACCGTGTTGAGCTTATTAGCCATGTAATACGATTCTGGGGGGTAATTTGCGGATTCCGTATCTTCCCAAAACATGTTAATATCGAAAGAACCAAATTTTGATAATGATCTCCCATGAAACTTCCTATACTCCGCATGGGGGCCACAGCACCTTCCCCTAGCTCTCGTGTCCTCCCGCTAGGTATAGTCACCATAGATATTTCCGCAGCGCATTCTATCGTTGGCACACCCAAATCATACATTAAACCCTCATTCCAGATGTCAATATATAACATTTATTTTAAGCCTCCAAAAATATACTTTTTTGCAGATCCGTTCGTTGTATTTTGTAATATTTTGGTTGCAAATATAAAGCCTTAGAAATGTTTATTATTATTTTTTTTTTACACATAAAAAAATTGTGAACAAAATTTCGTGTTATTATTTTTTTTAACAAGCAATTTGGACACTTAATTTCATTTTTTAGAGTTAGCAGACTGTTGCTTAAAAGACAGTTGTTGCTGGAACTATAACTAATTTTAACTGGTACATATGACAAATTTAATTAGAGCTTTATTTTTAATAAAATAATAATATTTAACAATTTATTTTTTTAAATAAAAGAATATATTTAATATTTTTAGCAGCAGGGTGGGGGGGGGGAACTCGCCCTCAAGGGGATATAATGACCAATAATTGGTACAAAAACTAAAGCTGAAGCCTTATAATTGTAAAGAGTTGCTGATTTATTTAATGTTTCCTCGAGTTGCTTTTTTAATTTAACAATCGATTAAGCCACTTTTAACGTATAATTTGGTTAGCGACTGGGAAATTATGAAACAAAAATTGAAACATTTGACTTTAAAGTATTTAGCTAGATACAGTGTTTTCTCCCTTTCTCTCTCTCATTTAAAAGTCATATTCCTTAATGGAAAGACTCCTAAATATGTAAGTGTAAATTAAGATAGCAAAATCAATCAGAATATTTTTTGAACGCACATCGATTTAAAAACATTTTTCAATGAGTTTGTCTTTTTGTACAGTATACAGTAAAATCTCTGTGTAACAAACTTCACACAGGACCGGAGGATCAAATATTAAATATTAAAAAATCGTTAAAAGTGAAATTTCATTGTGGACAAAATTTGCTCCATCTATGATTTACTTTTTAATACAAATATTTTATTCGTTATCGAGAAATATTCTCAAAATTTCACAATGGACTGAATTTGTTCTATGTATGATTTTCTTTCAATAGAAATATTTTATTCTTTATTCAGAAAAAATTGTAAAAGTAAAATTTCTGTATGGTCTGAATTTGTTCAATGTATTATTTACTATTTAATACAAATATGTTATTCGTTTTTCAGAAAAATATCATTATGGACTGAATTTCTTCTATGCATGATTGCTTTGAATACAAATATTTTATTCGCTATTCAGGAAAATTCTCAAAAGTGAAGTTTATTATAACGAGATTTTACTGTAACTCGTTTGCTCTCTTCCTGGTTTCAAAGACACACAGATGCAAATATTCTTCAGTGTCCAGAATTGTTTGTCGGCATTGCTTTTTGAATGCAATACTCGGAAGCAACACCGAGCACCAAAGGGAAATCTCTGCTGTTGCGTCTTTGCAACGACGGAAGAGAAAAAGCAAATAAAACAATGAAAGAGCAGATAAACTTTATGGCTATCAAATAATATTTGCTGCAATTAAAGCACGGTTACACAGACAAAACGAAATCATAATCACTTTTTGATTTTTTAAACAAGGTTTTACAAGATTCAAATACAGCTTGAATTCTAATTAAATTCAATTTAAAAAATGATTAAAATTTTCCTAAACATTATAAAGTTGCTATTTTCAGATTTAAAAATCAGGAACTATTGTATAATGTGCCTGTATATACAAGGCCAAAATTACCAGTGAAATTAAGTTCTTATTGAAAAGATGTATCAAACTTAACTGTTTTGCAACAAGATTCTAAAATTACTTTAAATATATAAATAAATTCTAAAATTATATCTAAACACATAAATTTAGGTCTTGTCTGTGTAAACAATAAAAAGAGACGTTATATATATTAAGAAAAGCAGCAAATATTATTTTTAAAAATGCACACATTTACACAAATACACACATTACTGAAGTTCCAAAGACAAATACAAATGTCATATTCCATTGAAAAAAAAATACATTTAGCACTTTGAAGTTGAAGTTAAATTTAATGAAAGAACAAATAGTACTTATTTTCTTGCGCGCCGCACTTTAAGGTACTAAACTGTTAATATATTTTACTAAAAATTTTGAAGAATGAGCGGAATTTGTTTTCTGAACACAAAGCTGTGAGTACATTTCAATAATTATGCGAAAGATTGTTTTAAACCTTTTTTTAAAGTCGAATATTACTTGAAACACTTGAAAGTTTCAGAGTACTGCAGTGAAAGCATTAGCCGCAGAGTTTAACTTGTTAAGCAGAAAAGAGATTTTATTGAGGAAAGAGACGAGTGAAGAGTAAAACGTTATGCACTCAGAAAAACAATAGATAAGCAAGGAGAAAAGGGAACGCAACAGAACAGTGTATAATGACAACAGAAATACAAAAACCATGAAAATGCAAGGAAATAAATTGGGTATTATTTCATTTAAAGAAGAAAGCGGTATTTAAGAGGCAAAATATTTTTAGACATACATTATCTTAAAAAACATACAGCAAATTGGGAAAACACAGCAGTTAGTTAGATTCGAACGGAATTCTTTAAAATTTAAAGATTAATTCGTGAATTGAAATTTCGTGAATTGCGAAAAAGTCTGCCAATAGGCCATTGGAATCCTAAAATTTTGTTTCCACTGAAAATATTTTATAAAAAAAAATTTCGACATGATGAAGAACTGAAAAATAAAAGATTCCTAAGCAAGTAGCCAAAAGGAAAGAAAAAAAAAATTACTCGAATTTTTTTCATAACTTCGGAAACTTTGAAGCGAAATTTCGAAGAAAATCATCTTGTTTACGATAAATAATCTTGCATACGACGCAAAATGATTTCATCAAATGTTAGCAGCTACAATTTAATGTAGAATTTGCTGTAAGTTTCACAGAAATCAGTGTACTCAACAAAATGACCATTTCTTAATTTTTTCCGAGGAGACTTTTTTCGCAATTTCTTTTGTCTCTAAGAGCTAGTAAATAAAGATGATGCAGTTACCTGATCAAGGCAGCCGGCCCGGCATCGAGTAATGATGAGCACATTTTCTACAGTCTCATCAAAATCCACTTTACACCAACCAAGTCCGACGAGGACGGCGATGATCACAAACAAAATTTTCATTGTTGCTAAGACAAGGAGAGCTCGATCGCAAGACAACCAAACAAAACTCAGCTTCAGCTTCGAAAGTGCCGGCTCGGAGAAGTCCCGCTTCTTAAATCTCCCTCCCATCTTGCCTCCTGTTTCCCGCATTTGGCGAGTGAGCGCTTCGGTTGGCGAAGAAACTTAAGGATGCGAAGTACTTTTCCTCCGCTATGAATTCCGGCTCTTCTTGAACGGCAGTGGAATCTATTAACACTCGCTAAAGACTGTGTGCATTTATATCATTATTATTATTTAGATTTTTGTTAAGGCATTTTTCCCCTGGAGTGCACACGTACCCCTGAACATTTTGTAAATTTCATCGAGATGATGTGAAGCTGAGATGTTGTTTTTTCCTTAGTTAAAACTGAGAACCCTTAAGACTCCCGCCTCTAGAACCGGGAGGCAATTCCCAACAAATTGGAAACTTTTGGATGCAAAAACTTTCCTCAAACACATTCGCAAAGAGATACTGAACGCTTCAAAAAACCGTGGTTTCGGGAATGAGGTGATAAGAATACGCTTATTGAGGACGTGTGGGAAACGTTCTCTTAAATTTTTGGAAGACATCGATTTATTTTTTTTTTGGGGGGGGGGGGGATAGAGCTCCTCAGAAATACTTGGAGAGCTCAAAATTTTACTCAAGAAGGGAGGGAGGTCTTATATGTATGCATGTATATTTGAAGCTGAAAATCCGTGTGTGTTTGTATTTGTGGTATACAAATCTGTCTTTAGAGCTATCGGCTCAACATTTGGCACAGACATCTAAATATATATATATATATATATTGTATCTTTGTATCTTTGAAAATCAGAAAATTGATCAAATCCTGATTTTTAGCTATTTTTGAAGCTTTGGAAGCTCTCCATGACCGTTTCAACTATCGATTTGAAATTTTACGTTCAGATATATGCAAAAAATTATATTTTAAATCGTGATTTTGGAATTTAAAAATCCACGCGTTTACTGATTTTTAGTGATTTTAAAATCTGAAAGCATTTTTGATACCATTTCACGAATCAGTTTGATATTTCACCCTCACTGTAGGGAAAAATGCAGAAAAAAGGCCTCTAACCCAGCAAACACACACAGGTTCTCTGAATGTCTATTAACGTTCAGAAAACGTCTTCTGAACGTTAATAGACGTTCGCATTTCCCCAATTTTAACTATTTTTAGTGAATTCCAACTATGAAAGAAAATATATCCGATTACACTAAATTTCTTAAGCTTTTTCTTTGGCGGACCACTTTGAGGGTCTTGTTTAAATGTTAGGCCAGTGAATTGAAGGCTGAAAAAGTACTGGCTGAAGCAACAAGATATTTTTCCGCGGAGCATTTACTGCCTTCCTGCTTTGTGAGGAGAACAGTTTGAGAAACTTCGCTCTTGATGCTCATATCTGGCTATATAGGCAACATCGCTTGACCAGTTGACTTGAAATTTACACAATACATAGAAAATGTTGAAAAAATTATGCATTTTAAAAGTATAAATATCGATATGTTCTCCGATTTTTAACTATTTTTACTCCAAAATGAAACTTCCCCTATAGAGTTTGACCAATCGGCTTACAGGCTTGCACAGGTATACGAAAAAATTGTTAAATGCGCCTAAACATGACACTTTAAGAAAAAAAAATTCATTATATTTTTGTTTTTAGCTAAAATATTGCAGTCTGACAATAACCGGTGGTTTATAGGAGTTTAAACATTTCTCTTTATGTTTTTAAAATGCATGATTTTTTCAACATTTTCTATTTTTTGTGTAAATTTCAAGTCAGCTAGTCAAGTGATGTTGCCGATATATCCAAATATGAGCATCAAGAGCAAAGTTTCTCAAACGTTCTCCTCACGAAGCAGGAAAGCGGTAACTGCTCCGCGAAAAAAATATCTTGTTGCTTCAGCCAGTACCGCTTTAGCCTTCAATTCACTGGCTTAACATTTACACAAGACCGTCAAAGTTCACCGCGAAAGAAAAAGCTTAAGAAATTTAGAGTAATTGGATAGATTTTCTTTCGTAGTTGAAAATCACTAAAAATAGTTAAAAGTTGGGAAATGCATGGATTTTAAGATATAGAGGCAGTGGCGGATTTAGCTCTTGAGAGGCCCGAGGCGCAACTTAATTTTGAGTCCCCCCCCCTTCCTAAAAAAAAAAACTTTTCACTATAGTTATACCTTTACATGGCGCGTTCTATGCACACGTATTTTACAGTAATTAATGATTCACGAAATCACTTTGATTAACCAATATTAAATTACAACTGTCCGGTGGCTGTATTTGCTAATGTTCCGATTGAAGTAAAAGTATTAAAACGATCTGCTAATTCTTGGGTAGAAAAAAATACACTTAAGTTAAATTTACTACTTATGTGTATTTTTAATGCACTCAAACCTTTCTTTGTGCGGTATATGAAAATTTCAGTCAAATTGGAAGATAATTGAGGAAGTTATCAATAACTTTTTCGATTTCGACATGTATTTCATCCTATTACATAAGTTTAGGTATTGCATCAGCCAATTACATTACGTATGTATTGAATTCTATAATCGCTTAATTTAAGTTGCTTTTTTATGCGGTCCCTATTCACCGCATAAAAAATACTTTTTAATCGAGTTGCGTAAACTATTTTTTATAGCTGCTGGCGAAGTTTAGTGCTATTATTTTGATGCGTTTTCTTTTATTCGGTCCCTATCCACCGAATAAAAGCATGTTTCAGTGTAATCTAGTAATGTATGAATAATAAAATAATATTTGTAGATTATTATATTAAATTTCACCATCAATAGCTGATAATAACAGGGGGAACTTTTTGAACATTAGTTGGAATTAATTTCATTCTAAAGATTCGGATTTATTTTTTGGAATTTCTGGGAATGGACTAATTGATAAAGTCCAAACAAGGACAAAGAAATCTCATTTTTTGATTCTATATTCTCTAATTGAGAATTATGTCTAAAATATTACTGAGTTAAAAAATGAATTCCACTTTATATTGAAAATCTATATGCTCTAAGCTTCTGCCCAACGTTTCTTATTAATGTTTAGCATTTTCATCTACGACTATAAAAAAAACATGCCGTGATTATAATATAGTTATCATAAATATTTTTTAGTTAAAAACAAAAAATAATAATTTAGTCATCATTTACTTTTCAAATTTTTAATTAACTATGTATGTCATTCCAGCTTAAAATATGCTTATGAATTTTACCCCACTTTCTATTGTGCGATCGAGCTGAAAATTTGCGCGCATAATTCCGGTGACACTGAGTACTGTTCTTCTTAATTTTTCAATACTTTTTTTAGCTATCATATATTTATTTTCCCGAAAATTGTGTTATCTCGCACATATAAGCTTGTATCTGCTTGATTATTTGTCGGCAATTTTTTATTATTACACCCTCGGAAAGCTCTTTTGATTCTAAAAACGATAAAGTCGTTATCTCTTGCTTAAAATTTTAATTTTTAGTGATTTTTTGAAAGGTAAATTATTCCTCTCAATTTCTGTACAACTGACATCCAAACAGCTATACATTCTAGGTATGGAAAAAATACTCAAAATACTGATGTTAAATGTTAAAATAAATAAAAAATTTGTGAAAAAACACACATAAAAGGACACTTATAACAAGATATGATCGTTTCGACTGAAAATGTATTCAGTCTTCATCAGTCAAAGCTCTTCGTCTCACTGTTTTGTGAGACGAAGTTTGTGTTACACTGTTTTGTGTTTTATATATATATATATATATATATATATATTCTTTTTGAGAACCGAAACTTTGAGGCCCCTTAGATTTAAGAGGCCCGAGGCGCACGCCACATGCGCCTATTGGGAAATCCGCCACTGCATAGAGGCCTTTTTTCAGCATTTTTACTTTCCGAACATGTACCATGTAAGGAAAGTATTATAATCATGAAAAAATTTGAATTCGAGATTTTGGTGTATTTACACGTTTTGAGGTCTTCTGAATTCATTTATGCTATTTTTACGAGATGTATGTGTGTGTGTGTGTGTGTGTGTGTGTGTGTGTGTGTGTGTGCATGTGTGTTTGCACCGTCGCAAGACCGGTATTGATTTTGGTGTGTATAGGACTTAATAGTTTTTCTACAGGGCTACGACAAAGATTTCTTTACATTCTGGCCTATGGGAGGAAATTCTTGAAAGTGCGCTATCGTTTAAACGATACATTCGATTGAGCTCAAATTGGGTATACATGTTATAAACCACCATTATAAGACCCTTATTGATTTTGATGTGCATAGGACTTATAGTTTTTCTACAGGGCTACGACAAAGATTTCTTTTACATTATGGCCTATGGGAGGAAATTCTTGAAGGTGCACTAGCGTTTAAACGATACATTCGATTTATCTCAAATTGGATATACATGTTATAAACCACCATTATAAGACCGGTATTGCTTTTTATGTGCATAGGACTTATAGTTTTTCTACAGGGCTACGACAAACAGTTCTTTTACATTATGGCCTATGGGGAGAAATTCTTGAATGTGCGCTAGCATTTAAACAGTACATTCGATTGAACTTCAATTTGGTATGTATGTTTGAATTATTCATAGATTAAAATTTATTTAAATACTTGGTAACGATCTTAATCGTAAGTGTTCGGAAAGTCGAGTGGAGTCACTCCAGATTTTTTTCTACAGTGAGAGTGAAATTTCAAACTGATTCGTGAAATGGTATCAGAAATGTTTTCAGATTTTAAAATCACTAAAAATCAGTAA
The DNA here is from genome assembly GCA_038373885.1 of Cheiracanthium punctorium. Lineage (NCBI taxonomy): Eukaryota > Metazoa > Arthropoda > Arachnida > Araneae > Cheiracanthiidae > Cheiracanthium > Cheiracanthium punctorium. Next base: position 1,330,607 of record JAWZYV010014119.1, read on the forward strand.
ACGCGTGGATTTTCAAATTTCAAAATCACGATCTAAAAACAATTTTTTGTATGTCTGAACATAAAATTTCAAATCGATTGTTGAAACGGTCATGAAGATGCTTCCAAAGCTTCGAAAATAGCTAAAAATCAGGAATAGATGAATTTTCTGATTTTCAAAGATAATATATGTATATATAATGTCTATGCCAAATGTTGAGCTGATCGCTCTAAAGACAGATTTGTATACCACAAATACAAAGACACAAAGAATAGAAATAATTCACAAATATTTTTAAAAACTTAAGAAGGAGAAGTCATGGATTGAGGGAAAAAACTTTCAATGATGTTTGGCATTGAGGTAGTACACTATACGCATATGCTTTGCGCAAAACACTAAAATGCAGTATTCATATGTAGTCCAGAAAAATGCATATTTATTTTCGAACCATTCCATCGAAACTTTGAATGTAGGTTACACAAACTCCCGCCTGACCATTCCGTGGCTTCATTAGTCAGACGCTCGACTCGTACTCTGGCATTGCGAGTCCAAATCTCTTAATGTGAACACTATATATATATATATATATTGCATGGGTTTTAAGATTTAGAAGCCTCTTTTGTGTATTTTTCATTTTGATCAAAATTTCAAACTGATGTGTGAATGCTATCAAAAATGTTTTCAGTGTTTAAAATCTCCAAAAATCAGAAAACGCGTGAATTGTTAAATTTCAAAATCACGATCTAAAGACATAATTTTTTTTTTATGTCGTACTATAAAATTTCAAACCTATTGTTGAAATGGCATTGGAGATTCTTTCAAAGCCTCGTAAATCGCTAAAAACCAGGAAGAGATCGATTTTCTGATTAAAAAATATTCGATATCTTTTTAGACGGCTGTGCTGCATGTCAAACTGATCTGCCTAATGATGAATTTACATACCATATAGACAAACACACATTTTTCGCAGTTCGAGAGCCGACATAAGGATATGTTACTGTACTGCAAACAGCATTTTTACCAAATTCTGGTAAAGCAGCTTGAATAATTTATCCATTCGAATATTTTTCCAGCCTATGCTAATCGTAAGTTTTTGTTTGTTTCTCCGGATGACAAGATTTGCTCTTCCTCAGTCATTTACTTCTCCGTAGTTAGCTTTCATTGTTAAACAATTGCTGATAACAGTTTTTGGATGTTTTATCATTTCAGAAACAGACTTACAACTTAAATCTTAAATTGTTCTTACAAATGTAGTTAATCTTTTTACTTTCGTCATCACTGTAAATGGATACAAAAACTGCATGCGAATTTATATATATCTATTTTCTCTGAGCAGCACTAGGTTTATCTTGTAGTGTAACATTATTTGATCTTTAGGCAGAATTTTAATTTTTTATTGGGGTTTAAAGTTTTTCACAAGCTAAAATGCATAAATTTTTATCATTAAAAAATATTTGATATTGCATTGCTTAACGACTGATTACTGTTTTCTCTTTTTTTTTTTTTTTGCATTATGTCTGCTGAGTCTAAAAATCTGGAGTGACTCCACTCGACTTTCCGAATACTTACGATTAAGATCATTACCATGCATTTAAATAAATTTTAATCGATGAATAATTCAAACATATATACCAAATTGAAACTCAATCGAATGCACCGTTTAAACGCTTGCGCACTTTCAAGAATTTCTCCCCATATGCCATTACGCCATAATATAAAAGAAATCTTTGTCGTTGCCCTGTAGAAAAACTATAAGTCCTATACACACCAAAATCAATACAGGTCTTAAGATGGCGATTTATAACATATATACCCAATTTGAGCTCAATCGAATGGTCCGTTTAAACGCTAGCGCACTTTCAAGATTTCCCTATAGGCCATAATGTAAAAGAAATCTTTATCGTAGCCCTGTAATAAAAAAGTAAGTCCTATACACATCAAAATCAATACCGATCTTAAGATAGAGGTTTATAACATATATACCCAATTTGAGCTCAATCGAATATACTGTTTAAACGTTAGCGCACTTTCCAAAATTTCCCCCCATAGGCCATAATGTAAAAGAAATTTTTGTCGTAGCCCTGTAGAAAAACTATAAGTCCTATACACACCCAAATCAATACCGGTCTTGCGACGGTGGTTTATGACATATATACCCAATTTGAGCTCAATCGAATGCTCCGTTCAGGAGCTATCGTGTTCACTCACATACACACAAACACACATACACACATACGCACACACACACATGCACACATACATACATATATCTCGTAAAAATAGCATAAATGGATTCAGGAGGCCTCAAAACGTGTAAAAACACCAAAATCTCGAAGTCGAATTTTTTCATGATTTCGATACTTTCCTTACATGGTACATGTTCGGAAAGTAAAAAATTGTAACCTCAATTGAATTATTCCTACCAATCAAAATTCTCATATTTTATAATTAATTTTTTAAAGAATCAACTATTTAAAAGACTTAGTCCAATGTGAATTCAAGATGAATCCGATTTCATATTCTAAAAATTATATTTCCTTTTCTGAGCTCTGATTGTGAATTGTATGCTTTGAGATGCGCAATGTAGAAAAACAATGTTGTTGTTTTGCGTGTGGTCCCAAAGCTTTTCAAAAGGTTTTATTTAACTTGCCGTGTTCTTATACGGAGCTACGGAAACAAACAAAAGAAAGAAAGACAAAAAAAGACTTGCTCTTTATTCGGCCGAAGTTCCTCGTGCACACACAGCAAAGTTATCCATTCTATTCGTTTACAAATAACGTGTACTTTAATTTGATTTTCATACAATTTGCATAAGGGATCGTCTTCATATTTCATTCTGCATCAAATTATTATTTATTTATTTATCATCCTACGCCTAAGCCCCTTACCTACTCCTCAGCAACACCCTGTTTTGACTTTATTTAATGAAAGAAAACATTTTAAGTTAACCTAAATATTAATGTTCTCGAATTTTTTTAATGTAATTTCCGGAGATATTGCGAATTCTTTATCGAGCGGTTTATAGAGTGTTATCTTCAAATTGAAAATGCTATATGAAGCCTCCGAATTTTCTCCTGATGAGCCGTTTCACTAACGGGAATTAGAATGCATGCTATATACAAGGAGATAGATGCTTCTAGATTTAAAATTTGTTGTACTGTGACTATTAAAAATTTATGATTTTGTCAAATTTTAAATCTACAATTCAATATTTAAATTTTCAAAATGATTTAGGCAATGCGTTATAGAGTACTGTATGATTAACAAACTTTGTTGTATGGCTAATTCTGTAGAATTTTTTTTTAATAGAAAATTAATGTTTAAAATAACTATTATCATAACGTGTATCAGTTGTTCACGAACCGAAAATATCAATTTGAAATTATAATTTCAAATCGATATTTTCAATATGATATTTTCAATTGAAATTATAATTTCAAATTTATTTTAGTAAGAGAGTACGTTACTTATGATTTTTATTTATAATTAAAGAACTTTTCTATTTATATTTTATCTGACAGCGTTTTAATCAATTGGCCTTTAGGGCCTATCATGTTATAATATTAGTATTAAAATTTATAGCATTATATTACAAAATGCAATATTATAGTTATGCTGTGCTCATAAGTAATTGAATATGTTAAAGCTTTATTAATATATCGAGATTTTTCACCCAAACATATCTTGCAATTTTTGTGCTACGTTAATGTTTATGTAATAAAACATAGTATTTCTTCAAATGGGCTTACGTTTTTAGCAAAACTTTTATACATACTTATGAAAACTTTATAATTTATTTTGAAATCATTATTGAGTACTTTAAAGGTTCTCTTAAACAGGTGAAATGTTTCTAGGCGTGAGAGGCTGTTCTCTGCTCCTCAGTTTACGAGTATGAAAGTTATTCAGCCGGAGTAAAAACTGAAGAATGATTTCATGCAGCGTAGGTAAATGAATATAAATAATTTTCACGATGATTTTAGCTCTAATATTTTAAGTGTGTTTTCAACTCTAAAATAAAATTAAAATTATTGTTTAAAAATATAAAGGAAGTTCTGCTTTCATCTTTAAATTGTCTTCTAATGGTTTTTATTGTTGGTAGTAATGCCAAGAGCACTGGAGATTTTATAAGGGCACCAGCTTAAGTTGTAAGCATGACTTTTCATCAAAAACTGAAGAAGAAAATTAAAAATTTCAAATCAATGCTATTTAGCGTGAAGATTGAACATGTGACAGTTTACAGAGTAAAACTATTTTTGAAGCAAAATTACAATCTCTTACTGCCAATTTTTACAGAACTTTCGAAAAATTTTCGCTTTATAAAATGATATACTGTCCCTTAATACATAAAAATAAAAAAATTTAATTGATATAACATGAGCTACTAAAATATATAAATATGAAATTTCGCACAGCTATAAAAATTATTTTCTGCCCCTATTTCCCCAGAAATTTTGTTAGGTCGTTTATTATATTTTTTCCGAATGTTAATATCATAATTTATGTGTGTGTGTGTTAAGGCAAACCTGCACGCGGGGTATCTGCCTAGGATGGGGGGTGCCTTGGTAGGAGGGCTTTCTAAGGGGTTCTAACGCGTATTCACGTTACATCTGGAGAAAACCTACCAAAACTCCAAGACCGTTAGATCGACAGCCGCGCGATGGGACCCGAACCAGGGACCTTCACCTTCACACCTCGGCCGTCTACCATTTTCAGTGGCATAACCACTGTGTCATGGTGAGGCTTATAATAATTTATAACTCATATTAATATTTCATTAAAAGTTATAATAATAGTAAATTGTGTTTGGACTGTTTAGTTTTAATAGTAGTCATAAAAATCAGCTTCTTAATAATATCAATATTAAATGAGCTATGAATTTAAGGGAGAAACAAAATTTAAATAGGGAGGGAATTTTTTTAAGCTCATCAAAACTGATTATTCTTAGCTTAAATGTTTTGAAAATTGGTGTCTAGGGTTAAAAAGAAATAAATTTTTTGAAATATAAGGGAAAATTAGGTGTTGCCTTTCGGAAAAAAAGAAGATCGTATTTAAAATGAAATCAAGATGCCTCCTTACACAAATTTTATGTAGGAAATTAAAGTGTACGTTATTCGGAAAAAATTCGCATATACAGGGTGTCCGAAAAAGGTGGTAACGTGCTTTAATTCTTTATCTATTAGAGATACCTAAGTGGCAATGTAAATAAAAATCTCATCAAAATAAGGTAAAAAAAAAAAATGATTACGCTACGAAGAAACTCCTCACGTTAATTTTCAAATAATAACACTTTTTAAATTGCATACGATCCCAGTAGAAAAAAAATTCCCCCGTTATTAAAAAATGCCCCATACACTAATAAGGTGATGTACAAAATTTGAGAATTGTATTCGAAAACGTGTCAGAGATATGAAGATAAATATATACTGACTTAAACCACTTATCAGTGGCTCTCGAAGGGGAAACAAATCACGTCGAGTGATTGCATTTCAAGCGGTCATACAGATATTACGAAAGAAAATATTTTTTTCCACTCTAGCAATAAGCGTTTACTTTCAAAATCATGTATAGCCCCCGATCATCTTTGTTTAAAGATATCCCTGAGAAGTTTTATGATGACAGGCTGAAATTTTAAACATCCCCTAATTACTGGATGGGGCACATTTTATAAACTGATAATTTTTTTTTTTTTGTTTTGTTAACATTTAATCTTGGGAGCTTTGGCATTAAGTAAGCTACGGCAAAACGGTAAAACCGACTGTTTTCCATTGTACAATATTAAAGGTAGCATTATTTACTGAACAATTTTTAGACGGAAAAAGATTTAAATCAAATAATAATAAAGAATAAAGTAAAGGTAAAAAATAATTTTAGAGAGAAGTTTCAAGCTCAAACATTTATTGCAACAAACAAATCCATTCTACCTCCTCCAGCGGAGAAAATTTCATTAGATATTAATTTTCTTAAAATGTAAAACAATAAAAAATGTAACAACATACATCGTGGAACACATAAATGGAAGTAGCTTCCTCAGTGAAGCAAAGTGAAGATATGTCCCACTATAAATAAGCTCTGATATGGACATTAGGAAAATCAATACAAAAATATTGCGGAACATGTCACTTGAAAAATACGGAATGAAACTAACGATTGAAAATTAGCGTAATATAATCGAAATATTATTATCCTATATAATATTATTATTATCGAACTATTGCATTTCCCTTTACATCTGTGAAACTTCTCTAAACGACCATCCCTCAAAACGAACAAAAACTTCTAAAATACCGAGTCAAATGAGTGTAGGAATAACAGAAATGCTACCCCTATTCGGCGGCCATCCCTCTCTGCTGCCAGCTTTACAACTTCCCAAAGCCTTAAAAATATAACGGGCGGACCGTTTCAGCGGCCAGTGCTGAGTGTCCCAGACTGTGTCACATATTTATCAGTAGAAAAAACAAAAAAGAACTGGCATGAGAAAAATGTATCTGTATTAAAGCAAAACACAATCAAGAACATTTCGAATGAAGTACATATACAGGGTGCCCCAAAAGATGGTAACACGCTTTAATTCTGTATCTTTTAGAGATAATTGGAAAATGTAAATTGAACAAATGTTCAAAAAGGTAGGAAAAAAGACTACGTTAAGAAAAAAATGTTCAAAAACTGCCACTTTTAAAATTTGTTTACGATCTCCGTACAGAAAATTCTCAATTACCGTGTTTACTCGCGTAATAGTCGCACATTTTTTTGCCAATTTTTCAATGGTGAAAGTCTAGGTGCAACTATTATGCGGGGAAAATCTACTACATAATATTGTAATTTCAAAGCTATTTTTTCTGCTTCAAAACGAGGTGAGACTTATGCAGGGCGACTGTTACGCGAGTAAAAACGGTAACAAAATGTGCCCCGTAATCCAATTAGGTGATGTACAAAATTTAAGCGATTCATCCTAAAAAGTCTCAGAGATATCTCTTAACAAAGATAGCCAGGGGTTATAAATAATTTGAATGCAAACGTTTATTGTTAGAGTACAAAAATTAATTTTCTTCCGTAATTTGTGTGCGACCGTTGAAACGTGGATCATCTGATGTTTTTTTTCCCCCTTGGAGAGCTATTGAAAAAATGGTTTAAATGTGTATATATTTATCTTAATGTCTGATATTTTTTAGGATATAATTCTCAAATCTTGTGCATCACCTCATTAGTGTATGGGGCATATTTTATTAGCTGGAGATTTTTTGTACTTCTATAGAGGCACCTGATAGGCAGACTGGCGTTGCCATCTATGAAGGGACGGACGAAGCGACATTCGATCGATCCTATGCCGGGAATCGAACCCGGACCTGTGGTGTGGTAGAATGATTTTCTAGTCACTACACAACCCCGGCGGCATTTTTGAAAATAGACTTGAGGAATTTTTTTTTTATCGTAGTATTTTTTATTACGTTATTTTGAAATTTTTTTTTTCAATTTACATTTCCCACTTATCGCTAATGGATAGAGAATCAAAGCGTGTTGCCATCTTTTGGGGCACCCTGCATATATACAAGGTGATTCATAACTATTGGGGATAAAAAGTATTTTTGTTGTACGCATAGGATGATGAAATATGAATAGAAAATTTTAATGTTTCGTAATACATATACCGTACATATTTCATTTTTAATGTATTAGATATATGAAGGTATTCATTTAGCAATTTTTAGAAGTTTTCTGTAACCCCTATTTCGTGGCCACCCCTCGAAATGGCCACGTATCATGAAGGACGAATGGTAGTTGCCTTAGAGAAGTTTGACTGTATATAAGAAAATCATACAACTCTGTCTACATTCAATACACTTACTTAATCTTTGTGTATTTAAATGATTTCATACTTTATTTTATTTAGTCACCGAAGTAACGTTGTTGCCACTTATGTTAAATTAATTCCAAATTCAAGGCTTCATGCAAGCGAAAATCTGGATAATTTCGACAACCCTTTTCAAACGAACGAGCAAAAATTCCGAATCTATTTAGATTACGACGTAGAATATGCCACAGATGTTAGCTGTTTTTCTATGTTAGAGCAATTTTCTGACCGTTAAAAATTCGAAAAATTTGGAAACGGGTGGATTTTTGTATTTTTAAAGTTATGCATTTCCCCCCCAATTTTTCTTTTCTTTTCTTCTTCTTTTTTTTTTTTTTTTTTTACATTTTTGTGCAACTTTGCAAGTCGATCGGTCCGATGGTGTGAGTTTTATTACATGTTTTGAGTAAAACGTTTTTATAGATCCCAAAATTTTCGAATCTATTTCTACAAAGACGTAGTTGTGACTGCTTTCAACTTTTCTGCTTTAAAAGAACATTTTCCTGGAGTTAAAAATTGCTAAAAGCAAGAAACGGATGGACTTTCAGATTTGTAAGGTAACACAATTTTTTTTTTCAATATTTTCTTTACATACTTATGAAAAGTCTCAATTCGATTCCACGAACAGTGTGGATTTTATAACGTTTTTTGAGCATAACTTTTGCTTTTTCTTTGGTAATAAATTTTTTGTTTTGCAGTGGTACAAACCGGATGCCTCCGAGAGTCAGCTTAACTATATACAGTGCGCCCGGTTATAACGGAGCTGGGATATAACGTACTATCGGTTATAATGTACTTAGAAGTTAGGTCCGGATTGAAGTCCTATATTTATAATGTTATTTAACTTTGGTTAAAACGTACTTAACAAAAGTACATACTTCGGCTATAGCGTACTTTTTATACCGAAGCGAAAAATAAAATTTTGCTTTTCTTAAGCATTTTATTTCCTTTTTCTCGGAAATTCCAGTACGTTCAAAAACACTCGTTGTCAGTTTTCAGATTCGCTAGCGAGATGAATAGTGCATGAATGAAGGGGGCGATCTATTATCTTTTTCGCCTGCTAGGTAGGGCTAAGAACAAGACCATGTTTTTCATTTGTCATTCATCAATGTAAATGCCTCATGAAAAGCCCTATCTATAATGATTCTGATGATAGTGAAGAAGAAACAGAGAAGCTTATACCAAGCATACCCGACGCATTAAATTCTGCAAAAACATTATCACGATTTTTTGAATGCCGCAGTGATGATGCAGAGACTCTATAAAAGCATTATGGATATCCAAAACGGTATTTTTAAAGTAGCATCTGCCCATTTAAAACAAAAGAAAATTACAGATTATTTATCTCAATACAAATTGTAAGTAATAAAGAATTTTCTCTGTTTAAGTTTTAAAAATCAGATCTGTTTGAAGCACATATTACAATGAAATTATGAGCCCACTTTCTTTTTTTGTGTAATATTGAATCTTACCGGCAGTACTGCTTATAACGTACTTCGGCTATAACGTACTACTTTTTTAGGTATCGTGAGAGTACGTTATAACCGGTGTCTACTGTAATAGGATTTTATAACAAAATATCTATAGATATTTAAAGAATTTTCTAAGAATCTACTCAAGTGATAAAGTAGCTAGGATTCGTAATAAGTGTTTGAGCTTGAAATATATCTCAAAAATTATTTTATACCTCTCAGTCGTCCATTTTTAAAATAATAAAGGTTGATTAAAAGCTGTGTTCTTTTTCTTCTTTCTTTTATTCATCATGAATGTACTACTGGTTACCGAAAATTTTACCAGCCTCGTTTTTTTTATCTCTTTATTCATTATTTCTGAAAATCATTATGAATTCTGTATATAACCACTTCGAATTCGAGTAGTTATATACAGAACCTTTTCTTTTATCCCTTTGAAACACCATCTTTCAAATAATTTTAATGAACTTCCTCTTCGGTAGAAAAACATTTCATTATGGTTCATTGCCCACTAAAAACTACTTATATTCAACGAGAGACAAGGTGAGAATGAAAAACCGTAAGCATTTGTAATCAAAAACTAAATAAATATAATGTACAACTCCAAGAAATAGAAAAACATTCTCTTTACTTCTAGTAGCATGAGTTTCAACTTCAAAATGCCAAAAAATAAAATAAAATAAACTCTTTTATGAGTAACTGGGTAGATTTAATAAAAATTTAAAAAAGCATATTTTAATCTCTGTAGGAGTTAGAAAATGAAGAAAAAGTTGCTCACCCTAGTTTGTAAAGAGTCTTTTATTTAAAAAATAAACAAAATAAAAACGGTTTTCTTTTACTTCTCAGGACACTGACACCTGGTTTGAGGATGCCGGTTTTCATTTTACGAACATAAAATGAACACGAGGTGAAAAATAGTATTTTTTCCCACCGTGGTTCATTACTATTTCCATTTTAATGAGAAATATCGTCTGCAGAAAGAAAACATTTGTTCGAGTAAATATAGAATTTTTTGATTCGGTTGATGAACTGAACCCCATTTTGCGAAAAGTTCGTGGAAGGTAGTTGAATGTATAAAATTATTATAGGATTTAAATGATTGGTAAGTGTTGTTTACAGAATTCTTTAGATTAAACATCTCTAAAATATATAACTCAAAAGCAGTCTAACGCATAGATAAAATCTGGAAAAGAAATAGAGAATTACATATTTATCTTGTTCTTACTTTTGCTTCACTGTGTGTGGTAATGTTCTGGTAAAAGGTCGTTTAAATTTCGTCCTCAACTAACGTTATCACGTTGAATTTAATAAAATAAAAAGATAGAAAAGAAAACAGACCAGCTTTATTTTTTCGAGTAATATTTATAGAAAGTGCCGCACACCAGTACAAAGAAGATGTGATGGATTATTAAAAATTAAGATCCACGTATATGAATATAATTCAGATCCCCCCCCCCTCCTCGCTCTTTTTTTAGACCTGCGGATACGGATTCCGACACGAATTTTTTGTGTTTAGATCCGTAGATACGAATCTTTCTGTTAGTGCACAATTTTGAAATACAGTGGACTTTTGACTTACCCGAAGGATACGTTCCAAGAATCCTCGAGTAAATAAAAATTTCGTGCATACGACTTTTTGAAACACATTTTCAAATATTTTAGGCACTTATAAACACCTCTCTAGCTGTTTGAAACTATTCCTTTATTATACAGGGTGTCCAGCCTTAATGTGACCCAATGGCTAATTCCCGAACCGTTCGGTTTAGATATGCACTTCCAATTTGAAAAATGTTTTAAAAGAGGTAAAGAATGTTTTTACATGCTTTTCGAACCAAAAAACCCATTTAGAAAAAAATTACAAAAATTAAATTTTTATACGGTCCCTAGGTCCTATCACTTATACTTAGGAAAAGATGCAGTACACAAAAACAAAGTAAACACAAAAAGTTTCATTTTATTACGATAAAAACTGACCGAGTTATGGAACTTTCAAAATCATACATTTCATCCATTTTCTCGGCCGTTTTCAAGAAGCTAGTAAGGGACCGTCTTGAAAATGGCCGAGAAAATGTATGAAATGTATGATTTTCAAAGTTCCATAACTCGGACAGTTTTTATCGTAATAAAATGAAACTTTTTGTGTTTACTTTGTTTTTGTGTACTGCATCTTTTCCTAAATATAAGTGATAGGACCTAGGGACCGTATAAAAATTTAATTTTTGTAATTTTTTTCTAAATGGGTTTTTTGGTTCGAAAAGCACGTAAAAACATTCTTTACCTCTTTTAAAACATTTTTCAAATTGGAAGTGCATATCTAAACCGAACGGTTCGGGAATTAGCCATTGGGTCACATTAAGGCTGGACACCCTGTATATATATATATATGTATATATGGTGTCCCAAAAACACTGACCTAGGCTTTTATTTCTTAAATATTGATCACAGACATATACAAACAACAAAGTTACGTAAAAAAAAAAAAAAAAAAAAAAAAGTACTGAATTTCGTGGTACAGATTAAACTTTTCGGAACACTAAATCTCAATAAACACGAAATTTATATTTTCATACGGCCCCGTACAAAAAAATTTCCACTTAGTAAAATGTACTCCCATACATTAATAAGGCGATGTGTAAAGTTTCAGCCTTTCATCAAAAAAGGTTCAGAGATATAAAAATAAATACTGACTTAAACCATTTTTCAAACGGAAAAAAATCACGTCGAATAATCGCATTTCAAGGGTCATGCACAAATTACAAAAGAAAACCATGGTTCCATAAGTATCTAATACTTCTGGTATTATTGGTATAATAATACTCCTCACCAACTTTGTTTAAACATAGTTCTGAGATTCTATATGATGAAAATCTGAAACTTTGTACATCACCTCATTAATGTATGGGACGCATTTTACTAACTGGGAATTTTTCTGTCCGGGGGCCTTACAAAATTTTAAATTTTGTATTTATTTAAATTTAATCTCCTGAAAATTTCGATCGATACCATAAAATTTTACACCATTTTTTTTACGTAACTTTGCAATCGACTGTAGATGTTTTTGATAATTGTGTTTACTTTGTTTTTGTGTACTGCATCTTTTCCTAAATATAAGTCATAGGACCTGGGGACCGTATAAAAATTTAATTTTTGTAATTTTTTTCTAAACGGGTTTTTTGGTTTGAAAAGCACGTAAAAACATTCTTTACCTTTTTAAAAACATTTTTCAAATTGGAAGTGCATATCTAACCCGAACGGTTCGGGAATTAGCTATTGGATCACATTAAGGCTGGACACCCTGTATATTACCATTTCCCGCATAAACTAATGAATAAATGAATGCTGATGCTTCTCACTGTTGGCAAAAAATCTTGCTTTGTAAGGCTAGGAATAATACCCATTCGCGTAAGATAGATCGCGTTGCATTGCGAGTCAACTGACGTTCTCGAGTAGGGATGGACGTGAGACGATTTTTTGCAAGACGAGACAGAGATTTACATCTTTTTTGAGAGACGAGACAGACATTTTTAACATTACGATATAGGGATTTTGCGAGACGAGACACAGCTTTTCGGCTATTTTGCGAGACGCGAGACTCCAATTTTTCGTCTCGCGTCCATCCCTATTTTCGAGAACTAACGATTTTGTATAATTCTTTGTTAGTTCTTCTGTTAAGGTAAAATACACTAGGGCTATCTGCCACAGTAAAAAATGGCTGGGATGGAGGACTTTTTAAGTGATTCTAACGCGAGTTTTTGCAACATCTGAAGAAAACTTCCCAAAACTCCACTTCATTAGATGGACAGCCACGTGGTAGGCCAGAACCCTGCACCTTCTCCAGGGACCGATCTACACACTTGGGGGCCCAGGGCACAGATACTTTTGGGGGCCCTGCACAAAATTTTCCGCAGAATATTACTTAATTAAATTAAGTTAAAACCAATTATCATTCCTAAATTAACCATACGTAAACATTTACAAATCAGTAAAATGTCACGACATATACAGCTTATATGAATCTTTCGATTTTGAAATGTTTTTATGGGTATTTACAGCCGTCACACACCTTTGAAAAGATAAAAGGAGGAGCATGCTGAGTTGTCCGATCAAATTTGCGAATATCGAATTTATCGAATGTCGAATCGAATGCATAATTTTTAGCGTTGCAAGTTACATTAAATTAAAAATTTTGAATATTTGTGATGAAATGAAGTAATCAGAAATTTTTCTCTTGAGAGATAATTTTAGTAGCTATTATGATTACATAAAAGGAAGTTTTGGGGGCCCCTAAAAATCGGGGGGCACGTGCCCGAATGCCCCGCCGTAAATCAGTCCCTGACCTTCTCACTTCAGCCATCTACCAGTTTTCAGTGGTTCAGAGATCTACCAATGTTCTCGGCTACTGATAGGCCAATTCTTTGTAAGATACATTATTCAATCACTTCAGGTCAGTTACCATGCGTGACTCATTGGATATGGAAAGATAATGGAAATGGTAAATGGAAAGTAAAATAAATGTTAATGAAAAGTTTAAAAAAAAATCTATATTAATAAAATTAGACTTTTGTCTGTACATTGCCTGGAATTCAAAAATTTTGCGATTCCTATCTGTTTCAACCACCTCGGAATTCAGTAAGACTGACAAAAAAAATTTCTGCCTGTCACTCTGTCGTTCGGTCCGGGACGCATTTTTTGTATGCGAATGTAATGAAATTTGGTGACATGATAGGTTACTCAGACTCAAATTAAATTATAGGCATCGAATTTTTTTAAAGATTTTGATTAGATTTTGAGACTTTGCGAAAATCGTTTCAAACTGAGTACATTTATGTTCGCGCATCATCAACGAAAGCGAATGAAATGAAATTTGATAACATTCCGAGGTCGAAATTTGCGGCTGCCCGCCTGCCCGAGACAATCAGATTTTTAAATGGGCAAGTAAAACAAAAAATTCAGTTGCCCCTCCGGCAACCAAGAAAAGCAACTATTCCATTTTTAATTCCTTAGCTTGAAAATGCCGTTTCCTATTCCTATTTTCATTCTAAACTTCTTTCTATTTCTATTTTCATTTCGTAATAATGACAATTTTATGAATAAACGTTTAACAAGTTATTTTCAATGTAACGGCCGCATGTTCTTAAAAATTTTGTGTAGCGAAAATTTTAAGGGCAAGAAACTTCATTTTCGGGCAACCAAAATAGTTTCAGTGATTGCCCAGTGGGCAACCGAAAAAATCGTTAGATTCTACCCCTGGTGACACTATAGGTGGTCACTCAACTTAAACTATAGGCATCTAATTAAAAAAAAAAAAAAAAGAATAGATTTTGCGAAAATCGTTTCAATTTGTGAGAATCTTTGTCCGCCCATCACGTAATAAAGATTAAAGTGAATGAAATTAAATTTGGTGACGTGATAGGTTTTGCTAAACTTAAACTATAGGAGTCGAATTTTTAAAATATTTCGATTGCATTTTGAGATTTTGCTAAAATTCTTTCAAAATGCTAGTATATTTGTTCGAGTTTCACGTAATACGGAATAAAGCGAATATTATGAAATTTGATAGCATCATAGGTGGTTGTTCAACTTAAACTATAGGGGTTTTACTCACCACTTTGTTACTCTCTAACCTGGAATCGTTTAACAAAGGACAGAAGTTATATAATTTTGCTTTCTATTCTATTGCCAATATACTAATTCCATTCTTTGTACGCCTACTATGCTGACGAAAAGTCAGGCTTTTTGAAAATTTGCATTACTTACTAACCGTCAACAACGAGTACTTCAGCTAGTAATGAATAAAAGGAACGTATGCGATATTTTTCTTTACTTTTCACGAAAGGGGATATACTGTCGTTCGTTTTAGGGAGGGAGAGGGGAAGCACTACAGTAGTATACAGTACCTGTATAATGAAACATTTTAACCATGATTGGGAGCTTCTTTCATCTACATTTTTTTACCGTACTAAAAAGGTTAATAAAGGAAATTAATTGTCACTTGTGACATAGCAAAGAAAAGAGAGATTGAATATATTCATACCAGTAGAGATTGGATGCGTTAGCTGTCATTTTACTTTTTAGAATTGAAAATATTTTGGAGTCACATTAGAACATGGATTCAGTCACCAGATGGAAAATAAAATTATGTTTCCATATTCAATTAATAAACTTTTTAACGAGTAAAAATCTTGCCATCTAATGTCCCAAAATATAGACTAAAAAAGAAATATCATTTAAAGACAATTTATTTTTATTTTTGATCAAACCTACCCATTTCGCCCCACCCTGTTCTATCGATTATAATTGGAAAAATACCTTTATACAACCAGAATAATCTGAATTTTATAACATATTGCAATCATGAGATGCACAGCAGAAAATGCTCATTTTCCTAACGGTCGCCCTTTCATAACATATTATATACTATATTCCCCGTTAAAAACCTCATAGGAGCTGCCAGTCTTGCTGCAGAAATTCGATTCGTTTTTGAAAGTATCCAGTTATGTTAGAAACTGGAAAAAATTATCTGTTCATAAGCAGAACAATGAAATCTTACAAGCGGTATATAATTAGAGGTATAGAACTTAAAGGGGTAAAGATGCTGAATATACTTTTTTCAATATTTTCTGAAGTGGATGGCGCCTTAGCCTATGTCGTAGTGTGAGTTTTGCGTATAAAATTTTTCTCATATATATGTAAATATTTGGTGCTATGTTAAGCCTACACGAGGGACATCTGCCAATGGCAGGGGGCCTTGGACGAAGGATTTTTTAAGGGGTTCTAACACGTATTCACATTATATCTGGAAAAAACCACCCGAAATTTCAGATCGTTAGATCGACAGCCTTGCGATAGGCCCGAACCCCGGACCTTCACACTACTTCAGCTATCTAAAATGTTCTTGTCTTATCCATTTGACCATGGAGGGGCCTTTCGTCCCGGAACGTTTCATAAGATAGGTTTATACTTTAAACCTTTGAGGCGCAACCCTTTCCCAATGCTGAAAAAAGGGCAGCCGTTGCCATCGCTCGACTTAACTACCAGCAAGATGGCGGACGATCGAAACGTTCCTCGCGTGCCACAGATCTAGAGACCCTTTTTTGACGCAGCTGGCTGTGCCAAAAAAGGGTCTCTAGATCTGTGGCACGCGAGGAACGTTTCGATCGTCCGCCATCTTGCTGGTAGTTAAGTCGAGCGATGGCAACGGCTGCCCTTTTTTCAGCATTGGGCAATCTATCCAGCTGTTCTCGCATTCTTCCATTTTTCAGCGGATGTCAGTGCTGTTAAAAAGAATCGTGACCATTTTTTTACGGGAAATGACGTGCTAAAAAGTAAAGGATTCTCGTGGAGCTATGTCACCCGCAACTATTTTTATAGAAATCAAATCTATTCTTCGTGACTGGCAACAGTCAAAACGTCAGACTTTGGTGTTCCCAGAGAGGGAACACTGCGCGTTAAAGGGTTAATGTAGCTTTCGAAGAAACATTCTGAATGTTTACAAGTCCGTGACACAACTTGTTTGATTTTTTAAGACTAGTGAGAAGTCACGTGTTGTGTAGTATTTTCAAGGGCAGCCTTAAAAAATCGCACATCGTGGCCCTTCGTATCATAAAAAAGTGTGGACGCTCCCGTTCAGTTTACCGCACTGTTGTTTACAGCTGGTTTTTATTTTTAAGTACAGGCTCACGTATTAGATATATTTTAGAACAAACCGCATCCCGCCTCAAAATGTTGATAGGATGGAAATCATAGAATAATGAATCTCCATAAATCATATTATTACGACGGAGGATGAGACATATTTGGCTTATATTTGGGGGAGGAAGGAATAAGGTTTTTTGAGCTTGTGCGTGTATCGTAAAGATTGCTTACCAGAGAAATATAGAAATACCTGCGTACAAAAAGCGAATCCATTAAATGAATGTTAATCCTTTTTATATGCTAGAATTTCTGAAAAAAATCCTAACTTTAAATTATAATTAGTTTTATTTAGTTGAATGGCCAAGTTGAAAGAAAAGTATTTTCTTTCAACAAAAAAAAAATGATTTTATCGGCAATTATCAATTATTTTCTTCAAGACTAGAATATAAGTGAGTATTACAAAAGGGCTGCGGAATAACTATGTTGCTCTACAGTTTAACTGTTTAAAGTTAAAATGAAACGAATTTAAAAAGATTTTTATTCAAGCGATCAAGCCCATCTAACATCACTGGTGGCTTGGAGTTTCCCCGAAATTTTGTGAGTATGTCAAACTTTAAATATATATTAAAAAGAACAAATAATGATATTTTAAAATGCAGTTTTCATGAAAAGGATTAGAGAGAGATCGGAATTGCTTCCCCACAACCTTTGAACTACAATTTTTTTTAGTAATTAAAAGAAATCCGATCTCTCTCTCTCTAATCCTATTTGAGCAAACGGCAATTTTTTAAAATCAACTTTGTTCTTTTTAAATAAAGTTTTAAAGTTTGCACGGCTCTAAAAATTTTGACGACCCCGGTGTACATAGATTTCGTAGTATTTACGACAAAACGGGTTCATATTAAGGATCATTTATGCAAATCTCTTCGAAAAAAGTACTAAATTTAAGCTCAATTTTTTCAATACATTGATTGCTTAAACGAATGAATATATAAATTTAAAATACGCATTGATTTGATTTGATTGAGAGAGTTTATCGAGATCTTTGGCTCTTTGCCCTTCATATCAGTTCTTCCAAAGTTCATTTTTATTTCAATGGAGAATTTTACAGCGCAATATTCGGACAAAAACAAACATCCAGGGGTTAATGGAAATCGAACCCAAGACCGTACGCACAGGGGATTAGCTTCGTAAAGAACGAACCAAATAAAATATCGTTTATATAGCACCTACGAAATTTTTGTTGAATTAACGAAATTAATATTTTTATAATTTAACTTAAATATTTGGTTTAAATTAACAAATATTGTGTAGAATTAACAGATTTTTTTGCTTATGACTTATTTTGTAAAAACAAACCAAATTAATTTGTTGAATTAACCAAATTTCTGTGTTAACTGGTGTGACTGTGGTTCATGTAAGAAATGACTGTGTTGAACTAGCAAAATACTTCCTTGAAAGTTTCAGAAGTTAAGTTTAGTTAATTTATCTATTCAGTAAAATACATGTTTTTATTTTAGTGTTTTAAATATCTACAAATTCAGTTTGAAGCAAGCAATTCAATGTCAGCCCCCCCCCCCCGTTTCCTGATTCCTAAGTTTAGTTAGGTAGTCAGAATTAGTTTTGTGTTCGCAATAAAATAAAATAAATTAATTTTTTTATTAGAAACAGTTCGTTGTAACGACCCACGGATAATCTACATGTGCAATATAAATGGGACAAATACGCTAAAAATAGTCCAAATAAGTTTGATTAACACAGTTTTTTTAAATTAAACGGCAATTGTGTATGTTATTATGTCCAATCCAATTAACGAGTTAACTCCTTATAAGGAAAAAGTTTAATATAAATATGCGTTTAATCATTAACGTACAGTCGATTCGAATTGCTTTACTAAGTTTATCACACGAATGCAGGAGGAAAAATAATTTGTAGATCTATAATAACAGTCAAATAAAAATATAAAGTTTTCTGTAAAGCAAACTTTTTTATTTAATTCACAAAACGAAACTATCAGTCTGATAACAAAATAAATTTTGTTAAATTGAACGAAACATTTTTTTAGCTTGTAATTGTTGAATACGCTTTCCAGGAATAATAATAATTGGTGTCCATACGATTTTCACCGTAAAACAAAACTAATCAGAAACGAAACAGTATAAAGTGGAAATTATTTAGGTCAATCTAAACTTCAGTTCAAGGAATTTAATTTATTTTCATCTTTTCGTCAATGGCAGAACGCAAGCATGTTTAAAGACAAAATGGCGTCATACAGTGAAAAAGAGACGTTACGCTCTCTGATTATGGGAAATGAATTCTCCGAAAGCAATTTGGAGGCAATTAGAGATATGGAAACTAGAAAGTTTTACGGAGAAAAGGAAATAAGTGTGAGGAAGAATTATCCTGTGAGTTATCAGATGTCTCCTATCCTAATCATAGACCGAGATATTTCAAGTCTGTGCTTCTGCAAGCTCTTTGGAAGGTGTGTAAATAGCCATATTCTGCTTTCTTCTGAAAAACTGCGAAGGAAAGCAAAAAATCTGAAAGTACAGTGGACTTGCGCTACAGCGCGATCTATCTTTACTCGAATGGATGTTAAGCGAGTTTTTCACGGCGAATGTATCTCGCGAATTTTTGGGCCCCAACACAAGATTTTTTTCTAACAGAATCGCGGGGTGTGAGTACGCAGGGTAAAGTACAGTATTATTCTGTACAGTACAGCACAGTCATAATCATTATTAGTGTCATACTTTACAGTAATTATTAAAGTAAAGTACAATAGTAATTGCTAGTGTACAGTACAATGCTATTATAAAAGTGCTACACTTTATTATTATTATTGCATGCTTTACTTACAGTAGTGTCTCTCTCTCCTACTTATGACTAATTTTGTGCATCTACAATACTATACATTATTATGTCCAATAACACTGCTATTTTTTTATATAGTATTTGTTATCACTATGTGATAAATGGTAAAACATAGTAAGGGAATTGTTTAAAACAGTTTGTAGGATGTACCCTATTTCACAACGGGAAATTTTCACTTACGCAGGGGGGGGGGGGGGGTGTTATCCTGATTCAAGATCTGATCTTATCCAGGTCGCGTCCGTCGACCTAGCCGTTCGGAGTTTTCCGTGGTTTTCTCCGAAACTTCGCGTAAATAAATGGTTTAGGACCCAAATCAAATCAAGACTTGGTCTAAAGATCCCTTTGAGTCTTACGATATACATATTATCTCATTCAGATCCAGAGATTTTAAGGTTTCGAAAAGGAATTAAAAAAATATTTAGACCATTTGAATCTGTTCGCACTGAAAAATACTCTTATAAGCATGATTAATTGAAATTTACATTCTAATATCACCAGGGCCCGACTGACACATTAAATGCATAACTATATAAGCTTTAAGTTACATAGGTATATAAGCTTTAAGCTATATAAGCTATATAAGCCTTAAGCTATATAAGCTACATAAGTATATAAGCTTTAAAATTATCATTTTCTTCCTCAATATTAATAGCAAGTAAATCATGTTGTAAATATGGTAAATAATTAGTTTAACACCAAAAGTGTGAATAATCCCTTAACTATTTAAAATTGCGTGTAAAAGTAAAATATCAGATCGTCCTAAATTTCTCTTCCAGTCACAAAGAAACTAGCAGATGAAATAGCGACTGACACACATCTTATCAATTATCGGGATGCCGGTGGAGATTTCCCGGTTTTGTCCCGTTCTATATATATATATATATATATATGTATATATATATATATATATATATATATATATATATATATATATATATATATATATATATATATATATATATATGTATGTATATATATATATACATATATATACGTATATATGTATATATACATATATATGTATATATGTATATATACGTATATATATATATATATATACATATATATACGTATATATGTATATATACATATATATGTATATATGTATATATACGTATATATATATATATATATATATATGTATATATGTATATATACGTATATATATATATATATACATATATATACGTATATATGTATATATACATATATATGTATATATACGTATATATATATATATATATATATATATATATATATATATGTATATATGTATATATATATATATATATATATATATATATATATATATATATATATATATATATATATATATATATATATATATATATATATATATTATAGAGACAGTTACTTTAAAGAAAGACATTTTCTTCAAGAACTTTCAAAAAGCTTTCAAACCATAGGGAGTAAAGGCATTAAACATGTTCTGAACTGCCCTTCATCGGGCTTAAAAAATAGATGTTTATATGAAATTTGAAAAACTTTTCAGATTAATATTTTCATCGATTCCATTACAAAAAAGATGAATTTCTTTTTTGATTTTTTTTCTTTCTGGGCTCAGATAGGAAATTTTTCTCAAGAAATTTACATAAAAACTTCAATAGTGAATTAATGGAGATTACGGAAAATGGCACAATGTACAATGTATCCCGAAAAGGTGGTAATGGGCTTTAATTCTTTATCTATTAGAGATAAGTGGGCAATGTAAATTAAAAAAAGGTTCAAAATAAGACTCCGATAAGAAAGAATTCCTCTCTTTCATTTACAAAAAGTTGCAGTTTTTAAATTTGTACACGACCTCCGTACAAAAACATTCCCAGTTAGTAAAATGGTCGCCGTACTCTAATGAGGCGATGTACCAAATTTGAGCCTTTCATCATACAACGTCGGCTAGATGTCTTTAGAGAAAGATGATCGGGGGCTATACATGAGTTTGAATGCAAATGTTTACTGCGAAAGTGGAGAAAAGATTTTCTTGCGTAATTCTGTACTGAAATGCGATCATTTGACGTGAATCACTGAAAAGTGGTTTAAGTCAGCGTTATATTTATCTTCATGTCTCTGACACTTTTAAGTATATAATTATCAAATTTTATTTGTCACCTCTTTAGTGTATGGGCCACATTGGTACTTATTTCGGGCCACATTACTTATTTCGCACAGGGGGTCGTATAAAAGTTTAAAAAGTGTGACTTTTTGAAAATGAGCGAGAGGCATTTTTTCTTAACAGAGTATTATTTCCGACCTTATTTTGAACATATTTTTCAATTTACAGTGCTCCCTTATCGCTAATAGATAAAGAATGAAAGCCCGTTACAACCTTTTTGAGACACCCTGTATACATACATACATATACTTTTTAAATCTATAGTAACCGAACCAAACCAAAAAAGTAAATTGAACAGATGGTCCCGAAATACCAGGCAGAGAAGAAATCGTCGTGACCTATAAACAACCAAAGACCAAAGACTATTAACATGGCATGATGGGGAATGCGATTACATCCTTTAATATAAAAAAATAGGAACATTTTAATATATGTGTTGTATAAATTTAATTGATTTTTGAAAAATTGTTATTTCGTGACCTAAAAGGACAACTGACACAGTTTTAATATCTTCAAGATTTTAGTATGATGGATGTTCCTAAACTAATGCGACAAACATCAAAAAGTAATGGAGCATAACCTTTTTTTAAAAAGAAGTCAAAACCTCTGATTTTATATATATATAGAACAAATACGTTTTACCACAGAAAGTTGGGTTATATACCAGTTTGCCTTTATGCACCAATTCATAAAATCACCTAAAAAGCGAAAATTGGTTCCTTTTTTTCCCTGTCTAACATTATGATTGATGGAATTCGAAAATAGTATCACTCAAAACAACATATGATTTTTAATTAAGAATTGCAGTTGATCTTTGTGATTTTTTTTTTTTTTTTCGTATTCGGCCAGATATCGCTCATAGTAACTTATTCCTTATAAGCGAAAAATTGCAGCATTGATATTTTGACGGAAATATCCATTCTGACTAGCTCTGAATCTATTTTGACAATATTCGATGTCCCATATGCAAGCATGTACATATCTCAATTAACTCTTTTAAGTCAATTAATTGTTTTAAGTTAATTGAGCAGTAAGTAGCGATGAGCAGTATGTAGCGATGAGCAGTAGAATGTGGAAATTTTGTATTTTTAACTGTTGTAACATCCAATTTAATTGCAATGTGTCAGGTAGTTTTTGTGGTCACCCAAACGACTTTCG
Organism: Cheiracanthium punctorium; assembly: GCA_038373885.1. NCBI lineage: Eukaryota > Metazoa > Arthropoda > Arachnida > Araneae > Cheiracanthiidae > Cheiracanthium > Cheiracanthium punctorium. Next base: position 1,353,699 of record JAWZYV010014119.1, read on the forward strand.
ATATGCATTAAAATCTATGCGCGCAGTCATTGTTTATACTCTCATAATATTTAATGTGTTTTCCGTAAACACTTGATGTTGATAAAAACTAATATTGTAATATGTTTTTTTTATAATAATTTAAGTATCGTATCTCATTTTCGAATGAAATAAGTTTCAATGACATGCATAAAAAGTGTACATTATAAGGAAGTTATGTGGTGTCCCCATCACATTTTTAAAAATAATTATTTGTTGATGCTTGAAGACAAACATTTACAATCATTCTTTTTATATGGTAACAAATGTTTTTATCGTATTTCATTTTATCTTATCCCACACTCCTTAATCATTTCGTATACACCCATTTTGTATACGCAACGCAATAATTTCTGGCGAACTTATAATAAAAAAATATTTTTCTTATACAGGACAGGATGCCTTAAAAATGTGATGATAATAATAATGCAAGTTGAATGAATGAATATTCTTTTAAAACCCTGATTTCGCATACAGCCGCTTGGGTTTTAAGTTTGAAAAATAAATTTAATTGATAAATACCTGAAAGTGTTTATTTAAAATTACAAAGATGTAGTATATTCTCAAAATATCGATTATTAAATTTCTAATTCTAATATATGCATCTTTACTTCATACCATATTGATTAATCCCTGTTAATTCCAAATTTTAATACCGATTTAGAATTCATAGGGGAATCATAAATGGGCGCTACTTTATTTTCTAGTGTTAATAGTCTTGGAAATGTTCCTACAGTTTTAAAAGTAATAGAAAAAAATAGAAAAACACCCCCAAATCATCTCAAAAGATTTTAAATGGAAGAGATGGGTTATTTTTTTTTATAGACGTGTGAGGGGGAGAGAACATGCATGTCGGAAGCATAGGGCAAGGGGGGGCACTTGCTCCCCCCAAACTGTATTTTTATATGCCATACATTTTCCTGCTTTTTTTTTTTTTTTTCATATGTTGAAGCAATCTTTGTCCCATCGTCTGTCTATATTCTGCCTATGGGAGAAAACATGAAGAAAAACGAAAAAATTTTACAAACTATTTAATGTAAGGTTGAAATGCCTTCGAATCAGTCAAAATTTCTACATTGGTTTCGCGAATTTGTCTTCTGTTAACGCGTTATTTAAAACATTAAAAAGACATATTAAGAAAAAGAAAATTTTCCACCGAACGATTCTTTGTTTGGAAAATAGTTGTTGTTGTTGTTGTGGGGTTATGGCTAATTATCTACACGTAGGATCTAGGCCGGCCGAGAGGGGGGGTTGTCCTCCATGGAGGGGTCTTCCTAAGGGGTTCTAACCCATTTTTAACTTAGTTTCGGAGAAAACCACGGAAAATCCGAACGGTTAGGTAAGTGGACGCGATCGGGGTTCGAACCAGGCACTTTCCGTCTCCCAGTTCAGATGTTTGGAAAATAAGTATGGGAAATGTGACTTACTTCCGAATGTCAATATTTCAGCGAAATCGTTATAGCTAAACAAATTATTAATAAAGTACTGTAATTGCAGGGTTTGGGGAGGAAGCAAAAAGTGCATGGCCAATTCAAGGGTGGGCGAGGGAGCAACTGCACCGACCCGTAAAATATCGAATTTTCTTCTGTGATGCCAGAAGATATTTCCCAAGATTTCAATAGGTGTTTTGTCTAATACCCTTTACTTAAAAAAAGGTCCAGCTGCTGGGAAAAAACAAAAAACAAAACTAATAACGCGCATTTGCTCTGTATTTGGCTGTCGGTCGTCAAACAGCAAAGTTATACATACCATTTGTTTGCAAATAACATCGACATTAATTTACTTTTAATTTAATCTGCAAAAGAGGCCGTCTTCATATTTAATTCCGCATGGACTTCGTTTTTCTCAATCGTAACACACTATTTTGACTTTATTAAACGAAAGAAAACTTTCAAATTACTCTAAATATTAATTTCCACCAATTTTCTAGGATAATTTCCGGATATACTGCGAATTCTTTTTTTCGTGATTTTAAAGGATTTTCTGCAAATTGAAAAACGCTATTGATAGGTTCCGAACTTTTCGCCTTTCGTTAATTTCGCTCGCGATAGTTAAAGATATAAATATTATTTACAGGGAAAATACTGTTTCTAGTAGGGATGGACGCGAGACGTGCGAGACGAGAATCGGGGCTGTCTCGTCTCGTCTCGCAGTGGTAAACCTCTGTATCGTCTCGCGTCTCGTCTTGTCTCGCAAACACTGTGTCTCGTCTCGCGTCTCGCAAAGAAATTGCTGTCTCGTCTCGCGAGTCTCGCAAAATTAAGGACTGCGATTTCGTTACCATTTTATACTAACTTATTATTGGGATTTTATTGAAAATTAATATTAATAATAACAATTACTTACATATAGCCACATTAGTAGACATATTAATAACTATATCAGCATATATCGGCATTTGAAGTAAAAGAAATTGAGATTTAATCCGTATATATAATGTCACACCGAAAATATAGTATTTATTTTTATTTACTAGCTGCGTGCCCGTTCTTCGCACTGTAGTAAACGAAAATTTTCCTAACACGAGTAATTTCAATTAATTCCAGTGACGTGGAATCTAAAATAAAAGCAAAATTTTTTGACTCTTGATGTAAAGTTTGCGTCATGAGTATTAACCTGGCATCATTGCAATATAATGACTCAAAAAACTACGTCAGTGTCATTCGCGATCAGAAAAGTGAAAAGCTTAGCGGTTTGCAGAGAACTCCCGACTTTCAAAATGTGTTATTTCTACATCATACTGTAGTTCTACATCATACTGTTCAAGTTGTAGCATTAAATACCTCAGACACTACATGAAATGGACAACCGTTTGTTTTAAAATAGCTGCGCACCCGCTCTTCATACGAGAAGTAGCGAATATTTTACTAAAATCATATCTGCATGAGACAAAACAGATTTTTTTTTTTTAAAGTTCAAGTAATCTCCTCCGTTGAAATTACTGCGGGATATATTAACACAAATTAGAATTACTTATCGTTCAGTTGGTTGTAAGACAACCCTTGAAAAATTATAAACAGAACACTTTTAGTCTTTATTAAATCTCTACTATTTACTTTAACGTCAATTTCAAGTCTCTAAAATATGTGTAATTTTTATATTAATGAAAACAATATCATATTAACGATAATTATAATTATTTGCCTAATATTTCCAATAACATTACCGTGTGTGCATTTTTAGATTTCATTATAGTATCTCAGTTTGTTAATAGACGTCTTATTTTTGTTTATATTTTAAATTACTGAACAGTTAATTTGTTGACGACTATCCGTTTGTACTTTTCCACAAAAATTTTTAGCGATAGTACTACAGTCGTTATGGTCGCCCTGTTTACAGAAAAATTAAACCATAATCCCCCTAATGTATATCCAGTGTGGATTTTTTAAAAAAATGAAAAGACATCTAACAGGCGAAGATAATTTTAGAATAGGAACCCAACTGCAAGATAAAATGATGGGGAGGAAAAAAAATTATAAAAGTTTTGCAAGCCGAAGGAAGGGAAAACATGATAATATAAACGAAAAGAGAAATAGTTTTTAAAAAAATTGCTTGCATTTCTTTCCGTCCGATATTAATATATAAGAATAAAATATGTCATTTTAATCTCTTTAAAATAGGCAAACAATAGGGATTTAACCGCCCCTAGAAAGTTGTTACCAGGGTGGGCGCCCCCCCCCCTACGCACGCCGCAACGTGCGGGAAAGTTTGAGGATAATATCGGTACAAGGATATTTCAACCAAGGATATTCAACCATATTTCAACCTACTCAGACTAAGCATCAATGCGAATGCAAGTTGCTCTACTTCTAATCTCTCTCTGATATACCCGAAACCCGATTATCACAGGGGCAAGGGGGGGCGGTAGTCCGGTGCCCCTGAAGAAAAAGGGGGCCCATATATATCCCGATTATCTAAATTATAAATTCATATGAACTGAATTTCCTCTATAATATAGGTATTACCTAATTGTCTATCACTAGATCAAGTTAGAGATATTTTTTTGGAGTGATAAATACGATTTGATTAAAGTACAAAAACTACAGTTAACTGAAATGCAATTTTTGAGTACAACAGCTGTCAAAACTGGGTTAAAATGCTTAAAAAAGGGGGGCACAGTAAAGGGGCTTAATGCGTAAAAAAGGGGATAGTAAGGGGGGCCCCAAACTTAATGCCCCGGGTCCCGTCTAAAAGTGGTCAGATTTGAACATACCGTACCGTCTTTCCTATTTACTTATTATTTTTCTTTCAACTCTTCTCTGTTTTCTTTTTTTTTCTGCCTCTTTCTTTATCCTCTCCTTTGTGTGTTTTGTATATCTCTCGTCTGTTCTAATTTTAAATGTTACGTGTTTGTGCGTATTGTAGAGTGCTGATAGTATACCAGGACCGAAAACGAAGGAGACGCAAGTTAAACGGTAGAGGCTTCAGGTAAATTGTCGCTTTTCAGATCGTATTTATGCGAGACGGGAAAAAATGCGAGAATTCTCGCGCGAGACAAGACTCTGTCTCGTCTCGCGTCTCGTCCCGCAAAATATTTTCTTTCTCGTCACGCAAAAAAATGCCTGTCTCGTCTCGCGAGACAATGCGAGAATTCTCGCGTCTCGCGAGACAATGCGAGAACGCGAGACAATGCGAGAATTCTCGCGTCTCGCGTCCATCCCTAGTTTCTAGTCTTAAAGTTTTCCGTATTGAGAATATCAGGGGTAGAAATTAGAATATTTAGTCAGTGGTCCAAATGAACCGTGACTCAAAAACTTCCTTGGTCCATATACATATTTTTAAAAAAATGCAAAACGATTGCTTGCAATTTTGAATATCTTTCTAATTTTGAAATTGCTATTGAGTATTTGAAGGTTGACAAGTGAAATGTTGCCAGGAGTGAGAATCTGTTCTCTGCTCCTCTGACTACAATCATGAATGTTGCTCAGCTGCGGTCGAACTTGAAGAATAGTTTCATGATTGAAAATTTATTTGTTTGAATTTCATATAAAAAACGTAATTACTTTTTTGCCGACCCAATATTATCACTGTGTTCGTTATTTCCCTTTCTTCCTTTAATATTATCGTCTGCAGTGTGCAATATTTTTATGAGACTTTTGGCGGTATTATAATTTATAGTCAGATGTGAAAATTTAGACAGAAAAATGTGATTTTGAATGTTTGATAAAGTATGGGGAAGTCCAAAGACCTGATGTTTCAGATATTTAAAAACGTCAAATTCAGGCCTGTATTGTTGAGGATGTTAACTTTTCAGAAATTGGACGTTGTACTGGAGAAGACATACATCTACTACATCTAATTCTATACATGGAAAATATTTTGTTTGGGGGGAAATAGTAGCGGACGCAACGATAGACGCTTTATAGGATCACCATCAATCTGTGCAAAACCTCCAATTTATTTGCTTCAAAATTTTTGTGCAAAAGAAATCTACTTTATGTTTATTTTACGCAATTTTCAAAAAATTGTCACTTAATAAATTTATATATGGTCCTCTAACTCATGAAAATAACACATTTTATTTAATATAAATTAAACTACTAAACGTAAAAATTTGAAATTTTGCACACCCATGTAATATTACTTTCTGCATCTATTTCCATCGAAATTTGGCTAGGTCGCTATTCATAATTTTTTTGAATATTAATTTAATAATCCATAATTCATATTAATATTTTATTAAAAATTATAATAATAGTAAATTATGTTTTGGTCGTTTCGTTCTAATAGTACGAATAAAAATCAGCTTCTTATCATTAATATTATATGAGATATGAATTAAAGTATGAAAAAATAGTTTAACATGGAGGAGGGCATTTGGAAAGTTCACAACTCACTCATTTTCAGTTGAAAATTATTGCAATTGGTATCCGGGGTTAAAATAAGCTACAATTTTGAAATATGAAGTGAAATCCTATTAGGGAAAAAAGTAGGTGCAAATTTTAGTATGGAGATGGCCCCATATGCAATTTTTTTGAATAGCAAATTAAAGTGTACGTCAATCGTAAACGATTGGTATATGTAACTTTGCTGTACGACGAACAACGCCTGAATAAAGTACAAGTGGGTGGTTTTTTTTCCGATGCTGTAAATAACTGCTGGGAAATATGCATCTTTAGCTGATTGTTTTTTTTTTTGAGTTATTTAATCAAATAAATAAATATATAAAAATTACTCTATGTACCGAAATCCTACAATGTATACAATACCTTAAATGTACAGTGTGGCTATAAATTTTAAAAATAGACGGACTTCTTTTGTATAAAATGAGAGGTACAGAATACTGACTACTGAAACACATGCATTTGCATGAACACTTACTGTGGTTACTACCATTAAAGAAATAGATGCCCCTTCAAAATTGTATCAAATATTTTTTATTTGATACTCTAGTTTCAAATGACCGCAACATTTTCCTAAGAAACTCAAATAATATAGCTTGGTATTGACTTTGTTGAACTATAAATAAATTTCCGTAAGTTCTTTATATATCTGGGGACGTGTATAAAATTAGCACATAATAATGAGAAGAAATTTTCAGCTCTTATTTTACTATTTTTACACAAAAAATGTTTCTAAAAACTAAGTAAAACAACACATATCTAAAAACTCTAGGATACTACCCTGAACATAAATAAATAAAACTATAGCTCTTCTGATTGATCTTAACAAAGACAGCTTTTATGGTGCAATTAATCGTGGCCGAGAATTCAAGTTCTTAAAATTTAATTTCACTTTTAACAAAACATCTTCTCCTGACGGGTGGCTACTAAATATTTATTTAATCGCGGCACAGAGTGACGCTAATATCATTAATTCTTTATCCCATGTAGATAAGAATATCGGCATTTTTACTGTTATTAAATAAATTACTCTAATCTGGACAGTAATCTCCTGCTTCCTGATTTCTCGCCAGGTGTTTTAACAGCCAGTCTGGGGGCTTTTATCTTTTACGTCTTTATATTTCAAGAAAATTGTAAAGAATCGTTTAGTCAGGAGGAATAAATTTTGTTTGATTTCAAGTAGAGATGGCGGTATTAGTGTTTGTTAAGCTTCCGCTAGCTGCTTTTAAGCGGCAGAATGTATTAAAAGTTCGGTAGTAAAAATAATACATATCAATAATTATAAGACTTTATTTTGAGAAAAGGGGAAAAGACTGATGTTCAAACAAGCAGTGTTGAATTACTACAAATGCACAGCTGAATAATAAAATTTAGTTAAAACAGTCAGCATTGTGACAATTCTAAATTGATCACGAACAAGCCAAAATTGCAATGGTATGTCGGAGCATTGGTGAGCTAGCTCCTATTTAATTCAACCAGTGTATTAATTGTCATCAAAATTTTATTTAATTGGAAATAGAAAAATAATTATTTTGTTTGATTCAACAAATTTTTTTTACGTTACTTGAATCGAACAACTTTTTTGAGTCAAGGAAATTATCAATGGGATTTTGTTGAATTGGCAATATTCCTCTTGACTCAACGATACATTTAAGTAATTCAACGAAATATTTTGTTGTCCTACAAAATTATTCGGTTAAATATTACTTAAAAGTATGCGCATCTTAGGCTAGCAATAATAGCGAAGTGACGATTTAATTTATTTTATGCTAAGCAACCTTTATTATAATAAATAAAAAATAAATTAGCCATGCTAACTAGTTCAGAACTGTCAGAGTCCCATGTCTGTCAGAGTAGAATCAAGCGTTGAAAACGAGACTATCTACCTAGTGCTAAAAGTAATTAATCTTTAAAATTTATTAATACACATTTATTCAAAAAGCATATAACCTCTTCAATTAGATTAATTAATTAATCGAGATGTCTTGTTACTGTACATTTTAGACTAAGAAAAGTTTATGCATAGTGAACATAACGGATTTTGCATAGGATGAGGTGGGATAAAATGGGTAGGTGTTTCTTTTTGAGTAAAAATATAAAGATTTTGATTAAAATATGATTCGTTGCATTTGGAAACATACTATTACTCTTTATTTGCCTGTTGAATCCATGCTCTTTTCTTGCATCTCCAAAAAACTTTGTAGAAACTAATACATTGCTGAAAAGTTTAGGAGTTCTGTTATTATTTTCAGTTTAGAAAAGTTCTAAATCAGGGGCGTACCCAGGGGGGGGGTGGTCCTATGGGTCCGGACACCCCCCCCGAAATTATCATAATATCTATATATTTATATGTGCGTATATTTATATATAATATGATGATATTCAATAAGTCAGGCCCCCCCGAAATGTCGGACCCCCTTCCGAAATTATTTCCTGGGTACGGCCCTGTTCTAAATAGCTTAAGATCAGTAAAAATAAGAATTATAAAAGTATTTTTATTTTTATTTCAGTATGGGAGAGTAAAATGGGTATACAGTTAGGCATACATGGGTATACAGTTGTCTTTTAGAATACAATTAACAAACATTTAATGTGCATAAATATTACCAACTAATGTTTGAAAATACTACTAAAAAAGAAAAATAATTTAAAAGCAAAGTATTCATATTTTATATCAAAAAGAAATACCTACCTATTTTACCACTTTTTACTCTACAGCAATGTCATATCAGAATACTATGATTGCTTAGAACCTAAGTCTATTGGACCTGGTTATTTTTTAATTTGTAAATCATGGTAGGAGGAAAATAAATTTTGATTAAGTGCATTCATTTTTCTTCTTTTTTTAATCTGCTACCCATACTTTACTCATACCTTTGTGGAAAAAACAGCACTTAATTAGGTTTAGTACTTTTAAATTTACAACTAATATGACTATGTAAAATTTTTTAATGCGTGAGGGTGATTTAGTAATGGAAGAAATTCGAATTAACAGAAAATAGCCTATAAATAAAGAATGCCTTTTTTTTTCATACCTGTTTTACCCCACCTTACGCACTCTATGGTATACATACTAGATAGTATACATACATATGTTATTACTACGACACATACATAATTTGCGTAATGTGCATTTAATACATTTTGCCCTTCCCTTAACGCAAGTTAAAGAGAAACGAACATTTTTAGATTAATTCCTTTTCCCTTTACTTTGCTTTTCCTGTAGTACCGTTTTCACCTTATTGGATGAAGATTTGGCGCGATATTTGGCGCGTTTTTCCTCTTCTTTCACTCCACTTGGCGCGAGCAACCCTGTAAGCAGTATTTTTGCTTTTTATCGTTTACTCAAATGGGGCAGGGAGGGAAAGGAGTGGATTCGTAGAGCCTGGGGCGACCTACCGCTATACAAGGCCACAGGTGAGACCTACGCCTTCTCCTGAGATGGGCCTTTAGCACCCTCTCTGTACACGGACACTTTTTTTGACCCCCCCCCACTCCCCTCAGAGACTCGAAACCTATGTTTATTTTGTTTTTTGTTTTCGGTGTGGGCCAGATATTTCTTTAGAATCAAGCTGTCCTTTCCCCCCAGATGCAAAAGAGGATGTCTTTCTTGTCTTTGCGTTTACTTATTTACGGCAAACACAGGGTCCAGTTTTTTTTTTTTAGAGAAGGCGCCGCCACTAAATACAGCAATTTGCAACGCCGGTTAGGGAAAATTTCACAACTCCTTTTATTATTATTATTATTATTATTATTATCATTTATTAAAAAAGGGGGGAGGGAGGAGCACTTGCATATTGTTATCTCGCGTTTAGCTTCGTCCCCCCGTTCCCGACACGCACATTTTCTTTTGTTCTGCATTTAAAAATTCCATCGCTTAGTTGACTTATATTTATGTCGTCTGTTCCGTGTAGACTCTCGTTAAATAAGCAGCGCCGAAAAATTTTTGTTTTGATGCTTTTGAAATTGTGGATTTTGATTTTCAATGTTTGTGAAGAGTTTGCTGCGACATGTGACACCTCATTAAATGGTTTCGCTTATTGAACACGTTGATTATTGCTCCTTATTATTATCACTGCAGCAGGGTGCTTAATGATTCTGGGAGAAAGTCCCAATGATCTATTTACTATCTAGTTAGACGTAGCGTAGACGTTTGACGAAAATTACGTTAGGTGTAAAATTTTAATAATATTCATTAAATGAGCAAAATTCGCCACTTAACAGGAAATTTCATTCATTCACTATGCGCTTATTAAGTGAACTCTCGGTAAAAAAACAGTCAAGAGCCAACCATATTTGTTCGTATCAAAAATAGACCATTCATAAATGGAGTTCATGAACCCGAAGTTTTATATGACACATAAAATACTTTATGTACACGGGTGAACAAACTTTTATATTCTCAAACTCTTTTATGTTTTTTGCTAAGCATACTAATTGAAGGAAAAAGATATGCAAAAGCAGTTTCAAAATAAAAAGTTTGTCGAATTTCCTATCTTAATTAAGAAGATTGAGAATCTTTAGCATCAAAGTTAAGCACTGCATCGTAAATAAAAAAATAAAAAAAATCCTATCATTTTGAAATTGGTCTCCATAAAATCCTTTTTTCTATGTTAACCGTTTTAGTGAACCGATATTAAAAAGTTTGAGAAAACATATATTCACACGAATGAACTATAGTTCATTAACAGAAAGTAATGTCTTTTACTATATGCAAATTCTATGCACCTTATCCGAGGCTTCTGCTTTTGTACTTAATAACATCGGAATTCCTTTTAACGGAGTCACTGTATACCTTGAAACCAAAAATGTTTCATGTTTCATTTAATTAAAAAAAACCAGCACAATGCACTATAAAATATTTTATAAACTTTCATACTGGGAAATTTACGCTGGGTAAATTTATGCCGCTACTGGGAAATTTATACCGTAAGTATACGTTTGCCGTTTCAGATTATTTAAAAAAAAAATGTTTAAGGGTGCACCTATAGAATTATTGCATTTTATTACAAAGTATGATTCAAAGATACAAATTAGATGGAAAAAGAAGAAATAAAGGAAGAAAAGAAAAGAAAATACGTTCTGCAAACTTTTAAATATTTTTTATATTTTCTTCTCAAAACAGTCATCGATATAGCAATAAAAGCACACACATGCAAACATCAAACTGCATATTTAAATGAATATACTTTTAGTCCGTAAATTTTATTACGATATGTAAACTTTTTTTCGGAGAATGGAGCACTAGTTGAAACTTTGCTGTTTAAATAATTTAAAAATAGTTTTACATTAGTATAAATAGTTCAGTTCGAACTGAATAGATTTACCGCCATTTTAAAATAGGAAAACGGGAAAATCTTATAGATTTACGAGTCCATAAGTAAAAGAATTTGGGAAGGAATATAAGAACAATATTGATAGCAGAATTTCTTCACTCTTAAATTGTAATATCCGTACTCGATTTCAGCAAGTTCCATAAAACAAAGCTTATTTTAGCTTTATAATGATTTATGTTCAAAAAAGTACTGAAAAATGATTTCAAGATAAAGCCAGAAATAATAATTCAACTCCTCACAGCTTGTTTAAATAAAAATTTAATCCGAATGTACCTTAAATTACAAATATACATACAAACTAATTCAGAATTCTAAGAAATTAGTTTTAATATCAGATCAAAATATAAAATTGATTTTCTGACCAAAAATGAATTAATACTTTTACGCATCGTAAAATTTGAATTCGAAAAATTAAAGTGTTTACGAATTTTAACAATCAATACTGAGTTTTCAGTGAATTGTTTTATACAAATGTAATATTTTAATGAAATTTAATTTAAAATATGTAAATATATGTGGATGATTATTTTATATGCACCGTTTCTGTGTGTGTGTTTGTGTGTGTGTGTGGGGTGAATTGAAACTTCCCGACACCTAACTTTATCAATTGAAAATCAATTGCAAAATCAAATAGAGAATGTGGAAATAATTTTTTTTTACTTTGCCAGAAAGTTAGGGCTGTTATGGACGTGGGCATTTCAAAGAGGGGGATAGCTCTGAGAAAAATTCTAAATTAATTATTTTATGGGTATTTTAAGGGATAGAAATTTAAATATTTATCATGACCAATTATTTTGTAATAATAATTTTTGGGGGGTCACTGAATAGAAAATTACAGAATATACATAAAAGAAAATATTTGACCATGTGATATTTGTCATTGCGAATTAATCGAAAGTGGTATTTTAAAGTACCATCAGTGTCAGTACAATAAACAAAGATACTGTAGGGGAAATTAAAAAGAAAGAAAAACATGATGTTTCAAAAAATTTTAAACTCTTCAAAATGGTAAACAACTAGAGAACACTCCAAATTGATAATATATTTATTTTGTGTTTAAAAAACTAAGTAAAAATTCACATTTAAGGAATTCACAATTGAGGAAGAAACAATTTATTTATTTATTTATTTTTTGCACATAAAGATGCATTGTAAAACGACCATTTTGAATATTGTTTGAATCTTCTTGAAGACGACTTCACACTGCAAAAAAAAAAAAAGTCTGTTAAACTGACAGAAAAAAACTGACAGCCAGGACGCCAGTTTATTTCCGTATATTTTACAGAAGTTTTCCGTATTTTTTCCGTATACGGAAAATTTCTGTAAAATAAACTGAGAATCTGTAAAATTTAAGGAAGACTTCTGTAAAAAACACGGAAATAAACTGGTGTCCTGGCTGACAGTTTTTTTCTGTAAATTTGACAGACTTTTTTTTGCAGTGCACCGATCTAGGCAAATCTGTGTTAACCGAAAATAAATTATAAATCTATAAAACCTGAATAGAATCGACAGTTACTGAGCTAATGACCAAATAGTATCGATTGATACATAGTTTTAAAAAATGTGATACTTATAATTACTGTTAGATGTAGGAATGACTGCGAGACGAGAAAAAGGGATGTCTTGTCGTCTTGCATAGCAAATGCAAAACTTTATCTCGTCTCGCAATATTCTTATTTTGTACAAAGAAACAGGCATGTATCGTCTCGTCTTGCATCAAACCCCAGTAAATCTGGTCATGTACATGTACTGGAGATGTACATGTACACGATACTTGATACTTCTGGGAAAAACTATGATCGAGTGGTATACTTGATATAAATTTATAAATGCACCACACGACCATTGATTTTTGTTACTAAGTTCAAAAATTGTTACTGCTGCTCATACCATTAACAATTCATAGCTATATAGCAACATAGCAGTAACAATTCATAGCTATAAACTTCTATAGCATGTTATGTTTCATAATCGTGCGTCCTACACTTTTTAAAGATCTAAACGTAAAACAGTATTACTGTGTTAATATATAATTTATAATGCATACTAAGAAGGTTGGTTTTCAGTTTACAAATTGAATAAAATTTTTATCAACATTTATAAGAAAAGATAGAAGATGCGTAAGGTTCCAAGCAAACAGAATATATCAGCTGTTTTGTAGGACTGCTACTGAAACTTTTATCCAATTCGCTTATATCAAAGTTGATTCGTTAAAAATTTTGTTATAACAACTACTTGTAAAACACATTAAAAAATCGTGGTTAAAGTAAATTTAAAAACTTGTAAAATGACACATATCAATAAAAAATATACCATAGGACGATCATTTCGAGTGGTACAGAAGGTCCGCGCTTCCTGAGCAGCAAAAACACCTTACCAACCGCACATATAAATAGGTGTTTTTCTTACAAAATTTCAAAATAATTTTACAAACATCTGTAGTTTACCTCATGAGAAGCCATTGTCTCAATTGGATAATTTATTTGTAATTCATAAATTTAAATTTTGTCTCACAAATAAACTATAGAACTGCAAAAAATAATAAATAAATAAATAATTATTTTCACCCAGTAATTCTTTTAATTCTATAACAAATTTAATAAACCTACTTAAAAAGAAGATAGTACATGAAATAAATGTTATTCATATGTCACAGCAATGTTAAACCAATATTCGCGCATTGTTAGGGCAAATATTGGATAACTCATTCATTTATCTAATTTTTATACGACATGCATAGGATCCAAAAAATCTGAAAGTGGTCTCTGGTAAAAAAATCACTATATCTTACCACTCATTTCGACATGTGTTGAAACTCAAAATTTCACGCTTAAAAAGTATGTGCGTGCAGAAAAAAAATAAAGTGCAGGGAAAAACTAAGCAGACTATATATAAACTATCTTTGAAAGTGGTGCACATCAGTGGGGAAGTTTCGGTCGTGCATTGAAGTACTCCAGATTTGCATAATATTGCCACAAAAATACAATGTACGCTGTTTGTTGAGCGCACAAGGATTATCTGTACTTCCCTCATACATATTCAGTTTTCCACCACAGCTGAAGCGAACAAGAAACAGGCAGAAATCGTCGATTTCCACCCCTGTGATTTTCGGTCGCTTTTCACTCTGCAAGGCCCATGAAGAACTACATAATTGTTCCCCTCCAGTCAGGTAAAAATTGCCTCTGTAGAACTATTTTTTACCTAGTCTTATTGACCATATAGGGAGTAAAAATCCAATGGCTTAGGAGACATTGAAAAATTTCCATTCACCGATTTTGATTCATCTCTCTCTCTCCCCCCACCCCCACCCCTTTTAATAGAGGGATTTATATATTTTTAATACACTGTTCCAAAAAAGGTGGTAACGGGGTTTAATTCTTTATCTATTAGAGATAAGTGGGTAATGTAAATTGAAAAAAAATTCAAAATAAGATAGGAAAAAGATTACGCTATGAAAAAAAACTCCTCTTGTTAATTTTTGAAAAGGTTCGCTTTTTAAATTTGTATACGATCCCCCCCCCGTACGAAGCAATTCCCAATTAGTAAAATCTGGCCCATATAATAAAGAGGTGACAAATAAAATTTGAGAACTCTACCTTAAAAAGTGTCAGAGATATGAAGATAAATATAAACCACTTTTCAATGGCTCTCGAAGGGAAAGAAAATCAGGTCGAATGATCACATTTCAGGGGTAGTACAGAGTTAGAGGTAGTAGTTTTTTTCCACTTTAGAAATAAACATTTACATTCAAAGTCATGTATAGTCCCCGATCATCTTTCTTTAAAGATATCTCTGCAACTTTGTATGATGAAAGGCTAAAATTTTGTACATCACCTCATTAGTGTATGGGGCATATTTTACTAATTGGGAATTCTTTATATGTGGGTATACAAATTTAAAATTTGTAACTTTTTAAAAATTAACGAGAGGACATTTTTCTTTACGTAGTACTTTTTCCGACCTTATTTTGAACATTTTTTTCCAATTTTATATGCCCACTTACCTCCAGTAGATAAAAAATTTAAGCCCGTTACTACCTTTTTGGGAAACCCTGTATAAATGATTGTAACAGCCAATGATTGCTAAAGCGAGAGTCAATCGATTTTTTGAGATAAAATTAGTTTAAATGCAATCCATGAAGCAAAAGTATTAAATAATTTCATCGGATACAGATGTGTTGAATTTGTGTATCTGATAACTATACCTTTATCTGAACTTCGTTTATTCATCGAATTGTTTATTTCACGTTTTTATATTCCGTAAAATGATATGTGCAGATTATTCGCTTGGACAAGTTATGGAGTTCCTTTGAAGTGCACTGCTGTTTGTGGTATACGAAAACTGGAAATTAATTTCGTTGCAACTCAATGGCCCTCAGGTGGCAGAACCAAGGTGGCGAGCCCAGCGAACAGCTTGCCCCCCGGTCGAAGGAAAAACAAGTTCAGATCTCAAGTTCCCCTCGCTCTTTCAGCATCCCAGCATCACGAAAGAAAAAATAAAATAAAATAAAAAATAAGTAAAAAAGACGCGGTATCTATGGGCTGTTTGTGATGATCCTTTTGCGCCGCGCATTTAACAAAACCCCCCAAAGACAAACTGGTCTCACTTTAGTGTCATCAAGGACTTTGAACTTCCTAGAAAAAATCAGTTTAAAAAGAAAAGAGTGCGGCGGCTCGCACAAGGGAGGGTCCGGACCCTTCCTGTAAGGGTTCTTAATACTGCTTTGATGAATCATCGCGCAATTTTTGTCCAAGTGTTCGGCTTATGCATTGGGTAGGAAGGCGGTGATTATGACTTAGAAGTACATTTTTTAACTTAGTGAATTTCTAGTTATTTTCATAATAGAAGAAGCCCCGCTTTAAGTGATTAGAGGTGACTTTGAACTTTTAAGAGCAATTAAAAATGAGTTGTTTCCGTGGGTTTCTTTAATTATAATTTAAGGGGTTGTTTATAATTACCCCATTCAAATCACAAAATCTCAGAAAATTAGGATAATTGTGATTATTAATTAGTGAGGAGAACTATGACGGCTTCCAGTGGTGGCCAGACCTCCCCGACAGTGGGTCACTACTCCCCAACAAGGGGGCACAGATTTTATATAGATATACAGGGTGTCCAATTATTATTGGGGCAAACTTAAAGAGGTGGTAGGGCAGGTAATAAGGATTCAGAATCACATAGAAATGTGGGTCGGAAACGTCGTCTTCATGTAGCTTGTAATAATTACATTGGAAGCAGTGATGAAATAATAGTAAATTTTCCGACCCTTGTTCGTAACTACTACTAATGTATTACCAAAATTTTGCGTACCAAACTAATGTATTTTTCATAGAAAACACGTGTCTAAAATTAACAGTTTAAAAATTTTATTTAATTTCATTGATGAAATTTTTGAGACAAGCTCATTGTCCATGAAACTTGGTTGAGAAATCAGACAAATACAACTGCTCTTCCTCAAAGGGATTATTAACAATCATTCACACATCAGTTATAGTATTCTAATATATATATCTACATAAAATATATCAAGGATCTTTAATCTCCTTCCCTTTGTTCATTTTCTTTTTCACCCTTCACTCGCTTTCGTTTACTGATTTTTCTGTCAGACTGGGTCAGTTTTATGAGGTGGGAAATGGAGATAGCGCCCTAAATCTCTGACTTGCTGTCGAAAAGGGTAGATTTATCAGTTTTACGTTTTATTGTCTAGTACTAGGATTTTTGATTTCATTTTTTATGACTCTTTAAAGGACAGTAGTAAAGGGGCACTATTGAGAAATTCTTCTGGCAAAGCAAATGACCTTCGAGAGGAGAGCTCTGACTTCGACTGTAGCCCGTCAGTAATTTGATAGAATGGAAATCTTCTGAATTTATACTATATTTTTAACCCCTTACCGGATTTTCCCGAGCTGAGCTCGGGCAGGTAGAACGTTCCATTCTGGGATATCCCGAGTGTAGCTCGGGCATTAGGATTTTTTTTTTTTATATAATCTTTCCCAAATTAATTCGTTTTGCTTTCAAACACTTTTGTTTACTTTTATGCCCTCTAAATGGTAGCACTGTATACGATTTAGGAAATCTTATATGAGAATAGTGTTATTGTGTTTTTAAAATGTATATATATCAAAATATGCATTAAAAAAATTGACATTTTTCGACCGTCCAACTCGAAAAAATTTGAACCGGCAAGGAGTTAATACCTCGGCGACGAAAATTCAAGTTGGTTCCAACCCCCTTCCTGCTTACCAGACACACACCATCTCATTTCTCTGACTAAAATGTAAGCGGATCCGCTTACACTTGCATCTCACGTGTTTTAAAAAAGTTTTTTACACGTTTAACATTACACGTATTCACGTGTTTTAAATACTAGAAAGCATATTTTTCAATATTTTTAAATTAAAATTGCTCTAAAATTGCATTATTTCTTTTCTTAAAACTTCCCCGACGGAGGGAGTCGCAAGTTAGGGTCACCCAGCTAGTGGCACCCCGGACGACTTCGTTTCTCTTGATGGTTACGTGCATGCAACTTTTGTTGTATTCAAAGAAAAAAAAAAGAGTAAACTAAAAACAAAAATCTCCACACCTTGAAATAAAGTTAAGCATACGTTCTTATAATAGACACTGAGAAGAAAAATATTGTGTTGAGAATTAAAGTATAAAAAAAATGTTGAATGAAACGGAGTCTGCCATGTCAATGGCTTTTTTTTTTTTTTTTTTTTTTTTTTTTCCAGCGGCACAAATTTATAATTATTCTAATTATGAAACATGACTATTTAAAAAAGTCTATTGTCTATATCAATTTTTATCACTATGTCTTAATTATTTATTTTACAAACTGTTCTCTGATACATTTTCGTAATGTTTTTTAATTTGTTTCCTGGCTGTGTTAACATATCTGGACAGTAATTTTTGAACATTTGAAAAAAAAAAATCATTAACAAAATCTCCATTTTATGACTTATTTCTAAGTTAAATTTGACAATTAAATAAAATATTTTAAATAATGCCCCTAATGTTTTTTAAGTGATGTTTTTAAAATGATTTTTAAATCCCTCTTCAAGGTGAGAATGACTCTTCCTACAATGTTTTTTAACACGGTCATAATTATTCGTACTTTTTAAAAACAGTGTGGAGGGGTGCTGGTAATTATGACCATAGATTTCAAAATAGTCTACTACACTTAAAAAAATGTTACAGGCACTTAAAGCATTGCAAACGTAATTCTTAATATGAATTTTCATACTTGAAGAATTTTCCCTTTGAACAATAAAGAATTATCAAATCGGGTTTTTAAAAATTTCTGTAGTCTATTTGTCTAACAAAAATATAACTGCATATAAAAATACTAAGAATTAATCTATCATGAAAAATGCGCTGTAAACTTTATGTCTGATTTTTTAACAAAACTTTACCATTTACAATTATTCTTTAAGCGGTCTCGGTCTCAATTACCGTGAGGTTGTACTTATCCAAAACTCTCCTATTAAGGCTTCATAAAACTTTTATTTTTAACGATAAAAATAACTAGATATCAGGTTGTAACGAAAGTTTTCCGCCAGATTTGCTTGAGTCAGCTCACGTGGTACCCAGCTTTTGACCTTATATGTCAAGTTTATGCGATACTTAACGCGACTAATGGACATGGCACTAAGTTTAACTCTTTTAGCTAGCTCTCGAGTGGATGAATATTTTATCTTCTTCCACGAATTCTCGTAGGCGGGCCTCATCAGCATCAGTAGGCCGGCCAGAGCGCTCTGCTTCTTAAATGTCCTAGTCCTCGTTTTTGAACTTTCGGTTCTTCACAGTATCATATGATACAACAGTAGTACCTTAAGCTGTACACATGATTCGGTGTCATTCTGCAGCTCACTTTTTGTAACAGAACTGAATGATGGTTCAATCTGGTAGCGTGATAGATCCATTTCAGACACCTTATACTTAAACATAGCGATATTATTTTACAGATTTCACAACACAGTGGTCTAAAACAAGTCTTTATCTTTAAAATAACAAAATAACAGAAATCGTTTCGCAAAATATTATCAAAGACACCAACGCGAACTGCTTGTGCAGGCAATACTTGCAGTGGCGGAAAACTTTCGTTACAACCTAATAGTTCGAAATTATGGAAAAAGATATTGACTGATGTGCGGGAAAGTCACTAAGTACAACTCTTAATGTAAATAAATCTATTAATATACACTACGTTCTATATGAATGTCTGTTCAGTGCTACTTAAATATATAATTTTTTAAAACGAGGAAGTTAAAAAATTTCTACTCTATTTTTTAAGGTGTTTAGTGATACAAATTATATCAGCTGGACTTCCACTAAACCTGTAAGTGCGTCCGAAAGAGTGAAAAATCACTCCTAAAGAGTGAAATGCTTGCCAAGTTACTCAACCCCTAAAAGGAATAAGTATTCCGTTTTCTGAGGGCCTCACCAGTGGCGGAGCGCACTCTTAGCGTTAGTGCTCTCAACTGGGAGACGGAAGGTGCCTGTTTCAACCAGGTTGGGTCCATCGACCTAACCGTTCGGATTTTTCCATGGTTTTCGCCGAAACTTCGAGTAAATACCCGTTAGGACCCCTTAGAAAGTCCCCCATGGAGGGCAACCCCCCCCCCCCTGCCTAGATACCTCGTGTAGATAATCTGCCATAATCCCACATTTAATTTCATTTTTTTTTTCTGAGAAGTTGGGAATTTATACCTTGATTCAAAGGAGAAAAAAATATAAACATGTAAAATAAAAAACAGTCGCGAAACTTCGTCCAAAGACTATTCAGGTAAACAACAAGGAAGTGAGGTTTCCAATTTTAAAAGAAATTCCGCCGACTCAAAGATTCATTAGATGGAAACTAGGAATGCCTTTTTAAAGTAAGTTTCGGCATATTAAAACGAGTTTTAGGAAGATAGTTTCCGACAAAGAGCGGTCTTCGAATGACCCAACTTGACTTGGCAGTGCCAAGAAAAACTTAATTTTCATGGAATACTCGAACTAGAGATATCGTGAAAAACCAACAGCTATCAGATAAAAGCAAATATCTTTTTAAAAGGGGGGGATGTTATACATAAAAATTAATTATTAACACCGTTCCCATAAAGAGTGAATGACCTTATGTAAAATTCAAGATCATGCATAGAGAAAAGTTTTGTGAAGTCAGCATAGGGCATCGTAGTATTTGCTAGTTATAAGTTTCGTTGAAAATGAAACAAGATACACTGTCATTAAGACCACGAAAGCCAGAAAAAGCCTCATTAAATTACTTTTTTATCTTTGATTTATTATTAAATTTATCGGTTGCTTTATCTGGGCATGCATTGGATAGACACTTATAATACTCCAATAAAGTGTGAAGTTGCAGTATTTCATGGCAAAAAATTATTTCCATTCCAATTTAGGAAACTCGGACGATTAAAAGCACTTTACAAGCACACAAAATTTTATTCGAAACAATTCTTTTTCCCAAATATTTTGAAGTATTTCTCTCAAGGCATCACCCCTTTATGTAGATAGCTCTCGTATAGCTATTTCTTAACCAAAACAAACAAATTTTTTCCCTTCTAACGAAAAAGTGACGATTAAACTTTATCTTTTTATGTAAGCAAATTATCAAATTTAAAATAGATTCCTTAGCTTTATTTATTTATTTACCAAAAATAAATAAATAACTAAATAACTAAATAAGAAGACTGATTCCACAATTGCTTAGAAATAATTAACTCCAGAATTACGAAATATGGTAGATAAAAAGGGAAATATCGATATCACAAGAAAAAAAAATTCAAGACATGAAATGGAGACGAAACAAGACATAAAACAAAGACAAATCAGTTGAGGCATATAAAGACACCTAATAAAGCAGAAAATTAATCATTTATGGGTTCATCTTTTTTACGTGTGTGTGTCCCACTGGGGGACATAGATCAAATACACCCAGGAAAATTTATTTATTTATTTAAACCTGGAAAGTTGCTTAATTTATTCTTCATCATTTCGAAGACGCAATGACGAAGAGTCTCCTTCTGTGTCCACCAATTCTTCCACGCAATGGTTTCTAAAAGTGATCTGCTCATTCTGGAAGGATCCAGAGAGTTAGAGGGGGAAAAAAAGCTCGCCAGTGGATCAGTTAATATTTTGGTACTGAAGAAGGAATACAGTAAAATATAATTTAAGGGAACCGAAGATCAAATTCGTAATCATGAAAAATTCATTAAAATGACATTTCATTATGCCTGAATTGTTACTGAAATCTTTGTGTCTCAGGAAACTTACGTTAAGTTTATTGTTATACGCCTGACTTATTCGTATTTCTTATCTACTGAAGGAGAACCATAAACACGTCTGCGTGAAAGAACTGTAAGTGGCTGCAATTTGTTATTTCTACAGTAAATCTGTGGTTCCGAAAGTCCTCTCGAAAGTCGTATAGCAGTTTCTAAGGGGATACCAATTATCACTACTTCCTTTTATAATGAGGATCTAAATCAGGGATTCACAACTTTTTTACGACTTTGACTTCCTTGAAAATTAAAGCGCATATTATTTTCCGCAAATCGGATATTTTATAAAAATAATATTCTTTAAAAATTAAATACAAATTTTAAAACAGAAATATTTTGATTAACCCCTAGTGGACGATTGAAATACTATTGACAACCCACCTGGATCTCATTGGTAAACCCTATTTAAATTTGGTAGGGAATCTTCGGGAGAAGCGCAAGTAACTCTAAATGATACGTTCGGTAATTTGAGCTGTCTTCTACCGACAAACAAACTGGAAAATGCATAAAGAGAAGGCGGTATTTCAAGGTTGTAAAACGCTGCAAAAGAAAACCAAACGTTAAATTCTGATAAGGTTTAGCATCAGCTTTTGGTACACTAGATTGCATGTTGTAATTGCAATATTTTATCCTACATGATGCTCTAGGCCTTAGCTCTAAACTGCAATCTAAAGCAACCTTGATGTGATAAACCAAAAACAACCCGAGAAGATCCTGACTATTGATCAAAAGAGACATAATCTAAAACTACCCTCATCAATCGACTGGAAGTGTTAGACATCAGAAAAGTTTAACTATAATGAAACACGCACAGAAAATCCGGAATATTGATGTATTCCTGAGAGCGCAGTCTAACTCCACTCACGCGAATATCTCGTTTTAGTGTGCACTAATTGCAGTCCTGAAAATCAAGAAACTTGACTGATGAAGTTCTTTGTAAACTACCCACGCTTCATACCAATATAGATATTTATGCCTGGAAGAATAGCACCTAAACAGACGAAACAATTCGTAAATGCACAACATGAAAATAAAAATTTCAAAGCGATCGTCGGGAGAATGCTGAAAGAAATTATAGCTTTAAATTAGATGATGATTTTAAAATTCCGTTTACGTATAATGGACGGCTTTCTGATCCACACTAGGGTGCATTTATTCTTTGCTAAGATTCTTGTATAATATATTGACCACTTCAGACCTGGATTTTGAACAGGGCAGATAAAGAATAAGTTAGTTGTGCTCGACTATACCTAACTGTTCGAAAATAAATAAATAAAATAAAGTTCTATAAAATTTTGATAATTTTAATAATTTAACAAAAAATTGTAAAAACAGTTTTAGAGGTTTTAAATTAGAGGCATTGCAAGAGCAAAAATAAGCTTCCATCAACATCTCAGAATTTCAGGAATTTTTCTTCTTGTGTTGCCTTACCCAAAGAAAGTACGAATCTGAAGTATTTTGCATTTCCCTCTTTTAATTTTGGAGTTATTGGGGGCCAAAGTACCCCAGAGAGTGACGTAGAAATAATTTAGAACCATTTTCGCCACTTTATTGTTTCGACCGTGACTGGCTCCGAGGTGCTTCAGAAATTTTTTTCTTTTTATCTGATAATATACCCTTAATATTAACATCTCAAATCGAAAATTCATTCTTAATTTAATCTTAAACTAATTCTTTAAATCTTAAATTCTAAACATTCTTGCTTTAAATCTTGGCACTGAAGTGATGTAGAAAAAAATTTTGTACAGTGCAGTTATACATCTATATAAATAAAATTAGACTTTTGTCTGTACATTTCTTGGAATTCAAAAATTTTGCGATTTCTATCCGTTTCAAGCACCCGGAAATCCGATGCGACCCTCAAAAAAAAGTTTGTCTGTCTGTCATTCTGTTATTCTGTCATTCTGTCCGTGACGCTTTTTTTGTTTAAGCATCACGCAAAACGACTGAAGCGAATGATATGAAATTGGGTGTCATGATAGGTGGTCACTCAACTTAAAACATAGGCGTTCAATTTTTTAAAAATTTTGATTGGATTTTGAGATTTTGTGAAAGTCCTTTCGAACTGCGTAAATTTGTGTTCGCTCATCCCGTAATAACTGCAAAGGTGAAAAAATGATATTTGGTGAAATGATAGGTGGTCACTCACCTTAAACTATAAGCATCTAATTAAAAAAAATCTATCAGATTTCGAGATTTTATGAAACTCGTTTAAAACTGAGTGAATCTTTGTTCCCGCATTACGTAATAGCGACTAAAGCGAATGATATGAAATTTGGTCTCACACGATAGATGGTTGCTCAACATAAACTATAGGAGTCCAATTTTTTAAACATTTTTATTAGATTTTGAGATTTTATGAAAATTCTTTCAAAATACGTTCAATGATGATTTCTTCAAACTTCACGTAATAACGACTAATACGAATGATACGAAATTTAGTGATATGATAGGTAGTTGCTAATCTTAATTTATAGGCGTTGAATTTTAAAAATATTTTGATTACATTTTGAGATTTTGCGAAAATCGTTTTAAAATGTTGAAAATTGTTCCAGTATCATGAAATAAAGACTGCAAGGAATGAAACGAATTTGGGTGACATGATAGGTTGTCACTCAACTTAAATTCTAGGCTTCCAATTTTTCAAAATGTTGATTAAATTTTGAGATTTTGCGAAAATTATTTCAGTATGTGTAAATATTCATTCGCGCATCACATAATTACGACTAAAGCGAATGAAATGATATTACTTAATTACTCTCTAACCTGTAATATTTTAACAATACATAAAAATTATAACTTCGCTTTCTTTACTTTGCCAACATACTACATTCATTCTGTGTACTCCTACAATGCTGACGAAAGTTCTTGCTTTTTGGAAATTTGCATACACTAACCTGTCGAGGACGGGTACTTCAGCTAGTCTTCCTATAAAGTGAATCCAGTGTTAGAATTTTTTGAAGGCCCCCCCCCCAGGCCCCTCGGTACGGCGCCTGAAACATGGTCCTTAACGCCGATTTATACAATTTCTAAGGATTGGTACAGTTGGCGCCTAGTTCCTACAGGAGCATTTGCTTGGAGATGTAGTATCAACCTAGTAGTTTCATATTATGAAAAAAAAATTTTGAAGGTACAACTATTTCCAAGAAAAATCCCGAAAAGTACCTCCTTATTTGGGACATTCCACTGACACGCACAGGGAATTTCGGCGTTATTTTTAGAAGTTTAATTGACTTTATCAATATTGAAAATTAAACTTATCCTGCATGTATCACAAATATATCCTCCATATATCACAAATAGTTCTTTTAGAGGGGCACTGATAAGAATTACATTACTCTGTATGGAGAGCTCTGTAACTACTGAACCGATTTGAAAGCTTTTTTTCACTGATAAAAAGCTACACTATTCCTGAGTATCATAGGCTACCTTTCATGCATGTACCATAAATAGCTCCTTTACAGGGACATTCAAAAGAATTTTAATACATTACGCTATATAGAAATCTTTGTAACTATTGAACTGATTCAAAAGATTTTTCCACTGAAATGAACACTATTCTTGAGTAACATAAGCTAAAATTCATGCATGTAGCATAATTTACAGGAACTCTCAAAATAATTCGTGAATAATGTCATAACTGTCTCCATTCGCCAAATGAGGGGGGGAAAATCCTATCTATATTTGTAAACTCTACCTATACCATGTCTTATACTTCATTATAAAAAAAAAAACGTAAATAATATTGTGAATAGAAGAAATTGCCACAAATCTACATCATTTATTTCTGACTTGTATACCATTTTACAACAAAATCGGCAAACATCATTTCAAACAAAAAGTAACATGTCAAATTATATATTCTCAGGTTATTTGCGTACTTTTATTATAGAGTTTATTGTATAGTTGATTGTGAGCTGTTTTGATATTTTTTACATTAGTAATGGTAAATGGAGTAACTGAAGTTTCAACTGCACCAAAAAATATCTTGTCTGCAGTAACTGTTTCTGCTCCATCTTATTGTGGCGTAGCCAAGTAAAAAAATCTGATCCAGGTACTGCGTGCAAATATTTGGTCGTAGCAGTCTCATCTTATTCTGAGAAAGCAATAACCCTTCCGATGTCAAATAACTTTTCATATTCCACTGCATAGTAAATATTCAGCTCAATATCAGAAACTTCGTACTTTTTTCACCAAAGGAAATTATATTTTAAAAACTGGAACAATGTAAAATGCTATTTAATATATATATATATATATATACATATATATATGTATGTATTTTTTTCTTGAGAACATGAATAAAACTTTTTTTTTCAGTATGTTTGACTTTTATGTGCAGGTGTGATTTTAATGTCGTTAACATTTTTGCATCTGCGACAATTAAAATGACTTTTTTATATCAGGACAAAATATTTTCATATTTATTAAACACTAGCTTCTACCGACGGCTTCGTCATCGACTGCTTTAGTATTAGGTTCAGAGAGAAATGAAACATGTTTGAATAACAAATAGGGAATTGATGACACTTGCGCTATAAACAAAAATCACTGCATTTAAATATTATTTACTTTCTGTTTATTTTAAATGAAGTATAAGACATGATGTATGTAGAGTTAATAAATTTAGATAGGATTTCTTTTTTCCTCATTTGGCGAATGGAGACAGTTATGACATTATTTACGAATTATTTTGAGTGCTCCTGTAAATTATGCTACATGCATGAATTTTATCTTATGTTACTCAGGAATAGTGTTGATTTCAGTGGAAAAATCTTTTGAATCAGTTCAGTAGTTACAGAGATGTCCATATAGCGTAGGTACTTACGTATTATCCCGGTGATCATTTCCGTAAAACTATTGTTGCGTCAGATATGCTGGTAAACTGTTGCCAATCGTATTCTGAACCATCAATAATTTCATGTGTCCCGGCATTTACCTTGGCGTAAAATCGCTCGTCTTGGCGGACCGACGGGGATAATACGTAAGTAACCAGCGTAAAATACTAGAATTCTTTTGAATGTCCCTGTAAAAGAACTATTTATGGTACATGAATTAAAGGTAGCCTATAATACTCCGGAATGGTGTAGCTTTCTATCAGTGAAAAAAGTTTTCAAATCGGTTCTGTCGTTACAGAGATCCCCATTCAGCGTAATGTAGTTCTTACGAGTGCCCCTGTAAAAGAACTATTTTTGATATACGGAGGATATATTTGTGATACATGCAGGGTAAGTTTAATTTTCAATATTGCTATAGTCGATTAAACTTCTAAAAGTAACGCCGGAATGCACCTTTCGTGTCAGCGGAATGTCCCAAATAGGGAGGTACTTTTTGGGATTTTTCTTGGTAACAGTTGTACCTACAAAAATGTTTTTCACATTATGAAACTACTAGGTTGATACTACATCTCTATGCCAATAGTTCTCATGTGGGAAGTCGGCGCCAACTGTATGAGTCCTTCGACATTGCATAAATTAGCGTTAAGGACCATGTTTGGGGCGCCGTACCGAGGGGCCCTGAGGGCAGATTGGTTTCACTTTTTATGGAGCTGTACAACTGCACTGGGCAAAATTTTTTTCTATATCACTTCAGAGCCAAGATTTAAAGAGAACTGCACTTAAGAACTGCACTTTTTATGAAATTGGGAGGATTTGGGGGGGGGGGGGGCTCTGACTATTTTCGAATGAATTTTCAATTTGAGATGCTAATATTAAGGGTATATTATCAGATGAAAAGAAAAATTTCTCTGAAGCACCTCGGAGCCAGTCACAGTGGAGACAATAAAATGGCAAAATGGCCCTAAATTACTTCTACATCAGTCCTCTGATGTACTATAACTCCAAAACTAAAAGAGTAAATCAAAAATACTTCAAATTTGTTCTTTCCTTCGGTAAGGCAACACAAAAAAAAAAAAAAAAAAATCATGAAATTCTGAGATGGTGATGGAAACCCCCTGCCTGATTTGTCCGTTCAATGCCTCTTAATTAAAATGAAAATATTGTTGAAACATTATTTTAATGACTGTGCCATTTTATTTCTCACCCCCTTTATTGAAATTTGTCCGAAAAATGTGTCCCAAAAAAGTGACATAAAAATATGCGACATAATTTTACATATATTTAAATACTATTAGTTCACAACAGCTTTAATCTATTGTTACAATATTTCGTTAGCTGTAGAATATGCATCACATGTATTTTTCTACAAATAGGTTACAATCATAAAAATTTCAACATAGGGTTACCAGGCGAAATACACGAGAGATAAAATGACTTAGTCAATTAATATCGTTTTAATATGGCAATAATGAAACTAAAAAGTTAGGGGGGGTTCAGGGGAGTCTCCCCCTGACGAGGCTCGAACAGCTGAGTTTTTTATATTTGTATTTGAAATCTTTTAAGAGTATTTATTTATGTTTGTGTGAAGTAATAATAATAATAATAATTTGCACTCTTAACAAACAGAAGTATCTAATCTAATGATCATCCAAATTGAATCTGCTTTGAGTTTCTTTCAGTCATGGGGATTAGTCTTTCAGATCAAGCTATTCTTTGAAAACGATAAAGTTTCACCAGTTTCGAATATGAAACACAATAAATTAATTTTATTGTCTGGAGAATTTGTAGTTAGTTCACATCTCTTTTTGCCTCTTGGTTTTTCCCCTTCTACACAACAGTTGATTCAACATCATTTTTAGACATTATTTTTTTGAGCATCGAAATCTGGGCTGACATTACTCAATGAGAGCAGTTCATTTTCAGAATTCCTAAAATAAACATTTCTAACACCTGAATCATCCACCTTAATCACTCAACTACTATTTTTAGAAAAAGCAATTTATTTAGGACAACGACTGAATGATAAAAATGAACTTCAATATGTAATTTGGAATAAATTGAAAATACATACTTAAGTACTTTGATTAAAATATCTAAATATTCAAAGTGTGCATGTAACTTATTATTCTCTTCGATTTAGTAAAAATATCATTAACTTGTTAAACATTGATTTTTGTTTCACTAGAATCTGGAGTACTGATTATATGTACAAATATAAAAATATAAGTAAAAAAAGACATGTTTATCAAGTTTTTATATTAAGAGAAGTTGCAGTCTGAAACACTTATTGCAACCTGCAAATTCATAAATCACGGATCGACGGAAGTATTTAAAAAATTCCTTAAACATTACTTTTTTAAAATCTAAAATAGAAATATTTAACTTCCAAACGCTTGAGATGCTAAATTAAATTATAAAGATAACCACCCATAAATTAAGTATCATCGCTATTTTACTATAGACATCTTACTTGAGTACTTACACGCTACTATATGAGATTGAAAGAAATATATTAACGCCTCAAGGTTTTATAATTCATATATTATTTTCAATGTTTGAGCTTGAAACTTCCATTAAGAATTATTTTACACCCTAATCGATCTTTAAATGAAGGCTTGATTGTTATTACTATTATTCTTTACTTATATTTGTTTAATTCTTTTAGACTAGAAATTCTTTTAGACGAATAATGCTACCCTTGTTATTATGTGACGGAACAGATTATGCCGTAGTGCACTTTGAATGCCAGAATCCCAGGTAAATTGGGAACAACATAACTAGTGTACATACTCTCTCCGATCCAAGACAAACAGGAGTGAGAAATAAAGCCTGAAAATTATTTATTTAATTTTTTTTTCTTCTAAATTATTTGGAAATATCAATGTTGAAATCAGCGTGACTGACAATTTGTAAGAAATCAGAAGCATGCTACAACAGTTTCTTCTTTAAAAGTAAAACTAGAAGATAACCATCAAAATTTGACGATAAGCAGTTTGATCCTTCTAACCTACAGATAATTAAGGGGGGAAAATAAGTCATACAAATGTATAATGATAATTCACCACCACCTTCTTTAAAAAAAATTTATTGATGAATAATTAAATGTGTGTGCTTGTGTATTTGATTTTTATTTCGTTCGTCACTGCACGTATTTATTCCCCCCACCCCATCTACAAAAAGTTAGTTTTCATTGCGTTTTATTATTTTCATAGTTAATAAATATTAAATAACGCTTAGGTTTTTCTCAAAAGAGGAAGAAAGAAAAATTTTTAAATGAACTCTTAAGTCTCCAACCAGGTAAAGCCGTAAAGCTCTATCTCTGAAGCAATACCATCAAATTTAAAAGTTAACCTTTTTTAGTGCACGTCAAGTGTTTTATAATTGAGAAAAAGGAGAGGGTGTGGAAAATCGATTTCCATACATGGTTAAAACATTAAAAAATAAAAAATTCCAGAAAAAGTATAAATAAGGTTTAAGGTTGATTCTAGAAACGGATGCAGTTCAATAACGTGGAATTTCAGAGCGTTAGTCCTATGAAAAATCTCACGACATATGCTTTCCCATTTTACAAAAATAAGCCATATATATATTGCATGGACAATAACTACGAAATATTTTTCTAAAATTCAAGCAAAAAAAAAAGGGTACAAAACTGAAATTAATATTTTGAAGAATCGAAAGATTGTCTAATGATGCAAAGGGCGGAGATGACTGAGCACTTGTCCGGTGGATACGAGTTGACATTAGAGATGAGACGGGCTCAGCCCGAGCCCGAAAGCCCGATCCCGAGCCCGGGCCCGACTCGGGCTTGGGCTCTGTAATTCACGATTGCGTTCGGGCTCGGGCGGGCTCGGACTCGTGAAAAATTTCTCCTTTGTTGAACATACTCCTTGAAACAGATTTTAAAAAGTGATTCATGGGATAAATAGACGTACTTATTTCAAAAAATAGCGGCACGGGGGACTAGAAGGTGTGTGAAGCTCCAAAAATTATTGTATCCTATTAATGAAGTAGTTAATTTTATTTGTCTTTAGCTGAAATTTCGGGCTCGGGCTCCAACTTTAATAATATTGCTCGGGCTCGGGCGGGCTCGGATTAAAAGTCTTCGGGCTCGGGCTTCAAAAAATGAGCCCGAACTCATCTCTAGTTGACATGTGTGAAAAAGAGAAAGATTTTTTTTAAACGAAACATTTAAAAAACTGTTAACAAGTACGCAATTTTGGCTCAGTGCGGACAGTACGCTGAGATTCTGACCTCGATATCGGGATTTGATCGCAGAGAGTTTATTTTCAATAAATATCAGACATATGGTTAGCGTGCATGACTGCGAATCGAGCATTTAAGGTTCAAATCCAATGAAACTGTTTCTTCCTTTTGGGGGCAGCAATAGCCCTGTTGGCAGTGTGTCGAAATCTAAGTTAAGGGATACGGGTTTGAATAACGGCTGATCAAATACTATCGTGTATAGTCGGCTAACTCGTACGTTAAATATGTGGGACCACATGTTGTTTTGCTGGGTAGGTCGACAGGTGCGAGAAAAGTGCGCATCCGGAATGGTCCCGTTTACGGCGATGCTGTAAATTGTGGAAAATGGCTAATTTTTCTACACTCCAGAGGACCTATCGAGAATTATATTCATAGCTTCAGAGAGAGAGAGAACAGCCCGGTACAGTTAAACTGTCAGTGTTTGCCGATAAAGTAAAATAAAATATCGAAAGAAGTAAATAAGTAGTGCTGAGTATTACAGGAGTGCAAAGCTTCAGTTCAACGGTTGATAGAAACACTAAAATTCGAAAAACATAATAATGGAACAAGTTAAGTAAATAGATAATAATTATAATTATTATTATTATAAAAATGAATAATAAGTGATATATATATATATATATATATATATATATATATATATATATATGATGGGGTTGGTTGTTGGTTATTAAAAAAAAAAAACACAATGTAGAATTGTTGATCACTGATACATTTTCTTTTTGAGAGAGATATATTTATATATTTTTTCTCTACTGTACCATATATAAGCCTTATTAAGTGAAATGTTACTTATACTGCATACAACACTATCAGAACTAATAACAATTAATATTTGAGTAAATTATTTTTATTATAATTATTATGATAATTAATGTTAATTACAATATTTTTCCCCAACTCTTTTTTACACTCTTTCCTTAGTACTTCCTAGCTATTAAAGCTCGTACTAAGTTGCTCATGGGTTAGCTATACTCCATTTTTTTTATATATTTACTATTACTATAATTATTATTCTTTAATATTATTCTTATTTCCCCGTCCCCTTCCATTTACTGAATTTCTTAATAAATTTACATAGTTTTGGCAGAATTTTGTCTGTTTTTATTTCTCATACTTTTTCTCCTTGGCTCTAGCTGTTTCTATTTTTATTTTTGTCGATTAGTTTTCTCGGTTGGCAACGATTTCTAGTCTTGTCAGTTCTTCCTCCTCCATGTTTGGTTGGCATTCATGCTGTTTTTTTCTTATAGCTATGGTCGTACCCCCAGGTCACGTAAAGCGACTTTTTTTGTCAGGTGACCTGCAGAAACCTAGCTATTTTTGTTTTTCTTTAAATTGAAATGTGAGTACGGTGGTACTTGATAATGGAGTACTCGATTTCAATTTTACTATCCATCTCCACTTCATTGCATGGGATCGAACAATTAGGCTTATGCCCATGTGATCTTGCTTGGCTTGTCCTCCTACTTCTCTGTGGCTTTAACAACTCTGTTTTATACAATTTCTTGCCTCTGGATTGTCAATATTTTACTTCATGTTTTCTGTTTTTCAGTACTTTTTTGTCATCATGTGCTACTACTTAATGTTTTACTAGGGATTCCATAATACGTAAGTTTAGCTATTTTATATTATAAATAAATATATATATATATATATATATATAGGGGTAACGGGCCCAAAAGGGTGGTAACGGGCTTTAATTCTTTATCTATTAGAGATAAGTGGGTAATGTAAATTGAAAAATATTTCAATATAAGGTCGGAAAAAGATTACGCTACAAAAAAACTCCTATTGTTAATTTTCAGAAAGTTACGCTTTTTAAATTTGTATCGTACGACGCAATTCCCAATTAGTAAAATGTGGCCCATATAATAAAGAGGTGACAAATAAAATTTGAGAATTCTACATTAAAATGTGTCAGAGATATGAAGTTAATATAACGCTGACTTAAACCACTTTTCAGTGGCTCTCGAAGGGAAAAAAATCACGTCGAATGATCGCATTTAAGGGGTCGTACAGAAATTACGAAAGAAAATCCTTTTTTTCC
The DNA here is from genome assembly GCA_038373885.1 of Cheiracanthium punctorium. Taxonomy (NCBI): domain Eukaryota; kingdom Metazoa; phylum Arthropoda; class Arachnida; order Araneae; family Cheiracanthiidae; genus Cheiracanthium; species Cheiracanthium punctorium. The sequence continues at coordinate 1,386,327 of JAWZYV010014119.1, forward strand.
ACTCTAGAAATAAATGTTTCCATTCAAAATCATGTATAGTCCCCGATCATCTTTCTTTAAAGATATCTCTGCAACTTTGTATGATAAAGGCTAAAATTTTGAGCATCACCTCATTAGTCTAGGGGCATATTTTACTAATTGGGAATTTTTTATATGCGGGTATAAGAATAAAGCCCCTTCTTGGTACACCCTGTATATACACCCATTAAGATTTCACGTCACAATATTAGGAAAAGACTAACTTATTTGAGGATAATATTCTCATCAAATCTCAAAATTTCTCTAAGTTGTTATCTTAAGTCTTCTCTACTAAATTAGCAGAAACAATGCTATTAAAAATTTCAGTTATATTTGGTTTTTAAAGTTAATATCAATCGAGGTCATGAATAATAAGTAGACCGAGATATATAGATTAGCCGGATCCAGGATCGACATTCATGTATGTCATAATACAAACTTTTGAGAGCAATTTAAATTACATTCAGCATCCTTATAATGAAGCCAGCTAAATAATACCGCAATTTTTTCTGTTTTTTATTACGCTGAGTTCAAGAATACCAAGTATTTTTCCCTCTATCGTGTAAGGTTTTTTTTTTTTTTTTTTTTTTTTTTTTTAAAACGAATTGACGGATCTTGCAGTTAAAAAAAATTCAAGAAACATTTAAAAGGAAGCTTTACCTTTTTACTTCCTTGTGCGAAGTAGAGGAGGTGTTGTGATCACGAAAAATTTAGGTATTCATATTTTGACAGGCATGTCCATTTTGAAGATCCTTGACAAGATTTTGCGTGGTATCTGAACCTGTGGCGGATCCTAGGAGGAGCAGAGGGGGCGCCCGCTCCGGGCGGCAAATTTCTAGGGACAGCAAATTCCCTATCGTTGACTTAATTTAAAGAGATTAAAATGACATTTTTATCTTTATATCGAGCATACAGAAATTCAAGCAGTTTTTTAAATAACTATTTTACTTTTCGTTTACATTATCATGTTTTTCCTTCCTTTAGCTTTCAAAACTTTTATATATATATATATAATCATTTTACCCTCCCTGCAGCTACGTTTTTATTCTAAAATTAAAGACTAAAAAATTTGAAAAAAGAACCCCCTGGTCTTGGCTAAATATTACGAGAGATAATAATTTTACTTGTACTTGTAATGAATTTACATTTTTATTTACCACTTACAACGCTTTCTTTCTGCGTTTAATTTTTGAAAATTCCTTTATCACCTCGTCGAAATCAATTTTTTTAAAAATTTCATCTGTTCTCATCTATTGACAATGAGACTGAACTGATCATTATTCACTTCACTAACCTGATTTAAACGAACAGGCGGAACAGGTTTGCTGAAAAGACAGAGTATGTCCATCTCTACTGACAAATGACATTTTGGACGTGGACGCAGTTCGCAGTGCTATCAACTGCCAACTTAAATTTGATAGTCTCAGTGACGGATAAAAAAAACTGTTAAATTTTCCCGATTTAAAATCGTTGTGTTGTTGTGTTGTGTGATTAAGGCCGATTAGCTACGCATGGGCTCTAGGCCTATCGGTGAGGTGCCCTCCGTGGGGGTCTTTCTAAGGGGTACTAACCCGTATTTACGCTAAGTTTCGGAGAGAACTACGGAAAACTCCGAACGGTTAGGTCGACGAGGCGATTTGAAGCTTGATTTGCAGTCAGTTTTCTAGGTGTGGGTATTTGCAATTTGGGGGCCCAGCGTAATTTCGGAGTCACAGGCGGCCGCCTCTGACGCCTGGTAAACACGTCACTGATTGTAACATCTAGTTGTGCATCTGCCTTTTTGACTGCAGTCCATTAATCAGTTTATTTACGGCGTCACCCAAAAGACTTGATACATTATTTTTTATGGGCAGTCATTGTTTTAACTGCATTTCGGAGTCATTCATCTATTTCAAAGGCAGTTTTACTCTATTTTAACATTTTAGTTCAAATTGTTGAATCAATAAATGTATGAATATTTTACGTTAATGAAAACGAACATTTTAGCAATTTTGTATAAAAAAATGAAGTATCGTATCTTGTTTTCAGATGAAATAAGTTTAAATGAAGTGCATCAAAAAATGCATCTAATTTAATAAATGTACAGGGGAGGCATGTGGTGCTCTCACCAGATTCATTCATCAGCTTGTTTAATTTTTGTTTTGCGTTATTCACAACTCTTTAAAAAATTGTAAGAACTGCAGAGAACTTTTTCTTTCTGTATGGATTTTTTCCATTACTTGCAACCGCTCTATATAAAGCATTCAGTATACTGCTGACATTGCTCGAGCCCTGATTAAGCACAAATTTGTTGTCTTTTAAATCAAGTTTCAATGTATATTAAAATAGCTGCCTTTAAAAAAATTAGTGCATTTATGACTAAAATTTATAAATTGCCGATTGCTCAATGCTCCGTTTATGTTAAATCTCTACAGGGCAAAATTCATGAGCAAAACAGCTCTCAGAAACCTGTTGCTCCCTAACGTAGGGATGGGGAAATGGCGGCCCGCGGGCCAAATCCGGCACGCTAAATTGACCACTGAAAAAGTTAATTTTTATGCTAGCCTACTAAATCACTCGGAAAACGTGTTCAACAGAAGATGTCAAGATTTAAAAAAAAAGAAGGTGACTTACAAATATTTTCTTCGGCATCCGCTGTAAATTACGAGAAGATTCAAGCCGAACTTTAAATAATTGAACTACAATGTAACGATTCACTAAAGTTGCTGTTTTACAGTTCATCAAAGCTTGATTTCTACAAAAGTTTACCGAAGTCTCGATTCCCCAATCTGATAAAACATGCCGAGAAAATAATCTCAATGTTTGGGTCTTCATACATCTGCGAACAGGTGTTTTCAATAATCAATATCCGTAAAAGCAAATAGAGGAATAAGATAACAGATGAAAATCTTGAGAGCGTTTTACGAATTACTTCTAGTAACTTGGAGCCAAAATTCAACGACGAGATGATTAAAGAACAGTCAAAATTTCATTTCATTCCTCACACGGGCCCAGTACGTCAACAAACAATAAATTAAAAATAAATCTATTTGGCCCACCTAAATATTTTAATTATTTTATATGGCCCTTCCCTAAATCTATTTCCCCATCCCTGCTCTAACGTGTCACATCCTGGCTGCGAATTCGTGATTATCGAATCAATACATTTGTCGCTTGAAAGCAAATGGTAGAAGCAAGTGTTTACTAATATTAACGTGAGCAAATAATCAGAGGAACACTCTCGCCGAAAACGATAAATTTGTAAAAAAAAAACATTAATTTAGACGAGGAAAAAAAATACTTCCTAAAGATAACACACTCGATATTGATTTAGCAGTAAAGCTACAAAATGTTTGCTTTAGACAATAATGCGAATGTCTTAGACTTTGTGTGAAACTACTAACAGCTCAAAATTTTTAAGGCAAACACTGAGCCTTGAAATAATGGTTTCGCGATGTCACAAGTAATACAGAAATGTGCACTTCGGAGAGTAGATTACTCTCCCTAAGGATGGTACATAACAGAAAAGCTTCATCCAGTCTGTTTTTAGGGAGATAACTGTCCGCTGTGTCGCCACATGATTACAATCCAAACAGAAGAGGAAACTACTGGTAGAGTGAAAGTAAGGCAAACCTAACCAGTTCAGACATAAACAAGATAAGTCCAATGGGATTTTAAAAGGCGCTTTGTCCTTCAAGTTCCTACTACTGTTTGTTTTTTTTTTCTTTTCACGTGAAAATGCCGTGTTTACTCGCGTAATAATTGCACTATTACTCGCATAATAATTGCATGGTGAAAATCTAGGTGCGACTGTTATGCGGGGAAATTTTACTACATGATATTATAAGCATTTTTTTCTGCTTCAAAACGGGGGGGGGGTGCGACTATTATGCGAGGGCGACCATTATTACACGGTAACCATCACCAGTTACACCTCTGCATAGATGAACTGTGCTATAAAAATAATAGATGTAGTGAATTAGGGATTGCAATCCGGAAAACTAGATCCGGCAATCCGGCGGATCCAGTATCATTCAGACATGAAAATCTTCCGCCTTTCGGCGGATCCCCCCCCCCTTTTTATTCGGCAGACCTCCGCTTTCCGAAAATGTTTTAAAACCTTTCAAAAAATGTTTTCAAAACTTCAAAAAAAAAAAAAAAGTGATTACCGAACCTAAAGCAAAACATGCCCTAAATCGACGACGTACTTAGCGGAACCAACATAGCCGAGAAAATTTGATTAAGGAAAAAGGTGGTGTGGGGAGGGGGGTTGCGAACAGGAAAGCAATACTAGGCGAAATTTCGATTTGTTTAGCGGCTTCTCCATAGAAATGAATTCGCGAAATTGCTATCTTTCACCGCCAAAAAGAGGACGATAATGCGCGCCTGGGATGTACGTTTTCACTGCATCTCGCACCGTTTCTAGCGTGATGTATACTGATTTCCTCAGTTCGTAAATTCAAAACTTAGTTCAGAGGGTCAAATTCTTCTTTTAAATTCACGAAGTTTCGAAAGGCATATGCTACGTAATTATGTACTTGGGGAACTACTACACAACAATAATTATCTATCAAGACCTTTCGCCACTGGAAAACCGGTGTCGGTGAGCTATTGTTGCTCGCGACGTGTTTTATTGCTGTTTTGCGCCCTTGATGAATCTATATATTTTTTCCACGGACACTTAACAGCTTAACTGACACTTCTATTGTGGATTATTGAGAAAATGGCAGATGTTAGCGAATATGTTAGAAAATGTGGATTGAAAACGAAATGTTTGCGATCATTTTCGGATCCAAAAATTTTTGCTTGGTTCGAGAACTTCCAGACATTTTATTTATGCAAAGCTAGTTTTTTTTTTTTTTTTAATAAAGCAAACTGACGGTCTGCATAACAAATAAAACTTGTTATAAACTTGTATAAAAGTGCAGTTTTTAGTAATGGTATTTAAAATATAAATCTTATATTCTTTTAGGTCTTCAACATGCAAAGAAAGTAAAATAATTTATGGTAGTTTAAATTTACTTATTTCTTATATAAATAAATTATTATTAATAATAATTAAACAGAATAGTGTATTAGTTCCAATAAATAAATACTTCGATATTTATAGCTATTTAAACGTACACATCTTTATTTTCTGCTGAATAAAAGAATAATGCTTTTTTTTTAATGTGAGTTATTGTTCAAAAATCTGTAAGAAAAAGAAAATCACAAATTTCCCAGTTTTGGTTATTTTTTGCATTTTCTTTTTTAAACAGTTACGTGGATTTTACTTAAAAATATGTACCGTTACTTCGTGAAAAGTGAACTAATTGTAAGACCATGGAAGGATTAAAGGGGATGGGGGAGGGGAGCGATTACCCCTCCGCTAGAGAAAAAAGAAATTCTATTTTACTTCCATAAAATAGAAAAATTTCAACTACCCGCCCATAAAATTGCATTAATCCGTCTCTGGGCAAGACGTATCGCCCCCTTAAATAAATAAAAAGATTACTTTTATTAATCATTTATTAAAATGTACATAACCAAGCAAAAAAAAAAAAAAAAAAAAAAAAAAAAAGAAAAGATCATTACTAATTCTCATGGGTCAAGCCACATAATACTTAATTTTAAACAACATTCAATTGATACTCTCTCTGGGTTAAAAGTAACGAAATATAAAATTTAAAAATGCTCTTTATTAAAAATTCACACGCGCAATTGAAAGAAAAAGAAAGAAAGAAATTTAGGCGACACAAGTCAGGTTTTGAGGTCTCAGCAGAATTCTCTCCCTTGCTTCACTAGCCAGCTCGCCGAGTAAAGACAAAACAATAACAAGCTTCCGCCCGGCGTCGGCTGACGGTACCTCGGTTTGTGAAGGTCCGCTTTCCCCCGTATTACATAAATTATTTTTTAAATAAAGCACATTCAAAATTTGGTTCTTCTGTAAATCGGACTGAAAACTTTTAAATTGGTTTCACGAAGTTTGTCCGCACCTGTAACTGCGTCGATGTTTTAAATGACACAATGGGAAAAAAAAATTCAAATACTCCCTGCATGCCGACGTGCCGTGACTTGAAGTGCATCTATGTGCTTTATTTTCTAAGGAAATAAATTCGTTTACATCGGCATCATTGGAGCTTGCGCGCTAACTACCGATCAAAAGAAAGACCAATATACTAAATTTTTTTGCATAAGAAATTTATTTCAGCCAGATAGTCCACATCCTGGAAAAAAATCCCTTTTTAACATGCATAGTCCGCGGACTATACGAACGAAATTATGGTAACTATCCCCGATCTCCGGGTTCCATATCTGCCTACTGAACTCAATCCTTTTGCATCCCTTTGGTAAATGAATGTTTAAAATCTTGTTTTTAAAGTTGGAATTTTTAATATTGTATTGTTAAATTAAAATGTAAGGCATTTTAGTAACTCAACTCAACAGAAAAGTATTATTTTCCCCATAATATGTTTATTGATTTCTATATCATTTTCCCTTCAATTTTAAAATCAGGAGAATCGATATTTCTTTTATTCTCATGTGCCGGTTTTTCTTTTGTAATTATTTTTACAGTTAATTTTAAAAAGCATAATCTTGTGAATTGGTATTTTGCGGCTAGATATAGGAAGGAGCAGAACATATGTCCGTGTCATAAGTTCCACTTCTGTGTGCTGATGTGCTGCAAGACTGCAAAGATTCTAAAATTTTGCCTGAAAAAATATTTAGACATTTATTTAAGAATTATTCTTTTTCCAATAAAACAAGAAAACTTCACTTTTATTCTATCATTTGAATGCTTATTTTAGAAAATGCCAATGCCATATGTATAATTTTTCATTCCATTTCTGATTTAAAAAAAAAACAAAAAACAAAAAAATACGTCTTAAAATAAATTTTTTTTCAGAATCAATTTTTTATTTTATTTTTATATCAAGAGAATAGTCTGAAATTTGGATGTGGGACTTATGATTTGTTTTGATCTTTGATTTTACGATAATCATTTTAAATAATTATAGCCTGTTCTCTTTTAATAAATATTGTATATCTAAAACTGATTATTAAACATTTACATTTATTATCCTGTAGTTATTTTCTACAGGATAACAGTCAATTTGTTTGTGGTTGAAATTTAAATGGTAAGAATTGTTTAGTACATCATGTAATTTAACAGTGGTTGAATTTAAGTTCACACAGTATTCCCTGTTTGCATTATCAACCTTGTTATATATGCCTGAAAATACGTGCACGTAAATTTTTCAATTTTTGCTGGAAAATATATCTATGTGTATTTCCTCTTCGGCTGTTTTCATGCCTGTCATTAGACGTCTACCGGATCCGGTACCAGTTTACCGGATCCAGTGAACAAAGGAAATAAATGACTACCCATGAAACGAAAAAAGGAAATGTCTACCTATGAAAATGAAGGCATTCGACGATAATGCTTGCCTTATATTGACGACTATTTGTTGACAATAAAGTGTAGAAGCTGAAAGGACCTTTTCAGACGCTGGTTATACTATACTTGTAACTCAAGTCGATTGGCAGATGACATGATTAACACTATTTGTTTCCTACGATCATTTTTTTTAAAGCAAACTTGATTTTTTATAATCGCTATAGCCAAAATAATTATTTAAAGTAAGTTTATTGAAAACATTCGATATTGTGATAATTGTACCATTCATTAAACAGATCTATGAAACCTGTCACCATTATCATAAGACTCCTTAACGTGACAAAATCACATAATTATTGTGAACTCAGTTGATTTAGATTTAGGTAATATAAAATAATTACATAATGTAATGTAAATTATAAGATAATTTTCATTGATGTCATTTTCGAGGTCTGTTAAGACTGAACTTAAACTATCATTACTAAATATTATATTCATAAATATAAATATAATATTTATAATGAAACATAACTATAAATATATTATTAAATAGTATATAATAACACAAATGCTACTTCATTGCTATCCATTGTTTTGTTTTGATTACAAATAAAGTTTTGATACTATTATTATATTTTTGCTATAATATATAATAATATAAAATACAGGGTGTATCACAATTCCCTCCCGGGATTGGAAGGCCTATAATATATATATATATATATATATATATATATATATATATATATATTACCAATACAATAACAAAGTTGACTTTATTGGAGAAAGAAATGTTACAAGTTTTATTTCACAGAAGTCCAATATGTGAACCTTTCGTGACAGCGACGAATTAATGCAATTTTGTCGGGGAGGGGGGCGCAGGGCAGTTAGTTAGAAAATTGACGCGTACATCCATTTTATGGAAGTAAAATAGGATCTTTTACATTAATTTTTTTTTCTGAATTGGGGCGGTCGCCCCTCCGCCCTCCCCTGTAATCCGTCCTTGTTTCGTGATGCTGATAATTCGACAAACTAACTATTCTCCCCCCCCCCACCCCCGTCAAAATTGCATTAATCCGTCGCTGTCAGGAAAGGTTCACATATTGGACTTTTGTGAAATAAAACTTGTAAACTTCCATATTTGGGAGGGTATTGTCATGCATTCTGGATAATTATAACCTAGATCTATAAGTCTTATATAATATGAATATTAACGTTTAATTTGTTATTTTAGAGACTAGATTTTCATTTTTGAATTTATTCATAACTGTTGCTTGATTGTAATAGAGCTGATAATTATATAAAGTTCATTTCTTAAGAAATAAACGGTCTTTTTTTTTAAAACTTTATGATACACTCACTTCAACATATTTTATACAGTTAGTTTTGGAACGAAAGTGAAATCGTTTTGATGTGGCCAAATCCGACCGGATTGATGAGGATCGGTCCGGATCCGGCCGGATTGCAATCTCTATACTGTATATTTTGTAGCTTTCATCTTCAACAAATCTGTCCAGGTCTGATGTCCAAAAGAATAAGTAACAATTGAAAATAACCACTAGCTATACTGTTTTAATCCTCATTATATTCCTTATCGTCCAACAAATTGAAATTCCAACTAGAAATGAGTGCGAGACGAGACGAGAGAAAGCTTTGCAGTTGGTTTTCGAGACAAGGCGGCCTTTTTTCGCGCCTCACACCCATACTCATTGTAATTAGGAAAAATTCTTGTATGTACCATTGCACCGATAATCATTTAAGGGGTACAGTAGTTCTTGACTGCTATTATCCTTCATTTTTAAACGTTTCTGGAAAAAAAAGGTTTAAAGTGAGTTTACTAGCGTCCTGTTTTATGGACATTAGTAGACGAGTTTGCAACAAGAATGAGTGATAAGAAAAATGTCGATTCTTCTGTAAAACTACTTGACAACAGGAGCAATGACTATCTTTGCTAAGTCTTTCTAATTTATTAGGTTTTTAGAGTTTTTAACAGTTTTCTTCTGTTGGCTAACAAGCAAGCTTATCTACTACGTTCACACTGTAGCATTGACATTTAAGGTATTGATAGACAGTTTTTTGAATTTGCTTCCAGTATAACCAGTCAAGTTAACGGCTATAATGAAGCTATACCAAACTCTATCACAAAATATTTGAAAAAGGAGCAGAGTGTGGATTAGCATGAAAAAATACACATTGAAATTGATTTAACTAAATAAAGCTAAGCAGCATGAAATCAAAGTCCTTTTTATAAGTTGAAGCTCCACTTGTCCTTCCGAGTTTACTTCGTCCATTAGGTGTCATAAAATTGGTGTAACTATTATCGTATTAATTTATGGAGTTACAGGAGCCAACAGAAGTATAGAGGTTGCACGTCTACCAGTGATACACTATATTATTTTTTATTTATTTATTTAAGAGTTGGGAAAGTGGGGGGGGGGGGTCCCAACTTTCATCCTAGAGTGATCAAAGGATTTGGCATGTGTGAAACGTTAGTAGTTTTTATGCTGAGTTAATATTATGGAATTCTTCCCTTTGACCTCCCAATGACCAATAGAAACTGATGAAAAGCTTCAAAAAACTGTTATATGAGATGAGGTGTGCCTCAACTTAGTTTTGAACTTTTTATTAGAAGTGGCGTAGCACCGAGTGATTTGCATCTTTTCACCGAACTAAAAAAGTGCATGAGTCCAAAGCCTCCAATGAGGACCTGCAAAATAGGTCATCTCGCATCACTGGTGGCAACATTCTTTCAAAAAGGGACAAAAAAGTTAATTTACCGATCGATAAAACAAATGCCTGGATATTCATAGCGGTTACGCCAAAAAATAACCACTATTTATAGCAAATTCATTTTTTTCTTTATTCATTTTTTTAATAGTACATTAGGTATTTAAAAAAGACATAACATGCTAAACGGTAAGGCGGTAAATTTAAAGGTGGTACATTTTAAAGAGAACCGTTTTGAAACTGAAATTAAAAATATGAAAGCAAAAGAAAAAAAAAAAAAAAACCTTTTTACTTGAGTCTAAATTTGTACCTGCGTACCTGATTTACTTTAAAATTGATTGTTTTATTTCACAGTAATGGGGTTATGCAGGCAAGCATATAAAAATTCAGCAGAAGAAAAAAATTGCAAAAGCTTCGAAAAAGCAGAATCCCGATTTCCCTACAACTTCTCACTATCCTCGGCTATCACACAGTCTTTATTCACTGAATTCTACAATGAACTACTTTTATACTTGTTGAAATACGTATCACAGTCGACAGTCCCAAATCAGTTTTCGCTAGCTGCGGGAACCAGTTGTTGGGACGTTTTGACGAAACCGATCCCGACTGTACTATAATCGGTTGTTATTTTTGTATATTTGCAGGCGGGATGGATAAATCAGAGGTAGGGGGAGAGCTTGCATCCCAAACAATCTATCCCCTTCCTCTGTATAGAATTTTTAGGGATGTTGCTTGAATTCGTCGACACAATGGAGTGGAAACTGTGCATTCTTCACGTAAAAGCTTTGGTTGCGCCTTTCTGGTGCACAAGAATGGAGAACGCGCCCACCAGATGGTCCCTAATGTCTGGACTTATAAAATATGATTTGGCGACAGTTTGGGCCTTACTTTTTGGCGAATATCTTCCGCCAGGGAATTGAAGAAATGAATTTCATTCTTATTGGAAAAATTTCGTCAGTGACTCAGAGGGAAAAAAAAAGAAGAATGTTTTATTATCTTAAGTTGTAAAACACATACTTACAAGATTCTCTGACTGAGATATTTTTTTCTGAAAAACTCATAAATGTAGTATTTGTGAGAGTGTCTGCTAGAGGAAAGATTGTGAAGACACAATCTGATTTTATTACAGGATTGCTGATGTAATTTGCAAACTATTCTGATGTAGTACTGCCAGAAATATTTTTTTCAAAGTCGGTTCATACTTTACTTCTTCTCTCTCCCAACCCCACCCACCCACCCCTTAGGACAAAATATTCAAGTAAACTTCAAAATCTTTGTTCGCTGCTATCGATGACCTAAGATACAAAGAAACGTTTCAAAAGAGAAAAAAAGAAAAAGAATCTGAAGTAGACACCACCATGACATTTGGTGCACTTAATTAAAACTTGTTTCATTTGAAAGTATAATATATATATATATATATATATATATATATATATATATGATGCTACAATAAGACTTGGCGATTTCTCGAGGAATGTAGAAGATATTGCCACACTTGGCTCAGAACTTATTTTTGGCGCCAAATTTGATCAAACATATTTCGCTAAAAGTTGCTACTCATGACCCTGATTGGCGTGATTTTGGACATGATCCAAACAATGACTGTCCATAGACTTTAATGTTTTAAGAGCCTTTTGGATTATCCTGTAATAAACTAACCAGCAATCAAAAAGGAAAGTGTCCCCAACTGGATGTTAATGCAGTCCTAAATACAAATTTCAACATTCTATGCCTAATTCTTTTTAAGTTATGAGAGATGCATTTGTACAGACGTCTAACCGAAGCTAGTCAAAATGGATCGTGATTTTGTAAATACACACGCACTACGTACATGCATACGTACGTAAAAACATCACATAAAAACTTCTCAAAATGAATTAAAGAATTGTCAAAACGGATATATCAAAATCGGAGTGCCGACAATTTTAATGATTAGAATAAAGGAAAAGGAGAACAAGGAAAAAAATACTCTATTGAAACAATTAGAAAGAAAAGGAAAACCCTCTTAAAGTCTCTACTATCAGCATTAAACAGAAAACGGAGTTACTGCAATGGGTAATTGCCAATGTTTTTTTAATTCCTTTTTAATGTATTTTCTAACAAATCATGAACTATTACTAAGAAAACAAAGGCTGTAATCCATTAAAAAAACTCAAATAAAAGGAAATTGTAAATTATCTCAATTCTAAAAAATATCTGCATCTTCCGCCTTCCAGTTCTTTTAAGTCATCACTGTGAACTGAAAGAAAGCCTGTTATTGAGATTGATGAGGAAAAAAGCATTTAAAATGGATTTATAAAATGAAAGAGGTTTTGAAGAATATAGTAGAGAGAAATTCGGTAGTTACAGATACTGGTCGCGCAGTGCTTGTGGTTTTGTGTTCATCCATGTATAACAATAACAGTTCAATACCTAGTATTAATTAAAAACAAATACATCTTATGTAAGTTATTTTTGTAAATAAAAAAAATAAAGTATTAGACATGTTTGAGTTGTGCATTGTGCAACGTAAGATTTCTTTAAAGATGGAGGCTGAAATGAATGCATTTCCCGGAAATTTGCTATTTAACTGCTAAGAGTGGTGGATTACTTCGTTGAAAAATATTCAGTGTGTCCTCTCTAGCAGAAAGAGATGAGTAATATGATGAATGGTGATATGCGTCACCATTCATTAGTTAGTTTAACATAATTCACATGTAATTTAACGTTAGTTTAACATATAGTTTAACATAAAGAATGGTATACCATTTATTGGATGGTCACACAGAGAACTGGTGTCCTGACCATGCTGTTTTTTATTATTGTTTGTGCTTCTAAATTTTTAATTTATTCCCCCTAAAACTTTAAAATTGTTTTTAAAGCCTTTTTGGGCCTTCTTTTTAAAAGTATCGTGTGATCTTTTTTACTTTGTCCTGTGTCTCATGTTTTCTGTTTGTAGGGTGAATGTTCTGATTTATATGGATTAAGTTCCAACTGGCCATAGGTAATAACAAAAAAAAAAAAAAAAAAAAAAATGAATCGGTAATATAACTTGACGATGAGTAACGGGATAGTGAAACTTTCAATTTTTTGATGATGCGTGATAAAGCTTATAACCATTAGAAATGTGAGTTAAAAATATAACTTAGGCAAATTATCAAACAGGAATGCATCTTAGGACTGTGGATAGTAAAAAGTAGCAAGAAGGACCTTCATCTTGTAGTTTTGGTTTGTAGATAACTAAAAACTAACCTTATTGATTCAAGAGATATATACACGATTTTAAAAACATGCCTGTTTTTCAGCACTTTAATTTCATTAGGTAAGATAAGATTTAGCATAAATGTCTTGTTTGTCAGACATGGAACACTTGTATTTATAAGTGCTGTCAGCCTAGATGTTCTAAACTTATAATAGACGATTTTACAGTTGTCTAATCACGATACAAATATATAATTTCACATTTAGAAGAAAAAATTGTTTTTCTTTCAATTTTTAATTAAAAAAAATTATGGGTTTTTAGATCCTTATATAATGTTAGATCATCCATTGCCTCATTTATTGAAGAAAAACTATTAAATATATATCACATACTACTTTTCTGTCAGGTGAAGTTTTAACATTTTTATTTTAAAAAGACAAAGATTCACATACCGGTATTTGCATTTTATAATCTAACTTTATAAAGTAGCCTTTTTAAATAGCATTTTAACAACACCACATTTGTGCATGGTAAAAGATTGTTACAAAATACTTTATAAAAGCTCTTCAAGCAATTTATAGATTTTTATTTGATTATTTATTATCAAAATTGTTTGGAGTTTGACAATTTTTAAACAACAGAAGGAAACATTCAAGCCTACATTTTTATTTATTTAATGTAAAATTTAAAAACTTAATATATCATTGCTTGTCTTACTTTTTTTCTGCCTGCAATTGAAACGAAAAATAAACTTGAAAATTTTATGAAAAGTAAATAACTTTGTTGAAGCACTCATACATAGAAATAAATCTATATACGTATTTTTAGTACGGTGAGTACGTACAAACTTATTTCCGCATATATGTATTTCAACAAATATATATATATATATACATATATATATATATATATATATATATATATATATTTGTTCATTTGTTCTTCACACCACCGTTTTGGGTTTTTGTTTTGATTAAATAAAAATTTTTTTTACCGTACTTTAATACAAATTAAAAAAATATATTTTAATAACTATCATTAAAAACCCATACATATTATTATGTTTATATTTTAATATTGATACATTATAATATTCTGATGTAAAGCTGGCGATACATCACTATGTAAATATTTCAACGTCCAGCCACACATAAATAATTTATTGCAGTTTGATATTATGAAATGTCAGTGGACAAAAATAATTAATTAAGTTATTAGATACAATAATATAATAGAAGTTTTTGTTAATTAATTTATCTTTCATAAGTATATATTTCCTTCAGATTCCTTGAATAACGCTTCCTTAAATTGAAGTTTTACTGTACTACATAGGCGCAACTTATTAGGGGCAAAGGGGGAGGCAAATGCCCGCTAAAAAAAATGCTAGAAAATTCAGATATCATCTATATGAAAATATTTTCTGCGATAGGAAACATTTTGCACCCCTCCCCCCTACCAATGTCGCATGCCAATTTACGCCAATGCTGTACCGAATAACTAGCAAAAGAATGTGTTAAATATTTTTAATACTGAATTTAACAGTATTTTTTTCCAAACACAACGCAGTGATGAATGTTTAAATACTGATTTCATGATTTTGAGATAAGTAATCTGTATGACCAATGTAATATCACAATTCAATTTTAATGGAAAAAATTTAACAAAACATTTCTTTATTGTAATGTTTATGAATTGATTACACAGAAAAAGCTTGACTTATTAATACACAGACACACATACATGTATACAGTAAACCCTATAACACGGGCCCCTACCACACGGATCACTATAACACGCGCGAAAAGCTTGCGATCGGGCTCCCTATGACACGTTAAAAGAGACTCGTAATATCGCCTGCTTTTACTGATTGATGGTGTACATTAAACGTATCTGAAAGAACTTTCGTATTATTTATTTTATTCTATTTCAAATTTAGAAATAAATCTGCCAATTTAAATCCGGTTTAATTTAGAGGAAGTGCTTATCAGTTATGTCTGGCGCATACGTATAGTATCAAGTAAGCAGTATTTAAGTGAAATGTGAAATAAATTGCTCAAATAAGGTGTGCAGCGGTTGAACAGCATGGTTAGCACACCAGGTGTAGCATAGCGCAGGGCCCGTACAACAAGGATTCCTATAACACGGAACGTATCTACCGTGTTATAGGGGGTGGGGGTGTCTGTATATAAAAAATAAAAAAATGTTTAGATAGAACAATTGACGCTCACACACATTCATGATATATTAGTATATATATATTTGGCCACTTCTGTGATAGATATCGTTAAATTTTAAACTTGACCTCAGAGAAAGCAACATAAAGCTGTTCGTGCTTAAATATAACGATTTCTAACAAAACGAATTTACAACACATTATTTTGAAAAATAATGTTAATTGAGAGGAAATCTTATAAATGATTACGATTAATTTGATGCACTTGAGACGAATCGCTTCCAAAGTATCTTATCTCCTCCATAATTTGTTTTGATAACAAGTGCGATTGATTCCTTATTCAAAGTTCAGTTGAGTTCATTTAAAGTAATTTAAAAACATATTGCAATCAAAGTTCGAAAGGCAAATCTCTCGAATGCTCCAGAATTTTTTTTCTTCAAAATATTAATAGTTTTTATATTTTGTTAAAAGAAAATCTGCGTATCCCTTTGCTCCATTAAAAAAAAAAAAAAAAAAAAAAGATTGAATTTTAGTCTCGAATAGCGTAATGTTTTTTTTTTTTTTTTTTTTTTTTTTTTCAAATTCTTGTGTATTTACTGAGCTCCTATCCACAAAAAAGCTGTAGGTCAGGAAGCAAAGAGGAAATATTTCAAGTACAATTACTCCAATTTATTGTTTGAGTTACAATTGTGTGTCTAATGAACAATTTCACTACAAGAACACTTGAACCAAACGATTTTTTTTTTCTTTTTTTTTTTGCATAAGAAAAAGTCGTTTGTTTGCCAAGAGAGGACAGCTCGCGTCACTGAATGTGTCGCTTAGAACTACATATACGTCCTTCCCGGAATTTCCCACTACAATTTGGAACCTCATCAGAAGATGACGGACTTCTGAATATTGGCACCCCTTAGAAACTGCTAGCGACCGCCAGGAGGACTTTCGGAACCACGGATTTACCGTGCATGAACACCGCATGTACACGGTGGTCTTTAGTGGTACGCCGGTATCGAACTCACAACCTTCCGGTTACGAGTCCAACGCCTTAACCACTGGGCTACCACGGCCTCGAAGAGAAAACGTTGTTAAAAAAAACTTTTAATCTTAAGTTTAGTTTTGCTTAAACCCTTACGGACAAGTCTCGGCAAATATTTGTAAATGTTACGGATTGGTGCCGGTAAATAGTAGCCTGCCTGTACAAAAAATAAACTCAATAAAAAATGTAAAAGATCCTATTATGCTTCCATAAAACGGATCTAAATTCCAACTAGCCGCTCCTATCCACAAAATTGCATTAATACGTCTCTACCTGTCCATTTTTGTGGACGCAAACTGTATAGATGTTCAGGTACGTAAATATTTTTTGAGCGTTAAGATAAAGCAGTGGTTAAGTACACTAAAGTATTAAACCAAAAGAAGTACAAAGTAGACGTATGTTATACCTCTTATAACAGCGACGCTCCCTCTTCTCCTAGATCCATCTACAAACTGTAAATAAATCAAATTTAAATGTCATTTTTGCTTCTTGAAATAACTTTGGTTATACTTTCAAGGGAGTACCGTATATTCACTTGTCTTTCCGATTTTCTGGAGCATCCATTAAAATATTGTTTTGCAGACAGTACTGTTGCACTGGAGTACAGATACATTTTGATTGATACTTTTAGATTATCTTCTACTTACTTTAATAGTTCATTTTCTTTTTAATTAGGCCTTCTATACTAACCATTAAATTCGAAACTGTATAAATAAACGTGACAAAAATAAAGTAAAACAAACTTTTTTTTAAAGTACAGTAGAAAATGTCATAGATTGCAATATTGTAAAACTTTTGATAGATAAAATTATTTTTATATATATTTTTTCTCTATCACTCTTGACGTGTTGTTGATATAAATTCACGTTGTACAATGTTTAATAAGCTATTATGAAAACAAATTCCTATCTTTCTTAATAATTACTGAGCTCCCCCATTCTTTGCATAAATTTTTTTGCGTTCTCTCAGTACTGATTTGAAAGATTTAACTTACTTTAAATTAAAAATAAATGAATAAAAATAAAAATAAAAACTTCCGCTATTTGCCTTTCTTTTACAGAAGCAACAATTAACTGCCAGTAACACACGGCATCTGACGTCACGAGAACAAGAAAGTGTTTAGAAAATTGATAACAACACAGAATTACACATAGAAGCTTGTATGTATTGTTATACACCTCGCCCACCCAGGATTTCTTCTTTTTATTACCTTCATTATCACCTACAATACACCTGCTTTCAGTGTGTTGGTCATCCTCTTTACTTTCACTTCATTTCTCCACATATGTTAATCATTACAGCTTTACATTTCAATGCATGTATCATGTCCATGTTAATTAGTTTAATCATTCATCGTCTCTGTTTTTTTTATACGCAGATCACCAATAATGTCCGTTTTCACAGTTTCGCTACATCTGCTTTCAAAGTCAATTATTTTTGCCCTCAAGATCAACCACTAACTTCTTTTTTCCTTTCTTTTTCTTTTCGTTTTCTTTCCCTTCACCAAGAAGAATGGATGATAGAATGATTACTCCTGTTGTTCGCCGCGGAACCGCGGAATACGGCAACGGTACAAAAAGACGCTTATTTTGTGACGCTTTTACTTATTTTAGTGTAAAATAAATGCGTGCTATAAAAAAGCAGGTGAGATGTAGCATTTAAGGTTGTTCTTTTAGGAAATTATGCAACTTTTGAACAGCTTTTTATGGAGTTTAACTGCGCTAGAGATTCCAAAAAGAAAAAATTCAGAATGTCTCTTTATAAGTTGTATTGTGAACTATTAAGTGCTAAACACATGGAATTATGCAATATTTCCCATAACGGGTAATTTTTCGGCTCATTTTTGAAGGCAATTTTTCTACTTATGAGTTTTTTTTATGAAAGTTGTATGAGACATACAGCTTTACTATTAGTATTAGCGCATAGTGTACTTAATGACGAAACGTTACTAACTTTTTTCGAGTATTTAACGTCATTGGTTCTTTTTAAAGCTGTTCAAAAGTCCTGTGGCGACGATCGCTTTATGAAAAGAACACTCTTAAGGCATGTAAAAAGGTAATTAAATAAAATTTTACTCACCAAAAAGTACAGTTGATCTCAGTGTATGCTTTATAGCATTCTGATTCAGAGATGTAAAAATTGGAAATGAATTCACTTATTTTTAACGCTAAAGAATGATGAAGAAAATTGTTCTGGCAACATATATTTTTTCCTCTTCAATTGGAAACAGCTCCATGGTTGAGCCATGTTTTCAAGCTTAATGCTTTTGGTCTCTTCGTCTCCATTTTTGTCTTCATAATGACTTTTTAACAGGGTATGTCTTCATGATTACTTTTTAACAGGAAATCCCAGTAGTTACATATTTAGCTTTCTTTGTGCTAAGTAACTACATTGAAATCCTGTTATTTTGTTTTTTTTATCTTGGTAGTAAGTACTCGGTTCGTGGGGCCTGACGAGTATAGCCGATGCTTGCTACCCATTGTTTTACTCCATCCAATTCCATTTTAATTTTCATTTTTACCATTGTTTGGATTTCTATTTACTGGATATATCTACACATTCCTGTTTTGGATAAGATTTTGTGTTCATTGTATATTTGGACTACGAAACTGCTGTAGAATGATTCCATGATTCACAAGTTTAGCCATTTTACTATTATATATATATATATATATACATATATATAGTAAAAGGCATAACTTACGAATCAACGTAGCATCCACTTGGCAAATACAAAATTCTAAATATCCATGGAATGATAGATGAGCAAAACAATGGACTTAAAATCTTACGTAAAAAGAGGAATGAGCAGACACATCCAGCAGATAGAAATCCAAACAATGGTAAATCAGAAAAAGAAAAAGGAATTGGATGGAGTAAAACAATGTGTACCAAGCATCGTCTAAACTCGTCAGGCCCCACAAACCGAATACTTACTACCAAGATAAAAAACAAAATAACAGGATTTCAATGCAGTTACTTAGCACAAAGAAAGCTAAATATGTAACTACAGGGGGATATCCTGTTAAGAAGTAAAAAGTAATCATAAAGACATACCCAGAAAAAAAGTAATTATGAAGAAAAAATGGAGATGAAGAGACCAAAAGCATTAAGCCTGAAAACATGGCTCAACAATGGAGCTGTTGCCAATTGAAGAGGAAAAAATATACGTTGCCAGAAAGAATTGGAGAAAAGTTGAACAATAAGTAAAATGTAAGAGTTACTTTTCTCTGATTTTATTTATTTTTTCTAACGATGATTCAGTGAAACCCCTCCGTAAGTTGGACACCTGCGATTCCCTCAAAAAGTGTCCAACTGACAGAGGTATATTTCTACATTAAGGACACGTTCTATTCCCCAGAAAAGTGTCCAACTTAGGGAGGTGTCCAAGTTATGGGAGAGCATGGGCGCCGGCAGAATATTTCCCAGGGGGGGGGGCAAAGACTACTTCAACGTATGGTTACCATGTTGGAAAGAGCAAAAAAGCAAGGGAAAACACTGCATACAAAAATCCAGGGGGGCATTGCCCCCCCTTGTCCTATGCTGCCGGCGCCCATGTGGGAGAGTCCAACTTGGGAGATTCCACAGTACAATGAAATACATACATTTAATGGAAAACTGCTACGTCAGATAACTGAATTCAGTCAAAAAAGTTCCGGGAATTGGTCAGTAAAACACAAAATGTTTATTATTCATCCAAATTTATTTAATCACCTTCAAAGTAAGCCCCTTTCGAAATAATGCACTTATGCCAACGAATAATCCAATCATCAAAACATTTTTTAATTCCATTTTTCGGAATCGACTTCAGTTCTCGCAGCGAGTTCTCTTTTATGGCTTCTGTCGACTGAAAACGGGTGCCTCGAAGTGGTAATATAAGTTGTGGAAAGAGAAAAAAGTCGGCTGTAGCGATATCGGGTGAATACGGTGCTTGTTCGATGGCATTTGTTAAGTTTTGGGCCAGAAATTCGTTCACAATGATAGCCTTGTGAGATGGTGCGCAGTCGTGGTGCAAAATCCAAGAGTTTTCTTTCCTCAAATGCGGCTTTTTTTCGACAAATTTTTTCTCTGAATCGCCGCATAACGCTCAGATAATATTCTTTATTTACCGTCTGACCTTCTGGCAAGAATTCCGAGTGCACAACACCGCCATAGTTAAAGAAAACGGTCAAAATTACCTTGACTTTTGATCGACTTTGACGAGGTTTTTTCGGTTTCGGCTCAGTTGGAAGGCGCCATTCCGAAGCTTGTTCACTGGTTTGCATGTCAAACTCGTAAACCCACGTCTCATCGCCAGTTACAATGCGTTTTATGAATGCAAAAATCGCAAACCATACTTGAAATGAACTGACAAAATCGAGCACTGTAAACAAACTAAATGACAGATAACGCCCAAACTCCGCGTCTGTATAGAGGACAGTTGTGCCAACTTGGCTGTAAAAAGAATTTTGACAATCTCTTTAGGCGGGCTTTTTAAATGACCAATTCCCGGTACTTTTTTGACAGTATGTATATATTTACTACTTAAAATAGCTTTTTGACCTTGTAACCTTTCTTTAAAATGAAATTTGTGTTTCAGTATTCTGAAGCAAAAACATGTAGTGTATTCTGATTGTTTGAAAGAACTGTAACTGTTAAATATGGAATTCTCTCTTTAGTATGATAAACTTTCCTTGTAAATCTCCTTGTAATTCCTTCTAAGATATCACCGAGCCGTTTTATGATGAAAACTTGAAATTTTGCACGTCACCTCATTAGGGTATGGGCCACGTTTTACTAAATTGAGAATTTTTTGTACGGGGGTTCATATACAAATTTAAAATGTGTTACTTTTTAAAAATTAACGAGAGGGATTTATTCTTTATGTAGTCTTTTTCCTGCCTTACTTTGAACATTTTTTCAACCTACATTGCCCACTTATCTCTAATAGGTAAAGAATTAAAGCACGTTACCATCTTTTGGAACACTCTGATATATATGTGTGCGGGTAAGACATTATACTAAATGAGTTCTAGTGCAATTATTTTTTTCGAAAAAAAATTCGTATTTGGTTTTCAAAGTCAGTAACGTATACAGTCTTCATTTAAGGAGGGGGGGGGGGAGGTTAATTGCATTAAAAGGCGCACTCTTTATGATAAAAAAAATATATATATATATAGCAAATATTTTGAAATTCTTCGACAAGGGCGGAGTTTGAGGCCCCTTCCCCCCTGGCGTACACCGCTGAACTAGGTTATTCATATTTAAATTTGTATTACCATCATTTTTACAGGAAACTAGTATATTATTATTATTATTATTATTATATTATCATTATTAATATTATTGAAGTGTTATTATAGCAATAATTTTATGTTATTTGAACTAATGATGTCTTTGGTTTCTATTTTCATTCTGTCGGTTTTTGGTAGGCCAAAAAAAGCGCACTATCCTGTTATTCTGTAAAGATATATACTCTTGTTTTAAGTCACATTTTGGACTCAAAAATGCTTATAAAGCGTACTTTATTTATTATATGTATTAATTTGTTACACTGTGAGGTGCTTTTAACTTAAAGCATAAGTTGATGAAAATTAAATTGTTTTCTGTCTTCTATGTATAGTTAGAAAAAAATGTAATTATGATGAGTAAATAAATTTTACCAGTGAAAAATACATTTAAATGATAGAGTTTGGAAGTATGTGCTTTTAAACAGAAGGAAATGTCGGTTGGTTTTACACTCCTTAAAACTTTTACTGCCTTCGTTATTGGCTCCTTTGTGTCTGAGAGAGGTTTTTTAAAGGTCCGCTTTGATCGTGCGTTTATTTCCAGTGTACTTTTGTCCATGATTCTCACTTTTGGAACATAAAAGCTAATTATAGTGAATGATGCAATTTATAACCAAGTAATTTAATTTGTTCCGTGATTTTCCTATTCACTTTAACAGGGGACACTGTGAAAATAATTCTCACGAACAAACTTGCGCCGTGCTGTAATTTGTAACAAGGAAAGAATAATTTTCTAGATTGCTAGTTACGCTTTCTAAGACGGTCAAACTATCAATGCTTTTCTTACAAGTTTCAAGGTACTCTGTTTTCCCTTGCTTTTGAGAAGGAGGGATCTAATTTTTACATATTATTTGAATATGATTGAATTGACATACCATAAAATACATTACAATGAGCATTTTATGGAATAGAGCTTTCAGAGGTTGTACACATTATTTATAACTTTTAATGTTACTATCTTTGCAAACTAAATTCCAAGACAGAATTTTAGCTGTAAGTATAAATATGATATGATTAAGGTAATTCATTCCTGAAAACTCGCACACACACCAAAAAAAAATAAAAAATCAGCATTCTTAAATGCAGAGCGATGCATATATGCGTCGTATTTTTCAGTGCCGGATTAGAGTAGAAGTCAAATTTCTTACGTCAGTTTCACATATAAAATATAGTTTTTAATAATAAATTATTCATATCGTGAGTAATAAAAGTCTCACATACTTCTTTCAAACTGGGTGTTTTTGGAAAAATTAATTAGTTGTTCACAAAATTGATATCAGAAATTTGGCTTATACTCACGGCTATCGTGCGAACGAGAAAGAAATTCATAAATTTAATGGATATGCTACAGATATAACTGGTTTTGACCAAATTTGTGCGGTACTTAACCCATTTATGCCTAGCGTCCCTTTTTTGGGACGGCATTATCGCTATCAGTCGAAAACGTTATTTATTTTTCCTAGCCTTTATTCACGAGTATTGAGCCTCAACTCCACAAAATATTTTAACATGACCTAGTAGGATGTTGACACTTCAATTTTTATACATAAAGATTTTAAAAGAAATCATCCCTTGTTCAAGAAATTGACATCAGAAATTTGTCTATTACTGCTGATATTAGCGAAAATCGAAGAAAGTCGCAAATATATCTAGGCACAAATGGGTTAATGCATCACAGCATTTCTGTTCTCTCAATTCAAACTGTTTTAGAATTCATTGTAATGATACGAGTAAATGTAAATTTTTCTATTTCTACTTATTAATTTAAGACTTTCATCCATCTAATTTTCTATTGAAGTTTTTTAAAAAATGAATTGATGCTTGGAAGGTCAACTGACTGGTAGTGTATGTTGAGGACATTTTGCTGAAGTTGTCTCCGAAAGGCACCCCTAAGATATTGAAAAATTTCCTATCCTGATTTCATTGATCAATAATTTTTCTTTTAAAAAGTACATCCTTTAACTGCGGAAAACACAATTCTTCAAATTTCTTCCGGGTTACGCGCTTTTGCAAAAACTTACGTCATTCAGAAAAATAAAGACCAGGAAACTAACTTAAAACGACACGTATGCGTCTGATACACATCTGAAAACTTGCATCCACTCAGATGATTTCTGAGTGGATGTTAGTGTAATAACGGATTTGGGAAGTTGTAACCTGCCGAATTGAGGAAATAAGGTACCCATTTACAAAATAATAATAATAAAATAAAATGAATAAACATTGGCTTGAAAAAATAAATTGAATTTTTTTTTTTTTTTTTTCTGACTGCAGGCGTACGCGCCAAGCGTGTGAAACCAAAAGAGAATTGAACGAGTGACAAGCCGTCACCGTAGTCGCCAACTTCTATAAAACGTTATAGCTTTCGGAGGTATCAGAAAAAGCAGTAGCCCTAATGTGTATCCATTGAAAACCATGGCGGTATGAAATGATCTTGCTACAGAGTCCCCACAGAATGTTTAGACAGGACAATAGGCAACCGACACAATACTTGTAAGAAAGACGACTAATGGGGCAGTTTCGTGGCTCTTTTCTTACATGTCGACCCCTGGTGTATCGACGCGATGGATACGTCTCACAAACTGAACTTTTTTTTTAATGCTGAGATAAGGTCTTTGTGCCCGAGTTTACTTCTCAATTTCGTGGGGAACCTGGAAGGAATAGCATTGGTTAAGCAGCATTATGTATTTCACTGCATATTGAATCGACTTTGTGTTGAATCCTGAAACTGTGAAACATAAGCCGGTCTATATTTTACCCCGTTTCTCCGTTCTGGTTCTTGAGATAGAAAAAAAAAAAAGAGGTGTGTGTGTTTAAGAAAAATAAATAAATAAATAAAACAAAATAAAAAGATTAGAAAAACAACGAATTAACTGTATTTTCAGGAATAAAGAGAGGAATTTCCCCTCAATTTCCAAATGTTTTACTCTTTTTTTTTTTTTTTTTTTTTTTTTAGTTTGTACACGGTCGATAGAGGTAATCAGTTTCCAGAAAGAGGAGTTTATTTACTTCCTGTAAACAAATCCAATAACCCATAATAAACTAAATTGCCAAAGTCAATCAATTTACAAGTAAAGCCGTTTATTTACTATTACGGTTATAAAAGACTGATGACTATGTATAGATGCAAAATTGAAAACGTGAAATAATTTATAGCTTTAAAATATGTTTCTTTCATTTGAAAGTGACAAATTAATAAGTATACGAAATAACTAATTTTGTATTATGAAGGCAAAATATTCAACGAGTGATTATTTGGAATGCAAAGTTAGAAATAAGAGTAAGTGCATATGTAAAAGGAAATGAAAATGCTTTATTGCTCTCACAAAATAACATTTATATAACTATAATTTTTATTTTATTGTAATTATTTCTTTGAAACTGCTTTTTAGTTTTAACCATTTTCCCTCTCAGCTCATTCGCGGACGGTGGCTAGACGTTTTATCCACCTATTCAAATATCAAATTTCTTACCCCGGGAAGGGTTAGAAGAGCAAAATAATTTCCCAAATATGAAATGATATCTAAGTAAATTAATAAATTAAATTCTTAATTAATTTATGTTTTCCGAATAAATATATTGACATTAAATAAGGAAAATATAAAGAGTAAGAATTAATTACATTTTGTAGTTTCTCAGCCGAAAAAAATTATTAAAATACACCGTGAAATATTTCAGTATTTATAATGTTTTTTAGCAGGATGTTCCACATTTTTTGTTAATTCGATTTTTTTTAAATTTTAGAAATTAAATAAAATTGCTTTTTGGTAAAACTAGAAGGATAGATTTATCAGTGGCATTAAAATAAATAGTCTTATATATCCTTTTTTATCCTTAAATTAATGCCAAGAGAGTTTAAAAAAATTTTAGTATTACTTTTCATGAGATTTCTATTAAAAGGGCGAATTTTGTAAACGCAGGAAAATTTATCAGGAACTGTTTTTAAAGAATCTCAAAAAAGTTCTGCTAAAATATTTTACGACAGTTGTATAGTTTGAATAATGCGAATTCTCTCAACAAGAAAAATGTTTGTTCACCACGATGAACAAATTATCACCACTTTATTGCGATGAAGATGATTTCAGCGTGAATGCGAAATTTTTTGTTATAATCATTAGTCAGTTAAACTGAGATTTGAAGTTACACATAGGGTTTTTAATTTATGTGATAATAGCAACATAAATAAAGAGCATGTCCTTTTAAAGCTTCCCGAAATACTTAGCGTAAAGTTTTCAAAACTCGAGGTACGAAAATTTATTTGTTGAATTTCGGAGGAATTGAATGCTTGTGTAATCGCTCATGTTTCATTGTTCATATTATAAATTGAAGCAATAACAGTCAAAAATATAGAAAGAAATCATTTCAATTAAAGTCCAGCTAGAACTTTAAATACCGGATTTATTTCACACTTCTCAATTGTGTATTAAAATATAAATCTTTTCTTTCACTTTTATCTTTCTTTTTACTCTCCGATCATGGACGTGTAAGAAAAGTATTTCAATCATGAAAAAATTCGACTATGAGATTTTGATGTGTTTAGATGTTTCGAGGGATTCTGAACACATTTATAGTATTTTTATGGTGATGTGCGTATGTGAATGAACACGACACGACATCTCGTAATAGAAGGAAATTCTTGAAAGTGTGATGAATTTGATTGAACGCAAATTAGACATGTATATTGTAGGTCACGATCACATGACCTGTGTAAATTTTCTAGTGTGTGAAACTCATTTACATTGTTGCAAAAATAAATTCTTATACAATACGGCCTATGTAGAGACGCAAATCATTTAAAGAGTTTTAGTGTCTAAATGCGAATAGTGGATTCGAATAAGCTCAAATCAGGTACGACAGTGGCGCAGTCAAAGGGAAGAATAGGAGGGTCACAACCCTCCTTGAGGATTTTTTACCATACAAAATGTATATTCTTCACTCCCTTATCACAAACAAGTATACATATATGTGAGTTAAGTAGTCGTACCCCCCCCCCATGAAAAACTTCTGGCTACGCCACTGAGGTACGAATATTATAGGTCACTGTCTTACACCTACTGTATATATTTTGGTGTGTGTTTGACTTACAACAGCTTTTTACAGAATTTTAAAATGCATTCTTATACATTGCAGCCAGATTAAAATATTTTTACTTAAAATCCTAAAGACAATCGCATTGTTGTATGGTGAAAGTACCAAATTATTATTATTATTTGATATACTAAATTAATGACATAAATGTACGAATTTGGAAGAAAATATTCAAACATCATATTATAATTTTCACTTTTGTTTTCTGCAGAATTATTCAGCGATTCATTTTTATCTAAACACTTGGTTCAAACAATTTTTTGAAAGTCGAGTGGAGCCATTCCAGATACTTTAAAATTTTAAGTAAAATTGTTCCGGCAAAAAATTATCTCTTTTACTGCTCGTGTGACTAGTAAGGAAGAGGATAGCGCGCTCAAAAAATATAATGCGCTGGTGGGGGCAAAAATTTGAAGTTCCTCAACTGACCAGAGCTAAATATTGATACAGAGTCCATTTGACAACTCGCTTGCTTTTCACAATAATAACAACGAAATTTCAGAGGTTTCACTTTAACAACAGCAGTAAAATTTGGATTATTTTGAATTAAAATAGGCGTGTCAAAATGATTTCAAAGAATTACCAAAAAAAAAAAAATCACATTTTATTGGGTTTTATTTCTTTGAAGTTGAAAATTCTCCCATTCCGATACAGCCAGAGTTAATTGAATTTCGGGAATGATTTGAAAAAGGCAAATATCGGGCAGTAGAATTTTTCAAAATATGTTCTATTCAGCTGAACAACACCAGGAAATTAAAAACTTTTCTCAACAAATGTTATGCTATTTTTTAGCACGTACTTTTATGAGCAATTATTTTCACCTTATGAAATTAAATAAAACGACCCGCAGATCTAGAGTAACTGATAAACATCTGTCTAAGTCTGTTCTCACTCCAGATATTGGTAAACTAATAAAAAGAAAGCGATGACGAGTTTTCAGTAAAAAAAAAAAAAAAAAAAAAGTTTTATAAGTACAATAAATAACTGTTTAAATAAAAACAATTACATAACAATATTATAAATTATTATCATAATTTCACGTAATTACATAATCTTACCAGTTACAATAGATGATTTGCATTTTGTGCGTGTGTGTTTGACGCAGCTGGATTAAAACATGTAACATCATGTTAATCGCAAAACTTCGCTCATTTATTTCGTTCATAACAGGGCATGTTTCATTAAGTTATTTATGTGTGAAAGTTGTATGCTTTTTATTTTTAAACTGTTATAAAAAGACCTTTAAAAACAATTTACACTTTAAAACAAAGCTAAAAGATATTGCAATAAAACTAAATATAACTCCTACTACTAATATACCTCCTATAAGCATAAAAATAGCATACGAATCTCCAATTTTAGGGGGAGAAAAATCGATTTTATCATCAATTGCTTATTAATAATAATTAATTAAAATTAATACTCGCAATTGCGATTTCTCGACAAATAGACATTCTGCTTCACCAAAAATCTTTATTCAAACTACGGTCAAACAACTTTGAAAATCGTGAACACATGAAACACTGTATTTTTTTTAGAGACAGAGAGATATTAAAAAAATTTTTTTAATGCATTTTCAATAGTTGTTTCATTGTTTCCTTCCGTTACTGCTGGATAACAGTAAGTGAAAAACTGTCGAAATAAATCGACTAAGTTTAAATCAAAATTCTTAATCGGAACTGAAAATGATGCCGCAAACCAATGTAGCCCTAATGCGACAGCACGAACCCCGGTTCTGCGACGACGGACATGGAAATCAAGAGCGTCCTCGACGGAAAAAAAAAAAGAAAAAAAAAAAAGAAAAGAAAAAAAAAAGAAAACGGAACTCAGGTGTTCTAAAATATATATCCTGAGGTATTCGTTTCAACTCGGAAAGAGGCAATTTGAGGTGAACGAGACCCTAATTTATCTTGCACGTTTCGCGGGATCACAACTGCCCGTTTCTCGTCTGTTGTTTGTTTTCAGATCTGATCTCTTCCCTCCTCTGTCATTTCAGAACTGCCGATTTCTTGATTTCTTCGCTTGTTTATTTTTTATTTTTTATTTTTTTTATTACCACTGAATCAAGTATTCGCTGCACCTGACAGCAATTGAGAGAGGCTAAGCTGCTCCCTGAATGCCAAAATAAGACATGCAACCGTGGCTTTGTATATTAATTTCCGATTGGTCTCCTCCCCCCCCGCCACTCTTCCCTCCACCCTTGTCTTCTCCGAAAGGATAATTTTCTGTGTTCCTCGTTGGTTAGTCTGGAACAATCACGCACAGAAATTGTGTCTTTTAAACCATTTTTTCTTTCTTTTCGCACGTGCTTCAGATGAAAAATTTTTAAGTTTTCGGATTAACTATTTTTCTCCTGGATATCCTGATTGACTTTTGGTGAATTTTTTCGGAAGCGGAAAAATTATGGTTATTATTCTTAAAGTTTCATCTCGATGTAAATTGAATAAGGTTGTTTATTTTTAAAGATGTCCGATTACACTACTATTGTATTTTATAATCGTTAAAGCAAATTAATCTAGATGGACTGTTGTCAGTAGCGGATACAGGGGAGGGGCTAGGGGGCTTCAGCCCCCCCCCAAAAGAAATTGCTCAAGGGTAACATTCTGCTTTATTATACACTTTAAATAGCTAAAATGATCCTATTTTATTACTTAGCCCCTCCCAAAAGCCTAATATATTGGTTTAGACTAAAATTTTAATTTATAGTACATTTTAATTGGGTGAAATAAGCTTTTTAAAAATTTTAGCCCCTCCCAAAAAAAATTTCTGGATCCGCCACTGACTGTTGTTGCATGCAAAAAATGTCCCACAACAACATCAACAATAACAACTATAGTGTTTTGTTAAATTTAAGGACAAAATAGAAATATCAACTAGACTTAAACCAATTCAGATTATTTTCCTCTTCTCATTGTAAATGCCAATCAAAAGGAGAGCAATCGTATATGCCTCGCGAATTCTCTCATTCATACTTATTTGTAGAGTAATGCTCCGTTAGTACGTCTTTGAAGAAATTACTATCCGAAAGATACATAAATGAGAAAGAGAGAGAGAATAACTGAATTCTTGACGCCAAACTATAATCGAAACTCGAAGAAAATACTTGCAATATTTTTTATAGGTAAATAATTTTAAATAATTTAATACATGCTGGGAAAAAAAGAAACATTTTAAAATCAGCGTATTATAATTTTTCTGATGCATATTCAAATTTGCCAATTCAAATTGTTATTATTTTGTACTGAAGATCATTGATCGTCGTGTTTTCTCCCAGGAGAAGACAGCTCACGTCACCGAAGGTGTCGTTTGGAGTTACATACGTCTTTCTTGGAGTTTCTCGCCATAATTTAAGTTCTGATCAGAAGGAGGGAAGTTCTGAATATTGACATTCCTCGGAAACTGCTAGCGACCGCCGGGGTACTTTTGGAACAGCGGATTTAATGTGCACGTACACCACATGTACACGGAGGTCTTTAGTGGTATGTAGGAATCGAATCCGCAGCCTTCCGGCTACCATTCCAACGCCTTAACCCTTTAAAGCGCAGTGTTCCCTCTCTGGGAACACCAAACTCTGACGTTTTGACTGTTGCCAGTCACGAAGAGTAGATTTGATTTCTGTAAAAATAGTTGCGGGTGACATAGCTCCACGAGAATGCTTTACATTTTAGCACGTCATTTCCCATAAAAAAATTGTCACGATTATTTTTAACAGCACTGACATCTGCTGAAAAATGGAAGAATGCGAGAACAGCTGGATAGATTGCCCAATGCTGAAAAAATGGCAGCCGTTGCCATCGCTTGACTTAACTACCAGCCGGACGATCGAAACGTTCATCGCGTGCCACAGATCTACAGACCCTTTTTTGACGCAGCTGGCTGTGCGGCACAGCCAGCTGCTTTTCGATCGTCCGGCATCTTTCTGGTCGTTAAGTCGAGAACGGTTGCCCTTTTCTCAGCATTGGGAAAGGGTTGCGCCTTTAAGGGTTAACCACTGGGCTACCACAGCACATTGGTTGCCATTTGATGTGCTGACTGTTGTATGATGATTACAGATTTGCGTTAGGAATTAAGATATTGAAGGCAAATGTTTGGAGGCTGGGTCATTAGGCCTACCTTTAGGAAATCCCTTCTACACAGTTGAACTTTGTTATCACAGACGGCTCACAAGGAAAAAAACATGCGTTCGCATAAAGTTATGGTAGAATCGAGATTTATAAAAGAATGCTATCTATCAAAAAATAATATATGTAACATTTATTGCTCTTTTACAATCGCAATCAAAATAGCCAGGGCCGGATTTAGAGGAGGGCAACCGGGGCTGCAACTCAGGGGTCTCCACAACAAAGGGACACCCACAATGTACATTCTTTAGTAAAATTTCCTAACGAATACTGAATGGTGTGCAAAATAATTAAAAAAAAAATCTGACAATGGAACACCAGTTCTCTCGTCTCAAGTAATACCTTCATGAAAAGCTTACGCAAGTTACCCGAGGTGATTGAGGTTGTAAGCCATCTAGACGCTACATTAAAAGAGCAACACCAGATGAGAAGTAGACATTTTTTGTGCAAATAAAATCTACCTCCACGGGAATCGAACCCTGGACCTCTAGGGTATGAGTACGCCCGTGCTGGGTGCCTTGAGCGGGCGATGGACAAAGGATGATGAGGGCGCTTTCATAGGCGTCGGCAGCATAGTGCAAGGAGGGGAGGCATATACCCTTAATTTTTGTATGCTCTTTCCTCCCCTGTTTTTTTTTGTTTGTTTCTTTTGTTCTTTCATGGTAACCATATGATGAAGTAATCTTTGCCCTCCCACGCCCCTAGATAATATTCTGTCGACGCCCATGTCCCGGTCATAGTAATAATGAAAATATATTTATCGTAAAGCTTTCGGCTTTTTGTCTCCATAGGAAAAACCTTTATAAAATACAGTTCAATCTTGATAATCCGACATGCATGGTACCAGACAACCGCCAGATTATCTAAAATTTCTGGATTATCCAGATCTCTTGTTTTGGCACAAACTTAAAGTCGTGTCCTTTCGTTTGGTCGACAAAAAAATAAATTAAATTAATTAGAAGACAAAGATGAAAGAGGGAGGCAAGCACAAGAGTTGGCATGCTTATTTACATCCGTGGTGGTCGGCGGATCGGAACAGAATATAACATGTTTTCCAAGAATAACGGATTATTGAACGTGCCGGACTAACCCAACGCCGGATTATCAAGAGTGTATTGTAATAGGCTTTTTTTTTTTTTTTTTTTTTTTTTTTTTTAAACCGGCGAATGCATCTGATGATAATTTTCTATGACCGTCCTCTTGTATTGTGTACACCCTTTAAAAAAGGTATTCGAGTAAACGTGAAACTTCCTTCATTGGTTTCGTATATTAAAAATTATTTAGATGGCGATTGTCGTCGACAGAGCCTTGTCTAATCTTACGACGAGGAAGCCCGTTATTTGTGAAACAAACCTGGTAATGTTTCTTTCTTGAAGAAGACTTTGCTGGAGAAAGAAACCTTGCAAGTTTTGTCTTTCTTGGAGAACAAACTAACTGCCCTCCCCCCACCCCACCCCGACAAAATTGCATTAATCTGTCGCTGTCACGGAAGGTTCACATATTGTTCTTTTGTGAAATAAAACTTGTAACACTCGAGAAAAAAAAAATTAATCTTGCTTAAAACAAATTTTTAACTTTAATTCTGTTGTACATGAAGATTTAATTCTGTCGCAATTTCTTTTGTTGGCTTAAGGCGCAGAAGGCGCCTCAAGGAGAGAGCGCAGGGGGCACGTCCCCTTTCCCCCCGAGCCAGGCTATAAGTTACGCCTTTTAACTAGGCTCTGGGAGCTGTGATTAAAAAAATACTTTAGTGCTTTATTTGCCTTACCCTATTCCCTCTCATATTTACGAAGACAAAGTCGTAGCGGTTCTGCTTCCTTGCTCATCATTTCTTCCGTACAGGGGTCTTTGAAGTGACACACATCGCTCATTTTTAGAGCCGTCGACGGAGATTAAAAAAAATTGAAAAAGTCAAAAACATTTGTCTATCCAAAAACTTAAATTTCTATGCATGATACTCATACCGTGCCGATCTCAAAAAGTTCGCCATCACGGCCCTAGGCCTTGGCCCAGTTTTGCACTTGTTTGATGACTGCATCAAGTTCTTAATTTTTCGACACAATTTACAGCTCGTTGAAAGTCGGAGAAACAAGTATACTTCCTCATCCTCCTGGTCATTATTGATTTGATTATGCACCTGGATCCCGACGTTCTCAATAAGCTAACCGAGAATTTGGTGCTTTGCAGTGAAGTTTGTACATCACTTAAATGTATTGCTCTTGTTCTTCGAAAGTTTTATTTTATCTTGGTGTGAATAAAATTTGATTGAAAATTGTGGAGAAATGGAAGTTCACGATAGTCTATCTGTATTAGTATTGCAACACAAATACTTCACTGTATAAATAAATCCCCTCCCCCCTTTTCTTTTCTAGATGGTTGTGGGTGCGTTTCGTTTGGGTGAGACTAAAAAATCAAGTAAAATCATTTCATTTTTTATTTTATTAGAGTATGTAATAAAATACTTTATCATGAACTTTATCATATTTTTTTATACACCGAAAATAATGTTCAGTTGAATTACACAAAATTTTGCGCTATTTTTAATCGAATAATTTTTTTTTTTTTTTTAATCAGCAAAACTTTTGTTTATTGCATAGAAATGTGGAATTGCATCCATCGTCTTGATGCAGCTGTTATGAATCACTTTAGAAGACGCGTGGAAATAATAATTTTTCAACCACAGTTGATCTGAAATTAGTTGATCTTTCACAGAAAGCACGTAACTAAAAATGATAGCTTAGAAATTTATTTTCTTGATAAAATTTTTGCAGACAAACCGAGTATTAGGCAAACACTTCAATACTGATCAGCATCCCATGGTCAAAAGGAGGTACAATACTGTGAAACGTACGAATTTCTAAGCTTTTTTTTTTCATTCAATCCCAGATATTGAATAAATGTAAAAAAAAGCTTTTTATAAGCATTATTTTTACATGTGTAAAATAACATAAAATAAATAAATAAAACAAAAATTAATATCAAAATAGTATTAAAATCAATTAACAAAATTATTTATGGCTCAAATAATCAAAATCAAACTTAAAATTATTATATTATTTAAAAAAATAAAGTGAAATATGCATACGGTATTATTTAAAAGATAAAATACGGCGTTATTTAAAAAATAAAATAAAATATGCATATTTCACTCAGCTGTCGAGGAAAAAAAACAACTCATCATTCTTAATAACACATGACAAACTGAATTATCATATAATTAGTTACCCGAAACAAAATAGAAGTAAAAAGTATTTTGTCTTTCTGAATCGTACTGTCAATAACAAAACGGGAAAAAATATTTATCCGCTCACGAAAATTTTGTCAATCACGTTAAATATTGTAAGAAAGAGAAAACTTTTGTTTATAAATGCAAGCCGAATGTTTTTCTTTTCCTTGTGTATGGTTATTATTTTGTAAATATAAACTTATTATATTAAATCTTATAAATGAATTTAAAGATTGTGTAATATAAAGGTTAAATAAAAGGGGCTGGGTTATACTAAACATAAAGTTGTTATTAACAATACGTTATGTTATATGCAACAACAGCGGATCTCAATGCTTCACAAAAGGTTCTATACAGTGTAAGCACCTCGCTAATATAGTATAGTACAAGGGAAGTTCTAATCTACAATCTCTCGAGAAGACATTACTAGATTTTCGAATCCGATATGGGCATCGTATCAAGCGTATCTTGGTTTCGAATCTTCGATTTTTCACCCACAACATGACCAAGATGGGTCAGTGAGTCTAGAGGAGCATAAAATATTCAATACCAATACAGGGCCATCTGTCGGGTAACAGGTGGTAAATAAGAGCAGCAAAAATCACGATCCAGAAGGTCACGACGATTACCTGCTAAACTTTTCGAATGCCAAATGGTTCGTTTACAACAAACTGCCCGAGGGTCACAATCAGCGGGGGATCTAGGGAGGGGCACAAGGGGGCGATTATCTTATTTTGTTACTGGCTTTGATTGAAATAACAGATTTTTAAACCTCGAGGGGAGGACAGAAAGCTGAAGGCAAAATCTTTCATGTATCAAGCACATGCTCTAGTTTTAGAACAACTTGCCAAAACCATAAAAGTAATAAAAGATTTAATAATGTAATAAGAAGTGATTATAAAAAAACCTTTCATTAAAAAAAAATGCTTGCGAATATATTCTCTACAGTCATGAAATAATATAATTTATGTCAGGGAGAAAAATAAAATTAGAATGCTTAAAAAAATTAGAAATTTCTTCATATGCTACTATAAATACAGGCGTGGGGCAAATAATTCAATATTCTAATACTGATGTCAGTTGTGTTGCATTTTAGAAGAGGGGGAACGCTTAGAAAAAAAAAAGAAGTTTTTAAAACGTAAAGTATTTTGTTAATCTAATTATAATATTTTGCAAACTTTTTTAATCTTTGAACTGAACTTCCAATAATTTTTCAATGTGATTCTGTGTTTAAAGAATTTTTTCTGACAGAGTTATAAGTTATATATCATTATCGATTGTATAATAATATAATACTGAGATTTTTTCTTTTTCTTTTTGTCTGTTTGTTTTGTTTAATGTAAAAGACAATTCTTTGATTTCAAAAACCGTTTGTAAGTAAGTTTATATGAGTTGTTGGTTGTTAGAAGTAAGAAATTTTCCTTCACTTGTGATGATAATGACCGGTGCAATTAAAAAAAAAATTACAAATGATAAAGTTCCGCAAAATATTAGGCATAAAGCTTAGAATATACTTTTCATGATAAGGGGGCAGAGTGGGACAATGGATACTTTCCCTATGATTCAAATTCTCAAGAATTAAAAAAAGGATGCCTTAATTAATCTGTATTGCAACGCTGTGGAAACTAGTTATTGTCACATTTCATCGTGTAGGGAAGTTGGTGACATTTTTGTTTCTACTATCAGTGTTGGAAAAATCAGATGTTTTACTTTGTATGATTTGAGCTCTAAATTTTTATCCACTAATCAATATCTTTGCTTTAATTTAAAGCTTAAACTTTCTTAATTACATGCACGTAATGACCTTTATTCTATTCGTAAATTTTGTACAACTCTTGAGTTTGTATTTAAAAATACTTCTAGGGACGTACAGTGGACAATGCCCCACTATAGGTTGTGGCGGTACAGAAAGAACAATGGTACAAGAATGTGTTTCTTAAACGCTTCATCCTTATAACTATAATTACTAGGCATATTTGAAAACTGCTTTCATAATACAGCTGATTTTGTATATGCCTGTTAGCTTCTTGGTTCCCCGTTGCCAAGGCAGCGTTTATGGGTCATTCTCAGATAATGTGCAATTTTGATTTTATAAAATATATATTTTTTAAAATTCTCAATTTCTTTATGTCATTGCAATTACCTATGTCTGGAATCATGAAGCAAATTACCGGCAGAGATCGTTTGAATTAATTATAGCTTTAATCAGTGGAGTATAGGGAATGCAATCCCGCACTGTTTTTCGGTTCGCGGGATTGCGGGATTGAGATTTGTTGATCCCGCAATCTCGCGGGATTAATATTTCATTCAACTAAAAATGGATTTCGATAGAGAAAAGTAGAAAAAAGTCTGATTGTAAGCTCTATGAAGTTTAACTTTAATAATCCTTTTTCTTATTTGATAATTAATACAATACCTTACCTAAATATGAAAATTATACTCATGTATTCATGATAATATACTAAGTTATTTCTTAGTTGCTAAAAAAGAAGAATGTAAACAAGACAACGTAAAGAGGAACTCGTCTTCCTAGTCTTCGTCTAATTTTGATAGAGAACACAAAAGCTCTTAACAAAAGATTTTTTTTCTTTGTATGAAATCCTGAAGGAGCCCTACATTTTTTAGCGGTGAACTGAAGTTCACCTTTAAAAGATATCACTAGCTTTGGCGGCAACAAGGTTGTTAATGGAGGGGAGGGGGGGACAAGTCATGGGTCCTATCCCAGAAAGGTACAATATTTGGTGTGGAAGCACTTCTGCGTTATACCAGTACGTAAATCATAACACTATGGGAGCTGGAGGGGGGGGGGACTAAGGCACCTACCTGCCAATAGGTATATCGGCGCTCAAGATCACTGGTTCTTATTGTTCATCTTATGCAAAAATTTTTGGCCAATTGATGATCGGGAAAAGAGGCGTGAAATTGTAATAAAAATAATTTATTGTTCAGTTTCAATCCCGCGGGATTACGGTCTTAATCCCGCGGGACTAATACCGCAAATATTTGTGCAGGATCCCGTTCCCGCGGGATCGGGCCAATTGATGAGGGATTGCAATCCCGATCCCGCGTTATCGGGATTGCATTCCCTAGTGGAGTAGCCAAGGGGTGGGGATTAGGGGTCCAGAGTTTCCGAAATTAAGAGTGACATCCTCACACACACACGCGCATACACGCACATGCACACACACACACACACACACACACAAAGGATTCTCTTCTTTTGTGTTTTCAGTTAACAATCCTTTTGACCTTTTTTTCAGTTTGAACTTCCCAACCGAGAGAAAATTCCACATATATTGAAAATAGATAAATGAAATTACCTAGGTAATTGTTCGTCCTTGTTTTCAAGTTTTTTGATTCTTTAAAAAAAGGTTCAAATAATAAAGTTTGATGTTTGGGACGTTGGTAATACTTCTGTAATTTTTTTTAAATGTTGAAAATTTACTTTTTTGATATTTAAACTCGCACCCAGTGTAGTGCTTGTAAAGAATTGCTGAAAAAAAAAAAAAAAAAAATTAAACATCTATAACTGAAATGCTTAGTTGACATTGTTTAGCCAAAGACATAAAATTTAACATTATGTGAGAATGACCCTTATTCAATATGATTTTGAGAGTTTTATGAGAAGCAGCGATCGAGAGTATAAAATAAAATAAAAAGACAGCGTAGTACGTAAAAGGTACGTGATGATGGAATATTGTGTAACGGTACGAATAAACAAATATTTTGTACACATTTAAATCGATTCAGCATTTTATTTATTTTGTTCGTGAATTTATGTAATGTCACGCCATCTTGACCATGACACAAAAAAGTAACGCTTTTACATGTCTTACTCACTGTCCCACTGTACTCCAATCCCTGTCTCACTGTGCCCCGTAGAGCGTCACAATGTGATAATTTGAGTAAGTTTTGAAAATTAACTATTTTCAAAGAATAAAATAAGGATAAATTCTGAAAAAAAAAAATCACAATGAAAGCTAAAATTTGTCAAAATATTGCCCTGTATTAATTTTTAGTTTTAATTAAAAGGATGGAAATTATTATAAAACAAGTAAAAATTTTCCCACAGAGCTCCGGTTTCTTTTATCTTTAATCATGAATGTTAAGTACTTTTAAGGTGGTAACAAAACAAGCACTATATCAAAATTTTCAATAAGCGACGATTTCGGATTCTATTGTGTTATTTTTCGCAAAAGCAATTTTTTTTTCGGCCATCTGATTCATATTAAAAAGTATGTTGGTGGTGATGCCTTTAAAAGCTTGCAAGATGTTTTTTGATTTTTTTAACATTGTTAAATCTTTTTAAATTCATGGCCATAATTTACCCGACTCTTTTTTTAAAAGTGGGGGTAATTATGACCATGTGTAAAAGCATAGTAGAAAAAGTCATTCTGACCTGAAAAAGCAGAAGCTTGCCTTATGTAATTTAAAAACATTAAGGAAAAAATAATTAGATTTTTTTGATTTATTTGTTATATTGAATTTAAAAATAACATATAAAATGGAAATTTTGCTATTGATTATTAAAAGAAATTGAATCCTTAAAACTTACTGACATGGCATGCGGACAGTCTGAAGTACAGTCCAAGATATTGAAAATATCGCAATAAGAGTTTGTAGAAAAATTAATTTAAAAAAATCGATTTTGAGGTATTTACACGGCTTGGGAGTCTACTGATTTAATTTTTACTATTTTTACAGTGATGTATGTATGTATGTATGTGTAGTGTGTGTGTGTGTGTGTGTGTGTATGAGACAGAGAGAGAGAGCACGATAGCTCCTGAAGAGTGCATTCGATTGAGCTCTAAATTATATAGAATATATACAACCTACGTTCGATCAGTATTGATTTTGGTGTTCATAGGACTTATAGTTATTTTACAGAGCTACGAAAGAGAATACTTTTGTATTATGGCCTTTGGAAGGAAATTCTTGAAAGTAGCGTTTAAACCGGTATGGGCAACCTTTTGAAAGTTGCAGGCCAAACTTTAGAATGTTAGGGAAATCGCGGCCAAATTTTAGGTTGTCAGCGAAGTCGCGGACCGTATAATTGGAATTTATATTGGATTTTGAATGGTTTATATGGGGTTTTGATATGTTTCGCGGGCCGGATTAAACACCGAGGTGGGCCACATCCGGCCCGCGGGCCGGCGGTTGCCCATATGTGGTTTAAACGGTGCATTCGGTTGGGCTCAAATTTGGTATATATATATGTTACCGGCAAAGTATGAAATCCGTTATTCTATAGAACGCCTAGGCATTGTATAGAATGCCTAAAACTAGCCGGCAATGTATGAAATGATTAGTATTTCACACATTTCCGAGGCATTCTATAGAATGCCAAATGAGAAACTGGCTAAGTATGAAATACATATCCGACTGTATGTAAAATGTAATGAAATGTAACTTAAAATGTCATTCATGCCTTCCATGTTGCATGTGTAGGTTTATTTTATTTTCTTATTTTTTTATACGAAAAATTCGTTTCCCTAAATAAGAAAGGCATAAGTTTTGATTTTAATTTTCACATTTTTCTTTACGTATTATGAATAATTTTTTAGGCACTCTCATATTTTTTTTAAAAATCCCATGTACACAACAATACGTATGTTAACAATACGTATTTTATATGGGAATAACCCATTCCCATATAAAATGCGTAATTTTGAGGAATGCACGTATTTTATATGGGAATGGGTTAGTTGCACCGGACGAAGGGAGAAAAAAGCGAATTGCACCGCTGATGAATTTAATCCACGGGGGAGTTGTACCCGCGAATGGAGGGGAGGGTTACAATCACAGGGGAACCCTGCGGTCTCGCAAAGGGCCAGAGATAGCATATTTTCGAAGAGCCCCAACAGATATTGCCGGACCCAGGGATATTTTTTTAGGTCTCGCAAGAGGCCAGCGGTAGAATACTTTTGAGGGGCCCCCTACAGCGATGGCCAGACCCAGTGCTTTTTTTTG
Source organism: Cheiracanthium punctorium (assembly GCA_038373885.1). Lineage (NCBI taxonomy): Eukaryota > Metazoa > Arthropoda > Arachnida > Araneae > Cheiracanthiidae > Cheiracanthium > Cheiracanthium punctorium. The sequence goes on from JAWZYV010014119.1 coordinate 1,426,488, forward strand.
GGGGGGGGGGAGGTTGGCAAAGGGCAAGCGGTAGCATATTTTCGAGGGGGGGAGCGAGATAAGGATTTCTGTGTAACTCGCCCCTCGATTTGATTGATAGCTGTTGACGCGGTTGCAACTGACCCTCGTCCCTTTATCCTTTATACAGGGTGTCCCAAAAAGGTGGTAACGGGCTTTAATTCTTTAGCTATTAGAAATAAGTGGGCAGTGTAAATTGAAAAAATGTAAAAATAAGGTCAGAAACAACTCTCCAGTAAAAAAATTCCTCTCCTTAATTTTCAAAAAGTTACACTTTTTAAATTTGTACACGACCTCCGTACAAAAAAATTTCACAATTAGTAAAATGTGTCTCATACACTAATGAGGTGACATGCGAAATTTGAGAATTATATTTTAAAGCTCAGAGCCTTAAAGCTAAAGCCTTAAAAAGCTCAGAGATATGAAGATAAATATAACGCTGACTTAAACCACTCTTCAATGGCTCTCTAAGGGAAAAAAAAATCACTTTGAATGATCGAATTTCAGGGGTCATACAGAAATTACGAAAGAAAATCTTTTTTTTTTTTTCCACTCTAGCAATAAACGTTTACATTCAAAATAACGTACAGTCCCCGATCATCTTTCATTAACGATGTCTCAGTGACGTTGTATGATAAAAGACTCAAAAATTTGTTACACCACCTTATTAGTGTATGGGGCACATTTTACTAACTGGGAATTTTTTTGTACGGGGGTCGTATACGAATTTAAAAAGTGTAACTTTTTGAAAATGAACAAGAGAAATATTTTCTTAGCGGAGTCTTATTTCCGATCTTATTTTGAACATTTTTGTTTTTTTAATTTACACTGGCCACTTATCTCTAACAGATAAAGATTTAAATCCCGTTACCATCTTTTTGCGACACCCTGTATTATAGCCTCATCAGGAATTTTTTTCATACTTTGCCTAAATAGCATTTGTCATTCTGTAGAATGCCTAGGAAAAGTATGTAGTAATTCTCATATTCCTTACTTTGCCTAAAAACATCCGGCATTGTATACAATGCCTTCAGGCATTCTCTACAATGCCGGCGTTTCTTAGTCGGTAACATTGTATACTATATATATAGACCACCCAGGGCGGTATTTGACGGTAAACGGAGTATACCTTCTGTTTAGTTTTGAAAAAATAGCGCATTGCCCTCTGCTTTTAATGTGTGAATTTCACTTATTATTTACTTATTTTTTTTAAATAAAAATAATAAAAAATGTCGGACATTGCGTGCAAGTTGGTGGCGCCAACGAAAATATTCATTAGCGTGTTTGTGGTGTCGCGTTTTATCTCGTGTGTTCTCGCTAGTACTCCATTCACATAATCCATCCATGGATTAAGAGATTTCACTGAATATTCTTAATCTGTGCCAGATAACTTAAAATATGTGCCACGATATCAACATTGCCTTGATCTACAGCAGAGTGTGAATGCAGATTTAGTTTGATGAATAATATCATAAATGATTTACTAGCGTCTTTACTTATTTCAAATGTATCAAATTTAATTTTTTTCAATGCTAATGGACCACCAGTTGATCGATTTCAACCTAAAATATATGTAAGATCTTGGATGATAAGCAACCGTTCAGCAACTGATATGAAATTGAAAACTGGGTGAGCCCTGCCATGGCCGAGTGAATAAGACACTCAAAATGGTATACGGCTCAAGTGTGAAGACCCCGGGTTTGGGAAACATCGAGCGGCCGGCGTTCTAACGGTCTGGAGTTTTGGTTGGTTTTCTCCAGATGCAACGTGAATACGCGTTAGAACCCCTTAGAAAGTCCTCCAACCAAGGCTCTCCTAGGCAGATCGCTCCTGCGTAGTGTTGTCATAGAAACAACAAACAAAAATGGGTCGTGGACGAGACGATTCTGCGTGCCCCCTGTTTGTTGTATGGGATATTTTTTCAGAAAAACGAAAACTGTTTGTACCTATTTTTTTACATTTCAATATGAGTGACCCATCCTCTCTCTTCCCTGTAAAATTTCAATTAATTAAGCGTATGACCTCTCATTTTTAAATTTTTTGTACAGTATACCTTCTGCTATTTTTATGAATACAGCACTGAGACCACCCTCAGACAACCGCTATTAATTTTGGCCTGTGTAAGACATATATACTTTTAAAGTACTACCAAAGAGAAATTTATACATCATGGCCTATGGATGCAAATCATTTAAAGTGTGCTAGGGTGTTCTTCAATCTTTTTTGGTTGACGACACACTGAAAATATCTGGAACTATCTGCAGCACACCTGAAAATAAAAAATGCAGAAGTTGTATGATACAAAAAATTAATATATATAAATAGCTATAAAAAGTATTTATTTGCAATATATATATATCAGTAGCGTAGCCAGAAATTTTTCATGGGGGGGGTTACGACTACTGAAACTCACATATATGTATATATGTATGTGATAAGGAGTGAAGAATATGCATTTTGTATGGCAAAAAATTTCTCATGGGGTGTTTATGACCCCCCCTATCCCCCCTTGGCTACGCCCCTGATATATATATATATATATACATGTCAGGAAGAAGTAACTGCGAATTCAACTCCACCGCAAAAAGACTGACATCGGGAGTGCGATTCGAAAATCCTCAGACAGAAGAGAAACTGCTCTGCGTGGGCAGGCGACATGTGGAAGACGATGTTCTTTTTTTTTTTTTTTTTTTTTTTGTTGTTGTTGTTGTTGTTGTTGTTGTTGTTGTTGTTTGTTTAAAAATGAGGCTTGCACGACTTAAATTTATATTTTTCTTTAGAAAATATTAATTTCTGTAAATATAACTTTAGTTTAACCCAGAATTCTTCGAATTGTTTATTGCTCGAGTGGTTATTCTGCATAAATTTCAGCCAGCCCACCTTAATATATATATATATATACATTCAGTGAGAGATCTAAGCCTTTTTTCTCTTTTTCCTTTTTTTTTTTAACAAATTAAATCTATACGTGGTTTTAAAGCTGCCAGCCAAGTTCGCATTCCGTGGTCAACTGTTGAAGTCTCTCGAGTTTTGGACTTAATTTCTGTTAGTGCTGAAAATCCATATTCACAGAACCATGATGATGCAAAAGGCAAAAGAATTTTAATAGCTTTCAAGCTGATTTCTAGGTACACATTTTTAACAGAAAGCCAAAACTCTTTCAAATTTTTCTCGAAGAATATAGAACAGTAAAAGATATTGTTTCTCAAATCAATCAGCTCTTCTTTCTCGGCTATTGTTAAATTTGGTGTCTTGCAAACTATAAAAGGGCTCATTAACTATTCACATTTGTCAAAGGAAAGTGTAGGAAAGTAGCTTTTAAGTTATGTTTGAAGTTCGTCAATGGTGTTTATAGTTTCGTCGGCAATTATTTTTTTTTTTTTTTCGACCGAGATTCATTGACACCGGGAAAGCAGTCAAAACTTCCTTTTGATATTTCAGATTTCCACGGTGTTTATTTTTCTTCAAATGACTTCAATTTTGATGTTGATGTGACGATATTCTCAGATGGACCTCGAAGATTTAAATTCAAAGAGTTCAGCTTTTCAAACAAGTCCGAGAGAAATTCACTTTAAACTACCAAATTTCGTCAGGAAAAGAAAAAATTCAACAGATGATTTTTCGACCTCCACGAACAAAATCCCTTCTGCTTTCAGGTGTATGAGTCGTTTAAAAACATTTCCTATCGAAAACCGACGCACTTCAGTATGATATAAAAGAGTTTTGTAATCGGAATCCACTTCGTCGCATAACCGAGAGAAATTTCGGGATTTAAGAGGTCGACTCTTGATGAAATTGGCCACTTGGATGACGGCTCATAACAAGCCTGTTAACCCTTTAACGCCCCATGTTCCCGCTCTGGGATCACCAAACTCTGACGTTTTGACTGTTGCAAGTCACGAAGAATAGATTTGACTTCTATAAAAATAGTTGCGGCTGACATAGCTCCACGAGTATCTTTTACTTTTTAGCACGTCCTTTCCCGTACAAAATTGTCAAGATCATTTTTAACAGCACTGACATCTGCTGAAAAATGGAAGAATGCGAAAACAGCTGGATAGATTGACCAATGCTGAAAAAAAGGGCAGCCGTTGCCATCGCTCGACTTAACTACCAGCAAGATGGCGGAAGATCGAAACGTTCATCGCGTGCCACAGATCTAGAGACCCTTTTTTGACGCAGCTGGCTGTGCGCGCACAGCCAGCTGCGTGAGAGTTGCGCCTCAAAGGGTTAAAGTTTTTCAAACGAGGGATTCTCTGTGAATCATGCAGTGGGCGTTTATAATCATGGGCGGCTCGTCCGGGGGGGGGGGGACAAGGAGGCCAACTACTCCCTCACTTCCAAAAGTAAAACAACATTGTCCCTCCACTTTTCAAAGTTCAAAGGAAACATTTTATTTAAAAATGAAAAAAAAAAAAAAAAGAAAACAATACAGAAACCGATAGAAGAAAAGGAGTACACTAGCAAGAGTTCGCCTCTGAAGGTCATTAAATTAATAATTGCAGAAGATAATTTAATCAGCAAAGACGTTAAAATCCAACAATGTAGCCCAATTTTATGATAAATAAAAATAAATAAATAAAAGAAGCTGTACCCCTTTTACACACCCAAACACTCGCATCTCTTTTGATCCTCACTTTTTTGGTTCACCAGCCGCCTATGAAGATTTTTTTGTCGCACAAATGTGGTAAATCCTTTTTTGTTTCCCAACATTGATGGGCACCCGTCTGTACAAAACGTACGTACGGCAAGATGCATGTGCAATGTGCATTGAATATTCATTATCCTATGCATTACTCATGCGTCTTGCTGTAAACAGTTCTTTCAAAAATCGGCTAACATGTTTTCCATGCTATGAAATACAATTTTTGCGCTTCATAGTACATAGCTCAGTGTAAATAAACAAGGTAGCACATAATAAATACAAAATGTTGTATCCCTGATATGGCAACAGGCAGTTTTAATAATTTTTCAAAAACCTCGCGGCACATTAGACAATCTCTCGCGATACACCAGTGTGCCGCGGCACACAGGTGGAGAAACACTGGTCTAAATGATGCATTCGAATTAGTTCAAACACGACATCCGATTTCCGCTTCAGTTGAATGAAATTTATTTAAACGCTTTGTAAGGAGTACTCTGAAAGTCGAGTGGAGTCACTCAAGATTTTAATATTTGAATAAGACTACCCTACCAAAAAAAAAAAAAAAAAAAAAATCACAATTAACAAAACGCGTTTTATACACTAATGAGGGGATATAAAAAATTAAAGAATTATATCCTTAAAAGTGTTAGAGATATGAAGATAAATATAGGCTGACTTAAACGACTGTTCAGTGGCTCTCGAAGGAAAAAAATCACGTCGGATGATCCCGTTTCAGGGATTGTACAGAAATTACGAAAGATAATGACTTTATGCATTCCAGCAATAAACGTTTACATCCAAATTCATGTAAAATCCGGAAGTATCTTCGTTTAAAGATATCTCTGGGACATTTAACAGTGAAAGGTTAAAGTTTTGTACATCACTTCATTAGTGTATGGAGCACATTTCACTAATTCAGAATTTTTCTATTCGGAATCGTATATAAATATAAAATGTGTTTTGAGAGTAAATTAGAGTAACTTTACTTTGACGCAATCTTTTTTCCTACTTTATTTTGGATATTCTCTCATTTTATATTGCCCACTTATCTCTAATGGAAAACCCGGGGTCGGCTTTACCTCAAATAATCCGGATGCCAAGCATCCCCCGTAGCCGAGGGTCGGCCGTGCTTATAGCGTCCATCCCATAAAGGGTGCTCATAGCGTCCATCCCATAAAGGGTGCTCGTAGCGTCCACCCCCTCCACCTGTTTTCGCCCCAGTAATAATTAAGGAGGAAAAAATAAAAAGGCAAATACGACTAAATGTAGACCTACTTTAGTATTGGCCATTTTAGTCCTCAAAATCGTAGATTTGATTGCTACGGGTTGAGAGAAGCTCCTACAATAAAGCAGCCGTTTTTAAAGACATTTCAATATTTTTAAGGCGAGTAATAGGGATGGAAGCGAGACGCGAGACGAGACAGGCATTTTTTTGCGAGACGAGACAGAGTCTTGTCTCGCGCGAGATTTCTCGCGAGAATTCTCGCATTTTTTTCCGTCTCGCATAAATACGATCTGAAAAGCTACAATTTGCCTGAAGCCTCTACCGTTTAACTTGCGTCTGCTTCGTTTTCGGTCCTGGTATACTATCAGCACTCTACAAAACGCACAAACACGTAACATTTAAAATTAGAACAGACGAGAGATATACAAAACACACAAAGGAGAGGATAAAGAAAGAGGCGGAAAAAAAAAGAAAACAGAGAAGAGTTGAAAGAAAAATAATAAGTAAATAGGAAAGGCGGTACGGTATGTTCAAATCTGACCGCTTTTAGACGGGGCCCGGGGCATTAAGTTTGGGGCCCCCCTTACTATCCCCCTTTTTACGCATTAAGCCCCTTTACTGAGCCCCCCCCCCCCTTTTTAAGCATTTTAACCCAGTTTTGACCGCTGTTGTACTCGAAAATTGCATTTCAGTTAACTGTAGTTTTTGTACTTTAATCAAATCGTATTATCACCCCAAAAAAATATCTCTAACTTGATCTAGTGATAGACAATTAGGTAATACCTATATTATACAGGAAATTCAGTTTTTTCCCCACAATTACTATTTCAGTACATATGAATTTATAATTTAGATAATCGGGATATATATGGGCCCCATTTTTCTTCAGGGGCACCGAACTACCGCCCCCCCTTGCCCCTGTGATAATCGGGTTTCGGGTATATCAGAGAGAGATTAGAAGTAGAGCAACTTGCATTCGCATTGATGCTTAATCTGAGTAGGTTGAAATATGGTTGAATATCCTTGGTTGAAATATCCTTGTACCGATATTATCCTCAAACTTTCCCGCAGGTTGCGGCGTGCGTAGGGGGGGGGGGGGCGGCCACCCTGGTAACAACTTTCTAGGGGCGGTTAAATCCCTATTATTGGCCTATTTTAAAGAGATTAAAATGACATTTTTTATTCTTATATATTAATATCGGACGGAAAGAAATGCAAGCAATTTTTTTAAAAACTATTTCTCTTTTCATTTATATTATCATGTTTTCCATTCCTTCGGCTTTCAAAACTTTTATAAATTTTTTTCCTCCCCATCATTTTATCTTGCAGTTGGGTTCCTATTCTAAAATTATCTTCGCCTGTTAGATGTCTTTTCATAAAAAAAAAAAAAAAAAATCCACACTGGATATACATTAGGGGGATTATGGTTTAATTTTTCTGTAAACAGGGCGACCATAACGACTGTAGTACTATCGCTAAAAATTATTGTGGAAAAGTACAAACGGATAGTCGTCAACAAATTAACTGTTCAGTAATTTAAAATATAAACAAAAAAATAAGACGTCTATTAACAACTGAGATACTATAATGAAATCTAAAAATGCACACACGGTAATGTTATTGGAAATATTAGGCAAATAATTATAATTATCGTTAATATAATATTGTTTTCATTAATATAAAAATTACACATATTTTAGAGACTTGAAATTGACGTTAAAGTAAATAGTAGAGATTTAATAAAGACTAAAAGTGTTCTGTTTATAATTTTTCAAGGGTTGTCTTACAACCAATCGAACGATAAGTAATTCTAATTTGTGTTAATATATCCCGCAGTAATTTCAACAGAGGAGATTACTTGAACTTAAAAAAAAAAAAAATGTGTTTTGTCTCATGCAGATATGATTTTAGTAAAATATTCGCTACTTCTCGTATGAAGAGCGGGTGCGCAGCTATTTTAAAACAAACGGTTGTCCATTTCATGTAGTGTCTGAGGTATTTAATGCTACAACTTGAACAGTATGATGTAGAACTACAGTATGATGTAGAAATAACACATTTTGAAAGTCGGGAGTTCTCTGCAAACCGCTAAGCTTTTCACTTTTCTGATCGCGAATGACACTGACGTAGTTTTTTGAGTCATTATATTGCAATGATGCCAGGTTAATACTCATGACGCAAACTTTACATCAAGAGTCAAAAAATTTTCCTTTTATTTTAGATTCCACGTCACTGGAATTAATTGAAATTACTCGTGTTAGGAAAATTTTCGTTTACTACAGTGCGAAGAACGGGCACGCAGCTAGTAAATAAAAATAAATACTATATTTTCGGTGTGACATTATATATACGGATTAAATCTCAATTTCTTTTACTTCAAATGCCGATATATGCTGATATAGTTATTAATATGTCTACTAATGTGGCTATATGTAAGTAATTGTTATTATTAATATTAATTTTCAATAAAATCCCAATAATAAGTTAGTATAAAATGGTAACGAAATCGCAGTCCTTAATTTTGCGAGACTCGCGAGACGAGACAGCAATTTCTTTGCGAGACGCGAGACGAGACACAGTGTTCGCGAGACGAGACCAGACGCGAGACGAGACAGAGGTTTACCACTGCGAGACGAGACGAGACAGCCCCGATTCTCGTCTCGCACGTCTCGCGTCCATCCCTAGCGAGTAAATAATTATTATTTTAAGCAGTTTTGAATTATTTCATAGATATTTTCTTTTGAATGCAACATTAAAAATCAAGAAAATAAATCGTTCTATTTTTAAAATATCACAATAAAGATGCTCAAAGGTAAAAAAAAAATCCTAAGTTTAGAACACAATAGTATATGAAAAAAGAACCTTTCTTTAGCAAGAAAATTGAGTAACTTTTTAGAAAAAAATTATCTACTGCAGATGTTCTGCAATACAAACCATAAAGGGGCTATATAATATGAATTAACCACTTTCTTTTTTTCTCTCTCTCTGAGCACATTAAATTTCTTCTTTCATTCGCTTATCTTTAATTTATGTTCTTTAGTTCAACACAAGAAACTATTTGAAATTAAATGTGGTGGTACGGCCAATTATCTAGACCAGGAGAGGGGGGGTGCCTTTCGTGGGAGACTTTCTAAGGGATCCTAACCCGTATTTAAGCGAAGTTTCGGAGAAAACGACGGAAAACTCCGAACGGTTAGGTCGGCGGACGCTACCTGGTTTTGAACCCGGCCCCTTCCGTCTTCCAGTTCAGAGCGCAAACGCGTTCAGCCATTCAAAAACTATTTGAATAGAAAATATAATTTAAATCATGTGATAGCACAGCTCTGTGCAATTTAAGCTACTGTGAGAGGGACTTTTTAAGGGCTGTTAGAAAATAAATAGATTGCTTTTCGGGTGGGGTGGGGAGCTACTTTCAAATGTAAAGGTTCCTTAAAAAATACCCGAGCCAGGATTTATTTTCTAACAAAAAAGTGCATGAGTCCTAATTTATTGCATTGTAAATTGAAACATTAATTCATTGAGTAATGAAGTATACTTTTGCTAACCACAGTCATTTTGTGGAATGTAATAAAATTAATATCAAACGAAACAATAATGAAGCCTATTAAAATTTTGAATTTAATGAAAAAATGTGTTGAAAAAAGTGCAGGAGCTGAGCTCCAAAGCAAATTAAGCTCTGTCATGAACTGATTGATTGAAATTATAAATATCGGTACTGTGAAGGCCTACAGTTTTCTAAAATCTTGTCATAGGTTGGCCCGAGATATCCTATTTTCAATAATGATAGCGAACAAGATAAACATGGGTTCAAGATTTAAAATCAGCTGTAATGAAGGAACGACCCAATTTTGGTAAAATGCTCTGTCATACGAATATTTATTAAATATTAATTCGGTTAATTATTACTTCATTGATTATTCAATTGTTATCCCGTTAATTGCATTTGTTAAGCAAGTTATAAAATTATTATGTATTCATTTTCTTATTAATAATTAATATTATATCATATCATCCCTTCCTTGGTACTTGAAAGAGTGCACCACTGTACCGATATTAACAAGTATTTAAAATTTTTGTGAAGTACCGTCTGAGACTTTCATGAATCTAATAATGCAATTCTCTTATGGGTTATGTATATATATATATATATATATATATATATATATATATATAACGGTATATATGTATAATGAATTATGAACTCACCAATGTTTTTCTTTAAGCCTTTCCCTCTCCTCGTTCATACTGCAAAAATACCTTTTTCTTTCCTTTTTGTTTTTTTGTCTGTCTCAGATAGCTTATGTTTTACTCTACTGGTTTATAACCAGCACTGTTTTATTATTTGAAGCTCTATGGAGTGTTCGAACATGCTAAAAGAAATCCTGATATATATACACCGCTAGATACAATTTTTTCACTTCATTACATTTGGGTATCAGCCGGCCGTAAAATACACTCTATAACAAATAAATCAACGCACCAAGAAGGAGGTGTCCGATTAAGACGAAAATTGGTGGACAGGAAGACAATGTACAGAATAGTAAATGATTAAAATTTCAGAACAATTGAATAATTTATTTCAGAGTTACAGTAACAAGTTCAATAAGGTGTTGACCCGTCGCTAGCCTGGATACAAGCTGCCACACGGCGTGGCATAGACCGATAAAGCTCCCGGATGGTCTCCTGCGGGATTTCCTGCCAAATTCGCTCCAATTGTCGAACGAGGTCATCAACAGTCCGTGCCAGATGCAATCGCCTTCCCATCATATCCCAGACATGCTCGATGGGAGAGAGATCTGGCGATCTGGCAGGCCAAGGAAGAGTTTTACAAGCTTGCAGACTGTTTAGAGCAACACGAGCCGTATGTGGTCTGGCATTGTCCTGCTGAAAAACCAGCCCAGGGCACTGCAAAAGGAACGGTAGCAAAGCAGGTCTTAGGATGCCGTCCACGTACCGCTGTGCAGTAAGTGTACCTCTAATGACGACCAAAGGGGTCCGTCTGTCAAAGGAAATGGCACCCCAGACCATAATGTTTTGTTGAGGGCCGGTGTGGCGTGCAATTGCGAAAGCAGGATCCCCCCTCTGCGTCTCCAAACACGTCTTCGATGATCGTCAGGACACAGTTGGAAGCGGGATTCGTCGCTAAAGACTATACGTCCCCAGTCGGCATCATTCCAACCTGATCGAGCCCTGCACCACTGTAATCTGGCTCGGCAGTGTGCAGGCGTGAGTGGCAGGTGGCGTAACGGTCGGCGCGAGCGTAGATTTCGCTCTCTCAACCGTCTGTGAATGGTCATGACGGACACTGGTGTTTGGGTTGAACGTCTGATGGTTGATAGAAATGAAGAAGGCGCTGTGACAGCTGATCGGACCATCACTCTGTCCTCACGATCTGTTGTAGCCCTAGGTCGACCGCTACCATCCTGGCGCTGCACTCTGCCATTTTCCACCCATCCTTGCCAGCATCTTCGAATCGCCGCATCGCTTTGACTCAAATGACGAGCGATTTTCCGATTAGTCCAACCGGCCTCTTTCAATCCAATGATACGACCTCTGTCAAACTCTGACAGTTGCTCGTAATGAGCACGAATCCTGCAGCGAGGCATTTTTTAAGTTGTTGAAAGGTCATCTGAATCGCAATCAAACCGAAAGTTTCAACAACCGTTGAAGAACTGCTCCTTATATACGTCTGCTGGATGCGCAGTTCCGATGCGCTAGAGATCAAACTATTCATTCATTGGACATCAAATTTGAATCATTTGCATATCTGTTCAAAACATTCATGCATACGAAATTTCAAAGCAATCGGATGATTGTTTCTTGGTGCGTCGATTTTTTTGTTATAGAGTGTAGTTCTTTAAATAAAAATACAATGACTTTTTGCTTGATTTGATTTAAACTTCACCTTATTTGTTGAAAGTAAATAGTAGTAATGAAATCTACGATTTTGTGAACTAAAATGGCCGCTACAAAAGTAGATCTATATTTAGTCGGATTTGCCTTTTTATTTCTTCTTTTCAATTATTACTGGAGTGAAAACTGGTGGATGGGAAGATGGATGCTAAGAGCACGGCCGCTACGAACACGGAACCAGGCCGGAGGCCTACCCTTTAAGGATTACAATGACAGGGAGCAGGAGTCATTCAGGAATGTAGGGTCGGGAACGTCATTTCCAAGTCTTCAATTTGAAAGATGTATTGAAGTAATAGTGAACTTTCAGATCATCGTTCGTCAAAAACAAATGCACACAGAAAGCACTTAGCTATACAGATAGTTCACAAATTCTATTTCTTTACATTGATGAAACTGTCGGAAAAAAGCCCAAATTCGATTAAGAAATTACAAGCACTTTAATACTTCTTCCTAAATGATTGTTAACGGGTACATGAAATCGACGTTTCCGACCCCACATTATTATGTGTTTTTTAAAATTGTGTTTTTGACCTAGGTATATACATAAACATATACATATGTGTGAGTAATAAATCATGAAATACGGACATACAAAATTATCAACAAGGATCGTTAAAAACAAGAACCAAAATCCGGAGAAGTACGAGAAAAAAGCACAAAAGACAATAACAAAGTATACAAAGAAGATAACTCATTTATGTATTGCTGCGTTGCAAAATATATATAAACAAATAAAAACTAAGGAATAAATCAAATAAATAAAGATATATATATATATATATATATATATATATATATGAGACGTCAGATATTTCAAGTAAAGCTTCAGAGTTAAGGCAGGTAATATGGTTTATTGAACATTACATTTAAGTTACAATTCAGAGTGAGAAGAGGGGAGGGGAGGGGGTACAAGAATCAGCGTGGACTCATTAAGCAGTTCCAGTGGCAGAAGTCCCCCGATTTTCGATGTGCGGGAGTATTTACGCTTACCACACCACGTGGTCTGCGAAGACACAACTCCTCCTCTCTCTTATCTCTGATCGAACCACACACATTTACCAACATGACCCGCATCCGGGGCTACAAGGTCGTGAGGACACGTGTACATCTAAAGAACTCAGAATCGACGGCCTGATGTCTGGCAAATAACAAAATAAATAAAACATAGCTCCAGAGCGCGCGTGGCAAGTATGACAGGAAAGTAAAACTTACAGTGAAAGTACCCGCTTGACCAATACCCAAACTAGTAAAACCCAAATTACTTTTTTATACATTACATATATATATATATAATATATATATATTATTGCATATGAACGTAGAAATACACTTGAACAATGAATAACCAAGCCATACAGATTCAGGTAAGTAAAAATATAAATATAAGAGGATGACTCTCATTTATAAAAATGCTGTCTAAATGTAAATAGGCAATGAGGCTTAGAGCAATTTCCATGCTATCGACTTTAATTATAAATGAGAAAATGAGTAAAGCACTAAGGCAATAAAAAGGCCTTTAAAATACAATTAATAGCAGAAAGGGCCGTGGTAGCCCAGTGGTTAAGGCGTTCTACTCGTAACCGGAAGGTTCTGGGTTCGATACCGACGTACCACTAAAGACCACCGTGTACATGCGGTATACGTGCACGTTACATCCGTGGTTCCGAAAGTCCTCCCGGCGGTCGCTAGCAGTTTCCGAGGAGTGCCAATATTCAGAAGTCCCCCACCTTCTGATGAGGTTCCAAATTGTGGCGGGAAATTCCGGGAAGGACGTATATGTGGCTCTAAGCGGCACATTCAGTGACCCGAGCTGTCCTCTCCTGATAAATAAATTAATAGCAAAAATACAAATCAAATAGCCAGATGATTATTTGTAATACAGCAATTGAATTAATTCACTTCAGATAGCTACGCGGTATTATAACGTATAGCAAAACACCAAGCCTATCGCCCACTGCATAAGATGCTAGAATGCTTAGAAATGAAAACTTGTAATTTCAGTGACAATTCAACAAGGACCACACACAGAAAATTGTAAAATAAAAAAGAATAGCAGGATTTCAACAATATGGTTGGCAAAAGACTTGCTATGGTCACAATGGGCTTCTATTTTGCCAGCAAAAAAAACATGGCTATGACAGTAATAAGGCAGTTCTCCCTTAGCCGCCCACTCCAAAAAAAAAAAAAAAAATCTTGAAAAAAGCTAATACAAGAAAGCAAATTAAAAAATTCAGAATGCTGACAAAACCAAAAATGGAAAAGTAGGAATGAAACAATACAATCAGAAAAATCATGGAGCTGGTGGGTCGTTTAGGATTACATAACAATAATAGAAATAATAATATATTAGGAGTTGATAATGCTAACTAACGGAATAATGTGGTTTATTTGGGATGTGACGCTGAAATTACCTGTATTAACTACTATAGTAATGTTTTTTAAAATTATACGAGAGTCACTCCTCATAACAAGAGTAATTACTATCCAGAATACGCTATTGCCCTCATGGAAGCACAAAAGATGCTAGAAAGCTTTGCAGTGGAGAATTTACAATGCCTGTGCCAGTGTGTTCGCTTTTCAGAACCACCCACAGGAAAATAAAAATAAAAAATAGCTAACTCTGGAATTGTACCCTAGAAAAAGAGATAATATCTCCTCATTGGAGGTCTATCCTGTTAGAGATAAAATGCTTTATAAATGAAGAAGCAGCAAGAAAAAATATTCAAGTTTACGAAGTACTTATGAAAAACAGACGAAACAGAAAAAAAAAAAAAAATGTTGACAGAATATATATCAAATACTAAAGTTAGGGTTAATGACCCAGTTAAAAGAAATAAAGTATAAAAGTACCATAGAATTAAAAATTGAAAATCGTGAAAATATAATTAAAAGAGAATATATAATATTGTGCTAATTAACTACATTGAAATACTGTTACTTTTATTTATTTATTTTTTTTAATTATTATTTTTTTTTTTTTTTGGTTGTAAGTATTCAGTTTTTGGGGCCTGACGCCAGAATAGCCAATGCTTATTATCTTTGCTTATGTCTTTCAATTCAACTTCATTGTTCTATTGTTCCGAGTGATCAGCTATAATTTGCTCTGCTATATTCTGCTTTTGTCATATGCTATTTTATATCTGCTACAACCCTTTTAGAATGCGATTAATGCATTCATTGTTTTTTTTTTAAATATCTTAATTGAAGAGGGATTGATTCCTTGATTCGTAAGTTTAGCTATTTTACTATAGGTACAGGATATCCAGCAAATAACATCCTGGTTTCAAAGTTAAAAATCTCAAAAACAAAGATCAATAGAAGGGTGCAGTAAATGTTCGTTTCTTATGTAAGCTGTAAAAAATTCATACAGAAGTTTCGAAGTAGTAATTACAAAAAGCACTATCAGGTGGCGTTGCAATCGTTTGTCTTCATAATGGATTGATCTCCATATTCTCCCGATCTGACTCCTTGTGACACCTTTCTGCAGAGCACATAGAAGAATGCTGTCGTCAATTTGTGTGGCATGTGATGTGAATCCGTTTTCGTTGAAGCATTACGATCTGTGATGACAATCTTCATTATTCGTTTGCGACACCTATGTATGTCGGACTGCGGACATTTTGAAAATGTTGTGTCGTGACTGCTTGCTGAGAATGAGTTTATATTCATACATGATGCTCGTCGAACGATTTTGACGTCCAGCGTCATCTATTAGCAGTGGCGTACGTAAGGGGGTGTTTGGGAGTTATAACCCCCTTTGTTGAAGATTTTTTTAACATTTAAGTCTTTAATGTTATGTCTTTTAAGATTATGGCTTTTAAGGTTAGGATTACGCCCATAACGCCCTCTCTCCTTAAAGAAAATATGTGTACACCACTCTCTGTTAGCAGCTACTGTAACAACTATTTCGAAACTTCTGTATAAAATTTTTACAGCTTGCATAATAAACATCCCGTTTGCTACATTTTTCTACTGATCTTTGTTTTTGAGATTTTTAATTTTAGCACCAGAATGAATGGAATGGAAATTATAACCTCTGGGACATTCTTCAGGGGTATACCCAGAAGATTATAATTAAAGACAAAATAGTAGGATTTCGGTTGTGTGTCATATCAAAAGAGATATTCCCTTCACACATTTAGGCCCTATACTACTATAGAAAAACAAGAAAATAAATACATAATAAATTTGAAAGCAAAATAATCCAAAAATACTGCAAAACAGACGTACCCAACAAGAATAATGTAGATCACATGGCATGAGACAGTAAATTTTGTTATAAGAATGTTGCCAAAATCAAGAGGTGAAATACCGGTGTTGAAAGAATTCGAATGTGCAGTAGTAGAATTAAGATTATAAAACTGTTGCCAGAAACAGTAGTGTAAAATTATTTGACAGTGTTAACATATAGGTATATTAATTAAATTAACATAAAGGTATATTAACTAAATTAAAATTATAATTATTGAATAGTAATAAATAGATGGTATAGCCAATTAAATATTAACAAAATTATTGTATTTAAAACTATAATGAATATATGTACTAACTAAATACATACATTTTGTTTTTTTCAGAAATTTGTTTAAGTATTGAGAGAGAATATTTAAAAACTAAATTTGAGTAAACTAAATTATAATTAAAAGTGTATAGTCACTGAATAGGAATCCCATTTTTTCCCTCTCTCCAAATACATACACACACACACACACACACACACACACACACACATATATATATATATATATATATATATATATATATATATATATATATGCATGCATATACACAACCAGAGTTTTTTTATGTTTTACTCTTTTTTTTTTATACTAGTAAGAAAAGCTTCCTCCTCCCGACCCATCCATCCAATTACAACCTTAAAACCAAACCTCACCCAACCTCCAGTAAATTAACAAAGACAATAAACATATTACTCTCATGTATTGTATGTATGTATGTGTATACACACACACACAGATATATACAGGATGTCCAGCCTTAATGTGACCCAATAGCTAATTCCCGAACCGTTCGGGTTAGATATGCACTTCCAATTTGAAAAATGTTTTTAAAAAGGTAAAGAATGTTTTTACGTGCTTTTCAACCCGTTTATAAAAAAATTACAAAAATTAAATTTTTATACGGTCCCCAGGTCCTATGACTTATATTTAGGAAAAGATGCAGTACACAAAAACAAAGTAAACACAAAAAGTTTCATTGTATTACGATAAAAACTGTCCGAGTTATGGAACTTTGAAAATCATACATTTCATCCATTTTCTCGGCCATTTTCAAGACGGTCCCTTACTAGCTTCCTGAAAACGGTCGAGAAAATGGATGAAATGTATGATTTTGAAAGTTCCATAACTCGGTCAGTTTTTATCGTAATAAAATGAAACTTTTTGTGTTTACTTTGTTTTTGTGTACTGCATCTTTTCCTAAATATAAGTGATAGGACCTAGGGACCGTATAAAAATTTAATTTTTGTAATTTTTTTCTAAATGGAGTTTTTGGTTCGAAAAGCAAATAAAAACATTCTTTACCTCTTTTAAAACATTTTTCAAATTGGAAGTGCGTATCTAAACCGAACGGTTCGGGAATTAGCCATTGGGTCACATTAAGGCTGGACACCCTGAACATTAAATCTAAATAAACACGAAATTTATATTTTCATGCGGCCCCGTACAAAAAAAATTTCCACTTAGTAAAATGTACTCCCATACATTAATAAGGCGATGTGCAAAGTTTCAGCCTTTCATCAAAAAAGGTTCAGAGCTATAAAAATAAATACTGACTTAAACCATTTTTCAAACGGAAAAAAAATCACGTCGAATAATCGCATTTCAAGGGTCATGCACAAATTACAAAAGAAAACCATGGTTCCATAAGTATCTAATACTTCTGCTATTATTGGTATAATAATACTCCTCACCAACTTTGTTTAAACATAGTTCTGAGATTCTATATGATGAAAAGCTGAAACTTTGTACATCACCTCATTAATTTATGGGACGCATTTTACTAACTGGCAGTTTTTCTGTCCGGGGGCCTTACAAAATTTAAAATTTTGTATTTATTTAAATTTAATCTCCTGAAAATTTCGATCGATACCATAAAATTTTACACCATTTTTTTTAGGTAACTTTGCAATCGACTGTAGATGTTTTTGATAATTTTTTAAGGAATAAAAGTTTAGGTCAGCGTTTTTGGGACACCCTGTACACACACACACACACATATATATACAGGGTGGTCATAAAAATACATCCCCCATACATGGACCTCAGCTGTCGTTCCGTTCAACGAATCGAGATGATATTTCAGTATTCAGAGATATGCGCTTGACGTTGTCTAAAACAATAAATCTCGCACGGTTACGGTTACAGGGAGAAAATTTCGAAATTTTCAAATGGCAACGCTCACATTTTTTCTTCGAAAGTTTATCAACGCATTGATAAACCCTAAATGGTGTTGGAATGATACATGTATGACGAACATTGGCGGCGTAAAACCTTTACAAAGAAGAGCATTGTAAAGAAAGATGCTCTATATTTCACAGATATAGTGCATTGCCGACACAATTCGCATTAATTCACTGCAATAAACACTAGAAATGTTAAACTAACAGTATGGGATTGGAAATTTTCAATTCCAATAAAACTAATTTTCCTTTCCTCTCTTGGGCTGTCATTGGTTCGCTACAATACTCTTCTTTGCAAATGTTTTACGCCTCCAATTTTTGTCATCCGTGTACCGTATCAACGCCATTTATGGTTCTTCAATGTGCGGATCCACTTTCGCATGAAAAAAAGTGGGTGTTGCCGTTGGAAAATTTCGAAATTTTTTCCCTATCACAGTAACCACGGGGGCTCTATTGTTTTAAACAACCTCCATCTCAAGCGCATACCTTTCAATATCTATAGCTGAAATATCATCTTGATCGCTTGAACGGAAAGGCGGCTAGAGGCTCATATATCGGGAAGTTTCTTTATGACCACCCTGTATATATGAAGTACTAGGTGAGATATTACTATAGAATAGAAAATAAGAAATTCAAGTCCTTAAAATGTCAGCAAAACTATAAAATTAGACTGATGAGTCATGTTTCTAGCATAGGAAATTCTTCATAATTAAATATGGTGATTTAGCACATGATAGATAAAGTATTAATAAAGAAAAGCAATGACTGTTAATGTGCAGTCATTATAGATAATCCTGAACAAACAATTAAAGATAACTGAAGGAGCTTATAAATATGAAATAGCTATTTACAAATGTATTAAGAAAATAAAGTAAATATTGATTAATTAATAATCAATTCGTATAGACTTTTTAAAAATCATTATATACATAACAAACACATATATACTTGCAGGTTGTCCCAAAAAGGTGGTAACGGGCTTTCATTCTTTATATATTAGTGATAAGTGGATAAAGAATTAAAGCCTGTTACCAATTTTTTGGGACACCCTGTGTACAGAAGGTGTACAAATGTATCACTTAAATAAAATACTTAATAAACTATCATAACAAGCTAAAGCAGTAGAGCGCCAGATCTTGGTTAAGGAATTCAGTTTATAGACCTGGGGGGAACCGACCCAAGATGGATTAGTGCTTAAGAAAACTCCAAGGGATTGTTCCCCGAAACCCGTATGTTGATATTCAAAATTTTACAAAGACACAATGTTTCTGGGTTGCAGACCAGTATTATATTCATTTCAAAATATTTATGCGCATTAAAATATCAGTATGATTTGATAGTTTGAGTTCTAAGCCTGAATGCCACTCGCAGTTAACCTTTAACTGTCTGGGCTATAAACGTACTGACTACATACATTTGCCATCTTTTCAAATGTTATCTATGAGCCTTTTAATTTAGAAACTGCAGAATTAAATATAAGAAAGTGCTAAGAATTATAGAATTACTTTTTGAGCATTCAATAGCCATTTTTTTGCGCTTTAACAAATTTTATTAAATAATTTTTATTTGAAAATAAAATCTATTTTCAGGCATTTTTTGATCATTTGAGTAAGTTTTAATTGCCCAAGTCTGTAAAATTTGGCGTTAAAATGATGTTTTCTTTTGGAACTTCCTTTAGTTTTAAAACTTGCTTTTCCCAGTAATTTCTCATTAAATACTGATTCTTAGCACATTTAAATAGTTCCTTCATTATGAATAAGAACAGTATAAAGCGTATAATTAAAAAAATATTAAAATAGATAGCTTTCAGGAGAAAAGAACCAAAAGCTCCCAGACCTCAAAATGTTGACAGTATAGCGAAATAATATAATTGTTACAAAAAACAACTAACAACCCTTCCCCCATAAAAAAAGGATGAAAGTTAAATCTACATAAAAGTAAATTAAAATTCTCAATAAATGATAAAAATCGCATCGTATACGTATGCTTCAACCCAAAAAGTGAAGTATAGTTCTTCTCCCAGAAGTAAACAAAAACTAATCAAAATCATAATTAATGCAGATATTTTCATGCAGATAAGTTTACTTTTCTATTACTGTTTCTTTAATAATTACTATTCCAGAGGAGGGGCATGACCGCTCAGGTGTTTACGCTATAAAGCCGAAGGAAATGAAAAAACCAGGTGAGGAGGAGTAAGAGCTGGGTGAGGATGGGTAAGAAAGCACAGAATATGTCGCAGAGGTGGAATTGGAGGATTTCGTGATTGTAAAAAAAAAAAAAGCAACTTTACAGGCAAACTCACGGCGTTTTTCGGCGAAATGTCGCAGCATAGAGCAAAAATAGATCAAAAAGATGCAAATGTCCCAAAATGGCGCAGGAGGACTTAAATGGCTCAGCATGGCGCAATTTGCACAGCCGCAACACCCCTATTCAACTAATCAAATTCCATATGATTAAGTACAAGTCTTTAAATTGTCATTAAATCAAAATTTACATCTTGTAATTAATTAGATTTATTACATCATTTAATATATGAGGCGTGTAGTTCTAAATCCGGCTCACACACAATCCATGATTATATATTTTTCAGAAAACACACACACACAAAAAAAAAAAGAGTTTCACCGTGAAGCACACAATAGTCTAACCATTTTAGTCCATTGTTAAGACGAGAGGTCCTTGATTGTTTTAAGTTTCAATTTAAAAAATCCTTAGGTTTTCTGAAATTCAGAATTGAATTTTAGATTGACCCGGTTTTGCTGCAATTTGACGTAGTTTTCTTCCCATAATATACTTAAAGTGTTTTCTCTCTACAATTTTCTGGCTTGTGGGTTAGATCCTATTCTTTTCAATATTTATATAGAAAGAAACTTTATAGATTGAAAAGAAAATTAATAGCGTAACAAATAGGAAAATTTCAAAGCATTTTACTTTGAACACCAACCAAAAATATGGTATATGAAGACAAGGTTCCGACCCCACATTGCTGTATGATTCTGAATCGTCTTGGTTCCTCTACTACTCCTTACACATTTTCCCCAACAATTTTGAATCACTCTGTATAAAATTTATATAACCAAAACAACTTAAAAACAATTAGCAGTTGTCACCTACCAGCATTATTTTGCTTTTCAAAACAGTGTGGTTTTTACAATACTCTACAATAATTTAACAATATGCATATAAATTAATGTGTTACGTATTTCATATATATTCATTCATAAGGCGTGCAGGACTCGGTAGGGATACCGGGGGGGGGGGGCATGTATTACAGGAGAATAATATAACCTCAGTTACAACTTAGTATTGCACTGAGTACATAGCAAAATCAATAATAACCTAAATAATTGTGCAATAAAAATTAGGCAGTTTTTATTAGATCAGCGACGTACCTTAATCCCTCTGAGAGTCAGTGACGTGGCTTAAGATCGTGTGACAATATGGAATAGTTATTTAAATTAAAACATTGAATAGGGGTCCTCACAGAATGAAGTATATGAAACACTTTCAGATTGAAAAATTTATCTTTTCATTTTTTAAGGAGTGAGCAGAATATGAGAGATAAAAAATTTTATCTAATAACACCTCACGAAGGACAAACCTAGGATATAGGGGGAAAACTTCCGATCATTTGCAGGGGGATTTTTCCTCACGCTTCCTTCCTCTTTTGCTAGAATTGCTTATTTCAAATAATAGCGCCCGACCAATGTCCGAGAGCATAGCGCTGTCAACTGGGAAAAGGGAAAGTGCCTAGTTCAAACCCAGCTCGCATCCATCGACCTATCCGTTCAGAGTTTGCTGTGGTTTTCTGCGAAACTTCGCGTCAATGCAGGTTACGACCCCTTGGAAAAACTCCCACGGAGGGCATATCTCCCCCCCCCCCTCGGGCTAGATTACATGTGTAGATAATCGACCGTATTCCATAAACCAAATTTTAAATATTAGATTTTGATACGCTATTTTCAATGCACTTTTTATAAAGCTCCTATGTAGAGCTGCGGAAAAAAAAAGTCCCACTTGTACTTTTTTTCGGCCGTCGTTCGTCGTACAGCAAAGTTACAGATACCAATCGTTTGCGATTGACGTACACTTTAATTTGCTATGCATAAAAATTGCATAAGGGGCCATCTACATATTAAAATTCGCACCAACTTTTTTTTTCTCAATAGCAACCCCTAGATTTCACTTCATATTTCAAAAATTTAGCTCATTTTAACCCGGGATACCAATTTTCAATAAATTTGGACAGAAAATGAGTCAGTTATGAGCACCCACAATCCCCCTCCCCCTATGTTAAAATATTTTTTCATACTTCAATTCATATCTCATATAATATTGGTAGTAAGAAGCTGATTTTTATTCGTACTAAAGAACTATTAGAACTAAACGACCCAAACATAATTTAATGTAATTATGATTTTTAATAAATCATTAATATGAATTATGAATTATTAAATTAATATTAAAAAAAATTATGAATAGTGACCTAGCCAAATTTCGATGGAAATAGATGCAGAAATTAATATTACATGGCTGTGCAAATTTTCAAATTTTTACGTTCAGTAGTTTAATTTATATTAAATAAAATGTGTTATTTTCATGAGTCAAGGGACCATATATAAATTTATTAAGTGAAAATTTTTTGAAAATTGCATACAATAAACGTAAATTAGATTTATTTTGTGCAAAAACACAGTAAAAGATACCAGTATTAAAAATATCAAATTTTAAAGCAAATAAATTAGAGGTTTTTACAGTTTGATAGGGATTCTATAAAGCGTCTATTGTTGCGTCCGCTAACATATTCCCCCAAATAAAATATTTTCCAGCTATAGAATTAGATACAGTAGATGTATGTCTTCTAATAATAGTCCCATTTCTGAAAAACTAACATCCTCAACTTTCCAGGCGTGAATGTGACCTTTTTTTAATTTCGGAAACATTAAGTCTTTGGGTTTCCCCATACTTTATCAAACATTCAAAATCACGTTTTTCTCTCTAAATTTTCATCTAACTATAAATTAAAATACCGCCAAAAGTCTTAAGAATATTGCACATTGCAGACGATAGTATTAAATGAAGGAAGTGAAATAACAAACACAGTGATAATATTGGATCGGCGAAAAAGTAATTGCGTTTTTTACATGAAATTCAAACAAATAAATTTTCTATCAGGAAATCATTCTTCAAGTTCGACCATAGCTGAGTAATATTCAAGCTTGTAGTCAGAAGAGCAGAGAGCAGGCTCTAACTCCTGCCAACATTTCACCTAAGAGAACCATCAACGGAAGTACTCAATAACAATTTCAAAATTACAAAGATTTTCAAAATCCTTAGCAGTCATTTTGCATTTTTCCCTAAAATCATGTGTGCGAACCAAGGAAGTTATGAACTCACGGGTCATTTGGACCACAGACTAAATATTCTATTTCTAACCTTGATATTCTCAGTACAAAAAACTTTAAGAGAGATGCAAACAATATTTTCCATGAAAATAATATTAATTTCTTTTGACTCTCGCGAGCGAAATTAATGAAAGGCGAAAAGTTCGGAACCTACAAATAGCGTTTGTCAATTTGCAGAAAGTCCCTTAAAAACGCGCAAAAATTAATTCGCAATATCTCCGGAAATTACCGTAGAAAATTGGTGAAAATTTATATTTAGGATAATTTGAAGGTTTTCTTTCGTTTAATAAAGTCAAAATATGGGGTTGCCATAGAGAAAAACGAAGTTGATGCAGAATTAAATATGAAGACGGTCCCTGATGCAAATTAAATTAATAGTAAATTAAAGTACGCGTTATTTGCAAACGAATGGTATATATAACTTTACTGTACGATGAACGACGGCGAAATAAAGAGCAAGTGGGACTTTTTTTTTCCGCAGCTGTACTTGTGACATAAGAAATCCTAAAAAAAGCGCATTCAACAATCCAACTTCATTTGCGTAAAAATACCTTTTCCCACTTATATAGTAAATGTGTTAATGCATTATAGGGACTTTTTAGCTTAAATATACCCGCTATTTGAATTTTTATTTTTAAATTTTAAATCTTTACACGAAAGTATTGAATTATTTTGTATCCTAATGCTAAAAAAATGTACGGTGCCGGGAAAAAAAGTTGGCATTTTAATTCGTCAGTAATAATATTGACAGTTAAATTGTATGACAAAAAACCTATCGCATGTTTTCATTAAAATGCAAATATGGATAAGGATCTTGTGATTTGTTCTGGGATACTAGGTGGTTTTTTTAACGTGTACTAGGTTGTCACCTGGTCTAGGAAGCCTGGAAGAACCTAGACAAATCAGGGAAAATTTCAGTGAAATTACAAATTGTCGAAAATCAGTGAAAATTGGGGAAATCAGTGAAAATTACAAATTTGGCTAAAAGCCTGGAAAAACTTGAATCTGAGATCTGCATTTACTAAAATAATTTTTCATTTACTGTACTGTGTTTACTGTTGTATGTCTGGAATGCTTTAAATGTGATTTGGCATAGGTGCGCAACAGTGGCGAATACGGTTATTGTTTGGGGAGGGCCTAGTTAAAAAAAAATAAATAATAAAAATCCCATTACTTTTGGAAAACAAATTTACTTTTTCACACAGTTGCCAACCTCTCGGAATATAATTAACAACTTTTTGTAAACGATATATTTTTCTAGTAGTTTACAATGTAGTAACCAGCTCGCACGTTACACTGAAAAAATGTTGCTATATTCTAAGTTTAAAATTGCTGTTTAGAAAAAGTAGTTAGTCATATTCCGTAAAGGCAGGCAACTCCGTTATACATTTTGTTTAGGCTAAATCAGCTGTTTTAAGGTCCTTGTTAAAAAAAAAAAAAAAGTTACCGTTTTCGCCGCTGTTGCTCATCTATGTAAAGTTATATTTAGAAAATTCCAGACATACGGCAAATGCAAAACTAGTTTATGAATGAGGACTTCAGATAATTTTATAGGTCACCTTTCAAGATTTTCCGGGTTTTTAGCCGATATTTGTAATTCTTTATGTCTTTTCCAAGTTTGGAGGTTTTTCTTGACCTCTGGCAACCCTGTATACACCAAAAAAACCTCTCAGCATCTCGAACTGATCGCATGATCATTATCTACACCAGCATTTCCATTACAGGATTTTTTGCACACAATTTAAGTGTCAATTTTGTTTTTGGCAAATTAAAATTTCAACTTCTTTTTTTTCGACTCTGTATAAAAAAGAGAATTTCATGAATCCTTGGAGAGGTTCCTAAACATATATTTGAGAGAGGGGAACTCAGATTTTTGGAATGCGTCATTGTTGCTAGCTGAACTCCTAGTTTTTAACTCCCGTTCCGATTTTTCTTTCTTTTTTTCACCTTTAATATTTTAAAATACAGTGACACCTCTATTAAGAGACCACCTCTCATAAACACCTTTTATTTCTGGTCCGCAATTTCTTGGTTAATTTTCTGTTCATAAAAGGAATCCTGTTTACTCTCCTAATCCCTAAAAGATCATTTTAAAACTTTTCAGTTGAAAGGGGGGATTGCTCCTCAGGGAGAAAATCTCGAACTTTCTCTTCTCTCTGAAAGGCTAGCTTGCGGAAAAAAGGCTACTCTACCCTTTCCAGGAATTGTCTTGGCAGGGTTTTTTTCACGAGAAAAAGAAAGATAAGAAGTCCTCCAGAATCCAGTTACAGCTGAAAATCGACACTTTTCTTTAAAAAAGATTGACAGCTATCTAACTGGCGGAAAATCTTTCTTGGATTCATTCAATAATAGTTTTTTGTGCCTGTATATTGCATGAAATTTCGTATTTCAGATGACCTCCATTCAGAGACCACCTCTTTGAACCGTCTAGAGGGTAGTTGGTCTCTTTAGGGAGGTTTCACTGTGTACTTAAAGTGATTTTTGTTAAATTTAGAAATTTCAAAAAGCCTTTTATCTGAGATTCAGAGGGATGTCTTTCCTAATTAATCTTTGAACAGTTTCGCAGTAAATGTTTGACATTTCAAAATTTTTCAGCAGTGCTAGAAGTGAACACAAATGGATATTAGAAATCTCTGACTTTTCATTTTTGAACTACCAACAAGGGGGAAAAAGGGTTAACTAACAATCGTCGTAAAAATTACCTCCTTCCTCACAAAAAGAAAGAAGAGAGAGAGAGAGAGAGAGAGACGACTGAATGGACGACTGAAATAAAATGAAGAGTTGACGGGGGAAAAGATATGAGAAAAACAGCAAACAGTGTGGGAAAGAAGCTCAGAATTTCAAAACCTAAAATTTTGTCCTTAAATGACTGTCATTCGCGGCATTTTTAGGTTCTGATTAAACTAGCTCTCCAATTCAAAAAATATTTTCCGGAAGGAGATCGTCCGTACATTCAAAATGAATATTGCGTTCAAATTACACAGAACTCTACCCTTTCACGGAATTTTTCCATAGAAAAGTGTACAGAGGAAAAAAAAAAGTTGAATAAAAAAAAGATGATTGCTGAAATTTTCGTATCACGATCATTATTAAATAAAAAGCTTTTTCTAACGCGCGTTTCCTACATTTCGAAAATAACTATACACAGAGCTGGATTCGAGACGTTTGAGGCGTTTACCAAAATACTCCTCAGTAAAATTAAGAACGATCCTCCCTTTTTAAAGAATAAACCTTCCTGCACGTTTTCCCCCATCCTTTCTTCCTTTTCCGAATGAAAGAGTGCTTGCTTGCTAGCATCCGGCCCTGAAAATGAAATGCAGCAGCTAAAGAAACCGACTATTCCAAAACCTATTAAAATGCACAATTATGCAAATGCAAGTGCTGCCAAATGTGAAATGCAAGTGTTGTATACTGCACCAAAAAGTGATCTTTGTTGTTGTTGTTGTTGTTTGTTTGTTTGTAGGCTCTTGAACTTCTCTCTCTCTCTCTCTCTCTCTCTCTAAACTTTTGTCGTATCTTTTGAATTCCAAAAATAGAAATCCTTTTAAATCTCACCTGCAGTATATCCTTCATTAAAGAAATTATTCAGGTAAATCATTATGAGACAATATGGAAAGGAATTTATTTAATTTGCCGTATTTTAGAATATAGCTGCAGGAGTGGTAGAGAAAGAAAACTATATTTTAAATGCAGCCTATTATGAATTTTCTCAAAATATTCTTTTGTAAAATGTCGTTGCACCGGGGGCAACGTCTTCATGCGTGGAAAAGCAGGAGTTTTGTAGATATGAATATATTCAGATGGACAATTGCAGATATTTTTTGTACAATTGCTATCGTCTTTTACGAAAATAATGAGATTTTGAAAATGATGAACAATAGTAATTCAGTATTTCATTTGCGAACATCTATAATTACTAAAGTTCTAAAACTTTCTCGGACTATTTAAAGTTTTTTATTCAACTGGGAATCCTTCCAGATTTAAAGTAAAAAAGTAAAAGAGTGTTTTAAATACATTGTGAAGATTTTGGACAAACCATGTATATTTCTTAAATGTATGATTAAATAAATGAAATACAAATGCAATGAAATAATAATTTCTTTTGCTTCAAAGGAGTTGTTGTGTCTATTGAAAAAGACATTCAAACATAACAAATAACTTTTTAAGTATTTTTAAAATAATAAATAGACCATAAAAACAATTTCCTCATCTACAACTAAAGAATATATATATGTATCAGGGGCGTAGCCAGAAATTTTTCATGGGGGGGGGTTACGACTACTACAACTCATATATATGTATGCGTGTGTGTGATAATGTAGTGAAGAATATGCATTTTGTATGGCAAAAAATGTCTCATGGGGGGGTTATGACCAGACTTCGTGCGATTACACGATCAACTGTAATCGATTACAAGAAATGATATGGATTACGATTACGATTACTAACAATTTCCAAAAAGATTATGACTAGTGAATATTAATTTAGTAAAATAACAGTAATCTTGATGTTAAAGAAATCAAATATCAAAAGAATTCTATAATAATGCAATTTTATCATAGCATTTTTCTAAAATTTGTAAAATATTATTTTAGTCTTCGATTACAGTCGATTGTAATCAGCACGAAGTCTGGTTATGACCCCCCTAACCCCCCCGTGGCTACTCCCCTGATATGTAGATATATGTATATATATATATATATATGTATGTATGTATATATATATGTATATGTATGTATATATATATATATATATATATATTTTAAACAGTTATTGAAAATATTAGTATAAAGCTTGGATAAAATTGCATAGCTAAAAACGAGTAAGATACCAGTTCGTTTTATGCAGCTCTCTGGATAGATAGAACTTCTGGTTAGAGCTGTAAGAAACCACATCTATTCGTTACTGATATACGGATAATCATTCAGACTCGAAGTAACGAATTGCTACTTTATGGCTGATACCGTTACTGCGCGCTTTCGGATCGAGCAGCTTCGAACTTCGAATACAAGGGGAAAAACGAGTTCCGGTAATCGAGTACTAATATTTTCTGTTATTTGTTACTGGATTTCGGATCGCGGTTTGAAGGGGAAAATCAGTCTTGATATTTGAGGTATTTGAGTAGCAGTAGCAATATGCTCAGCTTTCGTTATTGAGTACTAAGGGGGTTGTATTTCGCATGTGCCGAATGGTCTCGTTTGGATGAGGTTTGAAAGATCCGTATATTTTGTTTCCGTTACTGATGACGTAATATCGGATAGATGCAGTATCTGCTGCTCTATTATGATATGGGATTAGACATGGCGTCTGTTTTATACAATGCGGGGATGTACGGTATATAGTATGTTATGCGGGGCTGCCAATATCAGATTTTTTTGGGGAGGGAGAAAGGGGGGTGTTCTTGCAATTGTAGAGCAATATCTATAAGAATAGAAGCACGTTAGTGCAGTAAGGGGGTGCTCTTGCTTTCTGACATTTTAGCACTAAATAGTGGTGTGTGTAATCAGGATTATTTTTCGGGGTGGTCCCGAAGGATTGAGAACTTATTTTATTTAAATGCTTGAGCTAGAACCCAAAAAATGAGTAATAAATAACAAGTTATTTAATTAAGCCTTAAAAAAATATTTTTATAAAGTAAAGGAATTCACGCATTTTTATTATTTAAAATATTATTTGCAAATAAATAAATAAATAAATAAATAAATAAAATAAAAAAATATTAGGCATGTAAACTTAAAACACATTTTTTTTAAGTTATCGTTTCGTTTTAAACAAAAATTTCGAGAGGGAACAAGGATTTTTATGCTCACCCCTGGGTACGCCACTGGTATTAAAATAATTCAAAAAATTCCGTATGTTTTTGAAATGTTGACGTCTAAGGGGGAGGGGGGTGACTTGACCCCTATCTTTCAAGAATCCGCACTCAAAAGCAACACTAGGCACAAGATTTACCGTTATACCTTTTAAGATGAGAATGAACAGGTTAAACCAGCATTCAGAATTAAAAAAGGAGGAGGGAGACTATGGGGGGAGCATGTTTTTGGAAGATTTCGATGGGCACTATCTGAGTTATTCGGATAATTTAACATTGTATAAAACAATACATTCCTATGAAAACATCTATTAATCAGATAAAATAAGCTCTAAATACAACTCTTACGCCTTAAAGTAAAAAAATAATGTATGATATTTTTATTGGTTTTTAAACCAAAAAAATGTAATTGTATGTAGTATTTTAAACATTCGTAATCGTACGTATGCTAAGGCGGATTAAAGGGGGGGCGGAAGGGGCGACCGCCCCCCCCCCGAGACAAAAGAAATTAATGTAAAAGATCATATTTTACTTACATAAAACGGACGTATATGTCAATCTTCTAACTAACCGCCCCCCCCCCTCGAGAAACTTGCATTAATCCGCCACTGGTACAGTGGCGTAGCCAGTATTTTATTTCAGGAGTGGTGTGTGTGTGTGTGTATCAAATTGCTAAGTTTCAGTTATAAATAAATATCACATTGTAAGCTAAAAGGGTCAGATTTTGGAAAGGAGGGCTGCAGACCCCCCTCCTCTAGATACGCGCTATAAGACTTGTTTCTCGCGTTCGAACTAGTTACGAAAGTAACGAGTAACGAATACTTAGTAACCGGTAGTGAATTTAGAGTAACGAATGCATATGGGTATTAATATTTTCGTTACTTTTACAGCACTACTTCTGGTTACATGGAACTGATAAATAACGCCCTAAAATATTTCTTAAGAATTAATATTGAAAATATTTAGTCCAGATCCTCCATATAGGACTGCAACTGACGAAAGGGAGCGGCTTCCATTTAATTGAACCCCAGTGGGAGGAAGAACAACTTAGCTCGGGGATCTCGCTAATTTTGATCCAATTATAGATGAGAGACCTAGCACCTTTAACGGCACCCTCAGAGGTATCGTTTGAACAAGGAAAATAATGGAGCCACGAAGAGATTTTACGTGTACCAGCGCCCAGCGTACAAGGTTCTACAGCAGTCCAGCTGAGAGAAGTTGCCACTCGCCCAATCTCTGACAAGGTCGAAGCCGCATTTCCGTGTTCTTATATCGGAAATACTTTAAATCATTTATGTTTCTGTTAATCCGACGAATTGACTAAAATATCATAATTTGCTGCGTTTTGTGTGAAAATATGTGCACTTAATATAAGATTAAAATTAAATGTGGATTTAGTTTTAAGTCTGAATTTAAAAGCTTTTGGATATTTTGGTTGATAAAATCTTTTTATGTAGAATTACGACTTTCACAAGGTGTCACTTTCGACACAATGGCCCTTTCGCCGGTAGTCCCAGGGTTTCTGTATACGAAGTCTCTATTGATGTATAAAGGATATGTTGGAGCCTTAGGCTGTGTTGTTAGTTTGTGTTTACTAATAAAAATCTAAATTGAGAACGTATTTGAGGCGAGACGAGACACGGGTCTCGTTTTATTTCGTGTCTCGCTGTCTTGTAAGATTATGGACTGTCATTTTATTACTGTATTTTTACTATTGAACAGCCGTGTAACTTATTACCTACACAGAATAAAAGGTTGAGACTCCACTTCAAGCTTTCTCCTTCTATAGTTTTTGAGTTTTTGGGTACCCGAGAGGATAAGTGAGCCAGTACCCATAAAAATTTAAATTCAAACTTTAAATTAAATGCTGAAATGAGTAACTAAAACAGAAATGGCTGGGTTGACTGTGGCTCCATTTCGTTTCTTTACTTCACTGGTAATCCTTTTCAATGCTTGGCTTCCTTGGACAGAATAATTAGGATTTTACTTTTTGACTGTAGTTGGAAACCTCTTTAATGTAATTCTGCTTGTTAGTAGTAATCTTGATTCTTAGCTTTGGACGACGTTTCATCTAGAATATGCATCTGCTTCGCGCCTTGCGGAATAAAAGATCATCACTGTGTTTCCTCGGGCCGTATTTTTTTTTTTTCTCCTCTGCATGTGCTGATGTGATACGCAGTGCTCTAACTCCAATTTTCGGACAGTTTGTGTGCGTAAGGATTTTAAAAAAGTAAAAAATAGCATACATTTATTTTTAATATTAAAATTTTATCTTATTGATTTCAATCGGATATTTCATTTATAAATGCTACTGGTTTTTTATCGTTTATTTGCTTAAACATAACATTTTCATTAAAAAAAAAATTAATGCAGGTATGCCTAAAATTTGACATAATTCTGCTAAAAGGCTTCTTTTCAACACTCAAAATTTCTTTTTCTATTTATAAGTCAAAACGTTAAGGGTCTTTTTTTTTTTACTCTTTCAACATTTCGAAATGGAAATGTTTTCCAAATACCTTACTTTTATTTGTTATGACATTATTTTTTTCCCCAACAGTGTGCAATTCTCGTATGAGCATCCAAAGCCACTTTACTTGGTCTTCGAATATTCATACGAGCCTTTGTAGTGGCATTTCGAGCCACTAAAAATGCTGGAAGTATTGGTCATTTTATGATGGGGGAACTGAGTAGGTGGCCAGTGTTACCCCTTATGAACGGACGGAAAAATTAGCACTCAAGCTCAAATTAGGAGTCGAACCCGAGCCCATAATCTTACAGAGTGGCGCGCTGCAACGAAAGGTGTTTCAATTCCTGTGTGTCACATCTTTCTCATTTTGTGCCCTAGTGAAAAAAGTTCTCAAGACTGCGAGAAAATCTCCAAAATTTAGTATCTTAGAATTGCTTCAAATCAGAAAATTCAACAGTTTTTCCGAGAATGTATTTTAAAAGAATGAATAAAAGGAGATTGCGGTAGTTTCATTTTATCAATTATACCAATTAAATAATATTTGAAAGAAAAATCAAAAATAAGTTTGTGAAAATTTTTTTGCCTGGATAAGTCATATAAAAATAAATGTATTGATAACTGCGAAATGTAAAGATGAAGCTATTGAAATTTTAAGCTCAAACGATGTCGCCAAGTTATGGAGTCAAAACATTCTACAATATCTGAAAGTCTTGCAAATATCATTAATGTATTTTATTGTTTCTTAAAATACAAAAACCGCGGCAAGGGAAAAAGCTCAGAATGCTCTAAAATTCCCTAGTCAAAGAAAATCTTCATAATTTTGTATATCATCATTATCATGTATATCTCAATATCATCATTTGAAGCCAAGCTGACAAAAATAAAGAAATATGATAAGTCGTTTAAAACGCAATACTTTTAAATGTATTTTCTTTTCCCTCTTATTCACTGTATTTTTCTGACTCTTATTTCTAAATAAAAATGTTCACACAAATTTGTATGTCTTATTGCGTGTGCGTATATCTGAGAGGCCACTGACAGCAGACATCAGATCAGCTCCGCCGACATTATTATGATAAATGATGCAGGTGTATATGCCTCCGCGACTAAGATTCAAGTTTCTCGGCAGCTTCTTAGTAAAAAAGGCGGAAATCCCGATCAAACGAGTAATGAGTTCTCGAAGATTTGAAACCAGAATTGGTCTTCACCGGGCTTTCTGTCGGATTTCCCGTTTCTGGTTCCCGACTCAATTCTCCAATGATACCAGACCACTACAGTATGCCCATGGGATATTTTTGCTGATTAGATGTTCTTTATATACATGCATACATTATTTGTTTTTCCGCTGTCCTGAAATTACCAAGTCGTCAAGAATTTGCTTCAATGTATGTGCGCGCAGATTTTCAGTCGTCATTCTTGGTTAAGATTGCAGGAAAATAATTAAATTTTATTTTGGTGCCTATACGCGTGGAATGAACGTAACTTTTATGGAGAATGCGGGGGAAGGGAGTGGATTCTGAAAGCTAAAATTTCAAAAAGGAGGTAAATTTTACCACTTAAAAGACCGATTTCTACTTGTAGGGTGACCCAGAATTTCTTTTTAATACTTGTTTATTTGTTTAAATTTTGAAAGTCTTGTAGGTAATATGTAAATAGTATTCACCAATAGGCCAATACGTTTTACATACAGATTTAACTACTTCCCTTCTTCTAACTCAAAAACCAATATTTTACGTGCAGAAATGCTCAAAGATCCTATAAACACCCCCCATATATATATATATTATTCTAGAATCCCAGAATTCTTTAAAGACTAAGGAGTGAGGAAGATAGAGAAAGAAAAATAATTAAATAAATGTTTCTGCTCTATTTGTCGGTCTTTTTTCTTTCCATCCTGTGAAATTTTTCTAGATTTTAGAAGGTCTTTCTTTATTGGTCTGCGTATGTTTCTTTCCTTAGTAACAAAATCATTTATTTAAGCCTTCCAGTAAAATTCAAACTAACAAAATATTTGGGTCTATATCCTTCCTGTTAAATCGGTAAATTTTGAACAGGTGCATAGGTGAACAAAATTCTTGGAAAATTGTTTGTTAGACTATCGAAATTTACTTCAACCGATCCTCTAAATGGTCTGAAATTTTCACTATCAGATTAAGAATCAACATCCAAAAATTCTAAAAAATTGTCTTCAGGTTCATCATCACTTCCTGACTAGTTGAGCAAGAAAATTTCGGATCATCCTCCGATTCATTCCTTTGGACAATATTTTTTTCCAGAAAAAAATAAAATGAAAAAAAAAGTGAGAACTTAAAATTATTATGTATATTGCAAGCAAAAAGCACGTAACCAGTGCCAGTGAAGAAAAAATCATGTGATTTTGGTACGTAAGTACAAATAAACTAATTGTGTCATGCACTTCAAAATTTTGAAACTGTCTCTTTACAAGCTGTACTACATACTGAAATAAACGATAAAACTGTATCAATTTCAAAACTTTAAGAAAAAATTCTTATAAATCGGAAATTTTCGCAAAATGTGTCATTCATCAAAAAATCTTGCAGCTCAGTTTAAGAATTTTTTCTGAAAATTTCATAAAATTCACAGCTTTTTCGCTTATTACAGTGTGTAAAGCAGCTTATGAAGAACCATCTGGAATTTTTTGAGACCATGGTGCTATTAGTAAATTTCAATTTGTGTACCAAGACTAAAAACAGAGTTCTTTTTTCTTCGAGCTACAGCCTTAACTGAACTCCCACGGTACTCTAAATGAGATCTTTTGCAATAAATTATTATGATGCGGCTGTATATATATATATATATATATATATATATATATATATATATACACCCGCACTTGCAAACAAATGCAGATAAGCCTCATTCTATCGCACAAGCATACTTTATTTAAGCAAAAATATCAAACACTTCAAAATTATATTAATTGGAGCAATGGCGCATACAAGGGGGAAGTTTGGGGGGTCAAGCCCCCTTATCAAACTTTTTTTAACAAAATGTCCATAAATTTTGAATTTTTAGCTTAAATATTACATATTTTAACACAAAATTATGTCTACAACCCCCCATGGGTGTTGTAGACATAATTTGAGACCCCCTGAAGGAAGTCTGGGTACACCACTGAATTGGAATGACACACCAGATAGTCAATACATTATCGACGAGCTGTTCGAGGGATAAAGTATAGCTGATTGTGTAATTAAAAGAAGAAACAAAAACGCAATGCTATTTAAAGAATAGTGAATTAATTTAGATTCTTTATAGAAGTGTGAATTAATAGAAAATGTTTAGAGAAATGTTCCTCTCACCCCTCTCCTTATTTTCGATGCAGAATTCTTAAAGTTGTTTTTTCTCTCCCCTCAATAATTAGCTTAATAAAAATTTCGTTCTCTCCTTTTTAATGATGACTAACTGATTCGAAAACTTCTTATCAAGGACAAACTTATTTAGAGATCATAGCAAGCATTCCAAATAAAATTCAGTTGCAAGAATCTCTTGTTTGGAACACACAGAAAATACTTAAGGTCTATTTAGTTATGTCCGTAAATGATCCAGTATCTTGGGTGGCCATTTAAAAAGAAATTAAACTTCAAAAAGCTGAGCGAAACTTCAAATATAACTATGGCTATTCAGATATAACTCAGATAATAAGCTCCGGTAAGTAAAATTCAAAATAGTATGCATATTCAAATTATTATTATTTTCCTGTCATAGTTATAACGGAGGAGGTCCTCTACATAGTAGGAGGAGGATCATTATACTCTAACGGTGGGTTGTATGTCTTGCAGGCAAGCGAAATAATAGTCTGAATATAGACTTTAATGCTGCCTATGAAGGAGAAGCTCAATTATAGTAAACCAGACAGTCGCCAGATCAGGCTTTTCTAGTCTATTGTTATTTTAGGTTTCCGCTTCGATGGCATACGCAGCGATTAGCGACCAGAGCTCGGATTTTCTGAAACTAAATTTCAGAGGAGAAATAGTGATTATTCGTCTTTTTTGTATGCAGTCTCGTCAGTGTACATACCGTACTTTTGACGTAAGAAATTTTTGTTTTGAAGGTTCAAGTTAGATTTCATCGTAATTTGAAGAATATTTTATACAAAATTGATAATAAACCTTTCAATTGAAATGGAGTTTGCAATAATCGTCATAGGTAACAAAAGAAAATTTTTACTTGCATCAGGGCACCTATAACACTGAATTATTTCTATTAAACATAATTTTTTTAATTTTATGTTCATGTCAATAGATGACGACGATGATAATAACTAGAAAAACTAGAAATCAATCTTCATTGTTATCTATATTAATTACAAATTGTAAAAATTGTATTAAAATTTTCTGATTGGGATATGGATATTGTTTAACATTATGATAAAAAACTTTATAAAGTCTCCTTTTTACATACTTACTAAAAATATTGTGCACTTACAGTGTACACAGGTGTGTACTGGGAAAGCACACTGTATGTGTACTCTCAGCTGCTGCACATAATTGTGCACTCAGTTTGTGCATTCAGGATGCACAATTGATTGTGCACTTAATCTACATAATGAATGTGTGGTAAGGCTCGTATACTCAGTTGTGTATTCGGGATGCACAATAGGATGCGCAGTTTTGCCGCATCAATTTTGCCAGAGCTGTCAACTCTTCCGTTTTTTTCGGGAGATTTCCAGCCACTAATTTTTAATTAGCAGCTTAAGCTAAAAATGAGGAGAAAATTTTAATTCAAAATAAAACTGTTTAGAAATTGTGGTGGGAAATCTCCCGAAAAAAAAAACCAAGAGAGTTGGCAGTTCTGCTTTTGTTGCACTGCTCGAATCAGG
Organism: Cheiracanthium punctorium; assembly: GCA_038373885.1. Lineage (NCBI taxonomy): Eukaryota > Metazoa > Arthropoda > Arachnida > Araneae > Cheiracanthiidae > Cheiracanthium > Cheiracanthium punctorium. Next base: position 1,463,237 of record JAWZYV010014119.1, read on the forward strand.
CGCGTAGCCAGGAAAATTTTTCGGGGGGAGGGGATATGAACTTATATGTGTATAAATAGACGGAATTTCATCACTAATCCAAAAAATACCCCCCCCCCTGGCTACGCCCCTGGTTCGAATATTTTAACACAAAAAGAAGTGGCTAACTGTGCTACAGAGTTACAAGCATTTACAAATTTACAATGGGGAGATGCAATGTTATGTGGAAGACTGCTATTGCTTCTCAATTCAGAAACAACGGATAAAATTTCATGTCTAAGAGCTTCTTTGAATCAACATCTTGCTCATTTTGTTGTGACTATGTGCACTCTACCAGGGCTGAACCTCATCATACACATTATCATCCTCAGCATTTTCAACTACTTCAGACAACAAATAGGAACAAAAGTTACTTTTTCGATCGTTGATAAGTGATATTTTTCAATATGTTTCATCAGACTAAATATATTTGTACATGCACTTTTGCACCCATCCTGACAACATTTAATCGGGAATGTTAAGCCACATGTAAACTGATGATCGCGAAAATGTTTTTTTAGAGAAATCAAATTAAATAATTTGATGTTCTTGTTTCAAATGCTGTAAAAAAAAACATTCTAACTTTTTACTGCAATAATAATAATAATAATAATAATAATGATAAATCAAAGATGTACCTTTTATTTGATAGCTAAAATATAAAACCCGGTAACACACGTTTTGAATTGCCTCGTTGCTCGTTAAGGAAGTAAAAAAATGCGGCACTGCATATGTTTCAGATCCGCAGCATAGCTGCCAAAAGAAATTATATGAATTTAATTTTTAAAGAATCTCCCCAAAGAAGTACTTAACTAAATTAAATTTATGTATAATTAAGAAACTTTTTAATTTCAGTTATATCCATCTATTCATAATTATTTTTTAAAAACCAGAAATTCAGTGTATATCTGACGTCAAGACTTTAGTCATGACGTCAATGTTTGTGAAGCTATTGCGCAATGGTCGTGCAAATAGTATATGCTCTCACAGATAGCACATTGATTGTGCAGTTAGAGGGTGCACAATTTTTATAGAGTGTATCGAAAAAAAAAAAAATTCAATATGCTGGATCTATTTTCAATTAGCTGAAGCGTATTCATGTAAACTGCAGTATGAGAAATAATCATACTATTTCTTTAAACGTTCTATTCGGTTATAGGATAGTCCACTAAGAAAGCTCATTTGTTTTCAGTTTTTTATGCCAACGTTTCTCGTGTTCCGTTCCTTTTAAAAAGGGGAATACGCAGAGGAACCGATTTACTCCATTTCAAAGGTCTGCCGTGATAACATCTGTGTGATATTTACCTTTAGTTTATGCAACATTGATCGAGTCAAGTTTTGGGAGAGCGTTTTGCTTAGTTAAACTTAAGCACTCCGTACTTCCTTCTGTTTGAGTTTACTCGACATCTGTGCTTCTCCCTCTCACAAGGTAAATGTATTGGAGAAAAAACGGGCTCAGTTCGAGCTCTGACATAACCGGGCTCGGGCTCATGAGGAATTTTTCATTATTGAAGATACTCCTAGAAAACGGGTTTTTTAGTGTTTCATAGGTTTAGGAGAAAAAAACATTTTTTGATTTATACAAATTTTCATTTCTGAACTTGTTATTAATATGATATTTTCTAACGTTATTGCTGTTCGATATTTATTTCTCGCGTTTTTTTGTATATGGTAGGGGAGATTGGGGGCTAATGAGACACATTTTACATTCTGTTGCAAAAATTGTCAGTCACAAAACGTTTTTTTTTTAGACAATTAATTCAAATAGTTCTCTGTTATTGGATAAGAAAATTAAGTGATTGTTTAGTTAGTAAAAAAGAAACATTCTTAATTTTTGAAATGAAATTTTGTTTGGACGTCATTAAACCTCAACTCTGGGGTCTGATGGGACATAATTGAACAACTCTATATGCCACCAACTTAAGACTTATTGCTTAACTTCAAAATATTACAACGACAGACACTGTTCTATATTGTATCCTGCACTATTATCAGGGATAAAAACTCAAGATGCTCTTCGCTCAGTGAAACAATCATTATCTAATGTGTTAAAATAATTTCAATATCATTTAAGTCAACCCTAGATGGTATAAAAACTTTATACAGTCATTTTTCTTTTTCAAAGAAATAACATGGATTTCTTTGTGTGGCAAATGGATCTCCCCAAGAATGCCCCCCGCCCACCCAGAAAAAAAATTAGGTGTTTGTTTCCAAACAAATGGCATTTGTACGAAATCATTTAGTTCAGACTTTCACAAGTATTTTCTCTGGTGGAGTACTTTGAGGTACTTGGAGAGGCACCTGTTGTAAATTTGAAACTTGTGAATATAGAATAAAGTAACAAAATATTTCTTTTTTTTCGAGGAGCATTTGATACCTTCACGAAAGCACTTAGTGCTCCGCGGAGCCCATATGAGAAACCGTGATTTAGTTTAATTTTAAAAAATAGATGCTTTTCTTCTTATGAGTCATATAGAGACATGATGCTCTGTTTTACATGTGTCTCTGTCGTTTCTCTTTTGTTTCTAAAATATTTTCCGAGTTGGTTTCGAAAATTTTTTTAAAAAGCTTCTTAAAGTTCTTTTAGATTTTCATTTTTTCTAATGCATTTGTAAGGATTCTGAAAATTTTCCGCTTCCTACCTGATGATATCAGCTCAGCAGTGTTATAAATTAATAACAAAATTAAAAATTAAATTTTCTATATCTTTGTAAAGCTAAACAACTAAATTTAGAGATCATCCCTATCTTGTGCTTTTGTTAAAAACAAACCATGGTATAAAATTAATAGAAATAAAAGAATGAACACACATTAAATTATTTGTACGCAAAATATATCATTTGAAATAAATATTGTATGCAATAGTATAATATTGCAGTTCTTATACTTAATGGTGCCCCATTACATTAATGATATCCCCCTTATGAAATGTCCCATTGGACACCATATCACATTTTGTTGCTTCTAACCTTACTGCAAACTAACTACTAACCACCGATACCAAACAATGGTTTAAAATGAAAAACATTTGTTTGAAGCTTCATCAAAACAGAATGTATTGTTTGAGAGTTGATAGGACCGGCAGACCCGGTTTAAAAAAGAAACTTTAACGCATCGTTAGGCAGTGTAGGTTGCTTTTAGAAAAATAAAGTTTACTCTTTTCCTTGCGTCAGGCAAACAAGAGTCGTCCGATAGTGGGTTTTTCAGTGGGGCACTTTTCGAAATATAATTTTTAACCTTATACTCTCTCAGCTAGAAAAAAGTTTTCTAATAGCATGCAGTTATTTTTCATGTCCAAAGTTTTATAAGGGGCAGTGGTTTTTTTTCTCTCCTTTTTTAAGAAAAAGAAAAACACTACCCCTTATAAAACTTTGGACATTTTTTTAAAGAAAGAAAGAAAATAACTTTTTAATGTATGCCCCCCTTATAAAAAAAAAAGTCCAATGAGAAAAATGCAGGCCGATGTTTGAAAAGTCATTTAAAACATACTTTTTTTTTAAACGTAACACTTAAATAAGATATTGAATCCATACTCTTAAAAATATTGCTTTAATTTTGCACGTATTTTCGGAATTTAAATTTTTTTGCATAGTCCTTGTCGATAATTGCAACAACTTTATGGTCAAATAACTCAGTGAGCAGGGCGCCCGACATAGAAAATTCTTGACTATAGGCACAACTTGGGATGGGGGCTCCCTAACCCTGATGTAGGCAGCTTGAAATTTCCAAAGGTAAATTATTATATCTGATTGTGCCTTGCAGCCGAAAGTCTGCGTTTCTTTTTTCTAGAATGTCAGTCGTCTATTATTTATCTTTCATGATGAATTTAACAAACAAATTCAAGCTGTACATAAAATACCTAAGAATGTACAACTTTTCTCAAACCCTGGTTATAAATGGCATCCAGTCATCGAGCAGACTGGCAACTTGTTTGAAAAAAATTTGAAAAGATATATAAAAACCGGCTATTAAAAATGTTAAAATTAAGAAAAATTGAATTGGGATTTTGTTTTTTGGGGCCCCAGGCCAGGTCCTTCTGGGCCTAATGGAAAATCAGGGTCTGTAGTGAGTGTTACACTTATGCACGCTCAGTTTTATTATGAATGACTTTTTAAAGGTGAATTCGTTTTTTTATTTGACTGTTTTGTATATGGGGCCACACTAAAACGTTTTTTATTTATTATTTAATATGTGATCCATTATAAAATTTATTGCATAAAAAGTAACTTCATGTCATTAGAAAACATTTTCCTATTGAAAATATACCTTTAAAGTCAATATTTAAAAGTCTACTGAACATCCGGTTTAATCTGGCCATCTAAAAACTTACAGTTCCATCTGAGGGCGAGTGGATAAATTTTTGAAATTAAGTTTATGTAAAATGATAAAGTAATTAAAAAACTTTGTAAAAAACACACATAAGAAGTAATAGGTAAGAGGATACGCACGTTTCGTTCAAAAATTGTTTTGAACTTCATCAGCCCAAGCCCTTCGTCGTAAAGAACCGGGAAGGGGGCTTACGACGAAGGGCTTGGACTGATGAAGTTCAAAACAATTTTTGAACGAAACGTGCGTATCCTCTTACCTATTACTTTTTATGTGTGTTTTTTACAAAGTTTTTTAATTACTTTATCGTTTAACACCAGTATTTTGAGCGATTTTTTCAGTTTATGTAAAATGATTGAATATTTCGATATTTGCTAATTTACCGAGCAAGGAGTAAGACGTTTAAAAATATGAGTTATTTACATCATGTCTATCAAATTATACCAGTTAAAAATGGAACACGGATACCATGTAATTTAAAGAAGGTCCGCATTGTTAATTCTGTCTGATTTTACCATTTTTGCGTTCAATAACCTTTTGATAGTGTTAACACCCGAATTCATTTAATTGACTCTACTCTATTTTCAAAAGCTCTTGTGTATGTGTTTATTTAAGAATAAATAAATAATGTCTGATTCGTTTGAAATGCAACTAATACAATCACACATTTGTTTTCAGAAGCAATCAAGCAAGGCAAAAGAAAAGGTAGAGAGGAAATGACACTACATCTATGTGGGGAGGGGGGGGGGCGAACTGACCATTCTGCTGAAATGCTCAGTAAATTAAATTTTTTCCTTAAGCAGTAATTTAAGTAAGGCAGTTAATTTTGCGCTGTTTATTTTTCTTTATGTTTACTCTGTTGTACCGGATCACGTAAACTTTAGTTTTAGAGTGTACCGTCAAATTATCTTAAGCGAGTCGTGAAATTGAATTTTCGTTCCAGCATCTCGTGGTGTCTTTCATTCTAAAATGTGAGAGGAAGTGGAACAGGATGTTGTGATAGTTCTGGATGCTGTCATTCAACAGCTAAAATAACTAATCAAGGTAAGATTGAAAAGCAAATTAAAGATGTGGTGAGGTAAAATGGGTATAAAAACAGGCACTTTTCTTTTCATGGTTATATGTACACTAGGGTGGAGTGAAATGAGGCGAAAAATTGTTTTTTACTATTTATCAACGACTATATTTACAATAGCTGCCTATTGGGTAGATAAACACTTTTGTAAAATTTTGTCTTGTTTAAACATTCATTATCTTCCGGTGGCGCAAGAGTCTTTTAATGAGAAAAGTCTTTTAATGAGATAGATATAAAACAAAGTTTTTTTTCTTTTCTTGTTGTGGACTTAGTTGCAATGATGGCCTGTTGGTTAAAAAACTTGTTCTGGGACGTTTACGTTTTTCTAAGAATCCTCATCAGGAGTCGTCGAAGCGCCACATTTCGAAAAAAAATGTCTTTTTGTCTCAAATTGGTGCATATCGCAACGAGATTTAAGACGACTTCGAATAAATCATTCAAATACATCGCTTTTTCACCAGAAGCACGCGCTGAGGCTTCGGTTATCAATTTAATGCTTCGCGCAGCTCCACTCTTGCGAGTGACAAGGGAAGTTGGCAATATCCAAAGTAGAGCCTGTTTGAATCATCCTTTTAAATTAGTCCTCATTTAAATGTTGATTAATTGGAGGCTCGCTCAAACATTCATCTGACCAGTTAATTAGATCAAAATGCTCTTCTGCATCGAAATTTAATTTTCGTATTTCGGATATATGTATTCCAAAAGTTGTTTTTCGCTTGCTTTCATAATGCGTTTTAGTGATAGTTCGCGAATATGCTTCCTTCCGTCTTGCAGCATAGCAAACAAAATATTTTCGGTATATGCGAAAAAAAGCTTATCTCTGAATCAGCTTACGCACAATCCCTTTCAAATGTTCAGGTAAGTAATCTGATTTTTTTATCATCCCAATCAAGCGTGTTAGAGCATATTGCACCAATGTAGTGGTTTGACTTCAAACCAAGTAAGTGCATAGACTTTCATAACGAAATCTGCTGGAATTTTTATTTTTTCCGATAGATTTTCAGTGCATACATAAAGCCGTAGTATCCAATTAGCTGTAGTTAGCCACCTTGAGTGCGATATTTTACCTGGTTGTCTATATATTTATAGCTGTTTCAATTTTGAACACAGTCTCGCAGGGGATGTCTGACAGTTTAAAAGCATGCTTGGACGCTCGCCCGCTACGCGCTTTTCTGAAAAATGGAACAATCGATAGAGCAAGGATTTGTAACTTACAAATGCTGGAGGGCGGCAATCAAATGTACCTGTCCAGCAGCGGGCCGCAGCCTAATCTGGTTCTTATATAAGATATTTCAGGGGTTCGGGAGATTTAAGAGATTGATCTGAATTGGGGCTAATTTCATATTACGAAAAAGAAAAACATGTACTTTGTATTAAATTACGATTCAAAGAAAAAGGGGGTAGTTTCAAAATTTATCAACTATGAAGAAACGGACGAATTAACAGCCAAGCCCCACATGAAATGGCAAAACGAGTAAAATTTAAATGGAAACTTTAAAATTACAGAAGGAGAAAACAAGGGAAAAGCCCAGAAAATGTACAGTGAGAATTAGTGTCTGTCTGTTGCAACTCCTAAAGAAGGGATGTTTACATCAAGCTCTGTCACTGAGAGCAGCGGCGAATCCAGAGGGGGCGACATTCCCTCTCAAATCTGATCCTTTACTCAGGTTACAATTGAAACTTAACTAACAATTTGATAGAGAGCTCTCTCCGAAATAAAATCGTGGATACACTACAGGTTGAGAGTCTCGGGAGATAGAGAAAAAAAAATCTGAGAGGTGGCTCCTATTCTTCAGTCAAGGAAGTTTACAGATATGCAAAGCGAAGGGAGGTGTGTAATAGAAAAGTGAACGCACTAAATTACACGGAAACCGAGGAAAATCAAATTTATTCCCAAATGAATAGTGTTTGAAACTGACATTCACGAAACCTTCTTTTCCTTAAATAGGAGCATCTAATTTGATGTTGCAAATCATTTTCCCAGAAAGCTTCGCGGGCCGCAGAAAAAGATATCGAGGGTCGCATGCGGCCCGCCAGTTGGAAACCCCTGAGATAGAGCAACATGAAGCCACACGCTCCAGCTGCACAAAGAAGAACAACGCCTAAATTCATAATATAGACTGCCATTTATCGTCGGTGGCTGAAAAATTAATTGTATGCAAAAGTAAAACTGTATATTTAAGTATTGGCTGCAATTTCACCCTCCCCCTTCCTAGCTTTAGGTATTCACGATGTTAAATACCTAAAGCTTTCTCTTGGGGGGATGGGGACATCAATCGTTATTGGTATAGCAATTTAAAAAATCGGGGTCTAAAAAGTTCCGTAACTCGAACATCTAAAACAATTGCTAATCCAGAAATGTTCCAGCTGCACTGTAAAAAAATTCAGAAGCGTTACATAGAAAGGTTTCCGAAAGTATAGCGTAACCTACCGATGTTCTACTCGAATTCACGATTTCGGAAACATAACCACGGAAACATGCGCCAAGTGCCAAGAGACAGAGGGAAAAGAGTGAACGCGTTGTACCTAATAGCACAGATGGTCACAAAAGAGTCACTGTGGCGTCACAGAGCGTCACAATTGTCACAGGACTGTCACATACTAGTCACATTGTGACTTGTGAGTGATGTGACTCCACTGTGAAGTTTATTTGTGACCAGTCACCAGGTGACGTCGCCGGATGATTACTTAAATGAAACGGATGAATACTTAAATAAAACAGCACATTATCTCCTGAAAATAATTTATGTGGAAAAAAAAGATATAAGATTTTTAATTTCTATTTATTAATTATGGTATTTTCCCTCCATTTATAAAATACTCAAAAAAATTTTAAGTGTGCAAAACAAGCCATGCCAGAACTAACTTTTGCAGCACTCAGTTTACTTTTAAAGCAATCGGAGCAAGACGATCACAGCGCTGAGGTAACGTGCTGGCCCATGAACGAGTGCGTCGAGGGTTCGATACTGGTACTGAGCGCTCCTTCCGTAAGAGTTTGGTGCTGCCATCTAGTGCATGTTACTCGTTAATTTGGAAACCTTTGTGAAATGGGCGGAGAGGTTTCTGAAAAACACAGAAACGCTACTCGTTAATTCGGAAACCTTTCTGAAATAAACGGAGAGGTTTCTGAAAAACACAGAAAGGTTATTTCGGAAAACTTTGTGAAATAAACCGAAAGGTTACTCAATATTTTACCAAAATATACAAAAACGTTACACATCTTTTCCAGAAACCTTACCTAAAAAGCAGGAAAATATGTAAATATTTTCCCGAAATCTACAGAAACGTTTCTAAATACTTTATCCGCATGGTTCGGAAACGTTTCTGCAATTTTAAACTACAAGAGCTGCCCCATATTTTGGGGTAACGTTTCCGAATTTTTTTTTACCGTGAGGCTTAAGTTCCTTATTTCTACGACAAAGTCACATGCCTCCTTCCCCAGCACGTGAATTCAATACAACCCCTTTTGAAAATCGTATGGATGCGGTAAGACATGGCGTTAGAAATCATTTAGCAATTTTCATATTTTTAACCTTATAATCTAAAATTTAAGCACGATGCGCCACCTGAAGATGACATTTCTAATCGAAATCCTTCTGGGGATATGTTTAGCTTGCCCATTGACAACTATTGAACATATAGGCGATCCAAAAATCAGAACTTCAGTTTTTTGCTCCACCCTAATGTATACATATAACCATGAACATATATATATGCACGCAATACATGCATATAACATACACAGTATATATACATATATATATATATATACATATATGTTATATAACTTATCATATTAAAGTTTCAACTTTTTTGTGTTACCATACGCAATGCATTCAAACCCTTCACACCCGAAGAAAAATTTAGTTATGTTAGTTTTAAATGCACAAAATACACTCTATAACAAAAAAATCGACGCCCCAAGAAGGAGTCGCCCGATTGTAATGAAATTTCGTTTGCAAAGACATTCGGCTCGAACATGCAAATGATTCAATCTGAAGTCCAATGAATGAATATCGGAAGCGCAAGAGCATCGGAAGTGCACATTCAGCAGATGCATATCCCTAGTAGCACCAATAGTTAAAAAACGTTTAAATTACGTTGGAAACACGTTTTCTGATGTTAAAAAACGTGTTTTAAACGTCTTTTGGACTAATTGTGCTACTGGGGATAAGGAGCGATTCTCGATCTGATGGTTAAAATTTCTGCTGCATTTCAACTGCGATATCTTACGTTGGCTGCAACAATGCCCCGCCGAAGGATTCGTGCGCATTACGAGCAGATGCCTGAGTTTGAAAGAGGTCGTGCGATCGGACTGAAAGAGGCTGGTTGGACGAATCAAAGAATCGCTCGACATCTGCGTCGAAGCGATGCGGCTATTAGTTCTGTAAAAGTAACGAAATTATTAATACCCGTATATATTCGTTACTCTAAACTCACTACCTGTTACTAAGTATTCGTTACTCGTTACTTTCGTTACTAGTTCGAACGCGAGAAACAAGTCTTATAGCCAGGTGCGTATCTAGAGGGGGGGGGGGGCCCTTTACTTAGCTTACATTGTGATATTTATTTACAACTGATACTTAGTAAGCAATTTGATACACAGCCCCCCCCTCCTGAAATAAAATCCTGGCTACGCCACTGTACGTACGATTACGAATGTTTAAAATACTACATGCAATTCCTTTTTTTTTTTTTTTTTTTTTTTTTGGTTTAAGAAAAATAAAAATATCATACATTATTTTTAAACTTTAAAGCATAACAGTTGTATTTAGAGCTTATTTTCTGTGACTAATACATGTTTTTATACAAATGTATTGTTTTACACGACGTTAAATTATCCGAATAACTCAGAGCGCCATAGAAATCTTCCAAAAACAGGCTGCCCTCTCCCCTTATAGTCTCCCTCCCCCTTTTTTAATTCTGAACGCTGGTTTAACCTGTTCATTCTCATCATAAAATGTAAAACGGAACGCTTTCGCCTAGTGCTGCTTCTGAGCGCGTATTCTTGAAAGATGGGGGGTCAAGTCACACCCCCCCCCAGACGTCAACATTTTAAAAACATACTGAACTTTTTTGAATTATTTTAATACCAGTGGCGTACGCAAGGGTGGGCATAGAAATCCCGGGTGCCTCTCGAAATCTTTGTTTAAAATGAAACGATAACTTAAAAAAAATGCGTTTTAAGTTTACATGTCAAATATTTTTTTCCCCAAATTTAAATAATAAAAATGCGTGAATTCGTTTATTTCTTAAAAATATTTTTTAAGGTGTATTTAAGTAACTTGTTACATATTACTTTCGGTTCTAGCTCAAATATTTAGAAAAATAAGTTCTCAATCCTTCGGGACCACCCTGAAAAATAATCCTGATTACACCACTATTTAGTACTAAAATGTCAGAAAGCACGAGCACTCCCCTTACTAACGTGCTTCTATTCTCATAGATATTGCTCCTCTACAAGTGCAAGAACACCCCCTTCCCCCTCCCCCCCACACACAAAATCTGATATTGGCACCCACGCATAACATACTATATACGTATATCCCGCACCCACATTTTATACCAAACAGACCCCATGTCTAATCCCATATCATAATAAAGCAGCAGATACTGGATCTCCGTAACTGATATTGCGTCATCAGTAACGATAACGAAACATACGGATACTTTCAAACCTCACCAAAACGATACCGTTCGGCACATACGAAATGCAACCCCCTTACTAGTCAGTAACGAATAGCGAAACATACTCCTACTCAAATCCCTCAAATACATAGACTCATTTTCCCCTTCAAACCGCGATCCTATACTACTAAATCCAGTAACGAATAACCAAACATATTAGTACTCAATTATCGAAACTCATTTTCCCCCCAACCAACGCCTTATTGACTTCCTCCCTTTGTAATGGTCAAACTCTACAATAAATCATTTAATTGTTAGGAAATTTTAATCGTTTGTTTTTTTATGTATGTTCTTTACATCCACCAATGTTTATCGTAATCGGACAGTTCCTTCTTGGTGCAGCGTTTTTTTTTTTTTTTTTTTTTTTTTTTTTTTTGTTAGAGTGTGTGTTGATAGAGTGTATTAAACTTGTTTAAAAGATTTTTATTCCATAAAGATGTGGTAAGCAGGTGGTGCGAAATGTGTTATACACTTTTAAAAAGCTAAAAAATTACCACACCTTACCAAATTTTATTTATTTCCTGCCATGAGTTACAAATTATTCACATTTTCAAATATTATGATCAAGGCTGTTAGACTCAGGTTCTAGACAACATTGTATTCCGGCACCTCATTATTGCAGGATAAGGTGGGGGTAAAAGAGTAGGCCTTTTAACTTAGACGTTTTACCCCACCTAATGAGTAAATGCGATCTAAAGTGCTCTTTTTTCAAAAATATGAATAATTTATTTTAAAACAATTTCTTTAAACATATATTAGTGGGCATTTATTAGTTGGCAGCAATACTCAATAAAAAGTTTATTAGAAGTATCTGGAAACGTGATATTAACTAAGCATAAATATAAACTCTTTTTTATCCCACCATACTAAAACATAAATAGAAAGAAAAATATTTAAAACAATTCTTGCTTTTTTCTGGTAATAAACTATTTAGATCTTTACTAAGTTGAAAGTAATAACAGAGCTTCTCAAATTCTCAGAAATGTATTAGTTCCTTGCAAGTTTTTTGGAATCTCAAGAAAAGAACGTGGATTCAATAAGCAGATGAAAGCTAATATTTTGTTTCCAAATGCAAATACTAAACTAGTGAAAAAATATTGCAACAAATGTCTGATAATATACGCTGAAAAAGAAATATCATTTAAAATCAATTTGTATTTATATTTTTAGTCAAAAGGAAATGCCTACCCATTTTATCTCGCCGTACACAAAATATGAAATTCTGATTCGTTTTAAAACTACTTTTTGCATTATGAAATTCCGTATCTCTAAGTTTTTTTTTTCCCCTTCAATAGAATTCCGATTTCTTATAAAAGTGTACAACTTTGTACCTTTGTGTGGCGGTGTTTCCGCCCCTTTCCTACAGATGCGGCTTTATCGTAAGTAGTCGTGGCAATGAATAGATCATAGATGTCAGACGATGAACTTTATAAAACAGGGCTTCCCAAACTTTTTTACCCCGCGGCACCCTTGTCAGGCTAAAAGCATTTCGTGGCATCCTTGTCAGGCTAAAAACATTTCGCGGCACCCGTTTCAGGCTAAAAAAAATTTCGCAGCAGATTTCGTTTAAAGCAATATGAATATGAAGGTTAGAATAAAGCGGTTTGGATACATTTTATGTTATTTTTTGTTTCAGAGGAAATTATTTGATTATACTCCACCAAAACACTTTTCTTGTTTATCTCCACGGCACCCCTAACATACGCTCGTGGCACCCTAGGGTACCGCGGCACCCAGTTTGGGAACCTCTGTTATAAAACAATAAAATCGACGACGAGAGCTCAAATCTTTCATAAGCAGCAGCACGACTATCTCGTTTGCGTTCATGTGTAAAGCTCTCCTTGGATGTTTGTTTTCACTGCACCACATCAAAAGAGCAACTGAGACAAAGCAAGAAAAGAGAGCAATTGACACAGTGCGTGCGTGGAGGGGCTACTTTTTGACTTCGGCAGTCGGGAAATTGAAAATGCTGGTAGTGTCTAAATATTTTTAAGCAGGAGAGTACTTGAAAATTACTACTCAACAATAATTGCAGATGTTTTTAACCGCTTTAAGTAAAGTCTATTGTTATTGTACGATATGAGCTATAATCGCTCTCGATATGTTTTTTGCACATTAGCAAATCTTTTTTCTGGGACATGTTTCAATTTAACCGGCCTTCCTATTACGGATTATTTCTATGTGTTACGCATATATATTGAGAAAATCGCTGATGGTACGGAACATGTTTGTAGGAGCGAAAGGTAAAGTTTGTATGAGCTTTCGGTTCCGAAAATATGCGCGATTTTTAAAAATTTGTCTTTAAATCAAGAGATTTGCTAAATTTCGACAGTACAAAATTCGAATTTTCGATGCTTAATAAATCATACTGAATATATTATGTAACTTGCATAAAAGTGGACATGGGGCACTATTTGGCATTTTAAGATGCAATATCACACCAGCCTTTTGAGTTTTCAACAAATGATAAAGGAAGTAAAATAGTGTAAATATAATTTCTTAAAACATTTGGGAAACTTGTATCAGTTAGAGAAATAAATAAATAAAATGATATGTTAACCTGCAAAACAATGCTATTCTTAACTCCAAAACATATTTTTCTTGCTACAAAAGTTCGTTTCTTTGCTCCTAAAATTAATTTTGTTTGTTCTGCAAATTCGTTTTACTAGCTCCTACAAAACTTTGTAAGTGACCTCTGCTTTGCAGAATATAAAATATGACAATTCATGACGTATCTGTTTCCAGTCAGTCTTTAACCCTCTCGTCACCGAATTATGAAAAATCAGAGAAAAAAAAATCTGTCTAGCATTTAATGCATCTGAAATACTATTATAAATCATGCAAAAAAACATTTTTCCAATGTCAATTAATATTAGATTTTTCTAATATTAATTTCCACATTTTCGAAGCATTTTGTTACGCTAAAATTAATTTAAAAGGATGCACATATTAGGTAAAGGTTGAGGAATAAGAAAAAAAACTATACTTACCTTAAAAAGAAAAAAAAACGGTAAAAAAGCAGCGTAAATATTTTCTTAATTTTTCTCCCGAAACAATGAAGCGAAAACTGTAAAAAATGATCTAAATTGACTAGTACTGCAATCTAGGCACGAGTTATGCATCTAGTTAAGAGCCTCATATACTTTCTACATGAATTAATGATATTGATATCACTGAAAGAAAAAAAATACTAAATTCAATTGTTTCAATTGTTATTTTAATTCTCTTTTAAATTTCAAGTGAGATTGCAAAGGTCTTGCATCATGATTTTAAAATCTTCGTAGATTTTTTTCCTACTATGCCTAATGATTGCCAAAATTTGCAAATTTTGATAATCTATTGCCCGATATTTCACGAAAAACGACTAATGAAGTAATTTAAATGCAACAAAATGTCAAGGAGTATTTAAGCGTGGAACATTATTTCTAGCCTAAATTAAAACTTAAAAAACATCTGACTTCATATTTCCAACTAGGACAATACAACCCCCCATAAAGAGTCGACATTTAAGCTAGTACCGACTCCTTCTTTCTACTAAATCTTGAACGTACCCGCTTAATTCTTATGGTTCGGTATTTTAATGATACAGTGTTCAGCAAAAGTCTCATCTAAAAATTTCATAAAAGGTTTTATACGTTCAAACAAAATAAATAAAATAAAGAAAGCGATTCTCCCTGTGCGAAGAACAATCTGTTTGCTAGTTCCTAATAAGAGTGTATTCAACCATTAAAAAAACACTTGATTTGTGTAAAAAACGCCTTTTTAACATTTAGTTTTTGTTTCGAATCTTTGCAATTATTAATGTTCATTCATTTTGCATCACAAATGCAAGGGTTTGCATAAAAATCTGGTAATTACATTAATAATTGAAAGGGGGCTCCAGAAAATTTTTTGCGGAGGAGTGGGGGGATTCGGACTTTTGCGGTACGCCACTGTCTACAGCTAATCGTTTTAAAGCTATACGAGTTATGCACTTACATACACACGTACGTTCATACTTACATAAAGATGTCACGATAAAACTAGTCTAAATGGATTTATGTTCCCGGTCCGTCAAACTTCACCGGACCGTTCGACACCGGACACCAGACCGCATGTACGATCCGGACCGTTCCCGGTCCGGATCGTACATGCATGCAAAAAGGGGCGTAAATCCTGCGAAGGGTGACTCCCCCTCCCCTAGCAAAAATCATTCGGAAAGTTTTTGCTTTAAACATTATTTTCATCGTGAAAGTATAAAATGAATACAAGCACTCGGAATTTGAGTTTTCGAAATACTTATTAGTACCAAACGTAAAAACGCGGAATTGCACTAGTCGAGCATTTAAGAGCTTCAGGAGTACTACTTTCAGAAATCTTATGAGCAAAATGAGTCGTAAAAATTTTGAGATTCGATTAGGAACAACTTTCCCTCTTCATAAATGTGTGGATTAAGTATTAACAGTCGAAAATTTCAAAAATATTAATTTCACTTCACACTTGCATATGCGCGAATCAAGCAAAATCTATCAGAAATTTTTGAGCTCAGAGAGCCTTACTTTTACATAGTGTATGTACGTTAATAAAATTTACTCAGAAATAAGGAAATTAAGGAACACAACTTTCACTAATCAATCAAGTAAAATACTCAATTGGAAATTTTTAACTTAGGAAGTATTCTTTCGCATATACTATATATGTGAATAAAATTAAAATCCTACTCGGAAAATGTAATCAATCGGATAGTTTAGGAATCTATCAACCAGAATCCCTCGGGAATTTTTAAATTTCGGTTTAGACAATATTAGATTTTCAACACATACACAGTCAATAAAAGCACTCAAAAGCTTTCACAGACTGGGAATACTGTTTCAAAAACTTGTAAAGCCGTGCAATCATAATTTTACAAATCTAAATGTGAAAAACAAATAAAGACAGTCTAACATGTATTTAGAAACCAAAATATGTAAAATAAGTAAGTGAAGAAATTTCTACCTTCGAGAATACTGTACTCACAACTATAAATATTTGATGAATATGGAATGCAAAGTATAATATTTCCCTGAAAATCAAACGGAATACTGCTATGTTTAACGAAAAATTTAATTTTTCAACATTATAAAATTCAACTTTCCGAAAGTACTTTTACATTGCACCAACAAATATTGATTTTGTCAAAATATCTCTTTAGTATTACTGATTTTTTATTATTTTAATAATTTTTTTACAGGATGCATTGGGATGAACAATGATGACCCTACTTTATTTAAACATTGTAATTTGAAACATTGAAATCACTTTCGGAATTTGCATGACGGACATTCAAAAATTGGACAACTTAATACATAAAATACAATATCGATAAGTTTATAAAATCAGTTGCATAAATTACATTTATCCAAACATTTTACTAACTAAAATATACAGATCTATACAAATCGCATGTTTGCTTCAATTGGTTTTCTTAAAATAATTTACAGTATTTTAAATTAATTCTTGAGTCTTTTTCACGCTAATGATATTTATTTGCATTAAAGAACGACCTATATTTGGGGTTTTATAGTCCTCCGACACCACCAGATAAATAAAATAAAATAAAAATAATAAACACTTTTTTAAGCAAGGCTGAGAAATCTATCATTTTAGATCTGTAAGTCACCAAGCAGTGTTATCACAAAAATAGAAATCAGGGAGAAGTGGCATGAATGGGACGTTTAGCATCTCGAATTGTTTTTTAAACTACTGTAATTATTTTGAAGGAAATTGCATGAAAATAAACATCGGTATCTTACTTTTCAGAAAACATGCACAAAAACCTATTCGAAAACCCTAATAAGTGCGAACGGTAAAAATTAAAAATAGTAAGTTTCGTATATTGCTCCATTCATGAAAGACAGTGTTATGAATGAGACACGATAAAACTTTATCTTGTCTCAAGTGTCTTGGAATTAACTTTATCTTTAAAGTTAATTCCAATCTTTTTTTTTTTTTTTTTTTTTTTACATACAGCATAGTTACGTAATCTGCAAAAATATTTCAAGGGAACGAACAAATCAGCTGGTTAACACATTTAAAAATATCAGATATCAGATTTAAAGAAAGGCAGGTCCTTATTAGAGTAATGGCAAAATTACTTCATTTTATTAGAACACATTTGTTCTCCAAAACTTTAAAGTTTGTAAAAAATAATAAAAAACATTAGTTCATTCTGTGCCACAATTTGCAAATGGTTTGGAAACCTGTGAAAAGAAGTCATTCATTTAAATCATTCAAAAATTTCATTATTTTATTTTCATGTATTGCAGGATTTAAAAAAAATTGTGGATATAGCTTTTCTGCTTAAAGTGTTAAGATAATGTAAAAATGCATCCAATTATTTGAAATATGAAAGTACTATACTTATATTTTTATCTAATTTGATACAGATACGATATGCTTTTATAAGATTACATATTAAGTAACTATTTTTAAGTTTCAAAATATAACTTAGTCTTACTTTTAAAAGCATATATGAGAGATATAAAGAAACATTATTCGTTTCCATCATAGAAACTGATTCTAAATGCCGTGTTTACTCGCTTAAGAGTCGCTGTTTTCCAATTTTTCATGGTGAAAGTCTAGATGCGACTATTATGCGGGGAAATCTATAACATATTATCGTACACTCTAATACTAAAACATTACTGGTATTATAATAAAATTACTAATTTACCAAATGTTTCCAGATTATCTGCCGTATATTAAATAATCTTTTTGTCAGTTGCACATAAAAATGAGGCATTTTAATTTTTTAGTAATATTTTTATACGCATAAATGAAGGTCAAATACGTGACTGCGACTTTTATGCGGGGAAAATATTTTGACGATTTTTTCTCCTTCAAAACGGGGGTGAGACTGTAATGCGAGGACGACTATTACGCGAGTAAACGCGGGAACGAATGAAAGAGTCTCATTCGTCATTCAATTTTGTGTCCCAATCATTACTTTAATCTATGCTGTGGTAAAATCAAATTCATAAGTACGATGACTATGTATCTATCTAATTTAATTCTGCTGTTCGCAAAGTTAAATGTGTAGGGTACATAAATTACTAGCAGACATTTATCCAAGCAAACTCTTAAAGATAAACATTTCAATTTTTAACTTGACTCTGGACTTCAAGCTTAGTATTAGGACTCAAAATCTTTACAGTCTCTGAACTCTTTTAATTATAAGAAAGTACGGAGGAAAGGGGGGAGGATATCTTGAGCTTGAAAATGTTTCATTTTCAAATTTCTGCAGATTTGAAATTTGTTGTAAAATCTTGTAAGAGGGAAAGTATACAAGTAGATGTTGTGAATTGTTTAATTCAAACCTACATGAGGTTGATCTGCCTAGAGGGAGTTGCTTTAGGAGGAAATCGTTTTAAGGGTTTCTAACGCGTATTCACGTTACGTCTGAAAAAAAAAAAAACGTCCAAAACGCCAGATTGCTGAACAAGTAGAACACACACACACTCCTCTATCTGGGAAGTTTCTGTTTATTTGTTTTTCTCCTGAACATCTAGTCTTTCAGAGCGCCCGAAGAAAAATCACAGTTTCGGCACTCAGGTGCATTTTGTTTTAAAATCTGTGTTCAAATGCAGAAATTGTGGACCGTATTAATCCCTTTATTATTTGAGAAATTTACTCTTGTGAGTAATATATGCTGTATGGTATTTGGAAAAACTTTTATATGATTTTTCTTAAAATGTAATTTCTGTTGATAGCTTAGTTCTGCTTAGATTTTTGATTCATCAACCAATTTCAAGGAATCTCTTCAGGGGAAAGAAAAAAAAAAAAAAAAAAAAAAAAAAAACCCAACAAATTCTTACATTGCACTAATACCAATCCGTGAGCTATGTGTAGGTATATGGAGCTGTTTTGGGGTTTTTCTGAATCCTGACTACATCTGAAAATCTGAAATTTTTTAAGAAAGAAAGAACGATATTTAGAAAAAAAAAATCATGCAATTTCAATTACATGATTTACATGACATTAGTAGTCTAACTGTTCCTTTTCAGATTTGGCAGCATAGAACATATTACGGGAGGAGGGGAATCACAAGTTTTATTATGCAAATGCTGACGGTTGTTCATTAATTTGGTGGAAAATTAGGAAAAAAACTATTTGGCAGCCGGAAATTTTGGTCTTCCTCCCCCCTTGCCGCATACACCGATTTGCGTCCCTGCAAACATGGGACAGTATTTATATACTTCGTGTCCCAAAAAGTTGGTAACACGTTTTAATACTTTATCTATTAAAGATAATTGAGCGATGTAAATTGAAAAAAATGTTCAAAATAAGGCAGGGATAAAGATTACGCTACAAAAAGATTCTTCTCGTTAATTTTCAAAAAGTTAGACATTTATGCTTGTGTAAGACCCTCGTTCCAAAACATTCCCTATTAGTAAAATGTGCCCCATACACTGATGAAGTGATGCACATAATTTGAGACTTATATTCTAAAAAGTGACAGAGATAAGAAGATAAAAATATGCTGCCTTAAAACCACTTTTCAATAGGTTTTGAAGGGAAAAAAATCATGTTGAATGAACACATTTCAGGAATCGTTCAGAAATTATGAAAGAAAATAATTTTTTCTACTCCAGCAATAAACGTTTACATTCAAAATCAATAATTTATGCGTCGCCCCTATTTTTCTTCCTTATTCCATTAAGTTGGAAAGTGTATCATTATTCATGAGTGTGCCGTATTTTTCTTGCCTGTTCCATAAAACCCAACTTTGGATTCGAAATCTATTTTAAAACCGCCTACTAAAACTATTCTACAATCTTTGCCAAGTATATTCCAACTATACTTCACCGTTTTAAATATTGTTTCGAATGTGCATCATAATCCATGAGTATACCGTGTTTGTCTTTCTTGGGTTGATTTCTACTTTAACGTCCCGACTTTCGCCAAGATGGCGATAATTAAACATATGCAGTTACCATGACGATTTTTTTTATTCATGTGGCAACCGTAATTTAGAATTAAAATGGTGATTTGAAACAACATATAAGTGCAGCATTCCATTACTTATTTATTTATTTTGGGTTGCCAATTAATGTAGTTTCATGATTAATTGTCTTCAAATTCCTTAACTGGTGCGTTAATCGCTAATTTGTTCACTTTAGTTTTCATCTAGTATTTTTGGGAGCGTTGAAACTTGTACTTAACTCCTAGAGACCCATGACTGCAAAGCTCGTCAAAGTGCGGCGATTTTTTAGGTTGGCGGGAGTGGGGGCGTTAAAATAGGAATCAACATTTTCTTGTACCATAAAACACATCTTTGGAATCGAAATCTATCTTAAAATCACCAACTGTAACTGTTTTAAAATCTCCGCCAGGCATATTCCAACTATACTTCACCATTTTAAATACTGTTTGGAATTAGCATCTTAATCCATGAGTGTGACGTGTTTGTCTTTCTTGTTCAATAAAACACATCTTTGGAATCGGAAACAATCTTCGTCAAGCATATTCCAACTATACTTCACCATATTAAATACTGTTTGGAATAACATCATAATTCATGAGTGTGCCGTGTTCGCCTTTCGTTTAAAAATAAAAAACTCATCTTTAGAACCGAAATCTATCTTAAAATCACCTAAAACTGTTTTACAACCTTCGCCAAGGATAATCCACCTATTTTCTACCATTGAAATCTATATTAAACTCGCCTACCAAAACTGTTTTACAATCTTCGCCAGGCATTTTCAAACTAAACTCGTAACATATTCATAATAAATTGTCGCGTTTCGGCACCAAACTTAACGATCAATTATCAAAAATTGCAAACTTTCTGCGACTTTCAGCATTTTATTAACACCCCCCTCCTCCACGTTATCTTAAACACATTTGAAAAGATCTTCACCGTGACAGTTCATATCTACAAAACCTGTCTACAAGATCGCGTAGACAAAATTCTGGATTGAGTGAAATAGCACCGTAGTGCTAAAAAACAAAAGAAAAAGAGAGAAATGTATCATCCTAATATATACACGGGTGAGTAAAACTTAAGCAACATGTGTTCTTTTTGCTATAACTCCACGAGAAATCAACTGAGAGGCAGCATTTTGTATTTAAACGATGTCGAAAGCATAGTTGAGCAAAAATGAATACAATGTATACAGTATGAAATCAAACAAAAAAAGGCTTTATTGAACTCATAGTACCGTTCCACTTGATTGTCTGTACAAGAGGAAGAAACACAAGCAGATGTTCCTTAGTATGGGATATGCCCCCCCCCTTACTGTAATAGTTGCTTCGCTACTGCAATGGTCTCCCCATACTCAGCACCAGATTGTTCATCAATTCTTGAGGTAAGAGTGACCATTCCTCAATCACCATCTGTTTCAGTTGTTGGGTGTTCTCTGGAGGATGTAATCGTCCCGCAAGGCATCTTCCCAAAGCATCCCACACATGCTCTGTGGGATATAAATCAGGGAATACGCTAGACCAATCCATTCGAGTGATATCTTCTTTTTCCAGTAGCTCCTCAACAGCAAGAGTACGGTGTGGCCGATCATTGTCATCCATAAAAACGAAGTCTGCTCCATTGGCACCTCAGAACAGACGCACATGGGGAAGGATCACCTCCTGACAATAGCGATCTCCGGCGACGGAACCTCTGTCGTAAACGTTGAACTCAGTCCGCCTGTTCAGTCCCCAAGCGAGAACTTCCGGACCACCGTAACGGTCTCTTTCTGTGATGTTACGTTACTGGCATGAAACCTCTCTCCAAATCAACTGGCGTTGAGAATCGCTTGTGGCACTGAAACGGATCTCATCCGTAAAGAGGACACGATTCCACTGATGGGATGTTCGGTTTTTGTGCTCTTTGCACCACTCTAAACAGTGGCGCCGATGGCCCATTTTCAAAGGGATGCAACTTTCAGGACGGCGGGCGAATAGGCCACCTTTGTGAAGGATGCAGTAAACAGCGACGCTTGTCACCCCGTAGCTGTGTACACAGTTGCTGAGCAATGGCGCTTGCTGACTGGTTTCGGGCTCATTTCGCCTGCACGACGATATATCGATCATTCACTGCGGTTGTTTTCCTAGGGCGGCCACCAGCAATCTTTCTAACAGCTGTACCTATGGTTTGGAAGGCTTCCCAAGCACGCGAAACGACACTGTTGATTCCGAACTCTTCAACTACACTGGTCGTGGTCACACTACGCCCCTCCTCAGGGCCGGACTGGGCCATCGGGCGGTCGGGCGATCGTCCGATGGGCCGGTTGCCATGTGGGCCGCATGGGCAGGTGGTCTAGAAGGCCTAAATACGACAGCGACCCGCAAGGTTGAGACGCAACATGTGCAAGGGAATGAGGGGGGGGGGCTATCTTGAATGCTGAATAATGCTTCCCATATCTAAACTATCTTTATAATGATTAAAATTGCAATGAGCTTTATAGAACTTTTTGAAAATACGCGTTGAGACTAGAGACCTGCACGGGCCTGAAAATTGAGTGCTGGCCCGGCCCGAGCCCATAACATATTTGAAACAAACATCAAGCTCCGGCCCGAGCCGTCTTGACCCATAACTTCGAAAAAAAATTCTAAAATCCCAGAAATTTAAAAAAATGTAAACAGTACCCAATATATCAATCAATAAATATTTTTCAGGCATTTTATATTAAGCAATGTTTTTAATATTAACTACTGCATTAAAATAATAATGATATCCAAATTAATGATAGTGTAAAATAATCATGTAGTACAAATACATGCATTGAAATTTAAAATTCTACATTTGTGTATGGGTTTATTATTTGGGCCCTTCGTCGGTGAAGGTGGCCCACTCGTCAGGCGAAGTCCGCCACCACTAGTAAATTGTAATGCAAAACAAAAACGGACGGTTATAACATCGTTTTCTAAGAACAACAAAACTTGAAAACTTTCCCCACACTAAAGTTTTTGAAAGTAAACGGAGTAATAGCCCCATGATTCCACAATTTATTACCTACAAAAGCCAATTTCTAAAAACTTTTTTTTTCGGGTTGCAAGAAGACGAAAAAAAAGAAATCACGTTACACAAGTCCATTGACAACAGATTTATTAATCCATTACCCGTAGCCGGCACGCGCTTTTCAGGCCGGCCCGTGCAGGTCTCTAATTGAGACAAGCTGTTTACAGTGCGTGGTCGAGGCAATGATCCGCATCTACATTCAACAGGACTATTAAACATTACTGGCTACAGACCTTTATATAGGCTTAGGTCAGTCCGGACTCATAACGCCTCAAAATTGTCTTAAAAGCAACTGTCAGAATAGAAAAAATGTGCTAAAAAAACAAAAGCACGCCCATATTCCAGTGAGAAAAAAAAACTAGACGGTAACTAAATTCACAATTTTTTATTAAAAAATAAAATTATTTAATCTGTAATATCGCAATTACTATCTGTAAAAATCGCTCTATTTTATAAGGTAGTCTTGTTTTGGTTTCGTTGCTTTTTCACGTTTTTCAGCGTAAAATTTGCAAAATTATTGGGTGTGCTTGTGCCCAAGTTTCGCACTCGAACTACATATAACTGCATATATTAGGACAAATTATAGGAGGGGCCCGAGCAGCATCTATGGGTCCCTATAACTCAACCCGAATGGTCTCATCATGTAAGCAGCCTTTATTTAGTGAGTGCATGCGAGGACTAACTGGGCAATTTTCTTTGTGCTAGAAATAAAGGGGCTCAAAAGTTTTGTTGCTCATAGTTTGCCAAGGAAGAATGTTGAAGAATTAATAGATATACACTGAAGAGCCAAAGCATAATGGCCACCTACTCAATAACGCGCTGCGCCTCCTTTGGCCTTCAAAACAGCTGCAAATAATCTTGGGCATGGATGCCACGAGTTCTCGGGTAGATAACTAGAGACAGGTTGTAGCAAATATTCAAGGGGCGGTCACGCAAATTCGATATATTGGAGCATGGAGGGGTTTGAGCTCTCAGCTACCGGGGAGATCCGTTCTCCTGAAATACGGCATACCCTGACGTGACCATCGACGTGATGAAGGAGAAACGGGGATTCATCCTACCACACAACGCTCTTCCACATATCCATAATCCAGTCTCGATGTTCCCGTGCCCACTGTAGGCGTAGTTGACAATGACGCTTTCTAAAGGCACAAGAGTAGGACGTCATCTCCGGAGTCCCATAACCAACAGTGTCCACTAAACTGTCCTCGGACCTGCATTGTATTGGGCTGTCAGCTGAGACACTGGCTGCCGCCGATTTTGCTGGACTAGGCAGGACAGTCTCCGACGTCCTCTTTCTCTTATGATGCGTGGACGCCCAAGATTTTGGCGTCTACTGCTGGTTTCATCGTCCACTTTTTATAAATACCAACAGCGGCAGATCGTGAACAAATAACAGCTGTGCAGTTTCGGAGATACTCGCTCGGAGTTTTCGGGCCATTAGAATCTGCCCTCTATGAAATTCGCTTAGATCAACCGCCTTTCCAATCACTTACAAACGTAAGAACAAGAATGATTCCTCACCTTCTCCAGCAACAGTTAAATACCATTCCCATTTAATTGAGTACTCTCCATGTCATCCAGACGAGTTCATTGAAGATGGTCATAATGTTTTAGCTTGTTAGTATGTATGTATCATTATTCTATTACCGTATTGGCCCGAATATAACGCGACCCCGAAATATTTCATCAAGATACTTAGAAAAATCCTATATTTAGGCATCGAATTTAACGCAAGTCAGGTTTTTAACGGGAAATGATCAGTCAAAAAGTACCGCGTTATACATAGTCCAGTCACATTAATGTGACCACTTGTCAAAAGCTAGAATAACCACCTTCGGCTGAGCAGACTGCTGCGAGACGTGCCGGAAGAAAGTCAGTTAGGTTTCTGAAGGTGGTCACTGGGATGTTGAGCCATGCCGACTCCAGTGCCGTAGCCAGCTGCGCTAGATTACGCTGTTGGGGATCCATGGAGCAAACAACCCGATCGAGGTGGTCCCACAGATTTTCGATTGGGTTTAAATTCAATGAGTTTGGTGGCCAGGGGAGTACGGTAAACTTATCCTGGTGCTCTTCGAACCACGCATATACACTGCGAGCTGTATGACACCTCGCATTCTCCTGCTGGTAGATGCCATCATTCTGGGAGAAAATAATGCGCATGTAGGGGTGGACATGGTCCGCAAGGACAGATGGGTACTTATGCTGATCCATCGTGCCGTCCAAAATGATGAGTGCATCCAGTGAATGCCAGGAAAACATTCCCCAAACCATAATGCTCCCTCCTCCAGCCTGGATCCTTCCGGCAATTGTTGCAGGATGTTTGCTTTCAGACGTTTCACGCCGTGTACGCCAACGTCCATCTGTCCGATGGAACATAAAACGTGATTCATTGGAAAAAGCCACCTATCGCCACTCTGTGGACGTCCAATTGCGGTACTGGCGTGCAAATTCCAGCCTTCTTCGCCGATGAACTGCAGTCAGCATAGGTGCATTAACCAGGCGTCTGCGGCGGAGGCCTATGGGCAGCAATGTTCGCTGAACCGTTGTTGAGGATACACTCTTGGTAGCCCCTTGGTTCATCTGGGCGGTCAGTTTCTCAACGGTTGCACATCTATTCGCCCGAACGCATCTCCGCAGCCTTCGTTCGCCTGTGTCATCTATAGCCCGTGGTGCACTACATGTGCCACGCCGCTGATTTTGAATAGTGCCGTTTTGCTATGCACGGTATACTTTTACCACGGCAGCACGCGAACAGTGCTTCCACCCTTGGCCCGAAAGCCAATAATCATGCCTTTTTGGACGTCGGATAAATCGCTTACGTTTCTGCATTACGCCAATGATTGAAATGCTTTCCGATGCCCTAGGACATCCTCTATATACACTGCACTGCAATGTCTGCCACATGCCTTTTGTGATTAGTTATTTCACGTTGACGTCGAAATGAGGTGGTACTCACATTAATGTGACTGGACTGTGTATTTGGGCCAATACGGTTTATGAATTAAACTTTATAGTACGAATTTAAATTTGTATGAATGTATTGAATGTAATGAATTCGTGCAGTTTCATTGATTGGCGGTCAACTAAATAACAAAACAAAAATTTTGTTCTGGGAACTCAGTATTATTTTGTTACATTCTTATTCTTATGCTTATCAAAGATGTTAGCCATAGTAGCTTCCACGGAGGAGGCTAATCCTCCTTTCCTAAACGTAAAAACTAAAGTGAATTTTTTTTAAAGAAGAGAATTGTTACTGAATCACTGAATGAAATTGTTTTAAAAGTTGTCTTCAAATTATTTCCAAAAAAGACTCAAAAAAAAATTTGTGTTAAATAAATCTTCTCGGCTGATGCTGCATAAAGTTGAACTCGATTTTAACGTCATTGAAGGGAACAGACCATTTAAGATTCTATAAGCGAGTGACATTGTAAATGAGCTTCTGCACTTTAGGCGAGTTATTAAACGTACGAAATGTCTTAACGCTATAAGATAGTTATCATTAGCATAACAGAGTTCATCTGTATTTGTGCACCCCCCCCCCCGGTAAACTAATATCCTAGATGCGTCACTAATGTTGAGGGCCGGTCTGGTCGAATCGCCCGGGCCGTTTCATCGCTCCAGTCCGGCCCTGCCCCTCCTCCAGCTTTCCGATCATTCTTCCACGTGGGAAGTCGTCCAGTTGATTTCTTCTAGCCATATTTCACGAAAGAATTCTCTTGCATTTGCAGCGAAAGCCTTTAATTGCGTCTCCGTCCTTTCTTTTATTGCAGTCTTGATGTGCGCTCGCCGACCACACGCGCTTTGCTTATACGCTCACTTCGCCTGTGACGTTTTGTTCCAAACATTTGCTTACGCATGATCTTTCTACTGAAATACATGTTCATGGTACTGATCGCAAGAACCCCTTTACTGCAATTTATTGGCTATCTGATTAAAGTTACATTGTTGCTTAAGTTTTGCACACCATTGCTGTTACGCTGATCACTGAGACTCATTGATTCATTGACTCTGTCACACACAATTTCAGTACAACCATTCCAAAACAAACTTTTACCGCCATCACTACAAAAAATAAAAAAGTTTTGCTCAAAAAAAGTAATAAAATGCGCATCGTTGGTGCGATCGTCTTGATATTTTTCAGAGTAATGTAAAAAAAAAAAAAAAATCTGCATTACTTCAGAAATCTAAAAATCCATCTTTTTTCTGTTTTTTCCCCATTTTTAACTGCAGGAAATAGGGATGGACGCGAGACGAGACGAGACTTCTCTCGCGGTCTCACAATTTCGCAAGACGAGAGGAGACTTCTCTCGCGGTCTCACAATTTTGCGAGACGAGACAGCGAGACGAGACCGCGAGACGATACCTCGGGTCAGCTCTCTAGCGAGACCGCGAAACCAGTCTCTCGGCCTCGCGCTAAAACAGGCAAATATGATTATAGTCAGTACCCCAAGTATATAAGACATTGCTTACAAGTCGGTACTCCACGGAAACAGGAATTTCAGAATTAACTTTCAAATGGGCATATTTAATTGTTATCCTTATATTGAAAAATGTATTTTGCAAATTAGCCTTAATTTTTCTTGCAAGTATTTAAGTGAATTATCGAAACTTTTTCCTCGGGTATTGTGTCGAGTGTAGATAAAATACATTTATTAAGGAAGTTATCCCTGCAGCTGGAGCATTCAAAGATCCAAGCCGGGAAACAACGATGGATGCAGAAAGAGAACTACCACATTTGCGTCTTTGCAACGATGGGAAGCGAAGCAAATAATAATATTTCGGAGCAAATTTTGCCCAAGACTTAATGCACCCGGGCAACGCCGGGATACGCAGCTAGTATAGCCAGCCTAGGACAGGGCTTCTCTGTATCATTTATTTTACATACCTGTGCAAAATTTCAAGCCTATCGTTCAAACAGTGTAGAAATGCATACTGGGCGAACAAAAAAACTTAGTGCATTATAATATATAACTATTTATGTATTAGAATAATGATAGTCTAGATGGGGGGACCATTGTTCAAAGATATGTCCCCTTGCACATTTTGCGTCGCGACCTTGCTGGTCGCTGTCGAATCCAGAGCTACGTGAGGCTGTCTTTGGCTCGACTAGAGCTTCCCGAGGACATCCCTTGCGGCCCACCAAACCACCGGCCCGTCCGGTGTTCACCGGACCACCCGATGCCCCAGTCCATCCCTGTTTCAAATACTTCTCGCAACCATCCCTAGTTCGTGTTAAAAGTAATTTGCAAGGAGATTCCATTGCATTCAATAACATTTTGATACTTCGTACCCTGAAGTAAATATGAAGCAAGGGCTCATCCAAGCGGAGGGCGCATGGGTTGAGCGTCCCCTCCGAGAGAGATATATTTACACTAGATAAAATGGCTTTCTTACCTGATAATGGCATATTTCATGCAATTCTGATGGTATTAAAGTTTTGCGCACCCCCCCCCCCCCAAAAAAAAAAACATGAAATTCTACATCAGTTATCGATACGAAGACAATATGCGATAAACGTGAGACGACTGTACATTATTTACTTCATACAAGAAAGTAAAAGTAAAGGCATTTTGGGCGTCAGACAGTATGCGAGACGAAACCTCGAGACGATACTTCGATGTGAAAGTGCGAGACGATACGAGACCTGGGCTATTTCTCGTCTCGCGTCCATCCCTAGCAGGAAATTACTCGATCATGGTAGAAGAGTTAAAAGCTGTCACAGTTACGTCATAATCGGAATTCTTCTCAATTTTGAGTTTTTAAGAAAAAGTTTTTTCTCAAAAATGTGATGAAACTCATCCCGATGGACCGACTGGCATGTAAATTTGCACAAATACGTTAAAACATACACGAGTAAAAATGCACTACTTTCAAAATCTGAAAAGCCACTCATTAATCGATTTTTATTTTCGGAAAATTGCTCCTATAGAACAAAACAGTTCAGTTCGTTTGAAAAATCATCTGGAGATCATTCGGACTTCGACGACATGCAATCTTGAATTTAGTATTAATTTAACAACTTAAGAGGAAATAATATTACTCTTGTAACTGTGATAATAAAAACAGAATATAAAGTTCAGCCTCACCATTCCGCAGTGATTATGTCACCAAAAATGGTAGACGGCCGAAATGTGAAGGTCTCGGATTCGGGTCCCATCGCGCGGCTGTCGACCTAACCGTTCGGAGTTTTACGTGTTTTTTTACGAAATTAGCTCAAATACGGATTAGGACCCCTTAGAAAGACCCCCACGGAGGGCACCCCCTTTGTGTTGTCCTTCTGACGTGGATATTTATAAGCGGATTTCCGGACCAAGCACACAAATCCGAAATACATGTTCGCAAAACAAAAATATGAAGTTATTTAAGTGGATAAAGATGAAATGTATTGAATGGAGACATTTGTTTGTCGAATATTCTTTCTTTCTTTCTTTTTTTTTTTTTTTTTTTTTTTCCGCCCGTTGTTACTACCACCTTAACGGCCTTTATCTTCTAGTTAACAAAGAAGGATTAAATGCATTAGAAACTGAAGTCAAAGCCATCGAGAAGCAAATTGAAGCTACACGTACTGATCTGTCATTGTTTACACGGTACAGTGTAATAATGTCTAAAGAAGGATTTGACAATTTAAAACAGACAGAACTTCCCAATTATTTAAATAAATGGCAGCATCACTTTCCACTGAATTCTGTAAGATTTTTCAGTAAATAATTTTAATATATATATATATATATAATATTAGTGAATAACTATAAAGTAAATAACATCCTTCAGTTGGAGAATACACCATCCGATCTCTGTTTATTACTTCCCCGTTTCGAAATGTTCTCGCAAAAAATTTGTCTTCTAAATATCTGTCTGGTTCCGGATGGTACACGTCTAGATGACGAATAATCAGTTGGTCGGTTTTGTGGTGCACCATGCTGAGCCACGTAATTTCGTGATTCTTCACTTACTTTTCAGTGTCAACTTTGAATTCATACACTTGCGAAACAACATCAGAACAGTGGCGCATCCAGAAATTTTTTGGGGGAGAGGCTAAATTTTAAAACTTATTTTACCGAAACAAAATGTACAATAGCAAAATTTTAGCCTGAACAAATGTAAAAATTTTTTGGTAGGGGCTAAGTTTTATAATAAGAACATTTTACCAATTTAAAGCGTAATAATAAAGCAAAATGGGAATTTCTTCAGATCTTTTGGAATTTCTTCAGATGGGTGGGTGAAGCCCCCTAGCCCCCTCCCCTGGATCTGCTGCTGTATTGGAATGAACAGTATCAAGATTTCCTGGTTCATTTTCTACATTTGCTTCTTTGCTTCTTCCACGCAAGAATCAGTTTCAGTTAATTCATTGCCGTCTACTATCCTACTATAGAGTTACGCTGATCCCTGACTCAGTGACTCACTCGCTAACAATTTCGGGCTACTACTGGAAGATAAAATTTTTACCGCCACTGCTCCAAGAAGATTAAAAAGCACAGAAAGCCTAATAGCATCTACACCGATGGTGCAATCCACTTAATATTTGTAATTATGTATAAAAATATAGAAAACAATCTGCGCTACTTTAAAAATCTGAAAACCCACCCGTTTCTTCATTTTTAAGCGATTTTTCGCTGTTTTCAGCTCCATTTTATTTCTGAGAGTCAAAAAAGTGAATCATTTGCATGACAAAATTAGCGCTTTCGAGTGAAAATGACGTCATACAATTGGGACTCCAATTCGCTCGAAGTTTTTTTTTTTCCAGATAACATAGTTTAATTTTTTTTAATTAAAATAATCGTCTGCTTGAATTGAATCATTGATATAAGACGATCTGTTTACACAAAACGAAATCGTTGGAATGCGAAAAGTTTCCGCGCGTTTCCAGAAGAGCATGAAATTCAGTTGGATATATAATAAAAATTGAATATGAAGTTATTTATTTTAGGTGGACGAAAATGAAAAACGTTAAGTTCAGACATATTTTCGTCAAATGTGTTTTCTAACGCCCGTTGTAATTGCCTCCACAACGGGATTTTTATTCTAGTATCAAATAAAGCTCTAAGTAGAGGATTCCTCTCTATCTTCTTCATTCTCTCATCTCCCCCCCCTCTCGCAGAACCATTCAGTTTAGATTAGATTTAACAGAACTTATACTGAATTCTAATCTGATACAAAAGCATTGATGATTGGAAAATGAAAAAAAAATAATAATAATGAAAAAAAAATAAATAACGCTTTTAGGCAATGTGTTTAAAGTGAGAGAGCTAGAATACATCTGCAAAAAATTACTCGGAAGGGTAATCCATTACAAAGATCGACATGGATTATGATTGTGATTGCTATCAATATCTAAAGAGATTATGAATAATAAATATTAATTTAGTAAAAATGCAGAAATTTCGATCTTCATGAAATTAAATATTTAGATTATTTACAAATAACGAAAATTCATCATAATCTTTACTAAAATTAGTAAAATCCTACTTTAGTCGATACCTTATGGTCGATTGTAATCGGCACGAAGTCCCGTTGTGACCACTTAAAAGCAGGGCAAGGAGCAATAAATATGTCCACTTAACAGTTCGTTACATCACGAAAAAGAGACCGAGAGAAGTGGACAATATAAGTACCACCCTCAAAGAAAGATAGCACTTGTCATACAGCAGAAAATCAAGCTCCCCGACATTTAAAATCCGTAATTCGAATAGCGAGGTCGTATAGCTCTTCTTTCGACTAGGAATTTTCAGTATACTCATGTCTAAAGAACAGCCCAACAAATGTTTGCTAACCGAGGGAGGGGGTAAAGGCGGATCCAAGGGGAGGGCGCAGGGGGCGCGCGCCCCCTCCGAGAAAAATATATTTACACTAGATAAATGGGGCTTTCACCTATATTAAGCGGGATTTACACTAGATAAATGAGTATTCATGATTTGCGCCCCCTCCAAAAATAGTTTCTGGATCCGCCCTTGGGGGGGGGGGGGAGAATCTAAGAAAAAGCCGCCTTTCAAAATTTTACCCTCTAGGCAAGTGACTAACTAGTGTACGTAATTTCAAACCAGGGACTGGATTTGGACGGATAGTCAACTATTAATCAAATAGCCTTTAAAGTATTCTAGAAACAAAGTTTACATGACAATCGGAAGTTTTGGACTTTACTTCAACTCCACTGCTTCACACTTCTGATGTTGTTGCTTATTTAAATCAAATGCAAAATTTGATTTCTGAAGAATAGATGACAGAAATTGATTTCTAGTTGCACCGCACCATGACCCGATAGATAAAACATTGAACATGCCAGATGTCTGCAGTGTGATGGTCTAGGGTTCTAGTCAGTGGCGCAGAGAGGGAGGGGGAGCAGGGGGAAAATCCCCAGGGCCTCAGCTTGTGGAGGGGCCCCGCTTTTGCTGTTTATATGATACTTAATTGTGTGTTGTCAGTTTTGTAAAAAAAAGTCCAAATTCAGATTATGTCCAGGGATGATTCAAAATTAATTTTTGAATGAAATTACAAAAAGCCAGCTAGAGCATAAACCACCAACTTGACAAAAACGAGAACTGTTAGTGATAGGGTCTTCTTTTAATAGAAAAGTAGACATTAATGGTGTTATTCAACGGTTTGCGATGACTAAAAGTAGAAAAGATTTATTTAACATGAAATCATTGTTAAATAGTGGAGGAAAGGTTATAGCCAGAGGAGAGACTATGGGCCCACTCAACCTCCGAAATTTTGAATTTTCCTTAACAAAATGTTAAAGATGAAGACTTCCTATGAGAAATTTTGAAATTTCCACTTTTTTGGCCTTCTGAAATTTTTTTGTCTGCCTGCTTGCATGAAGTATGAATAAAAAATATTAATTTTTCAATACTGAGGAAACATGCCATGCAAAACTGTTAACGTTTCAAATACAGTTTCTCTATGGAAGTGACGAAACCTTCAAAACAAAAATGTTGGTATTTTTTAGAGCATGGATATTCATTAAAGTATCTCTTTTAAATTAATAATTTGAATTCTCTATTAACTATTTTCCAATTACTATCAATTTAAAGTTTCTTTAAATGATTAATAATTTTAATAAGGAATAAATGATTGAACTAATATGACATCAAAAGGATTTCTGGATAGCAAAGGGACCCAAAAGATTTTATCCCCGGGGCCCCGACTTGGCTCTCTGCGCCTCTGGTTCTAGTCTACCGCTCGGCTGTCGATCTATCGGTCTGGAGTTTGGGGCTGTTATCTCCAGATGTAATGCGAATACACGATAGAACCCCTTAAAAATTGGTCCACCCAAAGCACCCCACCGAGGCAGATGCCCATCGTGTAGGCTTTGCCATAACACAAAACAAACATTTCTAATTTCAATGGAATGGAATTGTTTGTTTATATGAAACGATGAAGCATTTCGCAGTATAGAAAAATTAGATTTTGAATTGGAAAAAGAAATGAAAATATTAAAGCTTTCAGTCAAAATCTGTTTATGCATCATTTGTGTTTTCAAACTTATTGGTTTAAATCTAGCCATTCTCTCTCTCTCTCTCTCTCTTTCTCTTTCTGTTGTTCTGAATTTCGCACATAGATGGCGTTACCTCCAACTTCAGTTATGGTTTTGTAAACTGAAATGGGCTAAAGTGGTTCGGGGCTTCTGGGGCGGCATCTCAGCTTTTCAATTGAGGGTGCGGGTGCGGGCGCGATATTCGATGTATTAAAATTCACAATGGGAATTAAATAAAATATTTGTCAAATTTAGAAGTGCAATGTAGGGGTAAATGCTTCGCTGAAAATGAAGCATTTTCAAGATTTAAAGAGTGCAGCGATTTTGGTTGTTTTAAGCCTACACGAGGGACACCTGAATGCAAGAGGATATCTTGGTCGGAGGACTTTTTAAGGGCAACTATTGCGTATTCATGCCAGACCGTTAAATCGAGAGCCGCGCGGTAGGACTTAATGCGGGACCTCACCTTTACACTTCAGCCGTCTACTATGTTTACTGCCTTATCCTCTTGGCCATGGTGGGTCATTCGCTTTGGTTGTTGAGTAAAAATTTAATACCTAAAAGTTTTACTGCGAAATTTCATTGCTTTTATCTTCCTTTTTTATGGATTGTTTGTCATATAAATTCATACTTTTTAAGGGTGTTCCCCATTGCGCCGGAACTGGGGGGGGGGGGGAAGCAGAGGAGGCACTTGACCCCCTAGATTTTGTAGTGAGGGGTCAAAGTATACTTGTTGTCCCCCGATTTCCGAAACCCAGAATTTATCGAAAAATTTGTTGATACTCCATCAACTAATTTTTGTGCCATACATCGTGGAAAATGTGTTTTTGAAGAGCAGAGAAGTTCATAAATACGAACAAAACCACAAAATAGCCCGGTCTGTTGAGTAGGTAGGTGCACTTCAGCTGTCCCCGGAATCTATAGGCACCCCCTGTCCTTAGTAACAACAATAGCATAGAATACCTTATTGTAGATTAGATAAATAGCGTGTTGAAAGATTTATTTGGGCAGCGATTTAAACCTCATTTATTAAAACATAGGGATTACAATGATAATAGTATGTATTGAAGGAAGTGTCTCCAGAATCCATGGGTCATAATCAACAGCAGTATTGGGAAATTGGAATGGTATGGTAAGTATAATTGTTGAAGGACAGAAGGTGCACATAAATCCGGTAACACTTAAGTCTCCATTTGCTCCAGCATTGGGATTGCGACGATAGCAGTATATTTGAAGATCAGGAAGATCAAACATGATCTATCCTTTTTTTTTTTTTTTTTGATTGCAACAATATTTCAATCGTGTGTTAAAGGGTACGGGGTGACTGCGAAATCCGGTCAACGCTTAGAGGTCAGAACAATAGCTGTGACCTTTGAAGGACAGAGCTCTTTATAAACTTATCAAAAAATATGTCAGATTGCCCCCCCCCGAAAAAAATCCCTCTGGTGCAAGGGCGTAGTCAGGATTTTCATTAGAGGGGGGTCAGGACATGGAATCTAACCGGAGAATACCCGGTTTGTCATAATCAGACCCTATGACTAGCTCATTTTAGGGGGGGGGCAGCTGCCCCACCCTGCTCCTCGCTGGCTACGCCCATGCTCTGCTGCTCCCTGTTCCTTTTGAAAAGCGATCGTCGCCACAACAGCTCAGCTTTAAAAACAAACCCATGATGTTAAAAACTCGGAAAAATTAATAATGCTTCTTCCCCCAAAGCACTATGGACTACCCAGACAGCACATAAGCTTAAATCAAGCTTGACATTTCTTTGAATTTGACGCATTAATGCAAGCTTGACAGTTCAACTCATTCTAAGCTGGCAGCAAGCTTGCAGGAGTCAAAATGAATTGTCAAGCTTAAATACAGTTTGATTTAAGCTTGACAATTGATACTCGCGTGATTTTTCCTTTTTAAAGGAGCTTTGATGGCGCCATCTGTGAAAGAGAATGGACATTAATTGTCTAGCGTCCTCAAATTTGCTGTAAATTTGTTCGTAAAAGATGTGTTTTATTTTATTACCAGTGCCATATATATTACCGGCAAGCCAAACGGGGCAACTGCCCAGGGCTTACAGATTTTAGGGCCCAAAAATCTTACATCTTACACTTTTGTAGTTTTAAAATAAAATTACAAAGGATAAAAAAAAATTCAGAAGTTAAATATTTTTTTAATTATAAAGTATGAACAATGAATATAATTCAAATTTGCATTTGTATAAATTAATTTAAACTTATATTTAATTCTTCGAAATGCTCTATATCGATATAGCATACCAATATGTAGGAAAATAACCACATTTGTAAAGAGAATTTTTAGCGTTAAAAAATAGCAAAATTTTTCAATTATTTGTTATTATAAGAAATATTTACAAAAATGACTAAAGTGTTAGTATTCCATACATGTTATGTTAGCAACTGTGATATAGCATTTTGAAGTAACGTTTAACTATCTGTTTCTTTGATTTCAGATTACTTAATACAAAATTTGTGTTAAGTAAGTAAACCCATTCTATATTTCCAAATATGGAAATTCTTCAAAATAAAATACAATTATACTACGAAATTGATTTCAAAATCAGTCGTTTGTCTCGATTTTGGCCAGCAGTATTGCTCATGAGTGTTGCGAAAGTTTTAAAACGTGTGCTGCTCTTAAGTTTATATTATATTTATTTCCCTATTAGTAGTCTCTAAATCACACATAACATTATTTTAATTTTGATGCATCCCATGGAAAAATAAAAAAACAAATAACATGTCGCCCACTTATCAATCTGGCCAGAAAACCGCTTGATAATTCACTTCAAACTTTAGTCATAACTCCATCGAAGCTTGGTAGCTGAAGGGATATCGTGCTCGGCTACGAACCGACAGGTCCCGTGTTCTATTCTAGCCACGGACACTCGACACTCGATGGAAACAGATTAAATTAAATTGAAATTTCAGCGTAGAGGGGAAAATGCGTGGCAAAGTAAAATATGGCGGGCGCCCCGTGTATTTAGAAAAAAATTTTTAAGCTTGAAATGTCAAGCTTAATGCAAGCTGGGCAAGTGTAAACTAGAACACTTGATTCAAGCTTGCATCAAGCTTACACGCTTGGAATTTTCAAGCTTAATTCAAGCTTATTGACTTGATAAATCAAGCTTGCTGCAAGTTTGATGCAAGTTTGCTGTGCTGTCTGGGTAATAACAGTCAGGGGCGGACCTAGGGTACATGGCGCCCCTTGCAAACGTACAAAAGGCGCCCCTTTTAGTGCTCTAGATCAGTGGATCCAACTCAACTTAACCGGCGCCGCTTCCTGTTTAACCACGAACCACTTGAAAGAATTATTTCAATGAGGACGGGGTAGGGTCGGGGGAGGTATAAAATCTAAAAAAAAAAATGCATAAAGGAAACATTTTGGATAAAATGTAATATAAAATGAAAATTTCAAAAAAACTCAGAAATTGTTATTTCCACTCACTCAGTGATGCTGATAATAGTTAATTAAACCTGTTTACAGATACCTGTAGCCAAAGACAAAAGCTTGGCTGAAGTGCGAAAATATTTTATCGAATTGCATTTCATTCGAATTGAAATAATATTGTGACCGACCAGTGGCGTGTGCAGACTTCTTTCAAGGGGTGAGGGGGTTTATAGACATAACTTTGTGTTAAAATGCGTAATATATTTAAGCTAAAAATTTTTGAAAAGGGGGGGGGGTTGAACCCCCAACCCCCCCCGCCCCCTTGCATACGCCACTGTGCCCGACAGTATTTTCTAAATTTGCAAAGATTATGAAACATTTTTTTTAAATTCTCTAAAAAAAAAAAAAAAAAAAAAACTGTAAAGACTCGCTTCGCAGACCACTTAGAGCTTGTTTGTGGACGACTAGTTGGGAATCATTGCTCTAGACCAAGTTTTTCTCAGTTTTTGAGTTCCAAACAGAGCTCCGATGCGATGCTTACCTGGTTTACCGTGTCAGCCCGCCCCTGATAACAGTAAAGCTGTATGTCTCATCCAACTCCTTTAGGTTAATTGTTTGTAACAGGTCAGAGTACAACCTGTAAAAAGGTATCCTAATTTTTCCGAGTCTCTATCACAATTAAATTCTTTAAAAAGCTGTTTAAAATTACGTTTTTCCAAAAAGTCTTAATGAAATCCGAGCTTTATTATTTGTGTTCTTGTTACATACTACAAACATAGATGGAAGCACCTTCTCTTTCACTCTTAATTTTTGTAAATTTACTATTGACAACGGCATTACAACATTAATTGAAAAGAAAGCATTCAACTTTTCAAAAAAAGTACAACAATTTTCGATCGTAAAATGGCATTAATACGTTTTAGAAAGATATTTTGTCGTTTAAAATTTTACGTTCGAATTGCTCTTCTCTTAAATTCTTCTAGCTCAAATGTTGACCTTTTTCTTGTTATAAAACTACGTCGGTAGATGGCGTAACATCAACACACTGCCTGAGTTGTGTAATTTTTGTAAACTATGTTCAAAACTCGTACTGTAAAACTACTTCCACTGCAGTATACCGAAGCATTTTTCAAGATAAAGAGAATCCGACCTCGCTCTGAGTCCCATCTGACCGTTTTGATATTGGACAGAAATGCATCAGATCAAGTATTTTTTTTTTTTTTTCTCAGGGCTTTCAATCGAACCAAATGAACATTTCGAAGAAGAAATTTGATTAAACGAAACTCTGTTTATAATTGTAATTATTTAAAAAAAAAAAAAAAAAAAAAAAAAAAGAAGGAAAGAAACTTTTTATTGTGTTGTAAAAGTTTCGTGAATTTGATAAATAATTTGCTTGATATTGAAATCCAAATCGTACTTATTTCAATTTTGCTTGTATTTAATTGGTAATGTACTACGTTGCATGGTAAAATAAGTAAAAACTTTGTGAAAAAACACTAAAATGTCACTTATAACACGATACGATCGTTCCGACTAAAAATTCTTTCGGTCTTCATCAGTCAAAGCAGAAAGAATTTTTGGTCGAAACGATCGTATCGTGTTATAAGTAACATTTTATGTGGTTTTTTTTTTCCACAAAGTTTTTATTTATTTTATCGTTTAACAGTAGTTTTTTGAGCGTTTCTTCCGTACGTTGCATGAATCTCATCCACATTAAAAAAAGAGAGAGAGACTCGGAGAAATTCAGAATCTCTGTCCTCATTTTAAGCATTAGGTAAACCACTTCGAGTTAGGAAACAGTAAAAAATATTTAAATAAAAATATATTAGCACTGCAAACTTTGCTGAAGCATAGAAGGTTCCTTTCGAATAACAGTGTTTGTTTATTTTTTTTCCCGTAAAGTTTCATGACTTTCATAGGTTTGTCTGTTTCAAAAATTCACACTGCAGCTGAAGGAAATTGGGGGGGAGGGGGAGGGGGGCATTCTAAAGAAAAATTCTTGACGTATTTTATAAATTATTATTATTATTACTATTATTACAGTAAAACCTCGCTAAAACGATATTTGATACAAAGATAAATTCTCTATAACGATGAAACTTTGCGGTCCTCTGGAATTTCCATACAATATAATTTCCCATCGATATAACGATACATCCATATAAAACGGTAATTTTCTTGGGTCCTTTAGGTATCGTTTGAAGTACCGCAGTGGTCTGGGCGCTGAACTCTGTTCCCATTAGAACACGGCAAATGAAGCAGCATCCGACTTGGACAGTGCTTCGGAGGGTCAATTTCCTCTCGGCTCGACTACTGCGGGACCGTGTACGCGAATGGGAGCTGGTGCACGCAAAATCTGTCGTGGCTCTAATGGCCTCCAAGTTGTTAAACGATACCTCTGGGAGTGCCGATTTCAGGGGGTTAGTCCTTCCTCTGGAATGGGTTCAAAATTAGACCACGGGCTAAATTGTACTTCCTCCCACGGGCTAAATCGTACTTCCTCCCACTGGGTCCCTAAAAATGGAAGGCGCACCCCCTCTGCCCATCGCTTCCCTTCGGGGCGGGATCTGGCACCGCCGTTTGCGGCTGTCAAGGGGCATCAGAAACAACAACAACAACAACAGGTATCGTTTTATCGAGGTTTTATTGCATTATTTTTATTTATTTGTTTATTTTTAAATGCATTATTTTACAGAATGAAGTCTCATCTATTCGGAAAAAAGAGTCTGTGATTTTCTACAGAGAACAATGTCTTCATATATGTGCGTATCAAATGGTAAATGGATAGAATTTATTATGTTCTATTTAAATATTGAAAATATCAAACAAAAGCGTTAGTTATAAATGCTTATTTTTTCCGGATTTTCCGGTACTTTTTTTAGTTAAATATATTTGTTTTATTTTATTGTCGTGTACGACAGTGGCACGCTTCCATTTAATCTTTTTGCTTTTCACTGTACAATTTTATTTTCCAGTTCAAGGCCCTCACACAATCAAGCCCCCACACATGACTTTTATTTTTCTATTTATGCACCATTAACTGCTATATAGGCTTCCTATTATTATATCAGTCTCTTAAAGAAAATCAAAATTTTAATTCTATATTTCAAATCACAGTTTCATTAGTATACTCTGCCATTCGGACCAATTTTGCACTAATGCTTCTATAACCCTAAGAATCTCTGGTTAAGAAAACTTTTCACTTAATTATTAAATATAATACCATAGGAGACAACGCTTTTCTACCTATTAGGTGCCTCCAATATAAAGAGACCAGTAATCCCGGCCTTGGTGGGGGCCAATGCCTATAAATGGCAAGAGACCGCCATTAAAGAGAGAGAGAAAAAAAAATTAAATATAATGCCAATGAAAACTCAAGAACTAATTTTCATCATTGGAAGTATGACTCAATTTGATTACCACGATAACGCTGACTTTAATTTATAATACCACGTTGGCATACACTTGCTAAAGACATAGAATGTGAAATTTAGGTCCCCCCAAATTTGCCATATATCGTGAGCCCTACGTTTAATTTCTTAAATAAAAATTAGCGAATTACATCAGACATTTCGAAATTTTCAGGATATTGCTGTCCTATTCACTGCAACAAATGACAAATCATTGCTAGTTATAAAAATCTCTAAAATGAGTCCTACATATAGAATTGCACTGCAAAATTTTCCGAAGTGCAGCATA
This sequence comes from Cheiracanthium punctorium, assembly GCA_038373885.1. Lineage (NCBI taxonomy): Eukaryota > Metazoa > Arthropoda > Arachnida > Araneae > Cheiracanthiidae > Cheiracanthium > Cheiracanthium punctorium. Next base: position 1,503,890 of record JAWZYV010014119.1, read on the forward strand.
TTTAGCAAATTAATTTCGTAGCTGAGATTTTTATTTTCTTCTGAAAGTTTCATAACTGGCTTGGGTAGAGCATTTTTTTACAGTGCACAAAGCAACTTGTGAACAGACATTCTAGAACTGTTAAGCCTCTGGTGTCATAATTTTTTTGAAAGTGGTTTTAAATCACATGACTGTTTCGATTTACACTATTAAACAGAAACTAAAGAATTTATTTTCAATGCATATATTTAGATATCTAACAACATTAATTTTGCAATAACATAAAGTTGAGGATGCAGTTTTTTTTTAATTGAAAAATACTGAAATATAAAATGATAATATTTGTGAAACGTTTCAGTGAAGTGCTGTTGAATGCTGAAGAAACCCTCATCATTCAGAAACACTTCAGACAGCTGAAAATGTGAAGGCTACATATATTTTTGGGGGGTAGTTTGTTGCCACTAGAGGCAACGGAACGTCTCATTCAGAGCTGCTTGGGCACTTCCTGGAGTTTTCCCTCCACAAACTCGATCCTCATTAGAAAGTGGGGGTTTCTGAACTTTGGAACTTGTTACCGCCCGCTCACAGTGCTTTCGGCCCCACGAATTTTTCATTACATGTACACCATTTATACTAAGGTTTTTCTAGTGCTCGCCAAGAATTGAGCCTGCAACTTTCCGATTACCAGTTCGACACCTTTACCACTGGGCTACGACGCCCCGATTGTGTATGTGTATATATCAGGGGTGGCCAAACCCCTGGTATATAGCTTGTTTTTGAGGATTTGTTTGATTGTGCCATTTTTATTAAAAAGAGAGAGAGAGAGCATAGTTTCTAAACCTCTTAACTTGCAAGAAGTTAAATGAATTAATTATCTTTGGAAATTGAGATGTTTTAGCATACCATATTTTATTTCCATAAGAGTCGCAGCGCTCACCTACGAAAGCAGGCTGTGGCCGCAAATGGTGTACAGCTTCAATCGTTTCATGCTAAAACAATAATTACTTGATAATATATACTTAGTTTAATTTACCAAATTTTAGCTACTTCAACTTTCAGACTAGAGTATTTTGCGTTGAACGCCTGGCTAGAATATTTTTCTGTTGAAGCATGAATAAAATTAGTATTGAGTGAATTTCAGAAAAGCTTGATAAATTTATGGATTAAAATAACTCCCTTTCTACAGTTAAAAAAATATTAGTGTGAAGAAATCATCCAATACATTGTATTTTATAAGCTTTATTCACGATGACATTCTCTTTGTATTAAGTTGATTTAACAGAATAACGGTCTTTCACTTGTATGTATTTCCGCATTTTTCTTGAAGAAGACAAAACCTTTAATAAAAAAAGATGACGTTACTGATTATGTAGTTCTCAACACATTGCAGTAATTTCCTTAATGCCTTTCTCCAACACTGCCGGCACAAAATTCTATTTAGGGATATTATCATCTTTATTTACGGTAATTTGCGCAAATTGCAATGGAGAAGAATATGCGAGGAATGAGGTCTTCTATTTGCTCAATAATTTTTCTCAGAAAAGGCTTGAAGTTTGTTTCGAAAGTGTTGATTATGATTCAAAACGCTCAGACTTAATTCATAGTGACTAAGTCTGTTTTTTTAAGAAATAAAACAACTTTTGTTTTTAAAAGTTTTGGAATGAACCTATTTACGCCCACTTAAAAAGTTCAGATTGCCTCGTTACAAGATTTACTGTGCACTCTTACAAACGGTAAGCAAGAATGATGAAACATTCAGGAGAAAAAAAAATAAATATCTTGATAATTCGCAATTATTTTCACGAATGTACAACGATTTTATTAACTGTATAATGCGATTTTAGTGCTTAAGAATTTTTTTCCCCCACAAGTTTTTAAGATATATAGATTTATTGTTTATAAAAGTGCACTACGATTTGAGAAGAAATTTCATGAGCATTTCCGAGTTTCTGACATAATATTGAACAGTTCAAAACTATTCAAAGTTTTTTCCAGAAGTATCTTAGTGTTATGAATCTTATTTTTAAATAACCTTCTTTTTTTTTCTTCCCGAAATTTTATTTTTCATGATCTATATTACATGTTTATCTTAAATTTCTATGAAGAGAGAAAAAGCCAATCAGGATATTTTTGAGTGAACGTCTAGTAAAAATGCGTCTTTTCCATTATCCTACTATATAGTTATGCTGATCCCTGACTCACTGACTCTCTAATAGTTCCGGGCAACCTGCTTGAAGATAAAACTTTTACCGCCATTACTGCAAAAATATTACAAAGTTAAGCAGAAAAAGCGTAATAACATCTACACCGTTTGTGTGGTCCGCTTGAAATTTTTCATAATTATGTATAAAAATATAGAAAATAATCCGTGTTACTTTAAAAATCTGAAAATCCACCCGTTCTCTCATTTTTAAGCGATTTCTTGCTATTTTCAGTTCCATTTTATTTTCGAGAGTAAAAAAAAGTTTATCATTTGCGTGACAAAATTAGGAGTATCGACTGAAAATTACGTTTATTGACGTCACCGTTATCTGGTTTAGAAGGGAAATTTGCGATTCATTCATTTAAATTAGTTTTTCTAAATTACGCAGTTTGTTTGCAAGAATGAAATGAATTTAGTCTGCCATGAAACTTTGGTATATGAGGGTCTGTTTACACAAACGAAAAAGTTTGAATGCCAAAAGTTTTCGTGCGTTTCCAGAAGAGCATGAAATTCGTTTTGGGTATATAATAAAAACTGAATATGAATGTATTTATTTTAGGTGGACGAAGATGAAATACATTGAGCGTAGACATATTTTTTGTCGAATGTTTTTTCTAGCGCCCTTTGTAATTGTTACGGGGCATTACGGGCTTTGACTTCTAGTTACTTCAAAAATTTCGCACATAGAAAAAAAATTAGCAGACTTTTGCTTCCTCTAAGCAAAACTATGACGCTACATTATTAACATCTTTATTAAAAAGTACTTGACAACATTTGGTCTATTTTTCTGACATATCTTTAGCGTGCTTTTATTAAACAAAAATTAATTTTTAGCATTAAGTATAATTAGAAATACCTAGTAGTTGTACAAAAAAATCTCCAAGTAAATAATCTTTTTTTAAAGCATTTATTGTATGTTTTCATCCGATAAAATGTTGTTTTATGTATGGACCACTATCTGCTAAAATGTTGAAAAGCAGACATATAATTTTCTCTTGGGATAGGAAATATCTTTGAAAAGCGTTAATTACTTTCGTTTATCTGTCTGTTTTAGAATGTTTCTAGTGCCATATATATCTTTCGCTACAAAGTTTATATATGTTATTAATATTTACTTATAAATACTTTCCAAATTAATTGAAAAGGTTTTAAGACTATCTATTTGTTCGTCTATTTTCTTTATAACTTCCATAAATTTTAATAGCAAGTACAACGCACAAAATAAAATAATTAATTAACTAGTTAAAAAAGGTCCGAAATTGCGCTTTATCTTGAAATCTTATTGTTACAAAAGCAAGTTGCTTATAGACATATGTTTATGGTTTAATGCTTTCTGTCTTTTAACTCTTCAGGAGCTCTCCACACTCTTATTTTTTATTTAACTTTGTAATTTTCATTACAAAATATATTTTTAAAAGCTTTAGTTACTCTAAATGACATTTCATTGCTCTACGGTGAAAATTAAGGGATTTTTCCAAGATAGGCTGTGCCAATATCTTGCTCCGCTACTAGAGAAATGATATTTGATATTTTTTCAAAACTATTGATCCAAATAAAACCACAATTATTTGCCAGGATTTTGAATTGCACTGATTCTAATGATAATAAAACGCATATGTGTTTTTGTTCATGATTTTTTGAAGCATGAATTAATAATTCATAATTGATATAAAAATACATAATCCAAGTAAAGTCATCGGATTTTTATCATTTATGCTTTGAAGTAAAGTAAAATAAAATCTATTCGATAATTTAAAATCATGTCTTAAAGTTTAAAATTTTACTTTAGAGAGGTTATTTTTCAGTGCTTTGTTAACTCCTGCACAATTTGTTGAAAATGAATGAAATTTTTAGTTTGTATTTTTAAGACATTCTGATTTGGAAAAAATACGCTAGACGGAGGACATGTCGGACGTGATGGACGCGAGAGTGGAGTCATCCGAGTCGGACATGATGGACGCAAGACGGAAAACATGTCTGTCTCGTCTCACAAAACAGCTGCAAAGCTTTGTCTTGCCCTGTAAAAGCCCCACACACAAGGGCGGCTCCAGTGAGGGGGCCATAGGGGCCATGGCCCCCTCCGAAATTTTGTTTTACAACTTTAGATTCGCATACTTCACGATTTCACACGTTCAATTTGCATTTTGAACAATTTATAGACCTAAGTAAAAAGTCGGATAGCCCCCTCCGAGAATTTAGCCTGGAGCCGCCCTTGCCCACACAGTTATGATAAACATGTTTGTCTCGTCTCGCATCCATCCCTAGGATACGCTATTCAACTTTCATAATTTGTGTTATGTTTTAACATGCAAATGATCCCCTAAGACAAGAATTACTACATAAAATAGTACAGTACACATACTGAAGTAAAATGACATCTTTCTTTTGCTTGTATTTCAATTAGAAGTAAAGTCCCATTTTGTTTCGGATTTCTATTTTGTCCAGGGTACGCGAAATTTTCGCATGTTATCGACGTTTACAACAAAAAGTTACTTATTGGCAACGGTGTGTATATTAAATGTAACTTTCTAACGAAGGTCTACAAATTCGAATTAATTCCCGTTAGAAATTATGGTATATGGAATATTTATGCAACTAAATCAAAGACAATGCAGTGTTGTATAATTTGTTCTAATTTATCGCTGTACGCACAAGTAAGACATTATGTTAGATAATCGATGATACCCTGAAAAATTGAATAAGGCCTGTTACAGATTTATTAGGCGGATTATTATTAAAACATTTTACCAAAACAGCAATTAAAATGAGCTAATAAAATACTGCAAAAATAGTAAAACTATTAATTGTTTATCGTGTTACTTTCAAGTTTCATTCTCTATAACATTGCAAGTTTAGTTCGCGTGCCACTGAGAGGAGCGTTTCTTCTTGTAGTCATTCGTTTTAATATTTCTGTTTCTATTTAATAACTGCTTTATAATCTATTATAATATTTCACTTTTCTTGACATAGTCAGAATGAGTTGCGGATGTATTCGTGTGTGACAACACAGCCGAATCTATAACTTTCTGTATTTTGAATTCTGGCAAGATAATTGGAATGTCAAACAGTTTTTATTTCTTTATTTTGGATTCTGGTAAAATAATTAGGATTCCAAAGAAAAATGAAACAAAAGGAAATCCTGCTCTTATTTTATTATGTATCCCATGTAATCGAGGAAATAGTATATAACAGGGGTTCCCAAACTTTTTTCCCCCGTGGCACCCTTGTCAGGCAAAAAACACTTCGAGGCACCCTTGTCAGGCTAAAAATCATTTCGGGGCACCCTTCTCAGGCTGAAAACGTTTCGGGGCAGATTAAATTTAAAGCAATATGAATACGAAGGTTAGAATGAAGCAGTTTGGATACATTTTTCATTGTTTCTTTTATGTTTATTGGGCTTACTATTACACTATCTTGGAAAAGGGATATAGAATTTTGCCCCCCCCCCTCCCCATATTTCAGGGAGTTCCTGTAAAATAGAGGCGACTTGACACCGAACTCTCTCGAACTTGACTAAAATATTTTTGTTCCGAGTACTTGATCATTGGATTGGCAAACTTTTTTGTGAAATTTCGGTTCAGAGGAATTTTTTTAATTATGCTCCCCCAAAACTTAGACTTTTCTTGATTATCTCCACGGCACCCCTGGTAAACGCTCGCGGCACCCCAGGGTGCCGCGGCACACAGTTTGGGAACCTCTGGTATATAAGATATATACCCTCGTTGCTGTTATGTGATAACTATAATAAAAACAAGCCTGGGAAAATGTTCCTTAGTAGACTGTAACCAGAAAAAAGGAGGCTTGAGTTCTTTCAAAGATATTAATTTTTAAGAAGTATTTACTATTAAATGTAGGAAAAAATATTTTTTCCAGATATTTATAAATAATTAAATTTAACCTCTGTTTATCTGAAAAAGATGCATAATTGGAGGTGAAATTCAATTTTTAAAACTTTGGTATTTCTAGAACTTACTAGACATATCACATACAAATACAAAAATAACGCTTAATCTTCAACAGGGAACAGCGTTTCATCAGAGACAGCAAGGATTTAATACAGTAGAGTCTCGCTTATCCGACATAAACGGGCCGGCACAATGTCGGATAATACGGAGGTGTCAAGAAAAAGACTCTTAAACGTTATACATGCACATGTTATATTACACATTATTATCTTGCATCATAATCATGCTCTAAAAATACATGGAAACAATCGAAAAAAGGAATTTAAAAAACAAAAATTTTTCGGATAAAAAAGTCATCTCTACACCGGATCAAACACAAATTTTACAGCAGTCCGTCGCTTCGCCCGACGTCGGATAATACTGAATGTCGGAAAAACGAAGGTGATCGGACAAACGAGACTCTACTGCACATGCATTGTGATGATGGAAATATTTTCTTTAATAGGCATTCAGCTGTTGACTGTAAATTCAGCTGAGGTAAAATTAAAATTTATGTTGGTTTTAATCTCCAATGAAATGTAATTTTGTTATTGAATACACTGGTTAAAAAGGACCGTCGATAAAATAACTAACATTAGCGTTCGTGAAAATCTCGCGTGAACAGCACTTCATGTGACTGATACGGCTGATTACCAATATAATTAATATTTTAAAAAAACCTCAAAGCATTTTTTTAGCTCTAAATTTTCAACGCAAGTGGTCAACTTAAGTGATTAACAGAGAGATGATGACAGTGAAAAAAAAAAAAAAGAACAGTTAATGTAAAAACTTTTTATTCTTCAAAAGACAAAATATTCTAAAACGAAGAAAAAAAAGAACTTCATTTACTCAAAAATCACATAATATATCGAAGTTTTGCTCTTTACTCTTAAAACCCTGAGCAGACTGTTAAAGCATCTTGATCACACGTGAAATAGTCCAAAGATCCTAACACCCTATCAGTACCCCCAAAACTTTTCCATAAGAACAGAAAAAGAAATTCATCCAAAAAGCTTAATTTGCCATCTTCAGCGTTTGCAAGGTCTTCGATATTGAATGTTGTTTATGAAGTGTGCAAAGGAAGACCATAAGTAATCAATTCTTCTCACATTTCGCACTCCTTACAACCATATCAATTTGTTCGTAGCACTATTAGAGTCTCGTCATTTTAAACGGATTTTTCTTCCATAAAAACGGAATCGGGTCCAACTGACACGCTGGGTACAGATGTGACCAGTGAGATTGTGGTGCGCAGTCCAGTTGAATCATCGTGCTGTTGCTGAGGAGGGTGTCCGCCGCTGAAACTCAGAGCACGAGGCCTCTTGCACAGGAGCACAGTTTTGTATGCTTGCCTGTACTGTTTGTTCGTTATCCCGTAGATAACAGGGTTGATGCAAGCACTTAAATAAATGAGCAAGTAACCCACGATGTGAAGTTCTGGTCTTTGAACGTGTTGGTCAGAAACCTGGAGAAAAAGAAAAGCATGTATTATTGAGAGCAAATGTTGATTATGCTTACTTCAGGGGAAATAAAAACAAATCCATGTATGTTATAAAATACTGGGATTGAATATTATAAATTATGTATACGCTAAAAAGTGTTTTGTTGAATTTAACAAAATTTGTTTGATTAGACAGTTTGGAACAAAAACATTTGACAAATGCTTGGAACAAAAACAGTTTGGAACATTTGACAAAAGTTTGTTTGATTCAACCAAATCGATTTAACAAAATGCTTTTTAAATTAACAAAAACGTTTGATTGAAATTGGACCAATTAAAATCTTTCAACAACCAATTTACGCATGCATCAACGGGTGGTGCGAGGCAGACGAAAGATCAGTTTTTCAAAAACAGTTAGTAACGTCCATTTTATTAATACATTGAACTATGGGTTATATAAATCTCTTTCATCCTGGACACAGTTTGCTTCTATTCCCTAGTGTCTTTTCCCGTGGATTGTCCCGTCCCCGTAGTTGTTTTGAGCCCTCAATATATTTGACTGATGTATAGAATCAACTCCGTGGCAATGTTTTTTGTAGTTCAAGCTGGCTTATTCCACTATACCCCGGATATCCAGGAGTACAAAGCCGTTCACCTGAACGAAGCTAGAAACCCCAGACCACACCAAAAACAACAAATACAAAATACAATAACCGACTAGAGGTTTACCGAGTTAGCAATAATAATGCATTAAAATACTACAATATTTTAATGCATTATTATTGAATTTTAAATGTTCTCTTAGATTAAAAATAAAGTTTCATAAGGCTGCACTTTAAGATTTTGAAATAACTTTTAACCGTAAGCTTCAACAAATTTTAATTAGTTTTTTTTCATTTTGATGGTTTGTACAAGTGATATTTGACCGTCAAGATGTATTAAGTTGATCAACTATATCTTTTAGGATTGAAAGCATGCTAAAGTAATCTAATATTTTGCTTTTCGGAATGCCTCAGACCATAACTGCAATTATGTATAAATAACCGGATGTTATGCCATGCTTCATGTACATTTAAATACGCTATAATATAATGAAGGCCTTTTAAATGTCCATTCTGGAAGGGACTAGAACAGGAAATGATGTTAATCCGAACGCATCTTCTCACTAATAGTGAATAACTCTGAAAACGCTTACCCACAGGCTTCTATAAGCAATCATATAATAATATTTACGCCGTTTTGAACAAGTAATGGCAGGTTTTTTTTTTAATACACGTTTCGAAAAATTTGTCAGAATTTAAAAATGGACCTCTTTTAATGGATCGACAGCTACAGATAGCCATTAGCTGATTTGATTACACTCTTTCTGAAGAACGTTCGGCACTATTAGAAAACATAATTGTGCACCTTCTTCGGACCAAGAACTTTTAAATCACGAAAATTACTGAAGAGTGGACGTTTTATGATGCAAAAATAAGTTAGCAAGAATGGTATTTTGGGTTCGTGATGTGAGGACGATGAAGCAGCGCGAAAAATTCGAGTTCTCACCTGGAAGAGTTATTTCTGGTTTGAGGAATTCGGGATTTCATGCATTCAAACGCTACTTGCTTGTAATGTTTGAATTTTATTCAATGTACCATGGGCTAATACTTTAGATCATGCATGAAGCAGATTACGATAATACTTTTCAAGACCCCCTAAGATAAGAAAAAAGCTATTACAACTCTCGTTTAGCTGAAGAATGGGTTATCTGGTTTGAGTATTAGGATTGGGGAAATGAACATTTTCATATTTTAGTGCCGTTTCAGTTTAATCCAATGCAGTGAACCTGTTCTATCATCATGATCTTGTTGATTGATGTTTGCTGTTTGCCTTATGTTTAATATTTCTTGACACGTGTTGGATCTGTTTACTTCAACAAGAATACAGCACTTTAATACAGTAGGTAAAAATTTAAGTAAGCACATCATTATAATTTCCTTAACAAACTTAAACATGATGGAAATATTCATATAAAATGCTTCTGTTGTGAGGAGATAAAGATTTTTGCAGCATGTTCTCTTACAACAGTAGTAAAGGTAGGAGTGAATAACTTTAAAATAAAAAATGCAGAATAAAAACTGGCCATATGCAAAAAATACGCCAATACCACTTCAACATCCAAACGTTTTTGCTTATGTACTTGCGATGAATTCTTTTACCGCAAGAAATTTTACGAAAGAATTCCGAGCTCGCAGACAAAAACGAGCTAGAGCACATACAAAAACACTGATACGCAAAACCAATCCAAACTTTAAAGTAGGAACTAAGATTTCTCGTAAGTTTGAGATACCGCAGAAATTTTGAAATGCCTTGAACTGAATAACACGTTTTATAGATTTCTGTGTTACCTGATCATTTTAGAATCTGGTAAGAGACCCTTTTGTCTGAATCAAGACTTTGATTCGGTGCAACATTAACTTAATGTACTTTTTGGCAAGCTGTGGATTTTGAGGATCATGGTGGAAAACTTCAACAAGTCTCTCAATGAACTTTTGTGCTGTTCGTTAGCTATAACGAAAAATTTTTGTAGTTTACGAGAAAGAAACAGCCTGAAATATTGTCTGGTATTACTATTTTCTAAAAAATTAAGCAGTTCCTCAGGAGTAAGTATTGAAAATGAAAGAAATAAAAAGGTTACTATAAAATTACAAAAATGTGCCCACAAACTGTGTACTTGTCAAACATGAAATATATACTTCAAAATTCTCAAACTGAAATATTGGAAGTACCAAGCACCAACTTAATTAATTATTATATTAATTTCAATAGGGATTTATTCATTCGTTAAGGAATTCTATAATAATTTAGTGTGTAAAATCCCACTAATTTCGTTTCCTTGACTTTGCAATACCACAATTTTTCTTTAATTTTAAAGTATACTTTGACCATTGGAAACTATGCCAGTATTTCGATTTCATTTCAAAATTATCTTCTCATTTTTATTTAAACCTTAAATGCTTAAAAACTGGGGTAATATAATTTTGAATGAATACAAATGACTGAGTTTTATAACACAAACGCTGTCAACTCTTAAATCACGCCTATAATCACGCCTATAATTTTTTGTACATTATATGCCTTTAGCTACAAGAATTGAGCTATAAAGATTGGTAACTCCGTTATAACAATTGAGTCCGAGAATTTGCTCTCACATCAGCGCCTTGGTTAAAAAGGGAGGTACTTTGGGTAACAGACCAGATCAAATTGATAGGAGTGAATGGATCTTCAAGTAATGTAAAGTGTGCAAATTACAGGTGAAAGATCATCGAAGCATGCGATCGCTTACAACATTTATTTAGGATTTCAGACATGGATTTTTGAGCTATGTACATATGTAAAAAATCACCACGAATTCTTCATTGTACATGTCCAATGAAATAAACAAATTATGTTGCAGTAAGATTGAGCAAATATTTTCTATTTATGAATTAAAAATGATATCTACTGAAATGTTCATGGGTATTTTTCTTAGATTTCACCAGTAAGCTTAGCTTACGAAACCATCCCCCCGACAACCGAAAGGTGTGGTTTTTCATATTATAGTCAAATTCACTCTACAGCCGCCAAAGGAGATTTTAAAATGTAAAACAATAAAACATTTAAACTGTCAAATGTTGTTGCATAATACCAAAGTGCGTTTTTATACTATTTTTCCAATTTGAATTTATATCTTTTAACATAACAGTGAAATATTTATCAGAGGGATATTTCAGAAGGATGTTTCATTATTGCATCAACCACATTAGCGTATCTAGTAGGATTTTCCCAGCATATATTTGAAACTTCGTGATTTAACCATTATTAAAAAGATTACTATTTTAAAAAGATAAAGCTAATTCCTTCTCATTTTCTGCTGTGCAAACAATTTTAACCGAAAACAATGAGAAATATTTGTTTGAGGAAAATATGGGAAAGGACATGGAAAGGGAGACTTTTAAAGGAAAGATATACTTCCCGAGTGCGTTTATAAAACTAGCAAGTTTTGCTTGGAATAATTGTAATATTTTAATGGTGTTTTTATATGAACTTTATTTTATAATCGTATTATCTCCCAAATATCTTCGGGAATCCATATCCAAATATATTCTAACCTACTTCGGGCTAGTTCGCGGTCATTTATTTTCGGAATGCCCACAGTTGTCTAGCTTAGAGAATTTTAATTGTTTCTCCCTTGTAAGCGAGTACATGTACATTTGTACAACAGATCGGAAAGCAACCATCGCCAATAAAATTATTCATATTTTTGTTATTCGTGTATTTTTCTTTTCATCTGCCTTTATCTCGTATTCACAGAATAAATATGCCAGGGATTGGACTTGGGTTTTGTCTGTGTTGACTTACGTTTTCCAGTCATCAGGTATGTTGCCACTAAAGAGTTTTAAGTATGTCCCTGATACATTTGGATTATTTATGAATTCAATTTTTTCAGTGAAAAAATTTCGAGTCTGGGTACTGTTAACCCTTTGAGGCGCAACCCTTTCCCAATGCTGAAAAAAAGGCAGCCGTTGCCATCGCTCGATTTAACTACCAGCAAGATGGCGGACTATCGAAACGTTCATCGCGTGCCACAGATCTAGAGACCCTTTTTTGACGACAGCTTTTTAAAAAATCTAATTATACTAGTGACGTGAAAAAAATTTAGTATGTTCCTTTACAAGCTATACTATGCGCAACTACAACGATTAACTTGTAAGAATTACGAAACATTCGAGAAAAAATCTTGAACATACGGAATTTTGCAGTATTTCCCTAAACGGGTAACATTGGCCCATATTTAAAATTTTTCTGCGTAAGAATGTTTTCTGAAAGTTGCATAAGACGTATAAGTTGACTCTTAATATTAGTCCATGATACATTTGGTGAAGAGGCATTATTAATTTTTTTTGAGGGTTTAACATCATTGGCTTATTTTTAAAGCTGTTCGAAAGTCCTATGGCGCCTAACGCTTATGAAAAGGAACAACCTTGTAATTTTTCTTAATTGTTATTTTAAAGAATTATTTTATACACGGTAACAGTAACTTATACGTCAGTCAGTCAGAAAGTTAGTTGCACCCCTTCGTAAATTTTTTCTGACAAAGGCTATTTTAATGAAACTGCCCGGCAACATTTCAGACATATAGCTGTATTGTGCGACGAAGCGGCTCTCACGAGGCATGTGAACTCACGTGAGGTGTTCACGAGGCAGGATTACGCTAATCAGTCGTAAACATGTATCGACAGCTGCAAATGGCTTCCAGATTAGAAATGCTTGCAGTGATTCGCTTTTTGTGGGCGAAAAGTTGTAACTGCTGTGAAATTTATCGGCAGTTGCATGAAGTTTAACTTGAAAATGCACTGTTACATCAAGCTATCGTGGTCATGCAGTGATAAATGTGCGACCTTCTGCAAAAATTTCGGTGGGAGGAGTGAGATCACCCTTCTTATAGCCCAGAACTTTCTCCTTATGACTTCCATGATTTTGGTCCCATGAAAGAAGAAATTTCAAAGCGACGATACCACTCGGATGAGGAGGTGAAAGCTGTAACCTAATCATAATTATCGGGCATTGGACAGGATTTCTTTGCAGAAAGCATGGAAAAACTTGTACCATGCCTCGACAAATGCTTAAATAACACAGGAAATTACGTTGAAAAGTAGCTTTTACATGGAACTTTAAAATACAAATAATGTTATAGTAAAAGGTCTAACTTTGTGTTAAAATGCGTAATATTTAAGCTAAAAAGTGAAAATTTATGGACATTTTGTTAAAAATTTTTGACAAGGGGGGGGGGGTAGAACTCCCAAACCTTTGCATATGCCACTGTATATATATATATATATATACGCACACTCTGGCGCATAATTCTGGCCAAAAGTATTGCAAGTTTCAGAGATCGAACCCTTTTCAAGATTATGCCCCCTCTCAAACGTTAAAAAGAAAAATCAATATAATTGATATCTTATGTTAAATTAATTACTTCAAGGACAAGATAGCATTAATTTAAAAAACAAAAATAAGTATTTAATTTACTTAAAAAATAGCATAAAAATATATAAGTTATTATAGAAATCATAATCCATTTTGACTCGCTGGAATAAAATTAAATAAAGAATTAATTTCAAGTTCTTCTGCAAAAGGAGGATAATAAATAAATGCAATTGAACTGAAGATCATTTATTGTGTTGCTGAGCAGCCCTGACTTTGATCACAACAGCCACTCTTTTAGATATGGAATCCACAATGTTTTACAACACTTCTTCCGGTGTTTTGTTTTGACAACTTAAACTATTCGTTCCTGAAGCTCCCATTTTGTTTTGGGGGATTTTCAGATGTATTCTTTCCAATTATACTACATAAATTCTCAAAAGTATTTAAATCTGGCAAATACCCTGTCCATTTTTTCTGAGCTATTTTTGAAAAGATGGTTTGATTGCTCAAACTTGCAATACTTTTGGCCAGTAGTGGCGTAGCCAGAGGGGGGCTGAGCCCCCCCCCGAAATGGGACCCTTTACTTATCTTACAGTTTAATATTTAGTTTACAATTGAACTTTAACTTACAATTTGATCCTCAGCCCCCCCTCCCCCCCCGAAATAAAATCCTGGCAACGCTACTGATATATATACAGTTTTATGTAAAATTTCATTTTTAATGCTATTAAAATAACAAAGAAAATAACTTACTTTCACGATGGTAATGGGTAGATAGCACAGAAGAAAAGAGCAGAATATGATGAGCACCATTCTAGTAACCCTCCACTCTTCTTTCTTTCTTTTGGCTTCCCGATCCTTCCTTTGGGCACTTGTCTCGGAAGCAGAATGCTTTTGCACCCGGGTTCGACTCTTCCTCACCACCCAAAAGATTCGAGCATAGCAAATGGCTATGGCCAGGCATGGAACGACAAATCCAAACACGAAGAGAAACGTCTTGGACGATTGTCCATTGGTTTCCAGAATAGAGCAGTTCAAAATGGCGGGATCGTATCCAAACCGACCCCATTTGCCAAGCAGCGTTGGGAGAATCATGGCTGTTGCAAAACACCAGATGAATATAACCATGGCAGCAATGTAGCGTTTTCGATACACCTGGAAACAAAAATAAATCATTGTAATAGATTGCAATGTATGTATTGCTGAGTTTCTTTTTCGCATAAAATAATTTTTTTGTGAGAATTAAAATGGATTCAATTTTGAAGAGTTTAATTACACTGCTTATACAGATAACGTGATTTTCATCGTCATAAAGTGACGTCAAATGAGTGGAAACCGATTGCACATCGTTCTGAGAGGATTCTATTTTTTCCATAATATTATACGCAGTAAAACGGAGTTAAAAATATCAACTGAAATTACCTTTAATCACTTCAAAACATAATCTGCCGTTGAAATATTCAAAGTTGGAGGTTAGATTAAAGAATTCGTCCCATTACAGTTACCCAAAAGCTTCAATTTAATCCCATTTCTTGGTGTTCAAAATCAATTTTCTCCAATTGAAATGGATTACATGAAGATTATTTTTGTTCCAGACACATTGTAACTATATCGGTTTATATGATCGCCGAAATGCTCTATACTGAATATTCAAAAGAGGTTTTGGCAAAAGTGCATGGGATGATATATACCATGGAACGTAGGGTTGCATTTCACTGTGAGTAGGTGAAAAGTATTGAGATTATTAAATTTGAATGTAAATAGTAAAAAGACAACAAAAAAAGGATACCATAATTTGCACAAACCCAAATACTGTCATCGGAAAAAGACTCTGAGAAAGAAAGAAGATGCTGAAAGTGGTAGCCAAGTGAGGCAATGCACAAGTCAAGCTGGCGAATGAAGAACTCGCGCATCTTCTCTAGGACCAAGGACCTCTGGTGTTGTCTACTGCAATAACGAAGTACAAGATCTCTTTCACTCTAACCAAAAGTGACTCTTACACCAGTGCTTTCATGTGCTCCCACGAGAAAAAGTCTGATAAGATTTGATCTGATTAGCACAGAGGCCAAGCCACGGAATTTTAAATGCTTTTCTGCTGCTCAGAATTTGGTTAATTAATTTAAAAGAAATTGCTCATACATCTATCATGAGCAAATAATTCCTCGAGGTGAACTTTTTAACTCATATGAGCTTATTTACCAGGTAAAGAAATTGTGATAGTGCAAAGAAAATCTCAGCTTTTGAAATATTGTGATCAGCACACAATGGTCTCTAAATCAAAGACAAGAACTTCAGCTTAACAGTTTTCAAGCTGATTATAACAGTGGTGGATTTTTAGAATGACAGCTGCCAGCTGCGACTGTCTTTTATCCAATGCTTTGATAGTTTGAAACAGTTAGTTGATAAGGAATAATAGCTATTTTAAATTAAAAGTTATTTTAAAAGTCAGCTTTTGTCTTTTCACTCTGAAAGACAGTTTGCATTTGAGCAAACGAAAACAAGATGTAGTTTAGCGTTATTCTAAAACTCTCAAAATGAAAATTTAAATTAGCAAACACCAAAAGTTGTGATGATATATTGTATCATAATATACACAAACTAAATCACGCTATCCAAAATAAAATTTAAAAATATTAACTTATTTTTTATTGATAATTGAATTGGTTTTGATTGATTTTAATCAAATAGTTTGATAATTCTAAATAGAATATTTTGACGGGTATCGTAAATCATTTAAAAGCAACAAAATTCTTTTAAATGCCACTTTTGCACACTTTTACACCAATTGTAACAGTTCTGTGTAAAAACAAATGGAAAGAAGATCGAGCGCAACGTCATTCTGAAACTTCGTAAATACAAATTTTAATTAGCAAGCAAGTCAAGTACAGTGATATTTTTCGCATAATACCACCTACGAACTGCCCAAACAGATTATAAAAGAAATAAAAAATACTTTTCTAAATTTATTTACCTTTATACTACTACAGCATAGATTTAGAAAAGGCTATAAATATCTCATCTATCAAAGATGTATCCTATTTTTAAAGATCCAAGTGATACAGTCTGGGACAAAACACCCACGATTCCTTTAAAAATAAACTTTATAAATAGCATGAAAACCTAATATATTTACTGCCATTTAAAAAGAAGAGGCGATAAAAAACAATTCATTTACCGATTTTTGAGAGTAACTCAAAGAAAATCATGCAAATAAACTCCGATTGTTTGCATGTTATGGGACTTGCTTTTATATTTATAAATCAAGCTTAAATCTCTGATAATCTTACTGACTTTTTCTATAATTAATCATGTATTATTATTTTTTTTTTTCAACGGGAGCGGGCACTGACGATTAGGCATTGTCCGCTACAACTGCTCGAAGGTACTGTGGCCATTTTATTATGGGGGCATCCAGTGGGCGGCCAGCGTTAGCCCCTATGAAGGGACGGACCAGTTAACATCTATGCCCAAGCCGGGATTCGAACCCGGACACAAGGCGTGATAGAATGGTTCTTAAGCCACTAAGTTTTGGTCATATTTGAGTAATTTTGTCCCTTCTTAAAAGAAAAAAAAACAGACAGTAGAATCTAATCATTATGCATGTGTTTGAAATTAGATTTTAAAGTCAAGCATAGCAATGATTATCGATAGCTTAATGAATCTATAGTTAACTGTTTCCACTTGATAGTATATATATTTTGAGCCTGTTCATTCAATTTTTTTTTTTTTAATCTGGCCAAATATTTTAATCATCTACTGTCAGTATGTTATGACTATAATCTATGTTCACATATGGGCAACCTCCGGCCCGCGGGCCGTATTTGGCCCGCCACGGCTTTTGATCTGGCCCGCGGAACATGTCAAAACCCTGTATAAAAACCCATATAAACCATTCAAAATCCCATATAAATCCCAATTACCTTATTAGTCCGAATATAACGCGATATTTTTTGACTGATCATTTCCCAAAACTTGACTCGCTTAAATTCGAGGTCTAAATATAAGATTTTTATAATTATCTTGAAGAAAAATGTTGGGGTCGTGCATATTCAGGTTGATAGGTATACGGCCTGTGACTTTGCTAACATATTGAAGTTTGGCCTGCGACTTCGATAACATCCTAAAGTTTGGCCCGCAACTTTGCGCAAAGGTATACCTGTACTACATAATACCTGTACTACATAAATACGCCTATACCTGTACTACATAAATACGCAATTCTAAACAAAATATAAGAATATTTCTCCGTATTAGAAAAGAAATATCATTTAAAACTTTGAAATCAATTATGTGCATCTAAAGGCTAAATGTGTTTTGAGCCCAATTGAGCGTTCAACACAGACTTTTGAAAACTAATATGACTATCTTGAAAAGTTACATAAATGTGATAATTTATTTGAAACTAGAGTACGGCATTAAATTACATTTTAATCAATTACTGCACATAAACTGTCACAAATAAGAATTATTTTGAATACCCCAGTAAAGCAGTTACAAATGATATAAACTTCATTTTCGCAAGAGCGTAATATTATGGTAGTTAGAGCGCATTCAGGACAATAACTGTTCAAGCGCTATCTGACAGACAGAAAAACAAAAATTGCATGCCCTGTTCAATATTATTGAAATGGACTTTTAAAGAATCCTACAAAATCGGTTCAGTTACGATTTATGATGTGCTACTGGAGTTTTAAAATTTTAGAGATCCGGAGCGGATAATTTTCTTCTAGAATCCGCTTTTACAAAACTGCATTTAACAGCGAAACTCATTGAAACTCACTACTTTTAAAATGTATTCCAATTTTCAATTATCTTGGAAAACGAAAAAAAACAATGTCTCGTGATAAATGAAGCAACTTTCCGTGTCCGACAAACAAAACGCAATAAATTTTAAATGACAAGTTTCACATCATTGCATAAAATGACATCCAAAAAATCACTTTCAGATGCAAAGCGACGCTTTTTGCATCGTAGCAAGGAACGCACGGCAGCAATCGGGAATCACGCAGAAATAATTTTAGACCACACTCGTAGCTACTATATACATTACTGATTCTACCATTAGTGTCGCAGCAATGAACATGTCTTTCCTATGCAAAAATATTTCATATCACTATCGACACGATCGAGTTTCGCGCCAGTGAATTAAAGCAGTTTATTGAAACAGAAATGTAGTGAAGAAAGTATAACTGGACATTTATCGTACAGCTTTAGGGAATTATGCTATGACTCTTGAACACCGTAAGACTGCTGATTTAAAAAAAAATAAGGCTAAGGATTCGTGAGTTACTAGCTTTCTCCACAAAAAAGAGCATGCTGCATAGAGTTTCAATAATGCACTTCATGCTTATTACACTAGTATATAGGGTTTTTTAATTGAAAAAAAGGACATATATCGGATTTTGTAACATTATGAATGTTCTATTTTGATTGAATGTACATTTTTCATATTAACAATTTCACGAATTCACATATTGTAACTGCGTCCAGGAGTTGCAGTGGCTTAAGAACCATTCTATTACGTCTTGGGTCCGGGTTCGAATCCCAGCTTGGGCATGGATCTTAACTTGTCCTTCTCTTCATAGGGGATGGGATAACGTTGGTGCCCCCAAAATAAAATGGCCAATTCTTCTGGCCTTTTCTTTACACATTTGCCCATCATATTTTGATTTAAAAAATTAAATATTGAGAAAAAAAGTTGTAAGCATAATTTGAAATTAAAATGGCAGATAGCCATCTCTCTTTCAAGCCGAGGAGAGATAGCCATCCAATACAAGAAAGAAAAAGTGAAGTTACAGCAAAAATAACACATTAGTTACTCATGAAGAACATACAGAAATTTGTAAAGATTCAATTATATCACCGAAAATGGTTGAATAAATTTCGAATAATCAGGAAATCTGAAGTATAATTTCAATCCTTCATTTTTCGTTAAACTTTGCAACATTCTTTGCGAAAGTCTTGATTATACACGTTTCACGGAACCACTTCAGACAACTTATGCATTCTATTCAGTCACAGTGACCCTAATCAAATTCTATTTCCTCAAAATCTGTAGAATTTGATAATTTCAAATGTATTCCATCTTCTTTGTTGCTGGAAGTGTCATTCTTTTGTTTTTTCCTGGAGTTTATTTTAGACTTTAAGCTTATATACCAACGGTTTTAGACGGTTTAAGCTTATTTACCAACTTTATTTGCTTCTGAGATAAAATATTCATATTAGTTAAAATTTAAACAATTATATGGATTAATATACACTCATGTCCATAAATTAAGGATAATGAAGTTCAGACAGAGAAAGAAGCAAAACAAATTTGACTTATTTGTAAAGTCTATTTATTAAACAAAAAGTAAAGAGCAAAAAAGATGCTATATGTTTGACATAATTAATAAAAATTGCAAGTTTTACTCCCTTGACCAAATTTAAAAAAAGAACCTATTTACAAAAAACAGTATAACATGGTTAGTAGGATGGTTAATACGGAGTATGTCTCCCGGACGATGCAATACAGGCCTGACAACGCCTAGGCATGCTGAGTATCAAATGATCAACCTGATCTTGGGGAATATTACACCACTCATCAAGCAATGCACTCCGAAGTTCCGGTAGACAGGTGGGAGGGGGTTGACGGGCTGCAATTCGTCGGCCAAGCATATCCCACACATGCTCTATTGGATTCAAGTCCGGTGAGTATGCTGGCCAATGCATACGGGTGATATCCTCCGATTGAAGGCATTCGTCTACAATGTTTGCATGGTGAGGACGGGCGTTGTCATCCATAAACACAAATTCAGCACCCATGGCGCCCCGAAACAAACGTACATGTTGTTCCAGAATGACATCCCGATAGATGTGGCGTGTCATCGTTACACTCTGAACATGCAGGTCAGTTCTGGAACCAAGAATAATTCCTCCCCAAACGAGCCATCCTGCACCACCGTAACGGTGTCTTTCAATGGTGTTCTCTTGGTGGTAACGGGTACCTGGCGCTCTCCAGATGAATGTCCGGCGAGAATCAGACTCCAAACTAAACCTGGACTCGTCGGAAAACATCACACAAGACCACTGTTGCGGTGTCCACAATGCATGCTCTCTACTCCAGGTTAATCGCAGGCGACAGTGAGTTGCGGTAAGTGGAACACATCTGACAGGCCTACGAGCATATAGACCAATGTGCCCTAAGCGTCTGTACACGTTCTGCCTTGAAACTGTCGTACCGGTAGCTGAAGAGAGCTGACGAGACAGGTCTGATGCTGTACTCCGTCTGTTTCTTTTGGCAGTAACTGCCAAATAGCGGTCCTCATTCGGCGTTGTAACTCGGGGGCGACCTGTGCTGTAACGTCTACTCACATTACCATCATCTTGGAATCGTTGCCAAAGCCTGGAGATGACACTCTGGGCGATTCCAAGTTCCTCGGATACTTCCAGCAGGGTACACCCACATTCCAGTCGTCCGATAATTCTGCCACGTAAAACATCATCCAAATGCCTCCTTTGTGCCATAACTATGCGGTTTTTGCACTGAAAGGCTTTCACAGCGCTTGTGAACAATTTTACTTCTTTGACACCATTCCTTATATACCCCTCTCTTACACTCTCGTCATTGTGACGTACCATCCACGCCATCTGGTGGTTTCCTGTAATTTACATATTCTTCTTCAAGATGTGTGTGATCATTCCACAGGTGAAATTTTTATTTTAGAGATCAATTTCTGTGTGATTCTGAATTATCCTTAATTTATGGACATGAGTGTAATTATAAACATAACAGTTCTATAATTATTTTAAATTATAATTTAGTTAAAATCTTCACTCCGTATAATTTTGAAATATTTATTGAAAGTGGTCATCTGCCCTCGATTTGATGTGGCCATCTAGCCTGAAATTGAAGAACAGATGGCAACCCAATTTAAATTGTCCGTCTTTGTTTTAGGCTTAGAAGCAAAGATTGGATTAAACACGTACTTTAAAAGTGCGTATAGCAGAAAAAAGTGTACCGTACGTATTGAAAAACATTCAAATACCTAACTCAACAAAAATATTCAACCTCTAAAATAAATAAACACTAGAATTTCATTCAATTTTAAAATCGAAAAACACGTCGGAATGAATAAACTCGTTGAACTATTTCCTACGGTGAACAAAGTTTATGCTACCATATTTGATCAAGTCTTGGAAATATTTAGACTGGCCATTTTTCCCGCATAGCCAGAGTTGCCTTCTAAAAGATGTATGTACATGCCCGATACGTCGGATGGTATTTTTTTATTATTATTTATTTATTTTTAAGTTAATACCCAAACTATATTTAATGAATTTAGTTTAACACATATAAATGTTTTAACGAAAGTTGCGTAAAAAATAATTTCAAACTGAAAACTTAAAGGCAATCATAATTTTAATCAAAAACCTACAATAAACTTAAAATATGGATATGGTATTTTAAGTTTATTGTAGGTTTATGGCTTTTCATTACGACTAATACCCATACAAAGCATCATGCATGCAAAGCATAAAAATGATTTATCGGACTGAACAGAGTTTTAAAACGCATGGAAAAGTATAAAATCAATTTTCCCCAATGCAAACTAAATTCATACAGATAATTTGATTTAATCGACGTTGTAAGATCTGGAAACTTGGTTCACAGATCTTGACTGATGTTTGAGCTATCAATTACTTAATTTGGCAAGAAATTTGAGTTATCAATTACTTACTGTGGCAAAACCTTATTAATAGAAGAATCAAAGACCATGTGCAAGATATAAAAAGCTGAAGATCTTATGCGTCTATATTGATACAGTCAATAGCTATTAATATTTCGAATAATGATAATAATGATAATTTTAACAATTCTTTTTTTCAAAATAGAAATGCACTTTTTAAGGTTAACTTGGCAAAAATTTTACGATTAAATGCTTAACTCTTTGAAGATAAATCGCATTTAATTACTTGGTACAAAAGGAAGATCGGGTAGTATCGGACAGCGTCCAGTTTCGGGCAAGCGTTGTTTCTAACATTTGCTGCAAATAGCAGCTTTTATCCGTGCATTGGGCGAAGGAAGAAAGTTAAGATAAAATCATTCAGCAAAAGTGTAATTTTGATGCATAGCAAAAAAATTTTAGTTTTTTTAAATTTCTTTGAGTGAATGAATATAACTTCAGGTTTTCATATTTTGCCTAAAATGAGTATTATATTTTTATTTTGTTTATTGTTGCATAGAATATTTATTGTCCTTTAAGTCATAGGGAGTAAATCTCTTTAATCTTACTTATACGTATGTTGTAATCGATGCTTTGTTTCATCACGTTTGGGTTGTAATGGACAGAGGTGTTGGGGATCTATCGGACAGATTAATGTTGATAGAAATCTCTTTCTCACGAAAATCTTTTGTTTTGCTAGACGTTAAGAGGGTAAACAAGGTACAAAGGAGGCGTTTTTACAATAATCAAATAAATAAATAAAAATAAAAAACTACACACGTAATGAATTTGCTCTTAAAACGAATTGTTAAAGTTTCAAAGACTGATATTTTTAAAATTTCACCCATTTATTAAAATTTCATCCATTAAATTAGTTTTAATAACTATACTTTTTGTACTTTTTAATTTCCTGATAAGTGACTACGCCTGATAACAAACATTTGTTTTCATAACCAAATATAATGTTTTACACTGAAAAAAATGATTATAGCACAACGTGTGGGTAAACGTAATGCCAACACGTTGTGATGCTGGCGTTACGTTTATCCACAAAAGTTGTGCTGTGAATTTACAACACGTTGTGAATTAGGCTGTGCCAGTTGCCATACAATCATTGCCATAGGTTCTTCGCGACTGGCTTATCAATGACATTACGTCATTTTCGAGTGGATTTACAACACACAGTGCTGCATCATTTTACAGCAATAAGTGTGGTAAAATTACAGGTAATCTTTAACCGTACCTGCACATTTTTTTCGTGCCCGAAATAGCCCTCCACAAGTATGATAAATTGAATAAAAATGCAATGGGTCAAAAATAGTAAAAAATAAATATTAAATAAAAATAAATAAATAAAAATATTTATATTTTAATTAAGGAAAAATGAATTTCAAGTGCTGGGCTTATAGAACTATATTGTTATGTATGGGATGTATCTGGCCCAGCTGACCTGCAGAAACATTTTAAAATATAGAAGAAGCTTAGGTGGCCAATACTAATACAGATACTTAACCGGTTTTCTTTTAATTTATCAGTACTCAAATAAAATGAATTTGCGGGTGGGGGGGGGGGAGTAAAGGGACTTCTACATGATGAATTGAAATAGAGAAAATGTGTATGATTTTCTTATTTGACCAATTTAAGGATTTAAATGTGATCGTGCCTTTCTCAGGAAATAGCAATTTTCATTTTCTGAAATTTTTATTTTTAATTTATGACACATATCCTCAACTCCCGGTCTGCGGGTCCGGATGTGGCCCGCCACAGCTTTTGATCCGGCCATCGGAATATTGCAAATTCCCATAGACAATTAATATAAACAAAATCAAAATCCCATATAAATCCCACATGCGGCCCGCGACTTCGCTAACATCCTAAATTTTGGCCCGCAATTTTCCAAAGGTTGCCTGTACCTGATTTATGATATAAATATAATCGGTGATACAAAAATTAAAAGTAAGATTATATTGACAAATTCCCGTTCAAGGCCAGCGGGTTGGCCAAGGGCTTTTGTAGGAAGATACATTTCACTTCCGGGCCAGGCCGGGGTCATCGGTGCCCGGTCGATTTTCAATATTAATGTAATCTGGAATCTTGCCGGGCATTTTTTGTTGCTTAATTAATAAGTATGAATAAATAAATGTTTTTTAAGATTAAAATAATATAATCAGATCACCAATATATCTAATAATGTATACTTATCCTCAAATTTGGCTTAAAATTTTTGTTTAAGAATATTTGTGCAAGAACAAATAACAGTTACCGTTGATGAAATGAAATTAATGACATTTTAATGTTGACGTTCTAGTATCTAAAAAGTAATTAAAATTTTTGTAAAATAACCCACTTGAAAAAATACTTATTTAGTATGATCGTTTCGGGTGACGCAAAAGTTCCACTCTTCTTCAGACGCAAAATAATTTCACCTTTCATTTGTGTGAATGGCGAAGTTTATTTTCAATGCAAGAAACTTAGACCTTTTATACCTTCCGAAACTATTTTACTCGATGAGTACATTTTCATGTGTGTTATTTTACAAAATTTAATTTTTTTTTTTTTTTACCTTTTAACATCAGTTTTTTGTTGGGTGCTCTTGTTCTAGCATATAATTCGAGAATTCAAATCTCGAATTCTCATAATGCATAAGCGATCGTACACAGGCCTGCCAATAATATTTTTATGCCCAGAGGATAAAAAGTAAATATTCTCATTATAAATTAGTTTCAAATATAAGTTTTGTAGCAATAGTCAAGTGAAAAGTCCGAGTTCAATAAATCCATGGAATGTGTTTATGTTGCAATTTAAGCACTATAATTTTTCTATTAAGTCCTGTTTTTAAGGTTTATTAAGCAATTCATGCTTCTTATTTCACCATGCATTATTTCACATTTGTTAAATTATCTTTGTAAAGAATTCATTATGTATATTACACGCTGTTTTACACTTGTTAAGAAAAGCTTGACGGCTAATATAAAAAGAACCAAAACTCAGACCACTCTTTGAATTTTTAAGGTAAATTTATAAAGTAAACCTTTTAAGATTTCTTTTCTTTCTGTATAAAATTACTGTAAAGAACTGTAAATCTTTTAAGTATTTTTAAGTTTATACTCTAATTTGACTGTTTGAAGAAATTTTATACTTTTTTATGTAAAGAAGGAAACGATTCAGAGAAGTTTTTATAGCTGTTTAATGGGACTTTCTTCAAATTTAAAACTACTCCTCTTCATTTCTTTCTAGCAGCATTAAAAATAAATTAATGAGTATTTTTAATTACCTATTGAATTTCTTGAATAATTGCAGTTTAATAAGCAAAAAAAAAAAAAAATACATCTATGAATGATTTTGTCCATATTTAGGCAGCTATGTATCGAGTCGCCCGGATTGTGTAGTGGCTAGAGAACCATTCTACCACACCACGGATCCGGGTTCGATTCCTTACATGAGATTCGGTGTCATGTCGTCCGTCCCTGAATAGGAGGCAAAGCTGGTTCACCTATGGGTAATCTCCATAATAAAGTGACCAGTTTTTCCGGACTAGTAATGACCAATACCTGTAAACGACCTTATGCCCGCCATTAGAAAGGAAAAATAAGGACCCCGATATATCGAAAAATATAGATGTTGAATTATCGAAGTTGATGTTACATTACGATGAGAAAATTTCAACATCGCCCAGCCCTAGTTAAATATTTCGCTTTTTGCTTAGTTCTGCAATGTAATTTTATGTTATTCATATGTTCAGAATTTCCTTTTCGGAATGGTTAGTAACTTATAAATGATTTAAATAATTTAAGAATGTTTAGTACAAATTGCGATGGAGCATTGAGTTTTCTTGCGTTTCTTATGTATTTTTTAAATTTTATAATCTGTTTAGCAGCTAGAATATTGCTTAATAAATATCAAATGCCTGCAATCATAAGTGCTAGGCTTTTTTTTTTGGTTGTTGTTGTTGTTACATTACTATGGGAAAATTTTAACATCGTAAAGCCCTAGTTTGATGTTTCGTGTTTTTTCAAGTTCTGCAATGTAATTTATGTTTTAGAATTTCATTTTCGGAATGCTTAGAAACTTATAAACGATTTAAATAATTTAAGAAGTCCCGCAGTGGTCTGGGCGCTGAACTCCGTTCCCATAAGAGCAGCATCCGGCTTAGCCAGTGCTTGGGAGGGTCAACTCCCTCTCGGCTCGACTGCTGTGGGACCGTGTAGGCTAATGGAAGCTGGTGCATGTGAAATCCGTCGTGGCTCCGATGTCCTCCAAGTTGTTAAACGATACCTCTGAAGGTGCGATTTCAGGGGGTTGCTCCCTCCTCTGGAATTGGTTCAAAATTAAGGGACCCCGGGCTAAAGTCGAACTTCCTCCCACTGGGGCCCACTAAAATTTTTAAGACCCCCCCCTCTCTGCCCATCGCCTTCTTCTATTAGGGAGGTCTTCTATTAGGGGGGGCTAGTAGGGGGGATCTGACACCACATGCAGCTGACAGGAGCCATAAGGAACAACAACAAAAACATAATTTAAGAATGTTTAGTACAAATTGCTATAGAACATTGAGTTTTCTTTGAGTTTCTTATGTAATTTTTTTATTTTATATTCTGTTTAAGAGCTATAGTACTGCTTAATAAATATCAAATGCCTAGAATCATAAGTGTTAGGTATTTTTTATATTTCTTTTACACCAAAAGAATAGTAATAAGCCTCTAACCCTTGTAAAAAATCCGAAAGTATCACTATCCACATGTTATCTGAGAAAAATAAAAACACTATCTTCAATACCCATAAAAATAATTTTTTGCCTCGAAGAGTGCTACTCAAGCGTGCACAAATGAAATTTTTTGATCTCGCCTCCTTTTTATTTTGGATGACAGTTCGCATGTTCTGGCTTTTACTTTCTTTTCCTTTTTAGTTTTTCCACATCAAGTACGTGTCGACAGAGAAATCCATTACATATATACTCACTGTTCCTCCCACGTTTCGGTTCTGTCTTTGGAAACGCATCACTGTCTTCTATTTTTCTTCTTTTAATAACCGACCTATGTCTTTGCTAGAATGATCTAAATAGCGAGTGTTTCGATGAAGACTTACATGAAATGAAGTCGCTGCGAGTGAGTTATTAATGAATAAATCATGAAGGGATTACAATACGATTTGTGTACCCGCAGATTATAGTCCTTTGATATGGGTCAGCGGGGTGCAGTAAGTCGCGCATCAAAGTGAACTGTCCGTTTAATTTTTAGTTGAGTAAATTTATATGCGTGTTAGCAGAGGATTAACAAATGTGAACATAGTATTCAAAGACATACAACATGAAAAATAAAGGTGTTGCTATCCAAGATATAAGCAGATCATGGCGTATTTTTATTTTATCTTTTTAAGCTCTTGTCAGCTCTCAAGTAGCTTTCCAATAACCTATGATAAAAGCATTAAATTTTCCTTCATGGGAATTATTGAAATTTTCTAAAAGTGGTAAAATAAATTATCCAAACATATCCATCAAGAAAAAATACATTTTCGAACAGTAAGTTACACCTTTGTCAGGTTAGAACATTATCGCTTTTCTGTAATTTTTATGACTTATTTCTAAGACATTGTCGTGATTGAGATTGATGTTATCGGTTTATGAAAATTAGAAGCAGAATTGTGTGGAAAATATCCCCCAGAACTTCCCATAAGTTTAATTGCGTTTATGTAGAGAAACACAGAAACAACGACAGCGAAAACAATTAGGAGAATTAAATGATTTTTCTAACAATAGGCTGTCAGCAACTCGGCCTGGAAGTTAAACTAGTCAACAATACTAACTAAACATTGGCACAACAGTCCAAGTGGGGCGAAGGCCTACGCTGCCATGACCTACGACCATGGGCGGTGCTATGGGGGTGCGGAAGCATATACCCAGGAAGCATATACCCAGGTCCGATGATCAACTTGAGGCGAAGCCCCCAGTGTTTAGTCCCCAAGCAAGCTTAATCCGACCTTTATGGACCCGCTGATGAGATGAAAGTGTGAATCAACCTTTCCCAGTCCGGGATTATGGAAAGTTTGGATCCTGGATCTGTGGCACGACAGCACAACGTGCTAACCATTACCACGGGGCAGTCAACAATACTAAATACAGAAATTCAACAACCTTTAATATAGATGGAACAAGGAGAATCGTAGATGAAAAACTATTTGATATAAAAAATACGTCCTCTCTATCAATTTAACCTAGAAATACGTACCTTAGTGTAGAGAGAAGGATGCACGATGAGGATGTATCTGTTGATGGCAATGGCTGTGATTGAAAGAAGCGACAAGCCCACATTGACGTACCGCAGGAATGGGAATAAGACGCACAACGTGTCGCCGTGCACCCACTTGTGATTGATGAACCTGGAAGCCGAAAATGGTAAATTGATGCAGCAAAAGATGAAGTCCGCCACACTTAAGCTGATGATGAAAGCTGCCGTAGCACTTCGGACTCTTGGGCAACGTACCAAAGCAATGATGGTCAGAGCATTGCCCGTAAGTCCGACTATGATTATGACTATGACGCAGAAAGCTGAGAAATAGAGGAGTCCTCGTCGTTCCAGTATGCTAGGAAGAGTAGTGACAGGATCCACAGAGGGCCAGTTGTCGTAAGAGAAAGTCATTCTGAAGATCGATGTCAGCCTATAAAAATATAAGAATGTCTCAAAATCCCTGAATGAAGTATATGCAATTTTTGAAGGTCATGTGATATTTTGGGACAAGCATAATAGTTGGTGTTCCGAAGAAGATAATTATCTCCCGTTTGTTAGAAACGAGATTAGAGAAGTTAGTAGCAACAAGGAATCAAAAATTATTTAACATTTAAATGACTGTCAAATATTTAAAATATATGAAATATTATTTAAGAAAATCATACACTTCAGAATTACCATGTCTGTCCAATAGCTTTTGCAAAGATCCGTTAGTAACAGTCATTGTGTCTTTCTATAATAAATTTTCCGTATGGTGCAAGTCTGATAGAAAGGGAGGTTCATCCCATATGTCGCCGACACTCAAAAAAAAAGAAAAAGTAAGAAAATCTGAAACACTTTCAGATTTTAAAAACGCACTAAAGTGTTATATATTAAAAGCGTATCATAATCCATGCGCCTTCCCTATTTTCTTCCCTTATTCTCTTAAGTTTGAGTGCATCATTATTTATGAGTGTGCCGTATTTTTCTCCCTTGTTCTGTAAAACACATCCTTGCAATCGAAATCTATCATCAAATAGCATACTAAAACTGTTTTACACAATTCCCCCCCCCCGAAGCGTATTCCAACTGTACTTCACCGTTTTAAATACTATTTAAAATGGGCACATCATACTCCATGAGTGTGCCGTGTTTGACTTTCTCGGATTGATGTCTATTTCAACTCCCCGACTCCTACCAAGGTGGCGATAGTTAAACATTTGCAGTTACCTCGACGATTTTTTGTATTTATGTGGCAACCTTAATTTAGTATTAAAATGGTGGTTTGAAACAACATGTAAGTACAGCATTCCATTAATTATTTATTTATTTTGGCTTGCCAATTACAGTAGTTTTAATACTTAAGTGTCTTCATATTCCTTAACTGGTGCGTTTATCGCTAATTTATTCACTTCAGTTTTATCTAGTTCTTTTGGGAACGTAGAAACTTGTGCATAACTCTTAAAGACCTATGGCTGCAAAGCTCGTGAAAGGGCGGCGATTTTTTATGTTGGCGAGAGTGGGAGCGTTAAATAGGAATCAGCCTTTTTCTTGTTCCTTAAAACTCATCTTTGGAATCGAAATCTATCTTAAAATTGCCTACTGAAACTGTTTTACAATCTTCACCAAGTATATTCTAACTATACTTCACCATTTTAAATACTGTTTGGAATTGGCATCATTATCCATGAATGCACCGTGTTTGTCTTTCTTGTTCCATAAAACACATATTTGGAATTGTAATCTATATTAAAATCGCCTACTAACACTATTTTACTATTTTCGCCAGGCATATATTTTAACTATACTTTACTAGTTTCTAGCCAAATTCGGAAGATATCGACAAGTTTGGTTCGGTTTTGAAGTTATTTTTTGGCAGCAAACGTAGCGATCAATCATCAAAAATTGCAAACCTTGTGTGACTTTCAAGATTTTAACCCCCCCCCCCTTTCTGCGTTATCTGGCAAACACATTTGAAAAGATCTTCACCGTGACAGTTCATGTCTACAAAACCTGTCAACAAATCAACAAAGTAGCGTAGACAAAAGGCTGGGACTGAACGAAAAAACACCCTAGTGATTAAAAAAAAAGAAAAAGAAGTTTCGTAACACTCATTATATTTAAACTTTCATATTTGACACATTTTGTCCATTTTGTGACAAAATGAAAAAAATGTCGATGCATAGGCATCGCGCGACCTAAACTTTAAGGGGGGAGGACACACGTATCAAATGACAGCGTAGAAACGGACTTTTCTCTTAAATTTTGAAATAAATGCCTGGAATCAAAAGATTTTCAGACAAAAGGGGGCGGGGGGAAGGTGCCACTCTACTTCTTCTAACCTACCGATTCTCCGCTTATGTTTCGAAGTTAACAGGGTTCTGTGTATCTCAGGTATTTGCACATCTGTATCAGTGAGCTTGGGGCGTTTTCTAACAGGACAAATCCCCAAACTCCAAAAACGGGAAGTTTGGATGAGAAAAAACGGGGGACAGAAATTGGAGTGTCGGTGAAACGTTGGGGACACCCAAAACAATGTCACTATAACTTTAAATTTTTTGTGAGGAAAAATTTAGCTGTTTCAATAGTATGTTGTATGTGCATTGATTCACTTATAAGCTGCTACCTCAGCTTGCGGTACTTCTGGTGCAAAATATCTACTTTATCCAGTGAGGGATCAAGAATGAAGGGAGGTGCGATAAGTATGATGAAGCACACTATCAAAGATTGGTCTGTCACTCTTCTTTTTTGTTTTTTAACTTGTTCATTTTCAATCTTGAACCCATGTTTATCTTATTCATTCTCATCATAATAAGTGGTAACAAAGAGAGCTCTCCTTCTTTAACCGATTTTGTCTCTCAGAATGGTTCTTTGAATGCTCCACCGAGGCCCAGCGTACCTATAACTAACCCAGGGGCGTAGCTAGGGGGTGGCAGGCGGGGCAAGTGCCCCGGGAGCTGAAGGAGAAGGGGCGCCAAAAAGGAAATTGCAAATTAGACCTGTGAGGGGATGATTTTTTTAAATTTACTTTTGCTCGGTTTTGCAATCGTAACTTTTGTTGCCGTCAACACTAATGCCATCACGGCTGAACAGTAGAACAGAAGAACAAAATGAAGCCCTTACAGACAGTGAGACAAAACCAAGCAACTAAGTATATGAAGTGGACGTAAAACCTGAAGATAATGCTGAAAATGAAGACTTATACATTATAGATTATTATAGATTTATAAAAAATATGATCATGTGCTCATCAATTCATTGTGAAGATCGATTTTTTATAACTTTGTCATCATGATCGCTCGGTTGAACATGGGGGGAAGCACCCACAGGGGGGGAGCGACCGCCGAAGGCGGTTTACGCCAACCAATACCCCCCCCCCGGGGAAAACTTGGATGACCACCCCGGACCAGGGGCGTACCCCCGGCGCCGAGCCCACGAACTTTATTTGAATCCAAAAATTTTCATTAAGTTACAGAACATGGGGGGGGGGCGCAGAACACATCTTTTGCCCGGGGGACAAATCCCGTAGCTACGCCCCTGAACTAACCTGTTCGCTCTCATCACAAAAAGCGGCAACGGAGAAGACTCTTTTTTTTTACCGATGTTGCTTCCCAGAATGGTTCTCTGAACAGAGGCGTCACTAAGGGAAGGGACAAGGGGGGAGTATCCCCATCCAAAATATATATCCCAGTTGACAAAATCCCATTCTTCACTTGGTAAAACTATGTTTCAGTTGGAGGAAAAAAATGTATTTTGGACTCGAACTTCAGAATCTTATTATTTTTAACACGCTTTTATTAGCTTCACCTGTATGTATGTTTGTATGTTTGTATGCTTGTATGTTTGTAACCGACTCCTTTGAACTCGATTTCGACCCACTTTAAACGGTCAGATTTAATTTAAACTTTGTACATTTATGAAGAACCGGTGACTATACAATAATTTTATAAGTTTATCTCATTATCCTGATCAGGATCGTCAGGATTAAATAATTTCCTCATTTCTTATCCTGATTGAAAGTAGAACACTTCCAAAGATTACAATCTTAAGAAAACTTTATTTTACTGTGGCCGTGATCGTATACTGGTTAGTACATTCCGTTGTGGCCGCAATAACCCAGGTTTGAATCCTGGACACGGCAATATTTTTTTTTTTTACAAAATATCGTGATCCGTCACATTGTGGAAGAGTTGAGTACAAGAACATGTTAAGGCCATTCTTTTTAACACGCTTTTATTTGTTGATTAGAGACCTATTTTTCCTTTTTAGTGAGAAAGGTAGCATTTAACTGCAGGTTGATTAATACTTTGGTGCACAGCCGGGGCGTAGCAAGACGGGGGCTCAGGGTGCTGCTCCCCCCCCCCAGAAATGGGACCCTTTACTTAGCTTACAATTTGATATATAGCTTACAATTGAACTTTAGCTTTAAATTGGATACCCAGCCCACCCCGAAATAAAATCCTGGCTACGCCACTGGTGCACAGTGAAAATAAATTATCTCACAGTTTGTACTTTCCAACTTAGTGTTCCTTTGTGTCTTATGAGAGACATCGAAAATTAAAAATAAATTTTAAATACATACAGTTTAACAAAAACTAAAAAACACGCTTTTATAGCAAATCGAACTAAAAAGGGAAAAATAAAAATATAGTTTAAAAAACCAAAAAACACGCTTTAGTGATAAATTGAACAAACTAAAAAGCGAAAAATAATTTTTAATATAGAAATAAATTAATGAACGAAAAATAGTATTATTGTGAAAAAAGCGTGGGGTGCTCCATATATCAGTTCTTGAGAATATTCGATCGGTACGATTAGTACAAAAATGATACAAAAAATATAGCACAAAGCGCCCCACGCTTTTTTCACAATAATACTATTTTTCGTTCATTAATTTATTTCTATATTAAGAATTATTTTTCGCTTTTTAGTTTGTTCAATTTATCACTAAAGCGTGTTTTTTGGTTTTTTAAACTATATTTTTATTATATGTTTTTCTACTATCATTTTCTTCTCTTTCGGATTGAGACAAGCAGGATTTTTTCTAGGATCATAAAAAAAAAAAAAAAATAGCGTAATAAACCGTGGGAGGGCAGTCAGAGAATCCAGACTTGGTCGAGACTGAAAGGATATACTCAAGGTTTGTGGTATCCTATACGTGTGAGATGACAGCAAAATATGTGTTTTTCGCAAATATGTATCGCTCCGACCCTCTCTTTCTTCCTTTCAAGTATAGTATAACCTCGATATCTCGAATTCGAAGTTACACCGAAATAATTCGAGTTTTCGAGATTACGAGGTAAAATAAAAGGAAGCCAGTTTGTAAGGGAAAACTCATTTATTCGAGATATCAGGGATTTCGAAATATCGGGGTTATACTGTATTTGGTTTTTCTCTTCACAATGCACCCCATATTTGACTGTTAATGAATGCAGAAAAGTTTGGACAAGATTTATCATTCGCTGTTTCCTGTTAGTCCAGTGACCCCTCTTCATTAAAAAAAAATATATATATATACAGGAGAAACCCGGGGCTGTTCATACTATCTGGATCACAAAAGATATGATTAGGCACCAGATTACTGTCCTATTTCCTATTGCGGTGTACTTATTATGATGCTGATGATGTGTATGGTGTAAAAAAAAGCTTCTTATAACAATTAAAATTAGATATTGGCAAGTTCACTCATGGCTATATTGTTTTGATTAATGTACAATTCGAGTTATTGTTCTTCAAGTGCAAAGGCTTTAGTGAAAATTTGAAACTAAAATCTTCATAAATATGTAATTAGTTGATCGATCGATATGATTTATGTGTACATTTATTTGCGTTCACAACAGAAAGCAAGCAGACAGCAATGCATTAACGATTGACTATTACAG
Source organism: Cheiracanthium punctorium (assembly GCA_038373885.1). Classification (NCBI taxonomy): domain Eukaryota; kingdom Metazoa; phylum Arthropoda; class Arachnida; order Araneae; family Cheiracanthiidae; genus Cheiracanthium; species Cheiracanthium punctorium. The sequence continues at coordinate 1,538,196 of JAWZYV010014119.1, forward strand.
GGGTAATCGTGCTTATTTTTGTATCCAAGTTTAAAAAAGAAATAAAGTTTATTGAACAATTTACTCGCAAACATTTTGGCTAAACTGTACCATATCGCACCATGTTTCATGTTATGCCGTTTATGATGTTAAAAAGCTGCAGATATAATAATTGGCAGTAGTATTATTAAAAAATCATTTAATGATGTACCATAAAAAATATTAAGGTATTGTGAATCATCAACGAAGCATCCCCCCATAATCACCAGCAGCAGTCACGAAGAGAACGCAGACTTTTTCTGCGGAATGACGAAGGCCATCATCTTTCTTCTGTTTTCATTTTTCATCTTAAAATTGTTTTATCTGCTGTTTAAATATCCCCTACTAGATAATTTGCTTCCCCATTGGTTCCCGATTCGATTCAAAAAACAATGCATTGAAGCAGTGGCGCACGCAAGGGATGGGCCAGGGAGTCTGGACTCCTCCCGAAAGAGTTAACTTTGGTTTAATAAATCAGCGAGTAATTTTTGACATTTTCATACGATTTGACTTTATAAAATATAATTGCACGTTTTTCAGTTATGTTTTTATTTATTTATCTTAACCAGGGCCGGCCCTAACAGTTTTGCCGCCCCGGACAAAAATCTAAAATGCCGCCCCCCACAGTAAAATTACAGTTAAAAGGAATAAATTGTTCACAGATACTGTTTTCGTGCCTATAAAACTGATATAGCTCTTTAAACATAACACAGCATAAGAAAAACCAAATTAATTAAAAACCACACATTAAGCTAAAAACCAAAAGAAGAAAAGAAAAATAAAGAGGGTTTTTTTTCTGACTTTTAATTCCGCAAAATTCCTGACTTTTTCTCTTAAATCAATTTTTCAACTAATTCATGTTCGATAGCCAATGTTAAATCTGTTCTATTCTTCTCGATAGCCAATGTTCCATAGTTAAATTATTTAACCTATCTGGAACAGTTGTTGAATATAAGAAATTCTGAGTTAACTTTAATTTTGAGAAACTCTTCTCTGTACTTGCCACAATTATCGGCAAAGAAAGCGAAATTCTCGAAGCAATAACAAGATGTGGTGTAAAATCTATAGTTGAAATTAGCTTTAAAATTTCAATTGGGCTTTCCTTTTTGCCTAATAAGGCCGTAACTGACACTATTTCATTTACTAGATCAAGCGCGTTTATGTTCCCCGATTCCCCCATCGATCAGTATTAACTCAAATTGTTTACACTATAAACATTGTTAACACTGTTACACTGTGTTACAATGTTTAATTAGCACTTTTTAGGAGTGTCTTTTAACTCATTTATGCCGTGCAAAAATTTAAAATAATTACATTGGGTACTTATTAATTAAATCTGCACTCTAAGATATTAATCACTTTGTTTACGGTAAAAAAATAAAACTATCTTAAATTTTAATTTAGGATCTTTCACCAGAACATCTCGTGATTCGCAATCAAAATTAATGTGTTACGTGGCTGCTTAAACTCAGTGTTAGCCAGAATACTATCTCGTCGGTCAGTTCTCTTGCATAACAGAACATTTCATTTAAAATCGCATCCAATCGAAGATCCTTTCAAAAATCTTTACAGTTGCTTAAGAGTTCTAGAGAAGGTGGTAAATTGTTGTTTAATTTGAACTGCAGTTGCTAAAATATTTCTAATTCGTTTAAAAGTTTTGAGATTTTAAATTGTTGTCTGAAAACTGTGTGCAAATGTATGTTCGCCCATTGTTAAAAAATGGCTCAATGGGATAGAATGAAATTTAGAATTATATTGAATGGTAAGTTAATTGAAACAATAGATACCAAAATTGTTTTAATTTTGGTATCTATTGTTTCAATGTTCAAAGTTGTTCATAGACTTTGAGACTTTGCAAAAATCGCTTTAAAAGTTTGCTCTGGCATCCATCAAAAACGGATTAAGAGAACAGAATGAAATTAGGCCATATGATGGGTAACAAAGCATCATCAAAATTTTTAAAAGATTTGAATAAATTGAAAGGGTTTGCAAAAGTTGCATTGCATTTTTCTTTTCTTTTTTAGGGGGCGGGCATCACTTTAAGACGTCTGGAGGTAATACAATAGGTGGCTGTTCGACTTACAAATTACGACTCAGCAAATTACATCGATTTCTTTTTTTTTTTTTTTTTAATTATTATAATTTTTTTTAGAAAATTCTGCAAAATTTTACAGTCATAATATTAAAATTTCTAAAGTTAATAGAACAAAATTCAGGTACTATCGATGAGATTGAGTTAAATAACATTGATATATATATATATATATATAGTATATTATATTGAGAAAATTTTGTGTGACCACTTCGTGAAAACAACTACAGTGGTCAGACAAAAGGGAATGAAATAGTTTGTTAAATAGTAGGCTGTTAGTAAATTAAAATTTCAGGTTTTTAATTTTCTACAAATTTGAATTATTTTTGAGGTATGACGTAAACTTTGATAAAGTTTTTCGCGCATCAAGTAAAATCATCAAAATATAATTCAATCGGACGTTGCAGTGTTAAATATCGGCTACTTGCTATCACAAATTTCCAGATATTCTCTTTTCAGTTTAATATTCATTACTAACATCTTCTTTTGCAACTTTAAATGACTTCTTGATGTAGGAAGCTCATCCACTAAAAGAAAACGTTAATTTTGAATGTAAAATATTTTCTCTATTGACAGTTTGTCTCAGTAATTTACTCTCTAACCTGTAATCTTTGAACAATACACAAGAGTTATAACTTTCCTTTCTAAATTTCTGCCAGTATGTTAATTCCATTTTTTGTACTACTACAATGCAAACGAAATTTCGCGCGATTAGTAAAGACCCATCAATGACGAATGGATACATCAACTAGTAAAGTTATATAGAATGATATTCTTCGGAAAATTTTTAACAATTCTTTTACTAATACGAAATGTATTTTTCAAATTCGAGCCAAAATGCCGCCCCTAAAATTTGCCGCCCCGGACAGGGGTCCGGTTTGTCCGGCCCTAGGGCCGCCCCTGATCTTAACTGCTAAAGATAAATAAACAAAAACATATTTGAAAAACACGCAGTTATATTGAATCACGGAAGATCTATAAAAGTATCACGATAAAAAAATTATGTTCCATATTTTTTCAGATGGTTGTCAGTACTGATCCTTGACTGTTGGCCGTTCACGTGCAAATTAAAACAGACCGCCCCTTTTTTTACAAACCTTATGCTTTAAATTTTTTTTCGACGCCCTTAAATTTGGCTGCCCACATGCTGTGCACTATCTTGTTCCCTATCACCTTTATGTGCTGGACCCCCTCCAAGGCAAAATCCTTTGTGCGCCACTGCAGGGAAGTAATAGGAGTTTAAAACGGAAATCTTAAATATTACTCTCCCCCCCCCCTTGAATATGCCACTGCCTGAACTTGTTGCACAGTGGAAGTAACTTTATTTTTGCCCTTTATCAAGTCGCTGAAAGGGTTATAATGAAAAGAAATGATGGAAAAGGTGATTTGAAACAGGCAACTTTGATTGAGGCTAATTGGAAATTTTCCAAATTTTGAGTTGGCATATTTCGTAGTTCTCCCCTCCCATTCATCATGCCCTCACTACGCCTCTGTCTCTGAATGCTCCACCGTAAAGCAGCAATTGCGCTGACGGAACTATTGAATCCATGTTTAATCTATTCGTACTTCCATCATTAACCCTTTAACGCGCAGTGTTCCCGCTCTAGGAACACCAAACTCTGACGTTTTGACTGTTGCCAGTCACGAAGAATAGATTTGATTTCTATAAAAATAGTTGCGGGTGACATAGCTCCACGAGAATCCTTTACTTTTTAGCACGCCATTTCTCGTAAAAAAATGGTCACGATTATTTTTAACAGCACTTACATCTGCTGAAAAATAGAAGAATGCGAAAACAGCTGGATAGATTGCCCAATTCTGAAAAAAGGGCAGCCGTTGCCATCGCTCGACTTAACTACCAGCAAGATGGCGGACGATCGAAACGTGGCACAGCCAGCTACGTCATAAAAGGGTCTCTACATCTGTGGCACGCTATGAACGTTTCGATCGTCCGCCATCTTGCTGGTAGTTAATAGAGCGATGGCAACGGCTGCCCTTTTTTCAGCATTGCGAAAGGGTTGCGCCTCAAAGGGTTAAAAGGGGAAACTGATAAGACTCTCAGAATAGTTCTTTGAATGCTCCGCGTAAGCCCAGCGTTGCACTTCACATTCGCAGCGTTCCGTTGGAGCCAAAGAACCATTCTGGAAAATAAAACCAGTCACAAGGAAGGAGAGTCTTATCTGTTGCCGCTATGATCAGATCGAACATTTTAAACACGAGTTCAATAATAGGTTTAAGCGCGCTCAATGAGAAAGCAATCACCCAAGCGCCACCCTCTTGGATCCGCCACAGACATTAGCCCAAATAGTGGCAATATGGAAGTAAATGACAGGACCGTGAAAACAAAGTCCCACCAATTCATAATTTAACAATAATGTGAACTTTTTACTTTTTACTTATCAAAATACCAAAATTGCGGTTAGCAGAAGGTACGTTATCATTATGTTGCCTTTTTTTTTTTAAAAAAAAAAAGCAAATTTAGTATTCTTTTTCTTTTACAATGTTGAGATTTGGAACAGAGCATTGTTCAATTCCTGGCCGAGAATACTGAAATTTCAAAATATCTGCAAAAATTCCCAGTAACCGCTGATTTCTTTTAAAGCCTCCTGCTTAGTTGATTTCATCGATTTCCCTTTTACATGGGCTTATCAAGATTTAAAATAAAGCGCTTTTCTATAGAAATCTATGACCAGAAGCTGAACCATAATGCACTAGAATGTGTTGTTCAATTGCGTGTGAAATTGCCAGCTTAAGTTTCTTTTCTAACTTGAAGGTCTGTCTTCACAGGGAGACAAGAAATCGCTTTACGACGGACGAGATGATGTAAATGTCTTTTAAGTAGGCTGAAAAAATATAAAAATACGTGGAAAAGGGGCAAGTCACAGAGTTCATCAACTTTCATGTCATAGAATCTAGTTTTTACTTTACGTAAATATTCCAACATTTCTTGGAACTGCAACGAGCAATCTAACGTTACGACAGCAGTGATAAATTGTCAAAAATAATAAGAAAAGCTTCGGATGTGTTTGAGAGATGATTTGGTTAATATCGTCGCATTATTTTATGCATACAGGTTGAACAGATTAGGACTTACAATTTGGAACCGGATATGAACAGTTTGGACCAACATGATATCCATGCCCAAAGCAAAAGGAGAGTTCACAGCCTATAATCAATTTCTTAGAAACAGACTAATCAATGTCACTCTCCTGATCTCTTTTCTCTTATTACATTTGTAGCGATAGAAATTTAGATGAGTGATGGGACGCGCAGGTTTCAGCCATTATAATCTATGCACCGACAGGAATATAAATCAAATCATTGGACAGATCTCGAAAATGCAACGTAAGTTAAAACCTATTTCAATTGCTTTTTTCTAACATCTCAATAATTATCACTTTAGATATGGTAAGCAATTTTCTACCTTTCGGCAAGCCCTCTTGCTGTGCAGGTCACATTGTCTATATCGGCAGTCTTTGTTTTTTACCTAGAGTTTATTTGCTGTTTTAAATTAGTTTTACTAAGTATTACAAATTCATTCTCATTTAGATGGAAAGTAGTGTATAGATGTATATTGTTTCAGTGAATTAAAAAAAATTAGTACTTTAATTACTGCATTTCCTAGTGGTTTTAATTGTTAACAAAAACCAGAAAGTTTGTTTCTTCGGAATGTTCGACTGGTGGTGGAGTTTTATGGGAATATTTTTTTTTAAATCATCAATAATTTTAGACACCCCCCCCCTTTCTTTATAATGTTTCCATAAACAAAAATATTCTCACAATACCACACCATTTTATTTAATGTTAAATTCAGCAGAGATTTCTAGAAAGCACTACGAAGAGTGAAGTAGGCACTTTTTTCTCTTAATCGCAAAATTTCGAGCACAAAATATAGGTATTGGTCTAAACAATATAGTTAATGATTTGCATTGCCATTGTAACGGGAATTATTAATGCGGACAATTGTGTGTGTGTGTGTGTGTTGATCTAGGGTTCTGATTTGATTTTGCACTTACATTTCATTAAGTTTGATCATCTTTTTCTAATCACCCTATAATTTCGTGACATCAAAGTTTTAAACAAAAAAGGATATATTCACCATTTATAAAGCGGTTATAATATTTCTATAAAAGTTTAGTTTTTACGAAGGTACTACGATAATCCCCCCCCCCCAAAATAAATTCTAGATTCATGCTTTATGATAAAAAAAATATATATATATAAATAAAATAAAATGGAGGTAATTTTGCAAACAAGAAATTCTGAAAAATCACATTTCGTGAATGTATTTATTTAGTGTGTAAATGTACGCTTACCCTACAGTTTTCTTTCGAAAGTAGGAATTTCGGCAAACACAAATGATAAAGAAAGCAAATAGTTTTTTTTTTTTTTTTTTTTCCCGATGGCCGGCCGCTGCCTTGGAAGGCAAAAAGCAAATAGTTATTTTATGGATTTAAAAGAAAACGTATTCAGAGTTGCACATTTTTTAAGCTTATATCATATTTTCGTTGAAGTTATAGGCACTTTTTACGACGTAAACTGTATCGGCTGACATATATTTAGTATGGAACAGGTAATATATTATATCCATTAGGATAGAATCTTACACTCATCATAATACCTTCGAAGCTAAATTTTGAGCTTCGCATAAAATAAATCTTTTAACTGGCTAACTAAAATTCGATGGCATTTTCAGTTTAAAGAGTGGTGGATCCAGAGGAGGAGCTACATTGCAAAAAAAAAAAAAAAAATGTCAGTCAAATTTACAGAAAAAAAAACTGTTATCCAGGACCCAATAATTTCCGTATATTTTTCAGAAGTCTTCCTTAACTTGGGAATATTTTTACAAATTCTCAGTTTATTTTACAGAAATCTTCCGTTTTACTTCCATTTAAGGAAGATTTCTGTAAAATAAACTGAGAATCTGTTAAAAATTACGGAGGACTTCTGTAAAACATACGGAAATAAACTGACGTCTTAGCTGACGGTTTTTTTCCGTAAATTTCATAGACTTTTTTTTTTTTTTTCAGAGTAGGTGCTAGCACCAATACCTCCACCAGAAGCCATTGTTTTAGGCGAACATTTTGCTTTATTATACGTATCGTTTAGGTAAAAAAGGCTTTCTTTTCAAGCTTGTTTGAGCTAAATAATCAAACGCATGGCTTTATTGAACATTTTGTTCAGGTAAAATAAGCCTTTTTTTAATTAGCCTCTCACCCAAAAATGAAAGACTATCCGCCACAGAATTTAATTCATATGTTAATATATTCTGTCTTATTAGGGTACAGTACTGAGCCTGTAAATCCAATCTCTTAATGCTGAATCAATTGTAGTCTTAATTGTAAATATTTATTTTGCATTTAGATACTTTTAAGAAATTCTTTTTGTGTTAAGTATTTTTCACTTCACCGAAATCGCTCTAAAATCACTTACATTCGCTATCTCTGGAATTTTATTGGAATGAAGTGCACTGTTAAGAAGCGACATCTGTTTAATTCACCTAAGCAATTTAACCCTAGTTAAAAGTTAAAATGCAAAAGCTAATAATTTTTTAATACTGATATTAATTTTGATAACAAATTGAAATTATATATTTTTAATATTCAGAGTTAAGTTGACTATTTGCTCTAACATATGAATTAAAGATTAGAACAGTGGCTCTAAAGACTCAGTAAGGTACTCTATTCATTTAAATTCTGGAAAACATCACCTGAATTAAATTTCGAGAAAATGCAGATAAAAATAAAGAATTTAATAATTTTAATGATTATTTATTTATTCTTATATATAAACATATGTATATACATACATACATACATATATATATATGTATATATATATATATATGCGCGTGTGTGTTCCTTATTAACGCTTTGAGGTGTAAGGGCGCTATTCTCAGGAAACGAGACAAAATAGGATTGATGATTTTGCATCATTTCTGTCACATGTTTTTAACGGAAAAAATTTTAACTTTATTTCTTTTGATCCAAAATGTGATATTTGATGTCCAATGAAAAACATTTTTACCTGGCTGACGCATTTTGATCTTTTCTCCAACCACGGGGGGAAAAAAAGTATTAGGCATATCTTCAATTTTTAAAAAGCATACAAAGTCAAATAAGTCTCCCTGTAAAAATCAACGTTACTCCAAGGATTGTAATTATCATAAAACAATATTTAACAATCCCAATTTTATTTAACTAAACATGTTATGCATTTTACAGAGTACCAGTATTATGCGAATAAAGCACACAGCATGGTATTTTTACTCGACATCATTTTATTACATAAAGCGCAGCAACAATTTCTGTAATTTTTTTTTCTCATTTTTTTTTTTTTCCTTTTGCGTGTATTTTAAGCACCGTTGATATTTTATCAAAAGTTTTCACTTTAGACTGATACAACCTTCAGAAATTGAAGAGATAAAAGCTTTCCACGTTTTATCGCATTATCGAATAGGAATAAGGTTGACGGAAGAAACGGATGCACGATTAGTCACAAATGCAAGCGCGTGAAGTTTTAAGGAAAGAGTGAAAGTCCCTATTCTTTTTTATGGCATTGCGCTTACATGCGTAAAACTGAGGATTTGGAGTTCATGCTACTAAATATGTTTGTAGCTGCTTGCGCCCTTCTAGTAGGTCTCTGTTGTAAATTTGGTGCAACATTTCACCAAAATATAGTACTAAAAATGCTAGTTCTAAAAGATGCCAAAACCTTGTTTCAGCGTTTGGTGCTAAGTTGAACTATGAGCTTAACTATGTTAAACCATAAAATGGTAAAAAGTTGAACCATAAAATCGGGTCCCGCACTGGCCTAGTCTCTAAACTCCGCTTCCGAAAGAACACGGAAAGTGAAACAGTACCGATTTGGCCAGGGTTGGAAGGGTGAAATCCTCTCTCAACTGGACTGCTGTGGGACCATGTACGCTGATGGGAGCTGGTGCACGTAAAATCTGTTAGTGGATCCAATGTCCTCCATGTTCAAACGATACCTCTGGGTGTGCCGATTTCAAGTGCTAGGTCTCTCACCTAGAATTGATTCAAAATTAGGAGACCCGTGCCTAAGTCGATCTTCCTTCCACTTTGGCTCATTCAATTGGAAGCCGCTCCTTTTCGCCGTCTTATATAGAGGATCTGGCACCGCTCTGCTGTTGCCAGAGGGCAACAGAAACAACAAGAACAACATGAAATCGCAAACATTGAGTAATATATTGTTACAATAATGAACTATTAAATAGCAAATAAGCTAAACATAGCAATGCGTATGGAAGCTACCTTCCAATAACAGGCATTGTCTCTGATTATACTATTAGTATGCTGCTAAATGTCTGTTTGGCAGTAATGAGAATAGAACCTGGGGGTACCATGCCAAAAACCTCTTCCGTCAGCCACTATACTGAAATTTTGGTGCTCAAAGCTCATGGAAGTAGTTTTCCAGCGTTATCAGCGGCGTTACCGCACTACTTGCTGCTGTAATTGGCAGTAAGATTTTGAAATCTGTGATGATAAGTCGAACCAATAATGATAATTCACTATTTGCTGTAGTTTTGAAAAATCAAATGCACTAATTTTTGGTTCGCTTGCTTTTATAGCTCCGTTAAATAGTTCAATGTTAAACGAAAAATTTTTAGAGTGTACAATTTTAAATCTAATTTAAAAGAAAAGTTTATATACTGAACTAGGGATGCATTACACACATTCGGTTTTAAAAACATTGTACTACCATTACTTCGTCAAACATAGTAGAGTAAATCCCACATTTTTAAAAGGATAATTTTTAAAAAGTCTGGAATTATACTACGCTTTAAATAATTATTTTCAATAAGTAAATAAATAATAATAAATAAATAAATACAGTTGTAACCGCTAAACTATATGTCGACGGTTCCAACACATTTTATTTAATTAAGCAGGGAAAACGAGAAACTGAATTATGCATTTTACTTAAGGCCGTTTTAAAATCTAAACTTAATTTCTGACGTGTTCCAGAAGACATTTTTAATCGAAAATGCATTATATTTGTAGGCATGCTTGTAAGTATAATAGAAAATACAATAATTTTCTGTCGATACATGTAAACTTGTGAAATTTGGCATAAATTTTTTTAATTAGAATAGTATATATATATATATATATATTAAATAAGAAATATTGCAGTATGTTTTTACTGTAGGCCCGGACATAGAAAATACAATAATTTTCGGTCAATACATATAAACTTGTGAAATTTGGCACGAATTTTGTTTTATTAGAATAGTATACATTTTTAAAAAATAACAAATATTGCAGTTTTGGGGCCCCTCAGATGTTTTTTTACTTTTAAGCCCGGGCCTTGTGGGCTTATTTGGTAATCAGATCAGTTCCCCCCTCCAAGCTCATAACATTCTAGATACTGTCTACATGAATCGGCTTTAAGAAATAGCAGTCAGTTAGAAGTTATAAAATCTTTTTTCCTTCCAATAATACACTTATAATTTAACCGTTCTTCAATTCATTTCCGCATTCAAATAAAATCTTAAGAAAAATAGGATAGGGGTGGTAAAATGGGTATTAAATAAATTGTCATTAAATTATATTTATTTATAACCTATTCTTTCAGACATAAGTTGGCAAAATTTATACTCATTAAAAAGTTTATAATTACATTCGGAAAGAAAATATTAGGTTTTATCTGCTTATTGAATCCATGTTACTTTCTTGTGTTTCCAAAAAAACTTTCACGAAACTAATACATTCTTGAAAATTTAGAAGTTGCCTTATTTTCAATTTAGGAAAATTCTAAACAGCTTATTAAGAAAAAAAGTAAGAGATTTTTAAATAATTTTCTTTCTATTTACGTTTTAGCGTCGTTGGGAAAATGGGTATAAACGTTGTCTGCTTAGTTAATTTTATGTTCCCAAATGCTCACAGTATACACTTTTTAATGGGTATAAATGTTGTCTGCTAATGTCTGAAAATGTAAGCTAAAACAGAAAATTCATTTAAAAACAAACTATATTATATTATTGATCAGAAAGACCTACTCATTTTACCTCATCTTACCCTGCAACAGTGAGCTGTAGGATTACAATGTTTATTTGGAATCTAAGTGTAACATCCCTGGCCATAATATTTTTCAATTTAAATAATTTGTAAGTCATGATAGGAAATAAATGAAATGTGATAAAGTGTATTCATTTTTTTCCGCTCTATTTTAATGTATTATTCATTTTACCTCGCTTTTAAGGAAAAAAAACAGCTCTTAATAAAGTTTAATATTTTTGATTTAAAACTAATGTAATTATATAAACTATTTTCAAGTAGATAAATATACCGCATAAACTTAACACAAATAACTTTCATGTTTAAAATTATTAGTAACTGTAAACAACCAATGAATTTAAAAATGCCTGCTTTCATTCCCATTTTACCCCATCTTACTCTACAGAGATTGATATAGCAATCTCTCTTTATACCATTTAATTCAAAATTTCGAATACTTCAAAATGCTAACATTGAAAAAGTAATTTAACCCTTTATCTACAGATCATACTTAGAAGTACTGTAAAATGAAATTGTTTTGCAAAATTTTCATTAATTCATTGTAAACATTTGTTTGAAAAATTATTACCAAATGCTTCATTTAGTCAGCTTACATTATGCAGGTTCTATTAAAATAAAATTGTTTTAAATGGATAGCTTCCCGCTCACTTTCAAATCACATCAAGCCGACGAAAAAAAGTAGAGCATTAGTGAATTTTCAGACGTTGGTTTTATCATTAATTAATTAGTTTTCACAAAAGTGTGGCATTAAAACTATTACTTGACTTCTTCAGCTTTGTTTGTGCTGTACTCTTCTGAAAAAAGACTCATTAATTGCTTAATCATCAGATGCATGTTTATTAGTTTTTTTTCTTTCTTTTATATTGCATCAATCATGATCATTCACTGTCTAGCTAAAACAAGAAAGAGAAAACATTTCAGGTTAAAGTTATTGGCAGATCTTAATTTGGTAGATAAAGATTTACAAAAAGAGTTTATAAAAAATAAACGACAAGTAAGAGGTTAGAAAAATGAAATAAAACACGGTAACATCGCATTATTTTCAACGGTACATTACCTAAACCGAAGTATTCGCTCGAAAAAACAAAAAGTTCACATTTCGGAAAATTGCAGGCCTTCAAAAATGATGATTTCAAACAGTTTGAAATGATAGGTTTGAACAAAAATGCTTTAAAGCGTCCATCAATCGATTACCCCCTAGCTTCCGCATATTGTTCCGGTTAACATATCAGCATATCAAAAGATTTTGAGGGTTTTTCTTTCCTCACCATGGTCATTGGCTTTTTGGATAAAATGTGGAATTAATTTTACTAAGCTCATTCATGCTACGTTTGAGGTATTGAGTGGTATAAGTGGGGGATTGACTGAGAGAATCCAAGCAAAGAACTTTTTTCTCCCTGAAAATGAGATTTTTTCCAAGTCTTTGGATCACGCAAAGAACATTTACTTACGCTTGTTTACTTAGAAATTGAAAGCATGTCTCTTGAAGAAGCCGCATAAACCTAATCGTGCGCTTAGTGTGTGATTTGGGTGGTGCTGAGCAGTTGAAAGCTGAGTGAAACTTCTTAGGTTGTATGTTATTAAGTAAAAGTGTACGACTATATATAGTGAAACAGAGCATTCCAGAACCGGAAGATCTGTGGTGAGATGCGACTGTCTGTTGTTTAAGCGTGAAAAGGATCGTTTTTTGGTTTTGTGTTAAAAGTAGATATATTTGCACCTGTATACACACATATTATTAAAATTCAAAGGAAAACTAACAATTGACATAGAGTATTTTTAATTTAAATAAAAATATTTGAACATTCATGGAAAGAAATTCTGTCGACTAACTAAACGTTCTACGGAAGAATTTATGTGTTTAAGCTGTAATACTAACATTTTAAACAAACTCTGAAGAGCTAATACTAATACCAATATTAGTAAAGCAACTAAGCGCTGTGTACTATATATATATATATATATATATATATATATATATATATATATATAGATATATAGATATAGATATATATAGTACACAGTATATGATCTACTTAAGCTCAAATGAAAACGATTTTTATGAAATGATAAAGTGGAATTGAATGTATCAGTACCTAAATATAAAGCAGTTAATTGATCAAATTTGCAGTCAGTGATTTTTATACACACGAGGTTTAGCTTAAAATATTCATGCACCGGCAAAGCATATACAAGCTAGCAATATTCATTACATCCGTTCTGTTTTACAAGTCTAAATGTTTGAGTTTAATTTTTTCAAATAGAAAAAATATTTGAAATTTTTACATAGAAATATATATATATATATATATATGTAAGGAATGGGTTTTACGCCATCCCTTGTTGAAATGATCGACACAAATCCATTGGAGTTCTAGGTTGAATAGTTTATTTCAAAGTTCAGACAGAGGGCAGGATTCAGGCCGGCGACCTTTTAGTTCCGAGGCTATCTTCTTACATCGCAGTCTAAAAGCTTAAGCTCGAAGCTAAGGCTAAGCTTCACGTTCCAAACTCCTAAAAAGATCTGGAAATTTCCGCGCTCTTGCTTAAATATTCCTTAGTTACTACACCTGCTGGCAGGGTGCAGCACGGTCTAGAAGGCGTTACTCTCAAACGTTATTAGTTAACTAGATTGTCAATCAAGACATGAGAAACACCTGCTTACCCAGGAGTTCTAAAAGCGCGTAGTAACGAAACCCCAGAAAACTGAAAATACTGCTAAATCAACAATTTTACTCCTTATGAAACTTCAAAAAACGGCTCCGAGCGTAATATTTGTATGGCCGAGAAACAAACTTTACAGTAAGAGTAACAGAGATTAAAGAAGCTTTTTCAAATAACATTAAGTTAAATTAGATTAAATTAGAAAAAGTTTATTTTATTATTGCACACACACACACACACACACCCATATATATATATATATATATATATTGCAAATAATTTACCAAATTTATGTACTTATGATTAAAATTGAATGAACAAGAATAATAATAATAATAATAATAATAATAAATCTTAGATAATAAGAACTTAACTGTCTTTTTCCATCAAATACAATTTACGGAATATACGCAGTTTTGTTTTCAATAAATTTCGTTCAATAAATTAAGTATTAAGGTAACACTATATGTATATGTATTATAAAGATAAACAGCCACACTGGTTAAAAAAGGACATAGCAGTTAAAAATTAATTGCATGTACTTAAAATATTTTTTCGATGAAATAACAGTTAAAAATTAATTGCATGTACTTAAAATATTTTGTCGATTGATTGCGTGCACATTTTGTTGTTTGATATTTTGTAACTATGTGCAAGTAACTTCCAGGCAAACGCTAGGTCAAGCCGTTAGCCGAACCAAAATATGTTAATTTAGTTAAACTAGATTTTTAATGAATCAAATGTATCAATCAATGTATTTGTTCTTTTTTTTTTCTTCAAATTACTTGAAATGCCAGTACCAAGACGCTGTTACGGCAATGAAAAATTATAAATAGGTATTTTAATTAGTATATGATTGAATTTAACAATTCTACTTGTACAGTTTCGCCCTGAACTCGAAATAACCAAAATAAATAATAAATTTAACAAAACTAAAATGCTGATAAAATTAACTAGTTAGTATATATCAAAATTGTTTCAGCTCCATGAAATTTCTAAGAGAACTACTCAAACCCTGAAGTGTTTTTCTACACGTTGTTAACCCTTTACTCATACCTCTGGAAAGAGAAGTTTATCTTAGCTCTTTTGGGCAATTTTCTTTTAAAAACAAATTTCAGAACTTACTCCTTTCAAAAAATCTAACCACGTGGTAGTCATGCCTTCTTATGAAGAGAACGAAGTCAAATGTTGGACAAAATTGCACCTATTTTTCCCCACTGAGATGATTGCACTCTCTATGCGTAGATTCATTATTAACCTGTTTCTTTCTATTTCTTTGACTGACAACTGTAGCCTTTGTGTACACAAAAGTAAGATATTAAAAACGTAAAGGAACAGCTGATAAGACATTTCAATTTCCTAGCAGAGAGATATCGCTGGTAAAGATTCTCGAGGAAAGCATTAATATTAATTGACTAGCGGAAATACTACTTTTTCAAAACCTTTATCTATTTCCGCTTTTGTATTAATGTGCTGTTGTTAATTGGTAGATCCCCCTCCTCGTTTTCAGCTTATGCCTATGGAATGGAAGAACGTAGGGTATATTTTTATGATTGTAAAAATGTTAATTTATTTTTAATACGAATAACTCCACTGAAATAGACTGATTTGCATGGAACTTGCAAAGAATATTTTTTTCATTGCAGAATCCCCCTTCATTTATTTATTAAAATATTAAAAATAAAAATTAATAATTCATAGAACAAAACGCATATAGACAGAATAACTGGGATATGTTCTTATATATGATATTAACGATTACTATCATCCATTACGATGCACGGACAGTATATGATAAAAGTTGAAAAAGAAAAACTTATTTCAGGGTATTTGATATCCATGCAGAAATTCTAGCGTCAGAAACTAGTCGCTCTTTAAGCGATTGATTATCATACCTTTGCGTCACTAAAGTCAGGTTTGTTGATTGTTATGAATAATTTATGAAAGTGTATATTGATTTTTCTGTCCGGTGCTTTTCTCTACTAACAAATCAAACCTGTATGGTCGAAAAAAAAAGACGTTGGAAGTAAACACACAAACATATTTTTCCAAACGTTTTCAAGGACGTGAAGGGTTATGAAAATATTTTTAAACTCTATTTTCTTTCGTTTATTCATTGGTGTTTCCATGTTGTGCTGTATTAAACTCTCAGACAATTATCGCGTTTGAAATAAAGTATGGAGGGAAAATCATACAGATGCACTGCTTGCGAAACAGTTTCCAGCAGTTATACAGTCTGTTACTAAATTACATGACCTCGAGATTTTTTATTATTTATATGATTAATGAAATACAGTATAACCTCGATGTCTCTAAATTTGATACCCCGAAAACCTTGATATCTCGAATAATAATGTTTTCCCTTACAAACTGACGAAACTTACGTAATTCCATCTCGCAATCTCAAAACCTCGATATTTTGATTCTTTTACGTATCTCTTCGACTTAAAGATATCGAGATTCAACTTATTTTCACAAAAAACAAATGTACTCCATACCATTACAAGAAGTTTAACATAAAATTTAGAGTCTGATATGGAAGATATTCACACAGAAAAAATGCAAAAGCAATACAGAAAAAATGTGGCCCAGATACATTCATAAAATCACATTCGTGTGGGAAAAAGTTTAGGAAATTTAATTAAATTTCTGTCCCAACAGTTTTTTAATTAATTTGAAGTACACATTTTCGCTTCGGTTTAATTAAGTTTAAAAGACAAACCCAAAGTATTATTCTAGTTTTCCATAACATAGTCTTCCGATCCATATTTCGAATGTTTGTAATTTTTATGTCTGGTGGAGACGAATATCTTCATGTGCTTTTTACGGGTCAGCGATAAAGCTCAATTAAAATATAACCCCAAATTCTTATCTTTTAAATCATTCTTCTATTGATTTGATACATGGTTAGGAACATTACCTTGTTGGATACTGCATTTCCCTCTCTATAGGAGCGTAAATAGTTATTAAACATGCGTGTACAACATCCGTAAATATTTGTGCGAGTTCATTTGGCCATCATCTCTTTAAAGATTGCGTTTTACTGCTTATGAGAAACTCCCAATTCCATTATGGAAGTGCCTCTGATTAGCCTACTAAATAAAGCACTCTCGAAATTATCACCTCAATAGAGGTGAGTTCGGGCTCATTTTTCAAAATCGGAGCCCGAGCGATATTATTTAAGTCGGAGCCCCGAGCCTGAAATTTCAGCTAACAGATAAATAAAAGTCAATTGCTTCATTGATAGAATATTATAAATTTTGCCCTTTGCGCAAATTAAAAACAAATATAATAGCAAACTCTTAATGCAATTTCAAATTCTTTATATTCGAGTTTTTCAAATAATAATAATTAGTTTATTTCTCCCATGAATCCCTTTTTAAAATCTGTTTACAAGGAGTATGTTCAATAAAGGAGAAATTTATCACGAGGCCGAGCCCGAACATAATCGTGAATTACAGGTCCCGAGCCCGCCTCATTTCTACACCTCAAGTCATGCAGTAGTAGTTATTCTATTGTGCAGTAGTAGTTATTATATTGTTTATGTTTTTCTCTTTCGAAAGTATAATATTTTCCTACCAAAATTTCCAGAATATGTTATTCTTTCCCTTTCACAGGTGCTTATTTCATTATGTTTAATTAGATGTGTTATTCTTAATCTCCAAATATTAACATACGACCTACCGGTGTATTTTGAAAAAATCATGCGATTTCAGTGCATAAATACAAATAAACTAATTTCATCAAACCCCCTTCAGAATTTTTACATTACCTATTTACAAGCTGTACTATACATGGAATAATAAAATGATAAACCTGTATCCGGCCCAAAACTTTCAGAAATCATTCTAAAAAATGTTTGCTGTGCAACTCCATGTTGAAGAATTGTTTTAGAAAGTTTCATTTAGGAAGTGTTTCATTTATTACGGTGCGTAGTGTAGCTTATGAAAAATCATCTTGAATTTTTTCGAGTCCCTGGCACATTCAGTTTATTTTCCTTTGTGTATCATGTTTGAGAGGGAGATTTCGCTCCTTCGAACAACACCACAAACTTATACAAGACACATGTTTACTTGCCTATTGTACTATTATTGGAACAGATTGGTACATTTTCTTTACAAGTTTGAAAGTTTGCTTATTATCTCCAGTATTTACCAGTTTTCCTGTGATCGGAGCACTTTTGCTTTCTGTATAATCTTTTTCCTGCTCAACATACTGGATATCACCTATTCAAACGTTTCACTTTCTCAATGACTGTTCTACGAGAAAAATATGTGAAGCAAAATATAAAATAATGTGATCTATCCCATCTAAAGCCTCTTGAAATAAGTGCAAATCGATCACGTTGTATATTTATCTACTGAGGATACCGACAGTGATTTTACGTATTATCTGTAGTCTATTCATGTGGAACCTCTGCAGTTGTGATAAAATTGACTGTGTAATATTCAATATTTAGACGAAGAAATGAAGTGAAACTCGATTTTGTTTGGGTGTAACCATATCTGCCAACAATTCCGGAATATAATTAACCACTTTTTGTAGTCAGAAACTCTAACACAAAAGTTTTTGTGTTAAATCATAGCAAAATTTCTGAGCTTGCTGGAGGGCGTGGTTACTGTTTTGAAAAAAAAATATTTTAAAAATATATACTGTTAAAAAAGTGGTTAGTTATATTCCGGAATTGCTGGCAGTTACGTGTAATGAACGCATTTGATTTATAACACGGTTTAGAATTTTATAGGTTTATACGGATTTTTTCTTTTTTCTTTTCGTTTTAAAGCATTACTTCTGTATTCTTGAATAATTTAATAAATGTTCATAAATAACTTTCTTCTTGTTCAAGAATTAGTTATTACTCAATCATACTTCAATATTTTTAAATTAAAAACTTGAAAAACAAACTAAGTTTATTGTTGTCTATTTATACAAAGGTATTTTATTTAACGATAGTTCACTGTTAATTCATAAAATGGAGCTTCTCGAAAACTAAAGAGATTAGTCGGATTATCGTTATAGTTTTTGTTATTATAATAACTTGAAAATTCTTTCATTGGGATTTGAGGTAGTAAGATATTTTGGAAAATATCAGTTATTTGACTATTTTAAAGGGGATTTAAGCCTGTTTTTATCGTTGTGCTTTTTATGATATGCTGAAAATATTCAAACCATGATTAAACTAAAATTAACAGGATTTTTATTTTGATAAATTTGAAAGCTTAATATTATAAACAAAGTGCAAAAACTTCATCACTATTTTAATATAAAGCAAAATTTAGATTACAATAATTTGAAAAAGAATTTTCAGTATGAAATATGGCAAATTTTTATACTACGTGTGCGAGCTGGTTACTATTTTGAAAAATAGTTAAAAAATATACTGTTTAAAAAAAGCTGTTAATTATATTCCGCATTGCTTGGCAGCTATGCAGAAGAAAAAATCCCTTACACTCTTCTATATTTTCATTCAGGTTTTAAAGCTCAATTTTAATTTTAACATAAAAAGTTCCAAGCACTATAGCCAAAGACATAAAGGTGGAATTTATGAGAAGATTATAAGAAATAAGGGTGCAATCATTAAAATAGTCTAAATTTCTGGTTTTATTTTAAACACTTCGCGTTGAAGTATTAAAAAAAAAGCTATAATTTTATACTCCGACAGCTTAGACTTTGTGATACATTATACCAAATGAAAAGTAATAACAAAATAGTAGTAATAACATTTTTTCATTTATTTTCTTTAATATTTTTCACTATTATTTTTAATTCATTTTACTTCAACCAAACAGCTAATACTTAAACTGTTCTGTGTAAGATATAAGAGAATTGACAGACATGTCTATTGCTGGTAAAGGCTTATGAGTTTTTTAACGACTTATGCGCGTTTCGAACCACAATACACATTGCTACTATTATCATTATTACTACTACAATTTATTTATTTATTTATATTTTTAAACTGTAAATAGTAAAACTGTATTTTCATGCATTAAAAAATTTTTAAAGAATAAATTATTCTCAACTAAAGTTTTGTGATATGTGTGGATAGTTGAAAAGGGGAAGAAAACACTTTCGAAATTCGTGCATTTTTTAAAACAAGGTTTTTAAGGTTACCTTTGTAAAATACCTAGTACATTTTTGTTTAATTACATTCTTAAAGAAGGCATGAGAGGTATTTTGATTTATGGGTAGAACAATATGCCCTAGTACAAAAATAAGTTTAATGAAAAGAAAAGTATTTATGAGGAATTTTTTATTAATAAAAAGAAAAGGCCTAGCTTTCAAAATATTAATAATAATTTTAAAAAAAACAGTTTGCTCCAATATTCAATGTAATATAGTTTAAAGATGAAATTTCTACTTCAAATCAAAGACTTGAATTTTATAACATTTTTGAAATAAAATTAATGTGTAGTCTTGAAAAAATAAAGTGAAAAAGTCCTATGTTGTGCTTGAATATATATAATTGAAAAACGTGTATATTAAAGCATTGGGCATATTATACTTTACAGCAACTTAATATTAATTAATTGCAAACTAAATCTAATAAAATCTTAATTTTCAATTTTATATTCTGCTATAAATTTTAAAATTGAGATTTCTTTATTAAATTATATAAAAGATCTTGCATCTGCGTTACTTAAATCAGAATTTATATAATACTCGTATATTTCATTGGATACAATAAACAATGAATATTTCTTTTTAAGTTATTTAACATTTCTAACCTGAGCTTTTGACGGTGAACATTGAGAAGCAACTGACAAGCAATAAATATTAAAAAGGACTTACTTTTCAATTAAAACAACACTATGATGATAGCTAGATGCACTACATTTTTCCCGGAATATACCCAATAAGTTTCTTCGCTGCGATTTTGGTATTCCATAACAAAGGGAAAATCTTGTTATCCCATAGAGTTTCACGTACACAGCGTAGGCAACTCTTCACTCCTCCGTATATATATGCACAGTTACACAGTTTTATACAGCCCTCTCCATTCGAAAGAAGCAATATCATTTGGTACCAGTTTAACCCATATGACAATATATATAGCTGTGCATTTTTAATGGGAATCTTGAACCAGACCCGAAGCGGTTTCTTCAGTCAAGCATCGTACGATCAAGTGAGGAGAATCGTGTAGACCCGTGTTTTTGCGTTCACGTTCGTACATAAACTGGTAAATCCAAAAGGATTGTTCCGAAAATGTAATGACTATGCAGAGAAGCACTGATATTTTTATAATGTTTTGCAGCATGACTGCGGCCTGCGGTGCGGAAACAAGGAAACGGTAATTTTTTCATCTAATCGGGGATAACTATCACTAATTGGTCATTCTCTACACCAGCTGAGTTAATCCGCTGACGTAAAACAGTGAATTTTGGCGGCGAAATTCGATAAGCATAGGTTTTCGAAAGGAGGACCTGTTTGGGGCAGGTAAGATTCGTACCTATTGTTTTCAAGGTAGGATTTTTAAAAGCTCTTTGCTTGGGTAATGTATTAAATTGTCGTACATTAAGATGGGATAAATATAATACATTTTAGGCATTCTTTTTGAGGTAATGCGATTATGTATATATGGGTTTACAGAGAAGAAGAGTTTTGGATATTTAAGTCGATCCACGTGGAGGAGATGGAGTAGTTAAATACACAGGCAAGTATTAAGATATACTTTCGCTGGAAAAATATCTTAATCTAAAAAATTCTGCTTAAATCTCTCGATTCCTGTGGTACAGTTCATTTTTATTCATATCCTCAAAAGTACTTATGCTACCGTCAACTATTTTTATTATTAAATTATACACTGACGTAATGTTTTCTCAGGAAAGGCTTTTTTTTATGTAAGAAAAAATGATGTTTTATGACATTTTAAAGTTTTAAAAATGCACATTATTCGCTTTGCACATCATTATCTTGTTTTATTTGATTTTGTTATTTTTACAGGAAACTTGCATAGCGAAAGATATTTCGCATCCTGAAAACTAACGAGAATTTTTAATACGAGCTAAAAATGATGGAACAAAAATTTTATTCAAATCAGTAGGGAATTTTATGTTCTTTGGGACTGAAAACCATAAAATGCTCTTCTTCCTTGAGTATATTTTTCTTTTCTTCCGTAGTGAAAAACAAATGCAAAACTTAAGACGTATTTGTTTCAGCAGGCGGAGGCGGGGTGGATGTTCCTCTTTTTTTATGGAATCCAATTCCTATCAAAATGCTTTAGTGAGAAAACAAAGAAATTAATGTGTCACATAACTACTGCCCCTTTTTTCTAGGGCAGATTAGTTACTATTATTTTAATAATCACCTAGCAAAATAGTTTATTTTTATCGGGGCGACATAAAAATTTAGTTAATTAAAAATGGATCTTGAAGCTATTTCAACAAAATATTTTAGGCTTTTTCTAAGTGAAAGTATCTTTTTCTTTCATGTATAAACATGGTGTTTCTTATTTTTTAAAATAAATAATCAAAGTTTTTAAGTTGAGCAATTTTTCAATTTTTTCCCTTTGTATTACTTTTTTTCCATGCACGTACGTGCATACAGGAAGAAGTGCATCTCACATCTCTAATGCTCAGATCCAAACAATTATTCTATTAAATTCACCAAATCTATTCTTTAAACAGAACATTTATGTTGAAAAGCTATGTTGATAAGGACTAATCAATCAAACACCAATTCAAAAATCTGTCACGTTTGCTTGAATTAATCAAATGTCTACTTTAATTAAAGAACACAAAAACTTCTGTTATTTAACTGTAATTTACGAAAATGCACTTTGAATTATATATTCTTGTCTCGTTAGATTCTCCATTTTGGCATATTAACTGTAACAATTACAGATAAAATTTTAATTTAATAAACGAACAGATTTGGACATTTACTTACTCGTCAAAGCCCATTAAAACATTATCAAACACAATAAAGTCATAAAAGTAATGTTTTATGAATTGAAGTAGGCCAGCAGATTGATTTATAGGGTATAATTTTCTGTTTCGTTTGGATATCTTTAGAAAGACAGAGGAAAAGTTTTCCACAATTCAACAACAGTTAAAGCCACAATTGTAACTGTTTATTCTATATACTGACAAAATTTTATTGCAATAAAGTTAAAACTAGTAAGTACAAAAGAATTTCAAAATCTAATTATTTACAAGAAAGAAAAGCAGATACGAAATGCCTTTAACAGTTTAGCCCTAAAATTTTTAATTCCCTGTTGTTAACTGCATTATAAATGAATATAAGCAGATGAAAAATGAGTTCATCCATATAGTGATTCAATTAAATAAATACTTTCGTAATTGAGCCAATTTATTTGGATAGAATTTACCAAAACTGTCAGCGAAGGAAATTGCTTTTTTTTTCAGTTTTTTCTCGGTTTTTTTTTTCAGCTTTTTTTTTTTTTTTTTTGAGAGAGAGAGAGAGAGGGATAGAACGGCAGAGCGTAAGAAAGTGTAATATGACATGACCTCGAAAATAATTGAGAGTGTGTCTCGTGTTTTAGAAGTGTCACTGCTATCTTTAGATACTCAATTACAAAGGAGAAAAAAATCGATTCTAAGCTATTGATTATAAAGAAGAGAAACATGATTAAAATGTTTGAAGATGAAGTTTATGAATTATGAATCACATAAATATGTAGTGTTAGTAATTTTATCCTAAATTATGCAATTTTTAATAACAATGAAATAAATAAAATCCCATTATGACTGCAGTTTTATAAAATGTACTACTATACGAAGAACTGAACTTGTCAAAGAAATTTAGGGGTGAGGTGACAATCCCTAAACGAAAACGACGATTACCTTTTTAATGCACTGCAATTTTACAAGAAAACAATTAAAATTTCAAAAGCATTTACTTTCATGAAATTTTGAAAAAAAGTTGTAAGTCAATGTAAGTAAATGAATTGTAAAATTTTCAAATAACTTAATTTCAATGCATTAAAAAAACTGTTTAATGAAAAATAAAGCGAAAACTTTAATATATCGCACAGTCCAAGTTTAATCTTAGAGTGAAATTTTTCAAACCACAATTATTCAGTAAACTAGTCTCAAAATTCTTAAATTTTTTCAACATTTATAGAAAAAAAAATATGGAGTTAATCTGCGTTTTTCATCGCTTTAAATCATATATTTTAGAGACGTTTCTGAATAGGTTACAGCTAGAAAATTTGCATCGAAAAAAAGTTCTATCTGCATTTCTAGAACTTTTAAGAAAAAACAGAAAATTTTATTATATTCTTATCTTCTTAATTCATGTTTCGACGATCAATTAATATTTGAAAACGGGGCCGTTTACTGAAAGTATACCTAACTTTTAGCATTTAAAAATGTGAAGACATTGCATCACTACAGACATATACACTTCTAAGTCCCTCTCTGCTGCGCAATAAAGTCAGTTGTCATTTTTTACGAAGTCAATTGACTCGGTACTACTGGAAAAAATGTTGTTACACACAGAGGAATATTGAAATCACAGACACATTTTCTCTCGCTTTTGTGAAAACGGGCTGCGTTTACAAACGCACCACTTAATAAAATAAAAGTATACAATTTGCGCTCTTCAATAAAAAAAAAATAAAAAAAAATTCTCCACAACACCGAGTAACCAGAGATGCTGAAAGATGAGGAGATTGAATAGTGATCTTACTTATCCTATTTAGCAAGTGTCTGGAAGTTTAAGCAAGTAGCTTTCATACTCTCTTGATCACGGTCTCGCTTGCACCGAGGTCCGGCCGGAAAAAAGGATATCTCGTTATCAGATAGAAAAGAGATGAATTAATCTACGGAATTTTGAAACTTAGCAGGCCATTTATTTCCACGTTTTGTGTTATAGCACAGGTGTCTTGGTTTCAGAGTATGATGGTTTTGATAAATGGCCAGTAAATTATTTTACCCGCTTATATCTTCTTCTAATCCTACACCGACTGAGTGATTTTCTGTCTTGTACGTAAGTTTGAGGATGTAAATAAATACTTGGAATAAAAAAAGAGAGGTTTTAAAAAAATTACTTACTTTTCTCCAGAGCCTATACATTATAAATATAGAAGTAGTTCAACGTTTCATAGAATCATAAAATGCAGTTAAATTAGCTACAACATTTATATGGAGAAATGATTCACCATGATTTGGCTCTATTGATGAGTTTAATTACCTCCATTGAAAAGTTGTAGCTAATTTAGAATCATTTTGTGGTGAAATTTTGTACTACTGACAATGTAGCTCTGCCATTAAATATTATCTGTTGTATGATGTGTAGTCTAATAGACTGTTTCCTTCTCATATTTTATATCCCGCTTGTAAATTATAAACCTCAGAAAATTGCAAATTAATTACACCTTTTTACCATAAAGTATCAGTTTTTAATTTGTTAAATGCATTACTATGCAATTAAAAATGTGTCCGATGTTATATTACTCACAATTGTTTCATTTTATTTAACATAAAGTATAACTTTTACTAAAGTATAACTTAGTAAGTGGCTAAAGTATAACTTTTAGCCACTTTCTATAAACTACAAGCTTAAAAATCACGATTTATATTAAATCCGATGGATTTAAATTATGCTCATTTTTGTCCCGATCGTTACAAAATTGATATTCCTCGGAGCTAATTTAGTTCCGTAGGAGCTTTTTACCGTCTTTTTGTCCCGATTTTTTTAATCGTGTGCATTTATTTGCATTGTTGCAAAATCACTAGTTTTATAGTTACACTATGAGTCAGCATGAGTTAACAGACCGACTCACTTATATAGGTCGTTTACAAGGTCTAGCTTATTTATTATAAGTCACTTATATGTTAAGATTTATAGCAACATATGAACTGTCATTTTAGTTTCAATTCATATAAAATTGTAGATTCTGTTTTATTAAAATCTTAAAGCGATGTTTACTTGATTTCATCTTCTCCATTTCTTAAAGTCCCTCTACCCCCCCCCCCTACCCCTTCCGCATATACTTTTTATTGCAAATTATTAAATTTTAAACATATTTTTTCTTCTAAGTGTGTAAGCATCTATGTTTTGGATGCTTTTATTTATTTTTATGAGTTATACAGCAAAGTTAAAAGATTAACTAAAGGGGGAAACACTTCTCTACAGAATATAAACAACAGTATTTTTATAATTCTACAGGCAAAATAAAAGTATTTTAAGAATCTGTCTTATATTTTATGCTGCCGAATCAAGATTATATATATATATATATATATATATATATATATATATATATATATATATATATATATATATATATATATATATATATATATATAATATATAATAGCTTACTTACGTGAAGTGAAATCCCAAGATAATCCAATGATAAAGTGAAGAAAATATAAAAAATAGATAGCACATGGTGCCAATTAACGAGCTTATTCCGGATAAGTGTTTAAATATAGCCTTTTAAGGCAATGAAAGAGTGGAAAAATTGAATATAGAGCGCCAAATTAGAACTGGTGTGCATTTAAGCCTAATCACATGTAATCAGAAATAGTCCGAAAAAGGAATTAATATTGAAATGGTGTGCTCTATCATCAGGCGCCACCGCACACACATTTCAATTTAATCGAAAAAAACAATAATAGCTAGGTTTCTGCAAGTTACCTGACCAAAATTAGGGTCCTTTTGTAACTTGGGGGCGCGACCGTAGCTATTAGAAAAAAACAACGAGGAAGTGGACCGACACGAAGATCAAAGCTCAGTAATGGAGGCAGTATTAGTGCATGTTGCCATCAGAGAAGGCTTACTGCAATCAATAGACAAGTAATGCCATGGAGTGTGAATAAAAAATGATATATTAATAATACTTTGGAAGTATTGAAAGGAAAAGAATAAATAAATAAAAAAAAGTAATAATTAAATGAATAAATAAAAAGAATAAAACTGGTAATAATTAAATGAATAAATAATAAAATAAATATTACACTAGTATATCTAGCCTATGTTTTACGTAGTACTAGCTGCAGTAGCTAAGAAGTACTTAGTTGAGGTTGTGGAAATGGAGAAAAACTGTAGCAATAATATTAACAATAATGATATTGATAATAATTATATTCATTTATTATTGCTATTTATGCTAATATAATTGTAACATGTTTAGTTAGAACAGTTCTCTGTTTGGCTTCATTAGTTACAGACTCACATATAAAGGAAAAAGTACCAGTAATCAACCATTCTTAAGAATAGATTTTTTTTTTTTTTTTTTTTTTAAATAAAATATATATAGATATATATATATATATATATTTTTTTTTTTTTTTTTTTTTAAATTTAGAAAGAACCAACAACCAACCCCATCCTCACCAACCAATATTCTAATTAGGACATACAGTTTTTTTGATTACATAGAGGATATAAAATGGAAGTTAGAAATTTACTGGGATAATTATATTTTATAGCATTTTTATATAGGTCAGTTAAGTTATTAGCCTTAAAACTATTGGTACATAGAGACTCTATTCTATACTTATGATTAGAGATAATATTTCTAAATACAGAAGTGTGCATACATGAATTGAAATGAGTGAAGGTATTAACCTGAAAATTAAAGTCATTTCTTTTATTATATATATTAAAGGATAGACTCTTATCGTCATTGATTCTAATTTGTAAGTCTAAAAAATTAATTATTCTATTATTATTAGGATTTTTTATTAGTTCTAGGGCTGAATGGTAGGCTATGGGTAGGTGGTCAGTATCACTATAAGTATTGTCAGTAGCTATTGTTATTATGTCATCTATGTACCTATATATTATAAGAGAAGGATTATTGTAATTTTTTTCATAATTATATAAATATAGGTCTGCTAAGTAACTGGAATTGGAACCACATATATATATATATGTATGTATGTATGTATGTGTGTGTGTGTGTGTGCCCTGGGAAATTTTCAGAACTAACCAGAACTGCAGTTTATAATACTCTATGTTATTTTTTTTCTTGTTTTTTTTTTCAGATATTATATGCATTCGATTTTGTTAAGACTATTATTTATAAAAATCAAAGTGCGCGTCACATGACTTTTTAAGAGTTTTAAAAATAGAATGATTATTCCAGAGACTTTAAATTTCAGATAGTTTCTTTCCGAGCTGTACTATGTAGTCTTACTGCGATAAACTTGAAAGACTGATGTGGTTTTAGAGAAATTCTTTAATATATTAGAATGACACTGCAAAATGTTTTAAATTGCGATCTGTTTTTCAAAACAATGGTATGTTTCAGATTTTTTTTTTCTGAATATTTTATAACTCTCGTAAGTTTACTTTTTCTAAGAATGCGCAGTAAAACTTGTGAAGAGGCACAGTGAATTTTTTCCTGTCTCTGGAGTAGCCTGTTTATTTTTTTAAATGGGCTGCATTCCACAGGTTGCATGTTTCTCTTAAAAGAACACATTAATTTACTTTTTGTACATAATACTTTAAAGCATGTTATATAATAAGAAATGATTTGAAAACAATTACTTTTATAACTGAATTTGTTAAAAGAAAAAAAATATATATATAGTGCATCACTTACCTATTTTTAAGAGAAAATCAAGCAGTGCGAGATGAATAGCAGAGCCTTCATTGGATGATAAACGACAAGTAAATTGGAAGACATTGATCAGATATAACAGCAGCCTAATTTCCTTTTGCGCCTGTCATTCATAAATGCAGATAGCATTGCTGAAGATGTACATTCTTTGTTCGTTAGCTCTCTAATAATCCATTTAGAGTGCTTCGTCCCAAAGCATTCTTCATGTAAAGGAAACGGTTGGCTATTGATTCAATTGCACTTGTTTGTTCAATTCCAAGAGTTTAAAAAGAATTCCTCCTCGTATTTCACAAACAGAATAATTCTTTTTCGGAATTCTCACTGATTTTCTTTTCAACTGAAATTAGAAACTTTTGAGCTCTAAGTACTTTGAGATACCCATTCATTTAATAGTTTTTTTTCATATTTTATTTTCTTTGGCAGAATAAATCGCGAATTATTTACTCAGTAATTCGTTATATAATGAACGAGAGAGAACAGATTCTTGTGCACACTGCTAAACAGCTGGACATTCAATGAAGAACAATGAGAGAAGTTGCATTCATTTTAGAGATTTTTAAAGAAAAAATCAGACGATATTTTTTCAGTAATTGCATTCATACAGAGAAATCGGTTGATCATGCGGAAATTTCCACTGCACAAACGAAAAAACAAACAAACAAAAAACCGGCAGAACGTTCGAACGAAAACAATCGCTAACCAATCCAATTTTTTTTCACCCCTTTCGGAAAGTCAATTCAACAAAATATTCGCACGAGGGGATTCCGGGTAAATATCGAAGCCGGCCTCTTCCACGTTTGAATTTCGCAGAACTGGCGCAAAAAGGGCCCTCGGTTGCAGCAAGTGGCCATGACGTCACATTTCACGGGCGACATCCTACGAAGGGACCGTGAAGACAGGATGCCTGCGCGATGCTTTCATCCGGTGCGAACACCCATGAGAACGGGGCCGACCCATAGGACACAGATTCGACCTCGCCGCTTAATTAATGAAAGGGGGGGGTCCCCCATTAGTGCTTGGTCACGTGTCAGACGTCGCAAGAAGTAGCCCAAATAAACAGTTTTGTTAGTCATCATTATCATTGGCCGCTTCCTCGACAACGGAACTTGGCAGCTTCTGCTCCGAATGATAAAGGGATGCTAGCGGTTGCTTATCACTCGACTACAAGGGCCCGGATCGGCCCTTCTGGTCAAGAGATTGGCCGCCGAATCACATCCGATTACTGCGTATCTCGAATCGCTTGGGACAGGGTTGTTGCTCGGGCCATCACTTATTGGGAAAGAATTTTTTGAGCTTGGTGTGCTTCAGTCACTGACCGCTCCAAGCTTTGTCACTCTCTTCTCCGGGAAAAAAAAAAAAAAAACTGAAGAAAGATTGTAGTATTAGAATAACAAATGAGTACTTCGAAATAGCAGACAGAGCGTGATTTCGAAGACCTCATTCTCTCTTTCCGCTTTCTCTCTTTCTCTCCTTCCTCATCTTATTTTCTGGTTTTTCTCCTCGCTTTCTCTGGGATCGCATTCTCTCCATGCGTATGGGATGGCAATGTGAAGGCGTGTGTTCGTGTATGTGATACGCGTATGTGTGTGAGCACAAGCACACGTATGTATCATTATGCGTTTAACGTATGTATCATTATGCGTGCGAGTGCGCATGCGTTTGTTTATGCATGCATGTGTGCACGTGGCCGAGGTAAATGCTGAAATTAAGCTATGAATCTCATTTAATAGTTATCTTTTATTTCTTGTTTCATAAGACATAATTGGTATCTGAAGTGTTTTAGCCTAGCTGTGGTTACAGGGGTCACTTTGCAAGGGTCTCATACTTTCTGGTGTGTGTATACTTTTCATTATCCAAATATTGAATATACGGATTTGGAATTCACCTTCCCTTTCAATATACGAGTTTAGGCCAATGTTTCTATTTAGTCAGGTCATGCAGCACAGGATAACTATTTCATATTGCCTTTTTCACCATCTAAACCGAAGGAACGATATGAAATTCAGGTTTTAGATGAGTGTGTGGACTTTATAAAAACGTCCTGTATGCTTCACTCGGAAGTTCGTGGAATGTTTTATTAAAGATCATTTGTCTTTTGCCCACCGCCAAAATGCAGGTTTATGTACAATGCTTGCATAAGACCATAGCAGCTCGGTTGGCAAGAAATCGGACTTCAGATTGTGAGTACTGGATTCGGTTCCTGACTCCTGATTTATGAGCCGACCAGTGGCCGAGAGGATGAGGCACTGAACATTGGTAGGTGACTGAAGTGTGAAGTTTCACTGAGTTCTGGCATTCCACGCAGCTGTCGATCTAACGGTCTGGAGTTTTGCGCGGTTTTTTCCATATGTAACCTGTATATAAGTTAGAACCCCTTAAAAAGTCCTCTGCCCAAGGCAGAGCCCTGGATAGCCCTAGGACAGATAGCCCCACTACAGCTTTACCTTAACCAAACAATATGTAGACACCTAAAAGTTATTTCTTTGCGAGAGGCGATTTCTCGAAATTATCGTAAACTATCTGGGCGCTCATTGGCAGTTTTTGAAGAGTAAGAGTGCCAATAGTTAGGAGTTTCTTCCCCTTCTGATGAGGGACCCTGGTCAAAATTGCGGATGGGATATCCGAGAAAGGTGCATGTAGCTTTAAATGACACATTTGATGAATTCAACCCCCGTCAATCTGACTTTAATACAGCTAAGGAGGAATACTACAATCCCTGACAACCGAAGGTTGCTCTGCTAGAAATCTCTTCGAAATTCATACAAACAATTGCTAAACTAACGCACAGATAACCATTATTGCTAGTCTAATCAGTCTATCGGTTGTTTTGTTTTAACTAGTGATAACTAAGACTTGTCCGGGAGTACTGCTCAAGTAACTCCAGTTCCACAGGAACTGTGCCGGAGAGTTCACTTAAAATCCAGGTCCATCCAATATACAAGATACACGCTGTTTGGGTGGTTTCTTTTCTTTTTCCTGCATAGATTAGATTAAGATATGCTTCGTGTTTGTTTGAAGAGTAGGGATGGACGCGAGACAAGAAATAGGGTTGTCTCGTCTCGTCTTGCTGCGGTTAACCTCTTTCTCGTCTCGCAGAAAAATTGACTGTCTCGTCTTGTGCGAGTCTCGCAAAAATAAGGACTGCGATTTTGTTACCATATTTTTAGTATCGTTAATACTATTTTATTGAAAATTAATATTAATAATAACAATTAGTGACATATTACCATATTAGTACATATATTAGTTACCATATTAATTCATATGTGCATTTGAAGTGATAAAAATTCAGATTTAATCCGTACATATAATGTGACATGACTCTGAAAAAATATTTCTTTTTATTTATTTAATTCCGGAACTGAGTAAATATATGGTTGATGGGAGTTTCATTTGCTTTTGAAATTATGTAAAGCATTGAATTTTGTTAGAAATGATGCAGAACTCAGAACATGTTGCGCAAATAAAATTTTAATCTAATTAAGCTACCCCAATGTGCGAAATAGTGAATTCATGAAAGTTTCAATTGGGAGGAGATAATTATAGTAAAGCCTGCTTACCCCCCCCCCTCCCTCTCGTTTTAGTGTATGAGATACTGTTTCATATTTAATCGGGAACCCGGGTTTAACTTGTTCATTCACACCATCAAAAAGAAGAGACAACAGAGAAGACTTGTGTCCAGGGTTCTTTCTCAACATGGATCTTAGAATGTTCTGCTGAGACCCAGCGTTGTATTAGCGAAATTGCTCCAGTAGATCATTCATTTACGTTCGCAAAGTTTGGCTTATGGTGAAAGAAGCATTTTTAATAACTGATGGAACATTTTATTTATAAACATCAATTTATTTAAGAGAGAAATATGAAATATCCATAAGATTTAATTACATACCTATTCATCCATTTTGATGAATTGTAGCCAATATTATAAGTAAACAAAAAATCGCAATTATTAAGTACACAATTAGAGCATAAAATATCACAGTAAGCACTTGTCTCAACTATTTAAAAAATGTGATAATTATAGCCAGACATTCAAAATAAGTTTTAAGTTTTTCCATGAAAAAATAATGATAGCACACTTGAATGATTTGTTCATAATTCTGAATTATGCGTCAATATGAATTAGACATTAAAACTGACTTGCAATTCGAACCTCATTCTTATGCTATCTAAATATTTACAAAAAAAAAAAAAAAAAATCAGAACTATGAAACCGAATTTTTTTTTTTTTTTTCTAATGGCTGGCCTCTGCCTTGAAGGCTTTATTTTTATTCTTATAAAACGGTATCTTTAAGAGGCTGCTATAGTATTATACAGTTTTCAAGATAAAAAGGGAGTAAGTTGAAGGATCCCCAACTTTCAGATGGGTTCTAATTCGTAGACAAAATTGTCTGTCGGGTTGCGAGTGACTCGAAACGACAAACTTTGTGACGTGAACTGCCCTCTTCATAAAGGGATGGACGCGAGACGAGGCAGGCAATTTTTGTGCGAGACGCGAAAAGAAATATTTTGCGAGACGAGACAGAGTCTTGTCTCGCGCGAGATTTCTCGCGAGAATTTCTCGTCTCGCATACATTTACCATACGAATTACTTTTCAATCAGAATTTCAGTGCTGTATTTGAGAAGGCATGCCATCCTGAGAAGGGGGGAGTACAATTTGCCTGAAGCTTCTACCCTATAACTTACGTCTCCTTTGTTATCGTTCGTGGTATACTATCAGCACTCTACAATACACACAAACACGTAACATTTAAAATTAGGACAGCACGAGAGATGTACAAAACACACTAAGGAGAGGATAAAGCAAGAAACTGGAAAAAAAGAGCGAAAATAGAGAAGAGTAGAAGACAGACAAGTAATAAATAAATAGGGGAAAGGCGGTAGGGTAAGTCCAAAGCCTGACGATATTTAGACGAGGCCCAGGAGCACTCACTTTGGGGCCCCTTTTACTATCCCAAGCATTTTAACCCATTTTTGACCGCTGTTGAGTTTCACAACGTAAAGCTTTTATAAGATTTCCTAAATTGAATTTTAAAATTAATTAGATATATTTGAGCAAGCTACATTTAAAAATTATTTTTAATACTTGTAATCCATTTGTATCATTAGCTCATACGGACGCTAAGTCAGGGATGGCTATTATATGACACTCCTGTTCGTACTTTTGAAATTTCATTTTAAGAAACGATAAAAGTATAATATAATATTTCAATTACCCTTTATAAAAGAATCTGTTGATGCTATTTTTTATCATTTATGCTTAGTGCTTTTCCGTGTAAGACGCTTTCCACTTGAAATGTTTGATTAAATCTGGGAAAAGTTCCACTGTATATATATATTGTTATATCTAGATAATAATTTTATGGAAAGAAAATCCTCCATGTATAAATTTGTATATAATAATTACAGAATGATTTTTTTCAATAAAGTCCAGACGAAAAAAAAAGTTATTCAGATAGACAAATACGCAATTGTCACTGCATAATTAATCTAACGGCAAAGGACGTAGCTTTAAATGGGACTAAAACTGTCGAAAATATTTTAAGTAAAGATGCCAGGAATTGTTGTATAAAAGTTACTCTAATATTACACTGATAATAACGTAATTTATTATCAGTTGCATAGAACGAAATTGATCCAATAAATAGATAGCGAGGGATAAAAAGAACAAATCAATTAACAAACTAATTAAAAAAAATTGCTTCCTTTCCTCTCCAAGCAGAATCCTGTCTGCGCGAAATGAGTTTGCACTGTGATAAAAGCTGTTTCGCTTGTCTGAACGGGAATGAGGGATTGATGAGGAGGAGAAAGAAGACACAAATTCGATGGAAGCTTCTAGTGTCACACTCCTCGAAATTCTTCTGCACTTTCGCAGTTTTCTTTCTTTTTTCTTTTCTTTTTCTCCTTTTTTTTATTTTTTTTTAAATAGCTCTTTAAAAAGCTATTTAAAATGTAAACTTCCTCTAAAAAAAGACTTTAGCTGACATACAGGAAGTCACAATTTGGGTTTTAAAGTTCTTTTGGAATCATAAGACGCTCTACATCTCTCGATTTGCTGTGACTTGAGCAAAACTTAGAAGTTTTGGAATGTAAGATTATAGAAGTCATATCGAATTTTTCTCACTTTAATTGAAATAAATTATTTTCAGGAAATTTAACTTGAAGTGGTATTAATATACGAAATTACAACTTGAATTTGGCCTTTGGGGACATTTTACTTAAGATATTCAAGTTGTGAATCTCATAGGGATAACAAATGCAGTATATGACATCAAGGCCATACCCAGTGGGGTAGACCAGGAGGTCCTGTCCCCCCCCCCCCGAAATTTAAAATTTTGTTAACAAAATAATAATGATGAAATCTTTTTGTGAAGAATTCGGCCTTTTTTTCCGTTTGGTCCCCCTCCGAAATTTTTGGACCCTCCCCGAAATTTTTTTCTGGGTACGGCCCTGCATTACACTATCTGTATCAGGTAATGTCATGTTTTGTTTGCTCATTTCATCAGTTTTAATTTTTTTTCTCTTTTAAAGAATTGATTGAACTAGTATTTTTTTTTTAAAACATTACATTTTAGCACGGAATTTAATTTTGAAAATTTTTGAATATTTATTTATTTGTTTATTTTTATTTTTCTTTATTTACTTATTTAAATAGGTTTTACATTTTCATAAATAGCTTACATGGCATGAAAATTAAGAAAATAGATTTAAAAAAAAATAACTTATACTCCAACTCTTTCCATTTTTTATCAATAAATCCAAATCCAAGATTGTTGCCCAAAAATTATAATGGTTGGAGGCCAGGCGATTTGCAACCTCTAAGTCATTATTTCCTGTCCAGTATAACATAGTGTATAGGGACTTTCCAAATTAAGGGATACCGTTTTACCCCCCTCCCCCACAGATGAATGAGGGAAGGGGAAGAAGTGCATAATAAATAGTTCTATTAAAAGCCTGAATCATATTAAAGGAATAAAGAGCCGCTCTGGGGGGTTATGGATATTAGGGAAGCTTAGGAATCCCTAATATCCATAGACCAAGGCTTTAGTGGATGGCGTCAGTAGGGAAAAGGTGCAATGACCTGAGTCTAGTCGCTGCTTTGTCACGGCTTTTATGCTGGCGCGACCAAGAAAATCGAAAATATATATCTGTTCCCAACGATTTTCTGTAGCAGCGCTAGAAAGCAATTTACTTTGAAATACACACTTTTTTTTAAAGACATCTTGCTGATGAACGTAAGGATGCATGTAGAGGAAATAAAATATCACGGACTTGGTTCACAAATTAAAAAAACTAACTGCATCGCTGACTGGAAAAAATTCAGGATGATTCTTTATAAGCTGCACTACATACTGAAATAAGTGGGGGAAAAGGTGACTTTTATGAAACTTGCTCATAAAATTCTTAAATATGAAACTGCACTGCAACATTTTTCGAAGAGTGGCGCATTCTGCAAAATTTTCAATTTTCAAGAATTTTTTCTAGAAGTTTTGTATTTGATACATGTTTATCCTTTATTTCGGAGTACAGTCCAGCTTGTGAAGGAACATCTTCAGATCATTAGCTTTTTTCTTTTGTATTTATGTACTAAAATCACTTTTTTTTTTTTTTTGAGAATACACCATTAATCTTTCTCATTCTTGTTTAAATTTCTGTAAGAGTGAGAAAGCAAAGGAAGTTCGTGGAGCTTGTTGCCGCAGAACCAAATATATACAAAAGATAATTTTAAGAACGTCCAACCTCAGTTTGAATGGATTATTATTTTATTATTATTCTTTACTAGCAGTCAAATCCCGTTCTGAAGGCAATTACAACGGGCGCTAGAAAAAACATTTGGCGAAAATACGTCTACACTCAATAGAAGATTTTGGGGTACAATGAAACATGCTATCTAAAATAAATAGGATTTGTCACAGAAAGTTGAAACGCACATAGCTATTATACAAATGTTCCAGTTACTGATGTGATTTGGAGACAATCGCATTTTTACAATAAGAGATATAGAGAATTATTGAGTTTTCACCATTGAAAGAAAATTTCTGTAATAAAAGTAATTTTGTTTTACCTCCAGGTTTTCATATGTATAATTATTTTTCAATTATTGTGATCACTATGGTCTGGTCTTCATACTTTCAAAGCCATAGTTAAAAAAATAAATATTAGGAATTAGTAAAAATTTATTTAGTTTGTAGCTTCAATTTGAGGTACAATGATACATGTTTCATTACCCGGATGAATGCATTCACTTAAAAGACTTCACAATAAAGATGTTACTATTAAATTAGATTGAGATCTCCATCGAGCACATAAAGTTAACAAATAATTGTTTTTAAATCTTACTCTATCTTCTTCAGGCTCTGAATATGATAATGATACCGATTGTCTTTCAACTAACAATCCAAATAGTAAAAATAATGAGCTATTCTCACATAACATGTAGGACACAAGCAGTGATTATGTTTTAATGATCGCTCTAAATGATTATGTTTTAATGAAGGAGGGTGAACTTAAATGTAAAGAAATGTACTCTGTTGGGGATATAATAAACGTAAATTAAACGGAATGCGAAGTTCTGTGCGTAAAACGGCTAAGCTTCGAATCCATGCATTCTTCGGAAACGTGCATTTTTGAAAAAACTCCTATTATATTAAAACTACCACCTTCTGTTCCTTCAGGTAGTACAGAAAGGGAAGCAGAAATGTTAATTCTTGAGTTTGATTCAAGCAAATTTAATATAAAATGGAAAACTATAGACTAACCTCTAATAAAAGTATTATGTTTTCATCTCCAGCTATAACAGTTTAATTAAATTTGTTTTTCTTTTTACAATTAAATTTCATATTTATGTATATTAAGTTTATTATAAATGTCCATAAAACACATATGTTGAAATCTCAAGCTATAACAGTTCAATTTTTTTTTACACTTAAATTTCATATTTATTTCTATTAGTGTCAATTATAAATGTACGTAAAACATGTATGCTGAAATTTGAATTTTGACTTTTATTATTTGAGTGTTTTTGAAGTGTTATTAAGTGTTTAATTGTATCCCGTTATGGGGTACAATGAAACACCGACAGGCATTTACCTTTTGTAATTTTTTTAATATAAACATGCGATTTTCAAAATCATAAAATTTCATTTAGATAGGGGAAAGAGTAGATTAAAAGTGTCCATTAATTTTATTTTTGTACATGCAAATTTGTGAACAAGTGTCCATTAATTTTAATATTTTGTACATGCAAATTTGTGAACAGGAAAAAAAAATAGTAAATTTTGTTTCATTGTACCCCAACTTCCCCTATATTTCATCTTCGTCCACCTAAAATAAATAACTTCATGTTCAGTTTTTATTATATACCCAAATCAAAGTTAATGCTCTTCTGGAAACGCGCTGGAACTTTTCGCATTCCAACGATTTCGTTTTGTGTAAACAGACCCTCTATATGTCAATGCTTCATGCATACGATCATTTTAATAAAAAAATTTAAACTATAATCTGGAAAAACTGTTTAAAACGAATTGAAATCGCAACTTTCCCTTCAAAGCCTGATGACCGTGACTTCAATATGATGTCATTGTCACTTGCATTGCCTAATTTTGGCACGCAAATGATTAACTTTTTTTACTCTCGAAAATAAAATAGAACTGAAAGTAGCAAAAAATCGCTTAAAAATTAAGGAAAACGGGTGGATTTTCAGATTTTTAAAGTAGCACAGATTGTTTTCTATATTTTTATACATAATTATGGAAACTTTCAAGCGGATCGCACAAACGCTGTAGATGTTATTAGTTTTTTTGCGTTTACCTTTTAAATCTTTTTAAGTTTTATCTTCGAGTGGTTGCCCGTAATTGTTAGAGAGTGAGGCAGTGAGTCAGGGATCAGCGTAACTATATAGTATTTTATTTTAAAGAAATCAAATAATTATAGCGTGTGGTGATTTTTTCCTTTCTGGTTTATTTGCATTTTTACTTCAATCAGAAATTTCTCGTGCAGGAAAAATTAAAAAGAATTTTATTTTAATTTTTATTTATTGATTCTCTGTCCTTAATTTTTTCAGAATAAAATAAATATGGGTTATTATGTTTTTTTTCCTTGGTGGTTCGTTTGTATTCCCCTTCTGATTAGAAATGTCGTCTGCAGGGGAGAAAAGTTAATCGTAAAAGTTTGATTTATTGTTTCATTTATTTTTAACTTACGAGAATAAATTAAATATAAGGTACTGTGACTTTTTCTTGGTTGTTTATTTGTATTTTCTTTTCGATTAGAAGTATCGCTTGCAAAAAAAAAAAAAAAAAAAAAAAAAAAAAATGAATAAGAATTTGATGAGGAAATTAACTGCACTTTTCTATTAGAATTCTTTTCTGATTTCAAAGGCTGTACGATTTCATAATTTTGTGAAATAATATTTTTTTTAAATATTCGTGTTTATTTCTTTGAACTTCAGTGCACAGATGAAGTTTGAAACAAACTCAGAAATTTATGTAGTCATATTGTTTAACAGTTCCCACGAAACTTAAAATTGTTTGAAATTTGTTTTTCTACGTATCCATCTTTATGTTAATTGATTCGTAATTTAATCGTTGTAAATACACTTATACTGCCATTATTAATATACAGGGTCTCCAGTGCTAACGGTGCCCAATGGTTATTTCCTAAACCCTTAATCAGAGGCACATAGTTCCAATTGCAAAAATTCTTTAAATTATATAATCTATTAAACCAGAAACAATCAATAGAAATTACTGAATCTAAATTTTTATACTGTCCCCCAGTCCTACCAGTTATATTTAGAAAAAATTTTCTTTATG
Source organism: Cheiracanthium punctorium (assembly GCA_038373885.1). Lineage (NCBI taxonomy): Eukaryota > Metazoa > Arthropoda > Arachnida > Araneae > Cheiracanthiidae > Cheiracanthium > Cheiracanthium punctorium. Next base: position 1,577,365 of record JAWZYV010014119.1, read on the forward strand.
CAATTTAATGCACAGATGCACAGTAAAAAAAAAAAAAAAAAAAAAAAATCGTCCTTCTACTACCAAAATTCATCGAGTTACAGCTGCTTAAAATTAGAGCATTTTTGGAGCAATTGTATACAAAATGAATTTGAGAAAAATTAATGTACATGGTTTTGAGCCTTGTAATATTTATAAACAATTTCATTAACTATATTACGAATGTAGATGGCAATAAAGAAGATTAACGTTTAACTATGTGTATCCAATAAATTAACATAAAAATGTAGCTTATACTGAAAATAGATTTTTTTTTTAGAGTTTTTTAAATGAAAAAAAGAGAGAGATAACTGTTGTTAAATAACTTAAAATTTAAAAAAAAAAACGAATGTATGCATTTTAGAAACTTAAATAATATTACAAATGCTGTTAGCGTAACATTTTCTCAAAAGTAGCTTCTTTCGGCTGCAATACAAATATGCATCCGTGTAGAAAACTCTTCTTGTACTTTGCATAGCATACTCAGTGCTACACATCTGCATGCAATAGAGATATACAATTTAGTAAGTCTGACCCCGGATAGATTTTTATAAAGCCTGACAGCAACCTTCTGCTTAAAGATTAGTATTCTAAAATTAGTTTTGCTTCTTTCTCCTCATTATGCCATAAAATAAAATTAAAACTTTTAATTTAAAATTTCAATACTTATATGGTCCCTTAACGGTTTTCCGTACCGGGACATTTTTAAACGTGTAAAAGTGACTTAAATCAAAATATTTGCTGCTTTATAACTCGGTAAATTTTGGTCGAAGAAGGACGATTTTTTTTTTTTTTTTTTTTACAAAGAAAAAATTTCTAAATATAACCGATAGAACCGGGGGACCGTATAAAATTTTAAATTCAGTAATTTTTATAGGAATAGATTTATTGACTTTGATTGTTTCTGATATAATAGCTTATACAATTTAAAGCATTTTTGCAACTGGAACTATGTGTCTCTGACTAACGGTTTAGGAATTAGCTATTGGACACCGTAAGCACTGGACACCTTGTATATTAAGGCATGTTCCCCACTGAAAATCACGCGTGGATCAGAAAAAAAAATACAAGCATAATTTGCGGTAGCAGATAATACCAGGACGTAATGCAAAAATGTACTATATTAGGTATGGACTGGGGTAAACAGGCCATACCTAATCAGGGTATTATCCTCTTTATTTCTCTAGTCACCTAAAGGAAAAACTGAATTCATTTTTTAAAGGAAGACTATACAGTCGAACCCTTAATGGAATAGCCATTTTTCCCACGAAAATTTATTCGAATAAGCGGGATATTTCATTATCCAGGATCGCATTTACTAATTATCACGGTTTAGTGCATTGAAAATTGATTACAATAAGCTAGATATTCCTTTAATTGATATTCCACTAAGAAGGTCCGACTGTAGCTTTTAAAGTGAGGGGAGAGGTATTTATAATACGACTTTTTTTACTTAACAATTCTTATGCATTCGTGATAATCCTCCACCAAACCTCAATTTCGTTAGTGATTCATCAAGTCGACAGATTATTTCAATAGATACGTTTATTTCTTTCACATGAGCATCAATTGCGTTAACAGTTAGCTGTCGAAAATGCAGTTTACCGTAGAAATATAATTCCTACGTTTGTAACTTTCTCCTGGAAGTTGCTACGCTTCACTTTATTGATTAACGTTCCACTGTCCTTTCATTAATGAATCTGAGAATGAATACGTGAGCATTTTTGCTTTTGTTTAAACTGTTTTCATTCAGGAACCCATGCGATATGTGGTAATATTCAGTACTGTTCTTAGGGGATGACCGGACCGAAAAAAATCAAAGGCTACAGAAAATCTAGCTCATTTAGACTGCTAATTTAATAATGGTTTGTTTGGTCTTTCCTAGAAAAATTAATAAAATTAAATAAAGAGGAATTTGATATGTATTTATTTGGTTTCCGAACAAATACTTTTATGAAAAGCACTTCAAGCAAATTTAAAAATTGGAAAAGTGAGGTCGTCAATTGAAGATGTATATCCAGAAGCATCCGGTATGTAAGCCTATAAACATCCCATCACCAGTTTATGATGACAAGAGGAAAGTGGATTTTTTTTAATGTTTGTCGGCAGAAAAAGTTAAAGCAACATGCGTGATAACTGAGGAGCCCAAAATCACACATAACATACCAAGTCACTACAATCTCAAACATAAAATTCAAAGGTAAAGTTTTAGTCTAATCTGTTACAAGAGAATTGCACTAAGTGCAACCTAAAATCTTAATAATAGGGCTGAATTATTTTGAAGCCACGTGATTAACTCAAAGGAGTTTTTCTTTATATATGTGTATCTATATATATGTGTGTGTGTGTATGTATGTATGTATACTATATACATAATCCTGCATTACAAAATAGCAAAAAAGATAAATTGTGTCAAATGCATCGCTTTCTAATATATTTATTGGAGCACTTTTGCATATCTGTTTGAAAGAAATATTAATGCTACACAAATCCTATTCAATGGGAAACGAAAAGTGATAAATTGTTGTATTATTTTAGTAATAAAGTGTTTTAAATCCAGAAATGAAATTCCCTTCTTAAAAGTACGCCAGGGTAGGTGCCCTATCCCTTTTTCCACCACCTCAATCACCTCTTCATTGCCATTCGTTATTGGAAAGCAGAATTTGTGAATCATTTAACACCTTGAAGGACTCGGCGTTTACGGGATTCGTTTCCATAGCAAGTCAATGTATTTTTCCCGCATCCGCTTTCTGTATTGCGAGAGCAAGTCTTTCGCAGCATATCCTTTGAGCTACACCGGCTTGAAAACCGCAGAATGACGAATGACAACCAATTATCCTTTGTTGGCTGACACTTGGAACGCTGAAATTTGTCTCCGAGGCGTGGATACAATATTTTCTAGAACCATCGCCAAAAGTTTCAGCCAAATTTTTCCAAAAGAGTAGGATGGAGGCGAATGTAACAGAGATATCAAGCCAAATATAGTAACCCCGCTTCCTGTTGTCTTTAAAATTTACGACCTGCGCGTGCCGATTGACCATTAAAAATGTCCCTTCAAGCCTTTCAGGGTATGGAAACGGATTCCCGTGGACGCACAATGTACGCCAGACTTAAGGGCCAACGCTTATTTTGCGTGCACTGGACGCCGCTCCAGGGGGTGAGGGGAGTTTTTTAATAGCCGATTTGCACTTGCAGGGCACTCTTATTGAGATATTTATAGGCTTTTAATGACAAGTCGGGATCCACCGACAAAAGCTAACCCGTGGAGCCACAAAATCACGCCCCCAACACAATGGGGAGACTTTTCTCTGCATTCCGGATAAAGGGTACTGAAGAATACATGAATTGCTATTCTAGCGTATGACAACGCACTCGCATGAGCGGAGGCCTTAACACACTTCTGACCTCCATCTCTTTTATGTAATTCTGTATTGCCGACGTACTGAGTGTTGGAATGTGGTGGGAAATCTGAGTTCTGTTTTTGAAGGCGCGAGGACGAAGAGCTTCTTTCAAACTGGGATTATAAATATATTTATATGGAAAGGGCTTCAGTAGTGGGCCATTTGAAATTTTAAGTTGAAAAACAAGAAATTCCAACTATCCATTGAGATAATAGATCAACCTCTGAATAACTTAAACCCGTTTCAACTGAATACCAAAGGTACAAGCTTCATTTCCTGCTTAGTCAGTTACAAGAAACAGAAATTTAGTTAGTGAAATTGATCTCTTAGAGAAGCATTTTAAGCCGATTTTTAGGGATTTCCCTAAGAAGCAAGTCTTCATTCAAACTATTTTTTAACACACATTCTATTTGTTTTCAAAATCAGTTGTTATTAATACTATTTGATTATGCACTGTATGCATTATAAACTATCACTGGATGAAATTATAATAATAATTTGTGGATTGTGATGGGTGGCCCACTTTTAGATCAATTGTTTACTAAATGTACCTGAAGTGGGCAGAGGGAGCCCAGTACTGGAGCACATGCTTTTGTGCCAGTAACCAGTAGTAATCCATGCACACAAAAAGATCCAAAAATCTTCATCAATCGCTTTCACTTGATGATTCTGTCATAAATCAATTGCGCGAGTTTGATTGTGATGAGACTGAAGAAAAGAATTGCCATCTCTGACAAATTAGAGCTGAAAGAAAGTCAGTTTGTTCATGTGTTCTTCATGGGAGTTAAAAGAAATGCACAAAAATGTGTGAATTTCTGCATAATCCGGGAAATAAAGTGTGAATCCATATATGTGTGTTCAGGGGCTAAAATCTATTACCAAAAAAAAAAAGACTTTGTAATAGTTGAAAACGATTTATTCAACATCACATATAACGATTTAATATACATGATATCCCAACCTCAACTTAAAATGAAAGATCGAGAATTAACATATATATTTACCCTCGTATAAGTCGAGAAATTTTGCCCAAAAAAAGGCTTTAAAGTGGGGGGGGGGGTCGACTTATACGAGGGTCGTTTCATTTTTAATTTCTTTTCTTTTTTTTTTTTTTCAATCGTCGTTTAAGGTTGATTTCCATACCAGGAAGAATGTAGCGATACAAAGACTGATAAGGTGTATCATGTTGTTGTTGTTGTTGTTGTGGGATTAGGGCCAATTAGCTGCACATGGGCTCTAGGCCGAAGGGCGGTGTGCCCGCCCGTGGAGGTTTTTCTAAGGGATCCTAACCCAATACGTGTATCACGATGAGCCAATGACGAAGAAGGAATTTTGTTAATTGTTTGACGAGTCCGACACTGAATCGGATCTTGAATCAGTTTAATTTTGTATGTTAGTACTTTACCATACCATACTCTCAGTAGTGTCATATTATTAATATTCATTATTATCCGTTTAATTTTGTATACTACTTTTGTATATTATTATCTTTATTATTGCATATCTAGTACTTTTTTTCAGAAGATTTTGATAAATTTATTTTTAAAAAATTTACCAAAATCATCATCAATTTATCAAAAGTTTCTTGATCAGGGTGAAAGTGGTGGGTTGACTTATACGCGGGTAAATACGGTAACTTTAATAAAAAATTGACAGTTAGAAAAAAATATGCAAATCTAATGTAACTAGAATCTATAAATAAAACATTTCATCTGCCATTTTTAGTACATTTTTTATTTCATAATATTAACGTATTGTTATTATTACTGTACATAGCCTCACCATGGCACAGTGGTTATGTCACTGAAAATGGTAGATTGCCGATGTGGGTCCCATCGCGCGGCTGCCGATCTAACGGTTTGAAGTTTTGGTAGGTTTTCTCCAGATGCAACGTGGATACGCGTTAAAACCCCTTAAAAAGTCCTTCTACATAAGCACCCACCCATCCTTGGCAGATCGCCCCAGCGTAGCTTTGCCATAATCATACAATCACACAATATTACTGTATACAACGACTTCATTCAATTTTCCTTAGCCATTATACAAATCTAGGTGGCCCATTACTGGTACATCAAAATTTTGCTGTGCGCCCTTCTGGTGCATAGAAGTGGCCTAAGTTTTAATTTTTTTAATTATCTCACAGTTATTTTGGTATTTTAGATGTTTATTATTTTACATATGAGTTTGAACAACCATGAAAAAAATACAGATTTACAAAACTTCTCTAAAGTTAAAATAACAGTTGAGGAAGAACCCTTAAGTGGCCCACTACTGGAGCATTTACCTTACCTAAGAAATAACAGCAAGCATTTTCCAAGGGGAAAAAAACCCCAGAAAAGCCGCTTGTCTAGGCAAGTGGCTAGCATGACCATAGGTAAATCCGAGCCTGATTTTGTGTTTGTACGAGTATGCACGTTTATCAGTTATTTCGATTCAACCCAACGCATTTTTTATTTTCTTTTTGATATTGCCTGTAATTAAGAACAATGTTAAACGATATGATGAAATGCTTATCAGACTCTTTCCACATTTTAAAAATATGATCAATATAACGTTAAGAAAGAGCACTCACGCAGTTTAACTTTCATTTTTCTAGATTTTGCGTCGATTTTCAGAAACTGGCTTGCCATTTAAAAAATAGAAGTTTATGAGAAACACTTTTTTGAAACTTTGTCCATAACATTTCGTAAAGTAATATGAATTTACATTTTCCTAACAAATTAATTTGAATACATCAGAATCTGTGTAAAATGCGCGTAATATAGAACAATTAAGACAGTTTATTAAATTATTTCTACGTTCTTGTACCGAGAGATGATGTTTGAAAATCTCTTAAAGATATAAAAAATGTACAGAGTACCTCAAAATCAGTATGCAATAGGGATGGACGCGAGACCATGCAAGACGAGAAATAGCCCAGGTCTCGTATCGTCTCGCACTTTTACATCGAAGTATCGTCACACGGTCTCGTCTCGCACTTGGATGTATCGTCTCGGGCGCGAGGCCGCAAAACCGGTCTCGCATTGTCTGACGCCCAAAATACCTTTATTTTTACTTTCTTGTGTGAAATAAATAATGTTTAGAAAATGATTTGCTATGAACAGAGGCGGATCAAGAAAAGTTTCAATGGAGGGTGGCGATTTGTATGACAAAGCATTTTTAGCATAAATGGGTTATTATTTCTCCTCAACCCCATTAATTTTTCATCTTTAACCCATGCCACTCTCATCATTGAAAAGACAGACTGTCAAAAAAGACGTAGAGAAGGCTCCCCTTCTCCTTTGACCGTTGTTGCTTCCAACGATGCGATGTTGCCAGGGTGCAAATTGATGGGGGGTATGCCGGGGATCATCCCCGGCTGAAGAATGCAATATCCCTGCCTAGAGAAATATTAATTGATCCCTGCAAGAGATATAAGGATCACATCCCAAAAAGGATCATAGAAGGGGAGTCTTCTCCATTCCGTCTTTTCAACGGTAAGAGTGATCATATTAAACAGGGGTTCTAAAGTGGATATGAGGGCAATAGGTGCTTTCGGTAGATATTCATATTTTCAAAAACACCAGAACACATACACAATTATAGAACATTAAAATAACTCTTTTATGCGTAATACATTATTTATTCATCGTACCCTAGACACAGCAACACACATTCTGCCTTAAAAAGAGCAAATAATCTCGCCCCAGTGATCGGTGAAAAGGTTGTTATAGAAACTATATAATTACCTAGCAACTCGAGAGATTTTCAGGTTTAAGTATGTTCAAAGGAGGGGCAATCGTCTCCATCATCTACCGCCCTTGGATCCGCCACTGGTTGTGAAAAGTGTGAACTTGCTTGATTACACACACTACGTGTTACGTGTTATATAAATATATATGTTTCCATTTCCATTTCGTTTTCCTTTTATTGGCATGTTTATTTGGTTTTGTTCCATGTTACTGTGGTGTTACATGTTATTGTGAATTACAGTTGGCTTCTTGGTTTTTTTTTTCCGTTCATATGAGTTTTAATTGTTTATATATTGCCTACAATAACTGGAATCATTGTTTGGATTACCTAATTCGTAAGTTTAGCTATTTTACTATACACGTGTCTCAAAAAGGGTGCTTTAATTCTTTATCTATTACAGATAAGTGGGAACTGCAAATTGAAAAAGTCTTCAACTTTTCAAAATAAGCTACAAAAAGTTACACTTTTGACATTTGTATACGACCCCCGTCAGCGGCGTAACCAGAAATTTTTCATGTGAGGGGGGGCGTTACGACTGCTGCAACTGACATATATGTATACGTGTGTGTGATAAGGGAGTGAAGAATATACATTTTGTATGGCAAAAAATTCCTCATGGGGTGTTGTAACCCCCTTATCCCCCCCCACCTTGGCCTCGCCACTGACCCTCGTATAAAAACATTCCCAGTTAGTAAAATGTGCCCCATACACTCATGCGGTGATATACAAAATTTGAGCCTTTCATTACACAAAGTCGCAGAGATATCTTTAAAGAAAGGTGATCGGTGACTATACATGATTTTGAATGTAAACGTTTATTGCTAGTGTGAAAACAAACAAAAAAAAATTCTTTCGTAATTTCTGTACGACCCCTGAAATGCAATCATTCAAGGTCATTTTTTCCCTTCGAGAGCCATTGAAAAGTGGTTTAAGTCAGCGTTATATTTATCTTCATATCGCTGACATTTTTTAAGGTATGAGTCTGAAATTTTTTATGTCACCTCATGACTGCATGGGGGCACATTTTACTAACTGGAAAAATACGGGGTTTCCAATACAAAATTAAAAAGTGTAACTTTTTGAAAATTAACGAGATAAATTTTTTCTTCACGTAGTCTTATTTCCAACCTTATTTTGAACATTTTTTGAATCTACAATGCCCACTTATCTCTAATAGATAAAGAATTAAAGCCCGTTACCACCTTTTAGGGACACCCTGTGTATGTATATATATATATATATATATATGTGTGTGTGTGTGTGTATACTAGCTGCCTAGCCCGGGTGCAATATGTCTTAAGGCACAAATTGCCCCAAAAAATTATTGTTTGCTTCGCTTCCCATCGTTGCAAAGACGCAAATGCGGTAGTTTTTCTGCATCCATTTATTTATTAGCCAGGAGAGGACAGCTCGCGTCACTGAATGTGTCGCTTAGAGCTACATATACGTCCTTCCCGGAATTTCCTGCCACAATTTGGAACCTCATCAGAAGGTGGGGGACTTCTGAATATTGGCACCCCTCGGAAACTGCTAGCGACCGCCGAGAGGACTTTCGGAACCACGGATTTAACGTGCACGTACACCGCATGTACACGGTGGTCTTTAGTGGTACTCCGGTATCGAACCCGCAACCTTCCGGTTACGAGTCCAACGCCTTAACCACTGGGATACCACGGCCCTTCTGCATCCATTGTTATTTCCCGGCATAGGTCTTTGAATGCTCCAGCTGCAGGGGTAACTTCGTGAATAAATTTATTTTACCCACACTCGACGCAACGCCCGTGGAAAAAAGTTTCAATAATTTGCTTAAATACTTGCAAGAAAAATTACAGACTGATTTGCAAAATGCATTTCTTAATATAAGGATAATAATTAAAAATGCCCATTTGAAAGTTAATTCTAAAATCCCTGTTTCCTTGGAGTATGGACTTGTATGCAATGTTTTATATGTACTTGAGGTAATGACTATGACCAAATTTGCCTGTTTTAGCGCGAGAGCTGACACGAGGTATCGTCTCGCTGTCTCGTCTCGCAATTGGAGTTATCGTCCAGCGGCATCGTCTCCCAAAATTGCTAGACCGCGAGAAGTCTTGTCTCGTCTCACGGTCTCGCGTCCATCCCTAGTATGCAAGGCCCTTATAAAATTAAATAAATTCACAACCAGTGGGATATAGAACGAATAAGTAAAAAATTGAAGTGGTAAGCACACAATTGAAAATTTGAGTGGAGAAAGTGAAAAGAAATATGAGACTACTTGAAATTTAGACAAGTGCTGTTTAATGTTTCTCTATTCAATGCCATAGAGCTTTAAACAAGATTATTTTTGAGATTACATCTTTGTGTACGTACTGGCTGTCAAAAAAAAAAAAAAAAAAAAAAAAAAAAAAAAAAGGATTAGAAAATAAAATTAAAAAATTAGTTTCCCAGAACTATGAAAGTAATGAAAGCTGTTTATATAAACAAAAAAATTAAAATAAATTTTCTATAAACTAGAAATTTAGAAAATTCATTCAAAGGAACAAAATAAATGCTTCACTGGAAAAATAAAACATTTTGTTTAGTGGCGAAAGGCTTATAATTTTCCTACTGTATATTCTTATTGAGATTTCTTAATTGTTATCAGTTTCCAGTAATAATATTGTAAATTCCACTTTTGACAAGTCAAAATTGCTATCTGTCGTAGTTTATTAATAGCGTAAAGTAAATCTACGATATTGAAGAGTTTTAACCTGTCTCATCTTCGTGAAAGGCGTTGTATTGATTACAGAAAACAATGCAAATATGGCAGGAGAAAAATATTAATAATTTTTTATAATATTAATTTATAATTAATAGTCCATATACGAAATAGCTATTTCTTACAAAAACTGATAATGATTCTCTTTCAAATTTTCATTATAATGTTATTATCTGATTTATTAAATTTTAAGAGTTTTATTAAGTTTGCTTAAAAAATTTGCAAACAGGAAATATTCTAGAAATTTTTACCTTTGTGAATATCTGTTTTACTTTTACAAAAATTCATACAGAAGACAGTATGTAAAGTTTGCTGCTGGTATTACAGACCATCATTTTAAAGAATAACTTTCTGAAGTTCCGGATTAGACTTAAAGGAAAAACAAATCATTTCAAGGAGACTGAGTCCTCTAATTATGTCCTGAAATCTCATCTTAGTGTCACTGCGCTTATTATCGTGATTTTCGTGAAGGCAACATGGCGCTCATAAATTTCTGTTTGTTGTCAAGTGTTTGACATCGACCTCCCACTGGCTACGAGAAACACAATAAAAATAAATATGCGAGTGAAGTCCGTCTGACCAGAACAGTCTTTAAAGTTCGTAAAGCACGAGTCTGAAAATTGAATACGTCTGTCTGCCCACCCACCTGCTCAGCAGTTGGCTAGCTATAACAAACCTTCATCGGAGTAATTGCATAGGGGAAAGACTTTTTTTTTTTTTTTTCTGCATGCATATGCTGGAGGGATTACAATCACGGGGGATTACAATGGAGATAAAATTTAGTAACTGGATATTTTTTCTATTTTCACGGAGTCTCTTAAGAGATAAGAATGAGTATGCATTTAATTTTTTTTTCTTTAAACTGTGGGATGATTATAGTTTTTTCGTTACCCATCTCCCTCTCTCTTTTTTAATAGAATTTATATTCCGTTTATAAGGCAAAAGCACTTATAAAATCTCTGTAAAAGTTTTAAGTGATTATCAATAATTGTAAGGTATAAAATGATTTTGAGATAATTTCCAAGCTCAGACTCTTACTGCAACATACAAATCCATGTTAGCTCGCCGATCAGCCGCAGAGGATTCATTATACAACTGGTCGACAAAAAGGGGGGAGTTAAAAGCAATTAGGGTTGACTAGCCGTCTCCCATTTTCCGGCGTACCCTAACTTGCAAGTACGATAGTGCCGCCATCATTGACCACTGCAAAAAAGACGACAATTTTAAACGATGGGGTGTTTCCCCAATGAGAGGGCATTGAGGTCACTTTTCGGACGTCACCACATGGCGAAATTGTCCTTTTTCTTCGTTTGCCGTGAAGGCGCGAAGGGTGTCGTTTTCCCTAAAATCCTACCAGGCACAGTTCCATGACTAGGCATTTTTGTGTTCTTTTCTTTCTCATTTACTTACGAGTTGGGCTCATAAGATGGAGAAGATTGCTTTTATTAGATCGGATCGGAACGTGGCGGTGGTTTTTTAGTTTTAAATGATTTTTTGTTTAAATTAGGAAAAAAAAAAATCTAAGGAATTCCTCTAACTTAAAATCAGTTTACTTAATTTGGTGAAAATTCTGAAGATAGATCGTTTAAAATCGCCTTAATAACTGCATTATTTTTGTATGAAAAATTGAAGTATATCGCCGTATTCTTGTTATTAAAAATTTTCATTTCATTTCATTTATTTCATAAAAAAAATGCACCCTACAGATTAAAATCCATTTACAGTGATGCATAAAAGGACAAATTACAAAAGACAAAATTAAAAAAGTTAAAATACAGAGATAAAATAAATACCAGTCATGACTGCAAAAGTTCAAAACACTTCACTCTAAAGACTTTAAAAGACATGTTAAAAATATCCAAATCCAAAGAAAACTTATTATAAACTTTATAAAATTTATATAACGAAAAGTATATGTAATTATATTTTATAATTGGATCCACAAATAAATGGCTATTACGAAGAGACCTGTTCGGTACATTTACACAAATACTTTGAAGAATATCACTGCAGTCCACCATATTATTGACAACTTTATAAAAAAATATCAGGTTGTAACGAAAGTTTTCCGCCAGATTTGCTTGAGTCAGCTCATGCGGTACCGAGCGATTGACCTAAGTTTATGCGATGCCTATCGCGACTAGTGGACGTGGCACTCTTTTAGCTAACTCTTTTAGCTAGCTCTCGAGTGGATGAATATTTTATCTCCTTCCGCAAATTCTCGTAGGCTGGACTCATCAGCATCAGTAGGCCGGCCAGAGCGCTGCTTCTTAATGACCTAGTCCTCGTTTTTGAGCTTTCGGTACCAAATCTTCACAGTGTCGTATGATACAACAGGAGTACTTTAAGCTGTGCACATGATTAGGTGTCATTCCGTAGCTGACTTTTTGCAACAGAACTGAGAGTAAATGATGGTTCAATCTGGTAGCGTGATAGTTCCATTTCAGACCCCTTATGTTTAATCATAACGATATTGTTTTACAGATTTCACAACACAGTGCTCTAAAACAAGTCTTTATCTTTCAAATAAAAAAATCGTTTAACAAAATATTGGCAAAGACACCAACGAGCACTGTTTGTGCAGACAATACTTACAGTGGCGGGAAACTTTCGTTACAACCTAATAATAAACGAAAGAGATCACGACGAGAACTTAAACTAGGAAAACCAAAAACACTTCTCAAGTAAGATGAAAAACTTTTCGGAATGTAAATAGGATTACTTTTGTAATATAAATTATGAGTAAACTGAGTTTGCACCCGCTCAAGAATTTTCATTTAATTTTTATAATACGGATCCCAAACAAGACTACAATATTCAAGATTAGAGCGTATAAAACCAAAGTATAAGATTTTTAATGCACGAAGGTTAGAAAATTCTTTAGTTTTGCAGTTAAGAAAACCAAGTTTTTTGTAAGCTTTAGAGATAATGCTATTGATATGGATTGAAAACTCAAGTTTCCTGTCAAAAACAACGCCCAAATCAGTTATGGAATCCGAACGAAATAAAGGAAGATTGTTAATATGATATGAATCTCTCTATTCTAAAAAAAAGTAAAGGCCGCTGGCACTGTCAAAGCTTGTGGAATTATCTCCTCCTAAACCGTGGGGATTTGAGTTCCGACTAAGGTGCCCACAGATTTGAAAAATTCCGAGGAACCTGCTTACTGACTTAAATTTCGAAAATCGAATTATTTTAGAAGATATTAATAAAAAACTGAAAAAATAAACAGAATGGTTGCCAGATTTGGCATAAAATCATTCATTCCTTTGCAACAAAGCGTTTCCAAGTATCTAGAATCGCGTGAAATTTACAAAGTTAACACAAAAAGCCTAATAACTTCCTCACCGTTTGCACGAGCCGCTTGAAAATTTTCATGATCATGTATAAAAATATAGAAAACAATCTGCGCTTCTTTAAAAATCTGAAAATCCACCCGTTCTCTCCTTTTTAAGCGATTTCTTGCTATTTTCAGTTCCATTTTATTTTCGAGAGTAAAAAAAAAAAGTTTATCATTTGCGTGACAAAATTAGGAGTATCGACTGAAAATTACGTTTATTGACGTCGCCGTTATCTGGTTTAGAAGGGAAATTTGCGATTCATTCATTTAAATTAGTTTTTCTAAATTACGCAGTTTGTTTGCAAGAATGAAATGAATTTAGTCTGCCATGAAACTTTGGTATATGAGGGTCTGTTTACACAAACGAAATACACAACTGTTTACACAAACCATTTTATTTCCGAGAGTCAAAAAAGTAAATCATTTGCGTGACAAAATTACCCTTTTCAAGTGAATATGACGTCATACAATTGGGATTCAAATTCGTTTAAAAAAGCTTTTCCAGATTACACAGTTTATTATCTTTTTTTTTCACAAATAAATCGTTTGCATGGACATGAGAATAGCTGTGTAAACAAAACGAAATCTTTCGATTGCGAAAAGATTCCGCGAGTTTCCAGAACAGCATGAAATTTAATTTGGGTATCTCTCTATTCTAAAAAAAAGTAAAGGCCGCTGGCGTCGTCAAAGCTTGTTGGCCTATCTCCTCCTAAACCGTGGGGATTTAAGTTTCGACTAAGGTGCCCACAGATTCGAAAAATTCCGAGGAACCTGATAAGCTGACTTAAATTTCGAAAATCGAATTATTTTAGAAGATATTAATAAAAAACTGAAAAAATAAACAGAATGGTTGCCAGATTTGGCATAAAATCATTCAATCCTTCGCAAGAAAGCAATCCCAAGTACGTAGAATCGCGTGAAATTGACGAACATGAAGTTCCCCCATTTTAAGCCAAATGAAAAATATGAAATAAATAACTCAAAATGTGTTACACAAAGTTGACAATTTTCAAATAGTAAGTTCGCTTAGACAACAGGAGTTTAGAATTAGCGATTATCCGTTTTTCCAAAACAGAATAACTAATATCTTGAAAATGAAAAATAATTAAAATGCAGATTATTTTAAAGCCGGTTCGGTCCAGCTGGATTATTTGCTACCAGTAGAAACATTTGGCGGCGTTAACCATGCCATTATAGCAGTTACAGTACACTTTGGATATTTGCTAGCGCGACGAGATGGTATAATTCGTGGTGCTAAGTACGCCAATCTGCAAACGATTATGTAATTGAAAATATGGATAACGGTTTTTCGGTAACCTTAAATGAACAGTAATTATAGGTGGTGAGCATGTGTAAATCGCCAAATAATGAAAAGTCGCCATGGGTGGCAAGCTATCCTAACTGTTCCGTAGCTTTTATTAACGTTACATGTACGCAAGTCGCCAAATAATGAAAAATCGCCATGGGTGGCAAATTCGCAAGGTGTCCAATAGGTTTTACATTATTAAAAATACAGCTGAAACAGATGTTCTGATTTTATTATGCTTTAGCTCCTAATTAATATAACTTTTGAATGGCAAAATTAATATCATTGTGTTTCTGAGGAGTGCAAATAATTTTTCCAGCGATTATAAGCGGAGTCCGCTCTCCAGGTGGAGTATAGCTCAGGACCCGTACAACACGGATTCCCATAACAAAATATTTTCCGTGTTATGAGGGGGAGGGGATCTACTGTAGTGTGAAGTTAAAATTTTTATGTACCAATGAACCAAGCAATGTGTAGCTCAGTAACATTCTATCTGATCCAATCTTCGGGTTTTTTCATGGGTGTTGAAATTATGTCTTTTTTACGAATAAGCCTTATTAGGGGCGGAATGCCTCATACGAAAAGCGAGCGTAGCGAGTCTGGGGGCCTTGGCCTCTAGTAAATTAAAATTTGAGATTTACGAGAAAAAAAAATGGGAGAAACAAGTGGGCGTAAACAGAGTTACATTCGTGTATTTTGTATTTATCTGTATTGAAAATTGCCATTCAGACAACATTTCCAAGAACAGTGGCCTGATTTGTAAGTATACAGTATGACTCTCCTACACTCTACAGAAGACCCTACAGCAGTGTGACCAGATTGAGTAGATTTCTACTTTTTGATTAGATTGTAAGTCAAATTTTTACTAGATTTTGACTAGATTTAATGTACACATAAATGCAATCTACTACATTTTCTACTGGACCTAAAAATTTGACTTACAATCTAATCAAAAAGTAGAAATCTACTCAATCTGGTCGCACTGCCCTACAGACTCTACAGAAACTCCTTGTTCCAGATTAAAAAATAAATAGAAAATGAACAAAGGAGTAATAATAACAATAATACTAATTTCAGCATTTTTTTAATAAACTGATTGTTCAATTTGTTTGTATTCTTAAGACAAAGTCCAGAACTGGTGATTCAGTGAGAAATTACAGCAGTTTCGAAAAATTTAAATACCATCTCTCACCTAACAGGCAACCCTAAAAATAGAATCTAAGACTATACAGATTTAACATGCACGTTCTCTGTAATATGTCCAAATTCAGTCTGATTAATCACATTCAGTCTGATTTGTAATCAGTTATGACTTATTATTACTGGTTTTCTTTTTATAAGTACAAGAGTTTATTCTGATTCATGGTAATTTATCTTGTTAACTCTTTGGTTTTAAATAATAATTCTTAGAATGAATGATTTATAAGTATATAGTATATTTACATATAAATATTTTTATTTTTGAAAGTATTTAATTTAAATATTACTACTTTTATTTTAGACATGCTTTATTTTCAGAATTAAATTATGGTATTAATAAGTCAATTTAAAAAAACTTCCTTAAAAAAAACTTTTTAAATCAAATGTTAGTATAAATGTAATGTTTTTAAACAAATTTTCATTTCTAAATTCTAAAAAAACCCTCTTTTTAAAATAAACTTGCTAAAAATAATTTCCTAAAATGTAAAATATCGGCTATATATAACTGTAATTAAAATTAATTTTTAATTAGTTTTGTTGGAATAGTTTTAATAATTATATTTTTACCGTTATTAGTATTGCAAAGATTATCTCCCCTCACCAATTTTGTTTAAATATATATTCAAGCCTTTTTATGAGAAAAACTGAAACTTTCTACATCACCTCATTAATGTATAGAGGCATATTTTAGTTATTGGGGATTTTTGTAAAAGGGCTTTATAAAAATTAGAAGTTTGTATTTGTTTACATTTAATCTCCTGAAAGTTTTAATTTGCCAAAATAAAATAACTTTATAATTAATTCTATATGTATAAGGTCAATATATAAAGAAGATTATCCTAGGTCAGTGTTTTTTAGGGACCCTCTATAATAGGGATTAAAAGTGATTATGATTTTTATTTAATATTAAAAATATTAAAATTTTTACTTTCAGTGTAAATTATCAAGAAAGTTATTTTTGTTTTGTGGTTAAGGCAGATCTACACGAAGGATGTCTGCTAAATTAGGTTATGCCTTGGGCGGAGGAATTTTGGGGGGGGGGGTTCTGACGCGTCTGGAGAAAGCAGCCGCGCGGTAGGCAGGAAACCTAGAGCTATACACTTCAGCAGTTTACCAAATTGTCATGAAATTAGTAAAAAGTATTTATACTATAATGCTAAAGGTCAAAATACTTTTTTAAAGCTTTATAAGTTAAATTTATATCTTCTAAAACTGTTTCTCTACTTTACAAAACTCATTAAACTTTTAAGATAAACTTTAAAAAAAAAAAAAAAAAAAACTTGCTGAAATAAGCAAGAATGACGATATATAGAAAATTAAATGGATAAATTATCGAATATTGAACTTCATATATGAAAAAATACAGCAAGAAGAAAAAAATATCTGTTAAAACAGTTATTATAACTTAATGTAAAACTGTGAGAACAACTGAATTAAGAAAAGGGGAAATGTTATTAACTTTTGTTCACCAAATAAAACGTTTTTTTTTTTTTTTTTTTTTTTTTTTTGCATAAAATATCTTGTATTGCATTGAAAAATAAAACATGAATCCTAACTAATATTATAAATGCGAAAGTGAGTTTGTTTGTTTGTTTATGACGCTTTTACGTTTAAACCGCTGAATCGATTAGGATGCATTTCGGTTTAGATATAGAGGGGACCCTGGAGTTGGTTATAGGATAATTAGAATTTTAGATTTTTAATTATTAATGAAAAACCGTTTTTACATTGCCATGGTTGGCGAGTTTCGCCCGTATCAAATGATTCATGTTTCGAGCTAACAAGAATGCTATTACTTCAATAAATAATGCATCGCGTGCATCTGAAAAACATTAAATACCACGGAAATTAAGCCAGTTTTATGCCAAATCTATCTATCTGTAATAATAAAAATGAATGTTCTCCAGAGAAATCTACAGAAAGCAGAGCTTTGAAAATTTGAGCAGGATTGAGCGCATAACTTCGGTAAAGTGCACCTGAGGCTCAAAATTTTGAAATTTTAACTACTTTTCAAACTATTAATTAAAAGCCATTTTATCGCCCGCACAAAATGATTTATGCTTTTGAAATAAAGCAGTAATTCTATTTGCAAAATCACATGCATTTGAAAAACATGGAAATTATGTTGATTTTACGCCAAATTAAAAAGCATAAGTAAAGAAAGGGGTACTTACGTATTATCCCGGCGGTCCGCCAAGACAAGCGATTTTTTGCCGAAAAAAATGCCGGGCACATGAAATTATTAATGGTTTAGAATACGATTGGCAACAGTTTGGCAACCCATTTGACGATAAAACAGTTTGGCGGGAATGACCGCTGGGATAATACGTAAGTACCAAGAAAAATCCAGATGTGTTTCTTAAAGTTCATAAATTTTCAAATCTTACCAATAATATAAATGTGTACGTTTGTGTGTTTGGATGTTTTTGACTGAATCACACAAAAAATGGTTGAACGGATTTGAAAAAATTTGTAATGAAAATAGCTTATGCCCTGGATTAACATACAGGCAGCCTTTCAAGCATATAGCATAAATAATTCTTTTACAAAGACACTCAAAATAATTCTAATGCATTGCGCTCTATGGACATTTTGTAGCTACTAAACCGATTCTAAAACTTTTTTCACTGATTAAAAGTTACATTATTCCTGAGTATCATTGTTTGTTTTTGGATTAAGACCGATTGACTGCACTAGGGTCCTAGGCCTATATGGAAAATTCCTCTGTGGGGGATTTTCTAAGGGATCCTAGCCCGTATTTATGCGAGGTTTTTTAGAAAACCACGGAAAACTGGGAGCGGCTAGGTCGACAGGCGCGACCAGGGTTTGAATCTGGCACCTCCCCTCTTGCAGTTTTGAGAGCAGAATTAGTGTTATAGGCATCCTAAGTGTTATAGGCTACCTTTAATGCATATATCACAGATAGTTCTTTTACAGGGATGCTAATAAGAATTACATTACGCTCTATGTGCATCTCTGTAAGTACTGAACCGATTCCTAAACTTTTTTTACTGATAGTAAGCTACACTATTCTTGAGTATTATAGGCTAAAATTCATGCATGTAGCATAAATAGTTCCTTTACAGGAACACTCAAAATAATTCTAATACATTACGCTCTCTGGGTATCTCTGTAACTACAGAACCGATTCTCAAACTTTTTCACTAATAGAAAGCTGCTCTATTCCTGATTAACATAGACTAAAATTCATGCATATAGCATAAATATTTCTTTTACAAAACAGTTCGCAAATACTGTCATAACTGTCTCTATTCGCCAAATGCCTGAAAGAAATCTAAATTTAGTAACTCTGTGCATATTCTCGTATTTTAAATGAAGTATACTAACATGCATTGTACTTCATTTGAAACAAGTAAAAAGCAAATAATATTTAAATGCAGTTCCTTTTGTCGCAACATTATTTGTTATTCACACATGCTACATTTCTGTCGGGACCTAATTCTAAAGCCGACGCGGACGAAGTCGCGGGTAGCAGCTAGTAAATAAATATTTTAAAGAGACCCTAATATTTAGAAATAATGCAAAAACTATGCAATTGGCAAAAAATGTTAGATTGAAGTATCTTTCACGAGTTTAATGATTCGCTTTCAAAGCCAATTTAACTTAATCACCTCCCAGGTAAAAATTACACCAAGCGCAAAATAATTTCGCAACTTTATGATTTAAGTTAGCTGTAAAAATCTCGTGGAAGTGAACAAGATTTAATCCCATTTTCCGCGGGGACAGGGTGGTTATTCGCAGCAAATCGGAATCCGAGTGCATGCGGAAATCTGTTGATATTGCGGTTAGGTTAAATTATTTCCTTCAGTCATGTTTGCGGAATCTTATTGGATTACGAATTGCGATTTGCTGAGAATGCACACTCTCGGAGGTCTTAGAATCATCAAAATAAAATAAAAAGAACATTAATTTGATGGTGCTTCAAAAGGAATAGGATTTTTGTTTCTATTCTATTTTGCAATTTATTTCCTTCACATGCGTGATAACATTTTTACGAAGTCCCTTAAAAAACGTTGGTAAATCCAAAATATTCGGAGGAGCATATGATTTTGAGATCTTTCAAGGATAGCGATTGAGGGTAGGTTATCAGTGGCGCACCCAGGATTTTAGTTTAGGGGGGGCTGGGCATACAAATACTGCTGAACTCGGTTATAATGACCTCGATTAGTTACAACTCTCTTATAACGTCTACATATTCGGTACCACTTGATTGTCCCATAGAACACAAGCAATGTAACTCGGTATGGAGTCATAAATAATTATCTGATCTTTTCAGTGACGTTGTAACCGAGATTAACAGTGCTTCATAAACTAACTGTAAGCATTTATTTAAAAACTTTTTCAAATAAATGTCTTTTTTGGTTAGAAATAACTTGAAGACAATTAAAAAAAGAAAAAATAATAATATATTAGCGACAATTTTCATTTTTAAAGCTTTTCACTTCTATGGTTTCATAGATGATGCTTATCGTTCAATATTTACCCATGATAAAAAAATAATTTACTTTTAAATTTCAAACCAAAAGTTCTTTTTCGGTGCAAAAAACTTCAAAAATACTTATTTCCTCAGAAGTTCAATAGAGAACACTAAAATATCATCTGCAGAATATCAAATGCTGAAAATGTGATGTTTTATTTTCCTTTTGTTGGGTGTAATGTGGTAATCAATGAAATTTTTTTCGTTCATTATTGACACTTTATCACATAGTTTTGGGTAAAAAATAAAAGAAAATAGTAGACGGGCTAGTACTTAAATAATTTCCTCTGTTGTGGTAGAACTCTAAACGTTAAAGAAACAAACTATATTACAAATTTCCACGAAGTAAAGTAGTTTTTTTTTTTTTTTTTTTTTTTTCAACTATCGTAATGCCAGGTTACGAGTGAAACAATTCCATAGTTTTGCTCTGATTGAATAAATTTTAATCAGGTGTATTAGAAAAATATCTGCTTCCTCCCGTATGAAGGGCGTGTAGACAGCTAGTTTGAATTACAAATCGATCATTCATTACAAATAAACAGGATTACTGTTCATTACAACGTAAGTACATAATTATTGATAACTAATAAATTCACGTACATAATTATTGATTAAACCGAACAAAATCCAACATGTGGAGAAAATTGTATCGCTTATGTATACCGTACACATATACCAGCTGTGTCACGCTGAGGCCTGTGCGCGCACAACTTTTTGAATTTTAAATGTCGAATTTTGAATTTTACAAATCGAGCGCGGAATTCGAAAAGTAACTAAAAAAAAAATTATATATTTCCAATGCTAACCCAGTGAAAAGTGCGTTAAAATGTATACGAACGTATAAAAATATGTGAAATTGTGAGAATTTCATAAATAAATGTGCGATACCCTTACAGCCTTAAAAAACATTTTTTTTTTTTTTACAAAGAATTTTAAATGTATAAAAATGTGAATAAACGTTCATAAATGTTTAGGGAAATCCCTGGGGTTTTTTTTTGGGGGGGGGAAAGGACTTTGAGAATAGAAAAGGTTTCTCCGTTTGCTCCGGAACAGTAATAATCAATCAAACTGTCAGCTTCCGTAGAGCCCCCTCGTCAGAGACCAGCTTGGTTTTTGGAACTGCCGGGAGAATCTGACGAGTGACCGGGGGTAGGAAAGAATCGAGTCGACCAGTTGTATAGAACAGCGCCGCGATTGTACTTAGAAAGTTCATTAACAGTTACTTTATTTTAAATGGAAGGCGCATATGTCTTTCACTTCGTGATGGATGCGAGACGAGACGAGATGGAATTATGCGAAACAAGACAGACATTTTTACCATTACTCTATAAAGATTTTGCGAGACGACAAGGTAAAGCTTTGCAGCTGCTTTGAGAGACGAGACAGGCCTATTTTTCGTCTCGTGTTCATCCGTATATTTTCAATTGTTCTCAATTTTTTAAATAATATTTACAGTTTAGACCTTTTATACCATTGTGTTAAGAGCAAAACTTTGGAGTGGTTATGAGCATCCGCCGAAAATACTATGAGAACATTTAATAACACTCTCAATACCATTATTATCTTTCCAAAATACCAATTAATACAGTTTAAAATGCACATTAAGTCTTCCAAACACCTTTATTTTAAACTCTTTTCGTTGTAATAGGTAAAAATTAATTTTGAAATTTAAAAGCAGTTAATATATTGCAAAAGCAAACTTTAAAAAGCCCTAACACATGAAAAATATTAGTTTAGCAGTTTTGTTAGCTATGCTTAGAGTGCCTATTAGGGATGGACGCGAGACGAAAAATAGGCCTGTCTCGTCTCTCAAAACAGCCTAAAAGATTTGTCTCGTCTCGCAAATTCCCTAAATCGCAATTTTAAAAAATGCTTCTTTCGTCTCGCATCTATCCCTAGTGCCCATAGCTTTCTGAGACCATAGGAATTAAAATTAATAAATAGTTGCCATTAAAATCGATCATCTTATAGTTCACTCAAGTTCGAAATTTCTATTCTTAACTGAATTTAAAATTTTCTCTTCAAACGACCCACTCTCTTTTTTCTGTCCATTTCTCTCCCCCGCACCGCCCCCCATATCTCTCTCCTCTCTCTAGTCTTTTATATAATTTTTTTCAACTTTTATTCCAAATAGCTTCTAGCATTGTTATTTTGCCTAAATTTGGTTTTACTTCATGTCATTTAATAGGAAACTAAATCTAAAATTTAAAAACGGTCTCAACAAATCTGTCAATAAAGACTCTAAATAAGCAAACAATTTTGAACATAGTTTTTGCTTAAGTCACTTTTTACTCTTTAATTCCATTACAGGCAGAATAGAGGCATTCGCTAGAAACAATTCTGATGCGCAAATTGATCAGTGCAGGATCAGTGTGTAGGTGTAACTGTATTTTGAAAAAATACAGTTCCCCCTACACACTAAGGTGTAACTGTATATATATGTATTGTAACTGTATTTTTCAAAATACAGTTACACCTACATTCGCTTGGGGGGAAAAGTCCGAAAATTTAACTTGGAGGCATATTCGGGATTCTCGGGATTCTATGGGCATTCGGGAGAAAAATTAGTGAAGTACAAATTTTTTGATGAGTTACGGTTACACATACATTCTTTAACATAAGAAGAAAAACAAAAACGCTGAAAATTTTTATCAGCAATGGAATATATGCATGTTCATCAAAAATAGGTCTATTGCATCTTACGTTAGGAAAACAAGCCAGGGTAAATAAAGCAGTAGAGCTATTCTGAAAAGCTAAACCTTCACTGGATGAAAAAAGTATGTAAAATGAGGAATATAATACTCATTGTAAAGGTAGCACGAATTAAAAAAGGCATCCAACTTACTTCAAGACTGCCGTGTTATGAGATGTTCAGCGCCGATAACAACCTCCCAGACGGAGCCAGCTCTAACATGCAACATGAAATTAAGCATTGAAAGCTACGAATGATTTTTCTTCCCTGGCCAGTAAACATAAAAACAAAATCCTTTTAAAAGAAAAGTAAGTCTGACTGCAATTTTCGTAGAATGACAAGACGAGTTTCATGAACAAACCCGGATTCAATGACGTCAGAAATTAAGGGTGTTCTATAACATCATGAATCTTTTTGGATTTTCAAAAAACGTTTTTTTTTTTTTTCTCCTCTCTCTCTTCTATTATTCACAAACATAGATTACCGTATGTTTACAGGAGGCCTATTTCTTGTCGTCCCTAATAATTGCACTGTAAAATCAGCGATGCGTCAAAAGACCTTGTTAAATTTTGAAAAATCCTTAATCACGTTAAATTAATGCAGCTAGAAAAGGCTGTTTTGGTATGCTAACTAGAAGCAAATGATATTCATTTGCATAACTGGAGTGGGGCGGAGAGATCGAAGGGACAAGAGTCCTCCTTCTGAAATCTAACTGCACCCTATCAAAATAAACGAAAAAAAAAATAAATAAATAAAAGCTAAAAGCACATTGAAAAGAAAAAAAAAATCTCATTTTTTTTCATCTTTAGTTTTACGACCTTGTATATGAAGAAAATGAAAATGTTACGGTTCAGCTAATAAAATATTTACTTAAAAAACGGCACAAATCGAAATTTGGTGGATAGACTAACTGTTTGGTTTATTCAATTGTATCATTTGCATTAAATAATTCTCAAATTTCTCTTAGCAAGCAAATTGTCTAATAAAAAGAATTAGCCATACAATACAAATATCAACATTTCAGATATTTCAATAGAAAAACCATCTTTTTCTTTTTTTTTTAATCTAAACACTTTCCAACAAGGTTGAAAAAGTTTTAATCCTACAAGGCACTTGGTGTGGAACAACCACTTTAATTATTCCTCTAAGTCTATAAAATACTATAGACATCTGTCC
Organism: Cheiracanthium punctorium; assembly: GCA_038373885.1. Taxonomy (NCBI): domain Eukaryota; kingdom Metazoa; phylum Arthropoda; class Arachnida; order Araneae; family Cheiracanthiidae; genus Cheiracanthium; species Cheiracanthium punctorium. Next base: position 1,601,465 of record JAWZYV010014119.1, read on the forward strand.
GTTTTTAACAATATTTATAAGTAGATGGCAACTATATAATACAGGCTGTTGCGTATAGATGTACTTACTGTTCATATTATTGCCAAAACTGATTGAAATTTAAACAGTAATCTTTCGAATGTGGTTTTGTTTATTTTAGAAAATCAACAAAAAATAGTAAGAGTTTTGTCCCGGAAAAAAATGACTGTGTGTTGGAGTTCGTCATTTCAAGTAATGAGTTGAATACTAAAACTTCAAAATAAATACCAAAAAGGTATAGCTAAGGCCCAGTTTACCGCATACAAACTGAAATCGAGAAGTGATTTTCTAGTAAAATATTAGGTTATTATTTTTTAAACTATTTTTACCCAAATAATAATCACTAACACTATCACATATATTTATTTCAGTCACAGAAAAAAAATTGAGCCTTGTCGGGTTAAATTTTAGCTTGTGTTCTATCTGTCCGTCTGGGCCGTAAATATACGGGGCGGGGTTCTTAGTTGAAATATATATATATATATATATATATATATACACACATTATTTCCGCAAATGTAAGTAACTTTTTTAGTTTTTTTACGAGAACTCGGGTAAAAATTTCTCCGAAATTCTTTTCGATGATTATGAAATGGAAAGTTTTTGAACTAATTTATGTAACATCCATGTAAGTAACATCATATAATTTATTTTTAATGCAGTAATATGTGTGAAAATAAAATATTTGTGTTCGAAAGTGCTCCATCATCTATGAGTTTGGTGTTATTTATCTTACGAAGGGAATTTATTCTCCATAGGAAAAAGTACTTGTTGCTAGAATTTAAGAAACTTGGCACTGCTATAACTATTATAAATATACAACAACAGTTTCAAGTTATAACTTTTATAAACTACGCAAAGATGCAAATGTTTTCTTCAGGGAAAGTAACATTTTAAAGCAAAATCCCATAAACATAAAAGGTTGCGGAAAGCTTTATATATTTAAGCTTCATAGAGCTTTATAAACCTAATAGTTTAGTAATTCGTAAGAAGTTTAGTAAACAGTTTTATAAACTTTATTAGAGGGGAGACCGGAGGTTTGTTTGTGGGATTACTTCCGATTAGCTACGCGTGGGCTCTAAGCCGATGGGTGGGGTGCCCTCCGTGGGGGGCTTTCTAAGGGGTCCTAACCCGAATTTAAGCTAAGTTTCAGAGAAAACCACGGAAAATTCCGAACGGTTAGGTCGACGGACGCGCGATGGGATTCGAACTCGGGACCTTCACACTTCGCCCGTCTACCATTTCCAGTGACATAACCACTGTGCCATGGTGAGGCGGGGAGACCGGAGGAATGGCACCATACGGGATTATTCTGCCACCCTCTAAAAGAGCCAAAAAGTCGCGATAAGCACTGTACTATAGAGGGAGTAACATGCGAATCTATCTCAGTACGTGTTCGAGTTTCTGATCAAAGACTGTGTTTGTAATAGCGGAAAATTATACACATACTCTGTCTTCAACTGTTTCGTTCTAATTTCTGGCACACATAAATAGAGATTATGTCTCTGTTATGTATTTGTTATTTTACAGCTATAATTATTGTGTGTACGAAATCGTAGAGCATTCTGTCGCATTCCTATGTTATAGTTTTTATAAGTAAGTATGTTCACGAGTCGTGAATTACGATCGTTCGTCATATCGTCTGACTTGGGCCGCTACCCCAGTGGCATAACCTCTTTTTATAAATATACATCGAACCCCTGTTCAAGTTTGTCAACATATTTATGCCATGTTTAAGAAACTATTAGTAAAAATCGAATTTAACTGCGTAAATTGTAGTAATAGAACTTAATTTTCAATGTTTTTACACTTAAGTTTGCTTACATTTTTACAGGAGGTATCCAAGCATGAGAGGGATACTTTTTCTAAAATGCATTTTAAAATACTCTAAGCATTCTTTCCAAAAAACTTTAACTATTAACACTCGAAATATCGAGAGAAACCATATAATTTTGTCATAAATTGTCAAAAATATATACTGTTCTTTAAAATTAAAACAGAAATTTCAAAAAGGTGTTTCACGATCTGTTAAAACAATTTAATGAAACTTAGCACAAAATAAATTTAAAATATTTTTTAAAAATGTCCGTTTCCAAATTTTAGAACTTACTGTATGAAATATTAGGAAGAAAACTAATGCATTTCCAATATTTTTTATTCGATCAATGTGTTATATTATTCTTATCATATTTCTTATCGAATATTATCAGAAACTTCACAAAGTTACATAAAAATCGGTAAGTTATACAGAGTTTATCAAATTGTATTAAACTTAGCATTAAAAATTATACAATATACGTTTAAATAATGGACTCTAATTACAAAATACTAATTTGCGAATTTTTTTCCTCACCTTATACCCGAATCTTAACCAGATTATTTTAATTTATTTTCAACAAAATTTTCAGATAACCGTTAACGCATACTAGTGCTTGTATTATTTATTTTGCCTTCCTTAAATAATATGAGTTAGGATCTCATCCGAGCATGTAGTGTTTCGCGTATGATCATCGAGAATTATTCGTAGATTCTAACAAGAAGAAAATATTTTTTTATCATGACAGATGAAACAACTGGAAACGTTGCTGCATTGGTCTAATGAGTAGGAGGTATAATTAAGGAAGTGGATGATAGCAACAATATTAGCTGTCATCAGAAGCTTTATTTATTTATTTTGTGTGCATTAGGCTGTCAGTGCTTCTAATTGTGTGCATGAGTTGTCAATCTGTTCATAAAAGGAGATGTTGTATTGAAGTGCGATAGTATATGTAATTTTGGCCTAGCCCCATCTCTACGGCGGAAGAGACACTACCGGAAAAACGAGTAACCAAAGAGAAAGACTGTAAATCAAAAGGAATCGAACAAAGACCTCTGCGAAGACCCAACTCGGGACGACCCATGAGGGAGACAACCAGCAGTAAACATGCAAACCATAAGAGGGTAAATACGTGACTATTAGAAAACAAGGCAAGGAGTAACAATAGAATAGGTGCAGCGGTATCCAACCATATCAACACGGACAACAAACAAGCAAATACAGGAAAGGTTGCACGGAAAACACTAAAGACATATCCAAAAATGAAACTTCAGCAATTACAGTACCACTAACTGTGAATCATTACTAGTCAGTCTTAAAGAAAGAACGAGTTAACTATTTTTTACAACGTGGTGCATGATTTCAGACACACTTCGGCGAGAATAGGGTTCCACAGGGGTCTGGAAAAGGGGATATTGGCTACGTAACTAGGTAACAAACAATCGCTCAGATCATCAAGCAAAGGATAAACATAATGGAAGCTGTCAGTGTTCTGTGTGCCACAGACACATGATGTGCAATTTCAGAGACAATCTTCCGTAGCAAGAAGTGAATTTTTCATGATTAGTCAAAAGCTGGACGTTAAACTGACCGGAAAATTTATACCTCAAGGATTTGTGCCTGTGCCTAACAACATTAGAGAAATCTCAAATACATTAAACTCCTGAGATACAGTTTTTCAAAAGAGTAGGCCGAATTCTTCCAGGATAGTACGTACACACAAAACCGATATCTGCTATCTCAGTGGCAGCCTTGGCAAGGGCATCAACCTGCTCATTGCCGGCTGTACCAACACGAGCTCGAATCCAATTTTTTGGATTCGAGCTCGTGTTGGTACAGCACGAGCTCGGGCAAAAGTTCTATTAGGGTCATGGCGGTCCAACTGTTTATTCATAAATTTCAACAACGAACTTATTATAACTAAGGAAATTTCAAATTACTTCGAGAGCACTCTTACAACCGGAAACGATAAAAATAAAGAGAGATTGTATCTGTTGGCCCACCGAACTGCATATAGGATGGAAACAAGTTCAGCCAAGAAGGCAAAGTCATGATCTGCAAGCCTAGCTTTCTCAGAGTGAAAAGGGGAGATGTTTGCAAAAGCCGTACTTTCTGTAATAAAGAAAAAACAGATATAAATCTCTATAGCTGAGCTAGAGAAGGTAAAAAAAAAAAAAAAAAAAAAACACATTCATTCTAGGAGGAGAATTTTTATTTAGGACTTACATTGCAGAGGGGCTCCAAATTTTACCTCCAAACTCAATATCTGCTCAGTTATGTTTTAAAGAGTACACGATGAACTTAAGATCAGGAGAACACCAGCAGTAACACACAGAGAAATGGAAGGAGCAGTCTTATAAGCCTGAGGCATTGAAATGAAAGAAAGGTAACACGCTGGATTTTGTCAAGCGCCGTACTGCTCTTAAATGTTCCAAAATTATTCCGTCAAATAAGTGCACGATAAAGAATTATTTAAAGGATTATATAAAGTGGTGACTACTTGGTTAAAACTTTGTTTACCAATGCAATCATTTTGCCCGATTCAGCAGTTTCTTTTGAATCATCGTTGATTTGATCGACATGCTAATTCACTTAAATTATGTAGCATAGTGTAGGATTGTATTTTTAAAAGTTATATTGTTGACCTGATTTGATTGTTTTGTTCTGTGCAAATATGTGTTTAATGAATAGGAAATAAAGAGCACTGGTTTAAAGTCTATAAAATTCAACACTTAAATACTAATGGAGTTCGTTCTTTTGCTATAGGGAATAATATAAGAATAATTTTCAAACTTATCATAAGACTGAAAAATAATTATTTTCCCTTGAAACAAAATTGTAAGAGATGAAGCGATAATCTGTAGAATAGTAGAATTCTTTTAAATTCTTCATTTACTAGCTGCAAAAAAGAAGGTAATCCATTTAAATTATACTAGGGACTATTTTTTTTTTCTTTTCTAAGCTTTTATATATCATTATAAAAGAAAAGAGTAGAGGAAGAAGAAATTAATTTTTACCAAAAGTTTTGAATAAACATGATTATTTTTCAACATAACAATTATGAAGTTTCAGGCATTTGTCACATAGATGGACAAGCTTTCGGTTCAGGTTCATGGAGGACTCACAGAGGGTTTACAACTGTTAATGTCAGTCTCCAATATTTGTTAAGTATCCGGCTACTTTACAGACTGAGACCGATCCCATTGTCTCTACCAGAATATTAAACACAAGGATAAGTTTTTAACGCTCTGAGCTAATTATCATGAGTTTTTGAACTGTTTACATATTTATATACAACTAGCTGCTTAGCCCATCATTGCCCAGAGGCGTTAGGTACTAAGGCATAATTTACCGAAAAAGAATTGTTCACTTATGTTTGCTAATCTAGAGTCCCGTGGCTTATTTTCACAACCACTAATGCATAAAGTTTTTTTTTTCTCAATGGGCGGGCATTTGTCCACTAAAACTGCACAAAGGTATTGTGGCCACTTGGGGGGAGGGGGAGCGTTACCCTCTATGAAGGGACGAACTAGTTAACATCCGTGTCTCAGCCGGGATTCGAACCCTGACCCAAGGAATGATAGAATGGTTCTTAAGCCATTACACCACCCAGGCTGTTAATGCATTAGGTAAGTATGAATTTTAAAAACACTAGTCTGCATATATGCGCAATTCTTTAACTACTTGATTCATCCTAAGTGTTTAAACCTAACCTACTTGATCAATTTATACTACTTCAAATCAAGGCACAGCAGGGAAGCCAATAACTCATGTATATTCCAGTAGCATAGATACTTATTTATCTATATTTATTGAGGCTCTGTTTTATTTTTTCCTTAATTAACTTAATTTCCTTGATTGAAAAGCAATTAATAAAAGTAAATATTTAAATTAAATGAAAGAAAAAATAAATAAAAAATAAATGAATATGCAGTATTAATTTTGAATTAAACACATGATAATAATTAATGACTGCTATTAATTAGAAAGAAAAGATTGATTGTGCATTTATCAATACGCAAACATAAATTATTTGATAAAATTTTCTGGTTATTACGTGTTTAAATTAAATTTAAGAAAAAAAAGTTAAGCATCTTTTTTTTCTGTGTGTGTGTGATTTAGGGAGAGCCGTTACAGTCAGAGGAAATTTTTATAGAAAATGAGAGGATATTTTAAAAGTAAAATTGGTGTCTTTCTAAACATGTGATGCAGTCGATTATCTTAGAAGAGATAAATCGGTTATGAACTGCATAATATGCCCAGCTATCTAATGACTGATGAGGGGCTTTTTTAACATGGAAAGTTGAAGTTAATAGACAGTCAATGATATTGTGAGTGGCGAGCTTTCGGATTATCTTTTCGAAGAATATAGCTTTCGTGATATGAGATGGGTCTGAGTGTTGTTTTTTAGCTCCTTATTGGTCTGGAAGCTTTGGTCTCTGAGCTAGCTTTCAATTCAGGGGAAAGAAAATTACTCAATGCTAAGTCGGGTACGAACGCCGTTGCAGTTTCAACGGTACGTGAACATCTGGCGTATACTCCTGACTTAGCGCAGAATGATTTCCATATGTATACACACATACATGCACACACGCTAGAGATAAGTTCCTGTTCATTTTCCAAAGCCCGAGAGATATTACTGGCGTCGGCGATTTAGCCCATAATTTATTTATTAGCTTAAATTTCGGGATCTGATATAAATAAATACTAATTACTTTACTTCTGATACCATGAACGAGAAATTTCTCATGGGGATGATCTCGTCCGAACCCAAAACCAGTAGTGCATTATTCGGATTCGGGCTCATGCTGAACCACTCTCATCTTTAACATACGCAGTAAAAACATTTGTAGCGAAAACTTTTTAGTTCTCCTTTAACTATTGCTAACAATTCGTGTCACATGAATATATTCGTCGCTGCGCGGAATTGTTAAAATTGACTCAACAGTTCAGCAACATTAAGCAATAAAAATAGAGATTAAAATTGATTCAGAAACAAATAAGCAAAATGTAAAATTGAGAAAGTAACATGCATTAATTAGCTTATGTGCAAAGTTTCAGCCTTTCCTCATAAAAAGGCTGAGAAATATGTTTAACCAAAGTTGATGAAGAGTCATAGCAAATGTATTATGTATTTATGCAATCATTGTTTTCTTTCGTAATTTGTATTCGACCCCTGAAACGCAATCATCCGGCGAGGGCTTTTTTTTCCCCTTCGAAAGCTATTGAAAAATGGTTTAAGTTAGGATATATTTATTTTCATACCTCCGACACTTTTTAGGATAAAATGCTCAAATTTTGTCCATTACCTTATAAATGTATGATGATTTAAACCATTTTTAATGGCTGTCGAAGGAAAAGGTCGCGTCGTATGATTCGTTTCAGGGGTCGTACAAAAATTACGAAAGAAAGCAATGGTTACATAGATACATATTACATTTGCTATGATAGGTATTATATAGAGCCCCTCACTAACTTTGCTTAAACATATTTCTGAGCCTTTTTATGTAGAAAGGCTTAAGCTCTGTACATCAGCTAATTCATGTATGGGGGAATTTTTTGTTCGGGGGTTTCCCTAGTAGCACAAATAGTTCAAAAAACGTTCAAAGTACGTTAGAAACACGTTTTTTGTCGTTAAAAAACGTGTTTTAAACGTCTTTTAGACTAATTGTGCTACTGGGGTTTATAAAAATTTAAATTTTGTATTTCTTTAGCTTCAATCTCTTGAAAATTTTAATTCATACCATAAAATTCTATGCCTTTTACAAAAGTTTGTAATTAATTGATTCATATTTAAGGAATTGAAGCCTAGGTCAGTATTTTGGGGACACCCTGTATAATTTCTCGATTTTCAATTAAATACTTTTTTTTTCGTATTTTTCGTTCTTATTGCAAGCTAGTGGCACTCTACTGTAAAATTAATATATTAACCTTGATATAATAATTCTTAATATATTAATAAATCAATGAGAAATAATAAAACTGACTAATGTATAACTCACTAATATTAATAAAGGCCCATGGTTGGAGAATTTAATAGAGTGCACAAGAGTCACACTTTAATAAATTAATTAAATCATTCATTCTTTTCACATATGTTCCACAGGTCGTTTTTTCAAGGAGATTAAATTTCTGATGGAGTCTGAACTCCATCCAGACTTGTATACACCAGAGTTGTTTGCGCAATGCTACAATTAATTTTAAAAACATTGCAGCTGGTAAAACTTTCAAAATATTTTATCGGGAATACATCTTTTTACATTAAATTTTATACCTCATTGATTTGAACCTTTGAGGACGTCCGTTTGGAAAACGAATGGTAAACTATTATTACTCATGATTTTACTTTTCAAGCTTCAGGGTTTGAATCTTATTTTATTCTTGTGAATCTTTTTGGGCAGTTCACGTATTACTTCAATGTAGGATGGCTTGATTTGCGTCGCTCCTTTAAAAAATAAATAAAGAGAAATAAAAGTTTTTAAAAAATATAATTTAAATAAATAAAGAGAATTACGACAGGAGAGACAAAAAATTAGCATTATGTTGTTTTCCAAACCACCTGTATAATTACTATTGATACCATCGAGGAAGGATTTGACGGCATACATAATAATCAATTTTTATCTACAACGCTACGATGTTCCTAAAAAATAAGAGATCCCTCTAAAATGTAAAGTTAGCTTTTGCGTGCATAAAGTAGAATATTGGTATGGCGAGCAACACAATTTCAAACCTTCGAATGGAAGTGATAATTTAAAATGTTAATTCATCATTTTCAATTTACTAAATCCGTTGAGTAACCAGTGCCGTAACTTGGGTTTACGGGGCCCAGGGACGAAATTGAATAGGGGGCCCTTTTAATCTTATATTTTAAAAACGAAAATAGGTTAGCACGTACATGCATTTTTATGTACGGAAAGGCAGAATTAAACACTTTCAGTTAATAACAGATATGATATAATATAAATATTTATTTTTTAAAAAATAATTAAAAACCGGACGTCTATTTTAAATAAATAAATTTTCTACTTCTGAAAAATTCACTTTAAGAACACAATTTACCACAGGCAACGTACAACACTAAATAGAAGTCAGTAGCGTACCTCTAAGCTGTAGCAAGAAAGGCGTGTGTCATTTATGTCACTTGAAAAGGGGTGCCGATTTCTATTGTTAGATGGACGCAATAAAAGAAGCGTTTAACAAGCACGATCTCATCGTTGCAAGCACGTGACGTCGGCTATTCTCCCTTCTGTACCCATCGCTGCTTCCAGTATGCGCACTTGAATGACTATGATGTAGCCCAACGCAAACGCTTTCTCGAAACAAGAGCATTGAAACATTCAGGTCTGGAAGCAACGGTGAGAACAGAAGAGAGAATCGCTACTGTCGCCCGTGGGCGCCGGCAGCATAGGGCAAGAGGGGGCAATGCCCCCCCCTGTATTTTTGTATGGAGTGTTTTCCCTTGCTTTTTTGCTCTTTCCAACATGGCAACCATTCGTTGAAGTAGTCTTTGCCCCCCCCCTGGGAAATATTCTGCCGGCGCCCATGCCGTCGCCTCCTTTTAACGTTGGGAGCGAACAGGTTAAAGTTAATAAGACTCTACTTATTGCGACCTAACTTTTTGATAGCTTTTTCATTTGCTTAATCAATGACCACAACACAAACCATGGAACAAAGAATGGTCATATACAAACGAAGAGATCGGTGTCGTTCTTACTAAGGGAAAAAAAAGTGCAATTTTGTTGCCTGCCATGGGCACTACTTTACCTGGGTATGCCATTGGGAGAAATTAGAATTATAATAGTTAAATACATTTACTAAAAACTACTGAAGGGAAAAAAATCAGAAAATACTAGCAATATTCTATTAGTCTGAAAATTATTCTTTTAATGTAATTTAAATTACAAAAAATTACAGCAGCAACACCAAACGCTTATCTATTAGTCTTAAATTTTAGCAAGATTATACTACTGAATTGGTCATTCATTTACTCAGCTAAGAAAAGAGTAAAATACAAAAGAAATAAAACACTTGTCTTTAAAAAATTGTAATCGGATAGTAGCAATATTTATTTGTTGCAAATTTAATTCATATTAAAATCCTTCATTTACCAATGATAATATATTAAGAGTAAAATGTTTACTTAAACTATAAACCTCATAACATTCTAATCTTCCATGTAAAAGAAAATATACATTTTATTTTCATACTTTCGTATTAAAATATTTATAAGTTATTAATATCAATTTTATTACGTAATTAATATTACGATTATTATAAGTTGTAGTCTTATCGAAGAAAATAAAACAATAATTAAACTCCAACAGCTTATACTTTTCGGGTTGTAAAATATTAAAAGCCTATACTTTATATTCCAACATAATGAATGTTTTTTAATACATAAGTTTAGTATTAAATTTTCATATTTGAACACAATGTGTATTTGTTTATTCGAAACTGTAAAATTCAATAAATTATAACAGTAAACAAACACATTACTATTACTTAAAATAAAAGTATGAGTTAGAAAGATTTAGAAATAATTTTTAAATAATTTTAAACGAAAATTGATTTCATAAATAGATATCCCAAGGCTAGGCTTAAGTAAATTTTTTAATAAATAAGTTTAGTACAAAAATTTTCATATTTGGACACAATTTATATTTGTTTATTCTAAATGGTAAAGTTTAAAAAATGATAATATTAAATAAACATATTACTGTTAGTTTAAGTATAAGATAGAAAATGTAGAAATATTAAAAAATTAAGACATGATTTATTGATACAATTAATTATATATTCTGTTTTTTTTTTTTTTTTTTTTTTTTTTTTTTACATACGGTGCCCTGTTATGTGAAGTATAAAATATGAACTAACCTTTTTTAAGAATTCTACATTATGTTGCAAATTATTTTCATCTTCTGATGTTGATTTTGTCATTCAGCTAAATTAATATTGTCGCTGGATTTTTCTTCCGAAGGTATTAAAATTTCATCTCAAAATTATTTTCCTTAAAGAGTATTTCATTTGGAATCTGTTTATTTGAACCTGGAGCAATAGATCTCACATCAGATGAATCTCCACCTCTAATCCAACATGCCAAACTTTTCGCATATTTTGTTGCCTCTTATTTCAGCTCAGCAGCTCTTTTACGCTTTTGAGAGAGACCCACTTGTACAAGTCCTTTTCATATTGAACTAAATTATGCATAAGGAAGCTCTACAATGATTTAATCCTATGAAATAAACTCTTGAAGAATTAAAAACACCAAACTTGCTTCCAAATTTTACTAAAAATTTAAGAAGTCGAAAAACACAGAACTACTCGAATATCGAAGTTCAAAGTAATCTCTGTCTAATTCAAAGTAATGTCAAGTATTTCAAAGTAATCTCTGTCACAATGTTCGTTAGAATAAACTGAGCTTCTAGACTGCAGGCACTGCACTTTCCATGTGTTAAAAAACTCGGCTAACTTTAAAAGGTCCACCTTTGGAGAGATGAGAGAAAAGATCAAAGAAAATCAGATATAACTCAATTTATGACTGAAATGGAAGTCTGTTTACCAGAAACATGCAGTCCTGGTCTGTACTGTTTCTACTAACGATCTTCAAATCTTGGGGTGGTCTGATATCAAAGGACCGATACTGTTCTTAGGTCAGTGATTGATTGCTTCGGAACAAAATTAAAGGAAGCTCTTTGGCCTTTTAAAGTGTTTAAATAGGTGGAAGCACAATATCTTCTATTGATGCCATGTGTTATCTATAGGATGCCTACAATTTTCAGACCTTGTTAATTACATGTGAGTAGCATTCAGATGTAACAAGAAACAGAAACTTTTGCTCATTTTCGAACAGGTGTTTGTGTCGCAAGTAGAAAAAAAGGCAATAAATTTTACGTTTGACAAAAATTCCCTTACGTTTGTTAAAAGGATGGAGAGTTTTCCAGTTTTACCTTGAAAGGCGTTAAACAGATTTTCTATATATCTATCTTACACGGGATAAATACCAATCTTTAGTCATGTGGGAATATTATGAAAAAGAGAATTTAAAAAAAAAAATGTTATTGAAATATAATTCAATGAAAATTCTTAATTCGTACACAAGATGGAAGATTTAAAAGGTGTTAGTTATAATTCATACTGAATCGCAATCAAATACTTAAGTGTAGGTTTTATGCAGTAGTGCACAGCATGGGTGCCCAAAAGATAAGAATAATTTTATTGAGGCCTCTTGTATTTGTGGGAAGCGACTCATCTCAGGCTTTGAAATATTTTAGAACGAAAACAAAACAAAACTCGAGCATTGATTTGCTCTAGAAAAGTGCGGAAGGAAACTTCTCAACTCCATATATTTACTATGCGCAGTGGCGTACAAAAATGGTGTCTGGTGGAGGGATTCAACATCATCCCCCCCCCCCTTTGACCATGCATTTTTAACATAAAGTCCAAACATTTTTAAACGTATAGAGTACGACTTTTTGTTTAACCTAAAGTTTACTTCCATACCCCTCCCCCTTCTCTTACAGGAAATCAGTGTACACCACTGATTATGCATCTGCACATTCTTTATAAGTGTGTAAAATGTTTGTAAGTAATAATTACAAAAAAAACAAAAACAGGCCTTTTGATTGAAATTGCCTTAGTGATATGATAATTTTTAGAAATAAGAGCCCCCCCCCCAAAAGAATGTTTGCTTCAGAGTGGCTTTTTGAGGCCCAGATCATGTTTTTCTAGAATACAAATAAAGGGAACACAAGGTCATTAGTTAAAGAACTATGACTCTAAAAATACTGGCGTATAAATTTCACTTTCAAAATCAGCTTTATCTATTGTAATACAGCGGATCTGTTGGTGAGCTGTTAGCTACTTTGTAAGCAGTAAGATATTTTTTTTTTTTTGTGTGCGTTTTCTGCTGTAACAGTGCTAGATGATCCGTTTAGAATATTAGATGCGCAAATCTAAAAAGTTATAAAAGAAACAAAAAGCAAAACAAGAGGTTGGGGGGGAAATAGCTATATGGATTTTGAGGCCCCTACGTGTGGGGGCCCCGGGCATTCGCCCCGCCATGCCTCCCTATTTTTACGGCACTGTGAGTAACAGATCCAGCCAATCCAGATTTATTACCGTCGATGCTGCGCTGTTACAGAAGTCCTTAACCCTTTAACACGCAGTGTTCCCGCTCCGGGAACACCAAACTCTGACGTTTTGACTGTTGCCAATCCCGAAGAATAGATTTGATTTCTATAAAAAATAGTTGCGGGTGACATAGCACCACGAGAATCCTTTACTTTTTAGCACGTCATTTCCCGTCAAAATATTGTCACGATTATTTTTAACAGCACTGACATCTGCTGAAAAATGGAAGAATGCGAGAACAGCTGGATAGATTGCCCAATGCTGAAAAAAGGGCAGCCGTTGCCATTGCTCGACTTAACTACCAGCAAGATGGCGGACGATCGAAACGTTCATCGCGTGCCACAGATCTAGAGACCCTTTTTGACGACAGCTGGCTGTGCGGCACAGCCATCTTGCTGGTAGTTAAGTCGAGCGATGGCAACGGCTGTCCTTTTTTCAGCATTGGGAAAGGGTTGCGCCTCAAAGGGTTAAGCTGATCCTGAATGCGTCATGGCTCTCCGAGTTTTCCATAGCTCATCCGAAATCCCGATAAAATCTGTGGCCCTCAAAAATTGACTCATCCATTATTTGTTAACCGTTTGTTTGAGAAGTTGTCTAGAGTAGAGTTAATGTCCATCGTGTGCCTTATCTCCGACTCGGAAAAAGTTATGCACGCAAGTTAAGAGGGCTTCCCTCTCCCTTCCTATGGCAGACTTGCCTCGAGTGAGTGGCGACACATTGAGTGAGGTGTGATTCCCGGCTATGTGCGTCCATGCACCGGCTAACGCACCCCCCTTGAAGACCGCTGTCAATTTTGGTCTGACACTTAAAAGACAGGAGAGACAATAAATTAGTGCGCTGCATGTAAATGCGGGAGTTAGGAAGAAGGAAAAATTTGTTTGCTCTCGACGCGAGCCTTGTCTTGAATGTGGAATGAAGCGGCCCTAGACCGCGATAAGATCGGAGTCATCGCACCACTGAATTAAATGTCGTTTCCCTCCTTTTTCTTTATCTCGAGTTCCCTGCTAATTTGCTTTATATATAGGCGGAAATCTGGTGTGCTTGCTTTCTTTTTTGAAAAAATTTTCGCGCAATCAAACATCTGTTAGAGAGTTTTTATTTATTTGACATATTTATAGGGTGTTTAAGCAGTGGCGGATCTAGAAAAGTTTCGATTAAGGGGCGATAAATTTGATGATGCATGAATCTTTATTTTTTCCTTTTTTAATCTTTAACCTAAACTTTAACCTGCTTGCTTTAATCATCGAAAAGATATAATGGAAAAATTCTCCTTCTTTGACCGCTGTTCATTACTAGCATGGGTCTTTGAATGCACCGCTGGGACCAATCGTTCCCTTGAGCGGCCGCTGTGTTTTGACGGAGCGTTCTAAGACCCATGATGAGAATCGACAGTCTTCCCCCTTGCTTCTGCACAATCGCTGGGTTCCGGTGGAGCGTTCAAAGACCTATGTTGGGAAACAAGATTGGTCACAAAAGGAGAGACCTCCCCCGTTGAGTTTTTTCAATGATGAGATCAAACAGGTTAAACATGGGTTCAATTCTGTAGTGGGTTTATCGACACTGTGTTTAAAACAAGGCCGCAAGATTTATGCTACATGGATAATGAGAATTATTCGCATGAATACAGGTGTTTCTAAAGGTTTTTTTTATATATATATATACAAGTATCGTTTCTTATGTTTTATTTTTTCATTATTATTATTATCACATGAGTAAGAAGTAAGACCAGACTGTCGAGACCTTTCCTATCTTTTAACGAATACTCGGGCAGTAAATGAAAATTTTGTTAATATGACATTTCCTACTCTCTCTCTCTCTCTTTTTTTTTTTTTTTTTTTTTTTCTAAAAATGTCCTTTTACATAACTATTTTTGAGAAAGCTTTCCTTTTATGCTTCGAAATTGTTAAAGCCATAGTATTATGATGAAACAAGATAAGAAAAAGCAATTTAAGTGAAAATGAGATACCATTTTTGACCCATGAAAAAATTTCATAATTGTTTTGACAGCGCTGTAATAGGTGGCAGTTGAGCTTTTACAAAACTATCTAACAATCCTATAAAATGAGTCTTTGTTTTCTATAATGAGAAAGGGAAGTGGGAGCAGGAATTTTTGACGGCTCTAATGCTCTCCCCGAGTTGTCTTGGCGCTTTCCTATGTTATAATCGAATGAATGAAAGATGAGAAGAACTGAAGGAACTAGAAGAACAGGAATTAAGAATGAAAATTGTCAAAAAGTAAGGAGTTAGTAACTAAAATTATAAATAAAAAGAAAAGTACAAATGTGAAACAGAATGTCAAGGTTATACTATATCCATTCTTTCATATACACTACCCTATATCTTATTACTTTCACACCTTTTATACAGGGTGTATTGCAATTCCCTCCCGGGTTTGGAAGGCTTATTAATATATATATATATATATATATATATATATATATAATATATAATAGCTTACTTACGTGAAGTGAAATCCCAATCCCAAGATAATCCATTGTTAAATTGGAAAAAAAAACAGATAGCATAAGTTGCCAATTAACAAGCTAAGACCGAAAAAAGTGTTTAAATAGAGCCTTCAAAGCCAATGAAAGTTTGGAAAATTTTTGGATATAATGCGCCAAATGAGACCAGGTGGGCTTTAGGCCTAACCACATGTATCCACATGATTCGGATATGGAATGGAAAATTGAAATGGTGTGCTCTATCGTCAGGCGCCACCGCACACACATTTCAATTTAATCGAAAAAACAATAATAGCTAGGTTTCTGCAAGTTACCTGACCAAAAATAGGGTCATTTTGTAACCTGGGGGCGCGACCGTAGCTATTAGAAAAAAACAACGAGGAAGTGGACCGACACGAAGATCAAAGCTCAGTAATGGAGGCAGTATTAGTGCATGTTGCCATCAGAGAAGGCTTACTGCAATCAATAGACAAGTAATGCCATGGAGTGTGAATAAAAAATGATATATTAATAATACTTTGGAAGTATGGAAAGGAAAAGAATAAATAAATAAAAAAAGTAATAATTAAATGAATAAATAAAAAAAATATAACTGGTAATAATTAAATGAATAAATAATAAAATAAATATTACACTAGTATATCTAGCCTATGTTTTACGTAGTACTAGCTGCAGTAGCTAAGAAGTACTTAGTTGAGGTTGTGGAAATGGAGAAAAACTGTAGCAATAATATTAACAATAATGATATTGATAATAATTATATTCATTTATTATTGCTATTTATGCTAATATAATTTTAAAATGTTTAGTTAGAACAGTACTCTGTTTGGCTTCATTGGTTAATATATATATATATATATTACCAATACAGCAACAAAGTTGGCTTTATTGGAGAAAGAAATGTTACAAATTTTTTATTTCACAAAAGTCCAATATGTGAACATTTCGTGACAGCGCGGATTAATGCAATTTTGTCGGGGGTGGGTGGAAGGGCAGTTAGTTTGTCGGTGGGGGGCGGTTAGTTAGAAGATTGACATAGACATCCATTTTATGGAAGTAAAATAGTATCGTTTACATTAATTTCTTTTTTCTCAATTGCGGCGGTTACTCCTCCCCCCCCCCCTTATAATCCGTCCTTGTTTCGTGATGCTGATGATTTGACAAACTAACTGCCCCCCCCTGCCCACTCCCATCAAAATTTCATTAATCTGTCGTTGTCACGAAAAGTTCACATATTGGGCTTTCGTGAAATAAAACTTGCAACATTTCTTTCTCAAATAAAGTCAACTTTGTTGCTGTACTGATAATATATATATTTTTATAAGACTTCTAAACGCAGGAGGAAATTGTGATACACCCTATATTTACACTATAATTTTCATTTGTTTTAATTTCTTCGGGATGGCAACACTCTTTTTCCACTCCGTTTTCTTTTGTCATTGTTTTGCGTTAATTTTCTTGCTTTCATGTTAGTTATTTTTCTCTTGAAGAAGGCAGTCTTTATTTCTCGCGAAAAATAATTACAGGTTTACTTCAACTTCGCTCTCATGTGTGGTTTATATACTAAATTACTTAATTTAACATTTTTTTCATTCTTACTATTCCTTAATCTGAAATATTCGTAACCACTCGTGGTTACTGCATTTTCTTTATCTATGAAAACAACGCTTTGTAAGTTTGGTTATGTACAGCCCGTTTCATTACTGCAATCGACTATGGTGCGTGTGTAAGAAATAAGCATCATAACAGCATCAACAACATTAAAATTTATTAATTTACGTTTCAAATACAACTTTTCTTTTTTTTTCTTTGGAAATGTACAAATAAGACACTCGTAACAGGTTCCTGCCAATTGGACTCTATCTGCACCCCCCACAATAAAGCTACTCAATTTTAACAAGAATTAGGATATGTAATCAGAATGTGTTACAGTCAATTTTTCGAGTGTCCGCTATTGAAATAGTTTTTAATTCACACTTTTGCGAGGAAGACGCTATGAAGATAAAGATATCTAGTTGATACTGCAGCGCAAAAAACCATGAAGCAGGGGATTCTACAAATTATCACTGATAATACAGGAAGAGCTAATATAGCGGATGCAATTATTTAATGGAGGACTTGGGGGCTTTTTTGGCGACAACGGGTAGCTTTTCTCCTTCTAGATATGGATTCAGTGGCTGTAAAAGACAAAAAGAAAAAGTTTTGTCATACAACAATATTGAATTTCAGTAGATGTAAATAGTTACAATACAAAATATCTAAAACCGTTCTTGAAAAAAAAATTGCACTCGTCGATGGCTCTTAAGCATTTTTACAAATGAACAGTCTCGAAAATCGAAATTTTAAGAATGTTTCTTCTCAAACTGCTCCATACAATATTATAAATAATAAATCCATGCATATCATGCAACATTTAGTACAAAATTCTTAATCACAGCTATTGCACTCCAAAGTTATCTCAGGAACCATCCTTTTCAAAAACTATCGCAAATTACTGCATGTTTAAGGTTTTGTTATAAGTTTACAGCTTGTAGGAGGTTCTTGAAGAGACATCCTGAACTTTTTTTATTATTTGGTGTAATTTAAAAACATTAACATTTGCATAATTTCTTGAAAGAATTATCTGAACAGAATTCAAATAGCCTGTGCTGCCTATAGTTCGAAGAGAAAAGCAACAAACTCGGTTTGTAATACCGTATAAGTAAAAATCACAATCATCAAACGTACATGTATACGCATATTAAGGACAGACAATCTAGTTAAATAATCGTGATAGATATGAAGTAAAGTACGAGGAAAGCCCAATATGAGTTAAAATTATTAAAATACTACAAAAATGGCAGACAAAAAAAAAGAAACATATTTCGGAGACATAAATCAACTTAAGATTAAGGACCCGATGGACAATTGATTGGAGACAGTGGATTTCCACCATATTATGTCTCCAAATCACCGTAATTTGTAGGAAATCAAGTTAATTGATGATGTCGAGTACACTGTAAAAAATTTCAGAAAGGTCATTCATTTATTGCAGAAAGGTTTCCGAAAATGTAGCATAAACTACCGATGCCCATGAGGACTCTCGAATTCGAAAACATAACTCGTACTCGAAGTAAAATATTCACGGCGGCACGACAGTATTTATCTAGGACGTTCTGTTCGTGCGTGTTTAAATCTTTTTTCGTTCTAGAAAGCGAGATTTGTATGTTTCTCCATTCACAGAGAACGCCACTAAAATTCATATTTGGAGGAGTAGAAATAAAGTTGATTATTTTATAAGTTCATTATTCCATTCATAGAGCGAAACCTCTAAAATTTCGATGCGTCGTTTTAGCGATCATTTCAACATATCAGTAAACTGCATTGAGTCTTGTTCCGTATTGAGTGGCTTAAGCATTCATCTACCATCCAAGGGTCCTCAGTTTAAAGTCCACAAAGGGTAAGTGAAAATATCATAAAAATAATAAGTCAATATATTATTAAAATAATATTTAGGTAACCAACACCTAGGTGTCAATGAAAAAATAATTCTGAAAATGTCAGAAGTGAGGCAATAAAATAATAAAAAAATGTCTGTCCCTAATATTTACGGTAATATTTTTACAATGCAGGAAGGTTTCTGAACATCTTCCCAAAATATACAGAACTATTTCTCAATACTTTTTCGCTAGATGCGGGAAAATTGATGAATAATTTCCTGCCAGATGCCAAAACGCTCCTGCAATTTTAAACTACAATTGCCACCCCGTATTTTAGGGAAGCTTTTCCGGATTCTTTTTTTACAATGTAGGCTCAACTAATGGCACTTGTAAACATTTTTGTAAGATTTTCGATCGCTGTGGGTCTCATGATTTGAATTTTCTCATAATTGCATTTCTATCCAACTGAAAAAAATGTGATTAACAACATGAAAGATGTTTGGAGCTATTTTTGTTTTCCCGGATGATGCGGCTGTAGATGATTTCCAGGAGGTCTTTCCATGGGAAACTGTCCCGCATTTTAGTATCGGACAGAAGGAAACCCAGAAGATTCCTATCAGGTAGCGTGACAATCGATGGGAGACGACTAGGCAGACCGTTACCCTGTCTACCCTTTTGCACGCACCTGACGGGGATCGAAACTGAGTCCATCACGTTGGAAGGCTCGTATATAACCACTATGCCATGAGTTTAACAATTTTACATTTGAATACAGATTGGAAACAGATTAAGTGCACAGCTCGTTCCTGCAAATATGAGAGTGCAGTTAATTGAGGGTTGAGAAATTATAGCTCTACTAGCCACTCCAATAAATACTATGTCATTAATTTAAGCTAAGCATAACCTTACGTACGTAAAAAGTTTGAGTTTCGAGAGTAATTTTTAAACGTTTCTCTACAAATTCATATCAAAGCGAAATGTTCGATTATTGAAGGGTATCGATTAGCCATGTGTGTGATATACCAATGATGTCTATTTTTCTATGTTTACTATTTTTAGAAAGAGGTGAAACTTTCTATATTTATTAGAAACATGTTATATATTGAGAAATGTCAAAACTTTCATTCCAAAAAAGTGTAAACTTAGGACGATTATCTTTACCTGATCCCTCTTGTTACGCTATAGACTTAACTGTCAGTAGTTTTTTATCCTGTAATAAATATACGATTTTAGATTGCTTAGACTGTCCAAGTGCATGCTGTCCATCTGTGCAAGTATTTTACACTTAGAAGGATCGAAATTAGACGAGAAACCAAATCCTGAAAATTTCCCGATATTTGAATCGGATGCTACACGTAACAAGCTTCCATAGTTGTACAAATATCATCCTTTGCACATCATCGTAATAGTTTGTGCAGCATTAGTCGAATACGAAGTTAGTTAGAAAAGGTTCAATTTCTGTGTTATGGGTGCTTTTTTTTCCCGCTTTGCATACAATAAAACACCAAACACCAATACAGCACTCTCTCAAATCTTCTTTCACTAGCTGACATGACCTAAAGTTTAACATAACATACATAAATCTGTAGAGCGCAAGAAGTTATATCTTAATCTATTTTGAATCTTAAAACAAATGCAAATTATAAATGTCTGAATTTCAGTTGGAAATTAAAGAAATGGTTATTTTTAAATTAAGGGTAAATAAAATTTATCTAAATAGAATGCCGTTTAAGTAAACTGAAATATTATTCTCTTTCCACAGTTATCAAAATGAATGTTTACATAATTTTTGAGATGTGGTATAGAAAACAGCACACACACATACACACACACTAAAGTTCGCTACTCGTAATATTCTAATGCATTAGTATTTTGAATCTGCGTGTGTAAAAAAAATTACATTAAGGCTACATATAAAAAATGAAAATAAAAATTATTAATGTTTAGTTTCAGAGGAAAAAATAAAAACATTCTGAAAATCCAACTTTTTGATAAATATTCATAAAATAAGGAAAAATATTAAATTTTCCGCTGGTGAAAAAAATCAAATTTTCGATTGTTTTATATAAGGAATTAATAAAATGTTAAATTTTTTTTATTTATATTCAATTGGAATTTCATAATTAGAACATGTATCAGAATTTATTCGCAGAAAATGACATTACAGACAGTATAGAGCTCTAAATCATTAGTGCAGTGGATTTGAGAGAGTTATGAACATAACCCCAGACAATGCGGTGAAGCAAAGCAACATAGACTTATTTAAGCTAGAAGCTTCACAAGCAGCAGAACACATATAAAACATTTTTTACCTTGTGCGAGAAAAATTTCTTTGCCACAAGATTTTTGTGTTCCCCCTCAATCTGTAGGAAAAAAGAAAACGAAACAAAAGTGAACCAAAATAAAATAAGTCTTTAAAACTAGCTTTCTACTGAATCTAAAAATCACATTTCTACTGCCATCAGTACTTTTTTTCTTTTAATCTCTAGAGAATCTAGCATGTGGATGCAGAGATAATTACTATGCGTATAAAGAAATGATGCGTTTTTACTATCGCTACGGAATGAAATTTCTGTTAATAAATTTACGCTTTTCCCCTCATTAATACCTGCGAATTAAATTTTTATTAAATTTGCTTGAAGTTTTTTCACTAAAACAACATACTTCTGTTAGGAGTTGAGTTGCATTCTTAAACGCAATTTTTTTTTTTTTTTTTTTTAAATTGGAAAGTTGGTGCCTGAACTGTTTACGCATTCATAACAGTGCATGTAACTGAGTATATAATTGAAAGGCTCAAAACCTTACAAAAGATGTTGGATGGCAGAGTTAAGTTCAAGGCCCATGGACCAGAATTACTCTTACATTTATGGGTACAATTCTACACTCCAGCTATTAGTAAATTAACAAATTTAGAAATAAACATGAATTTTTCATTAAAACAATGTTTCTATTACGAGTTACAGTCAGAAACGTAGATTTTTTTTTTTTTAAATGTTGGAAAAGTTGGTGCCCGAGCTGCTTACTCATTCAAATATACAGTTCGTGTTACTGTAATGTGCATATAAAGTACTTTTAATCTTGTAAATGAAAATAAAAATATTCATTCGTCAGCTACTTTGAACATCTTAATATTTTTCAGATGATGCTGGCTAAATATTGGTGTAAAAATTTTTTTAAATAACCAGAAATTTCTAGGAAGTGTTATGACCAAACACTAAAGTACTATGACGAAAAATTGCTTTAAAAAGTATTACCAGCAGCAAAACTTCAAAAACTACTTCTGAAAAGTTCTCAACAAAGCTTTTATCTCGTGAGACATAGCTCTCTTTGGCTATTTTCGAAACTGACTTTTCCACAATATGTCAAATCCCCCATTCTTATTACCCCATCAAAACTATTTATTCATGCTTATTCATATATTTAAAAGGACCCTGTATACTTCTCACTGACTTGACTAATCAGTTCCCGGATTAGTTGTTTTTTCACCTCTGATACTAGCATTATAAAATATTACAAATTTTACAAAATTCAGATAGGTATTTTGTATGGTAATATAAATTTACCTCCATAGTTTTGATGAGTCGATCTAGAGCAACTTCCGCGAGGCCCTCATTTTCGAACGTTCTGGCTAAAGCGTCGATTTCATTTTCCCTGGTTGACCCGGGGCAGTCGAACATGTGTTCCGAGTCGCACATGCACTCCTGTGCAGCTTGGTAATCCCTCGAAAAAGTGGCTGTATTTTCGAAATCTTCTAAGCAGCCATCGTCAGATGTATAGCCAGGCGGGCAAGGGTTCGGTGGACTGCAGTACGCCGGCAACGCCCCGTCACTTTTGACAATTTGCATGTTCTCAATGGATCCATCAGGTCGAAGTCGTTGCATACCTTCTCCAGCTCCACCTTTTAAGAAAAATCATAAATAGAATCCTCGGGTCAAAAATTCAATAGATAAAAGAAAATTTTTTATTTAAAAGCTTGGAAATTTCAGGTTAATGAATATACAAGGAAGACTGGAGTGCCCGTTTCCTTATTACCCAATGGTCAATAGCCTGGCATTTGAAAAATAAAATAATACAAAGAAGTCCAAAGTCTTTATCCTTTTCAAGTAAGTAAAAACATAGATACATTGCTTTACTAAAAATTAACAGTTTGAAGTGTTTTTTGAAGATTATTTTGCAGTTGTGGGATTTAGGGGATTTTGGCGGATTTTGAGAATTTTCTTCTTTCTAAAGAACAAAGATTCTTCTCTGGTGGATTTTGTCATTTTTCTGGAAGATTAATCACAGGTTGACACGTTCAAGTGTATTTTTGGAAATTACTTCTGTAATTTATGTCCAGACAGCTCCGTTCTGAAAAACTGATGATAAACATATTGACGAATCCAAGTGTGTTTTAGCTTACCTGCCACATATTTATGCCCAAACAGAGAGCTGTGTTCTAAATATTCTTTATCCCTTATGGATGGCTCTCTGTTAAGGATAGAATCTCTGCGAGCTTCAAATGCTTTGCTTGGATAATCAACAGAGCGTTCTTCGTGCGATGGGAGGGGAAGGCCATAGTCTTCTGGTCCGATGCGACTGATAACTTCGCGCAGAAGCGAATCTGTCAGTGAATCCAAATCATAATTGCTTCCAAATACAGGCAAAATAAAGGCCAAAAACGCTGATAAATGGCCCAACGATAGCATTATCCTGGAAATAAAAAATGTCCATATTAGTTAGCATCACATTCCCAAATAAAGATTTTTTTTTTCAAATGGCTGGCCTTAACAATGCCTTGGCCACCGATAAGGCCGGATTTGTTCGTCACTTTATTATGGGGGCACCTAGTTGGTGGACCAACGTTGCCCCTATGAAGGGACGGACACAATGACATCCACGCTCAGTCGGGGATCGAACCTCGACCGCCGGGAGTTGAACCCGAAACCATAGTACGGTGCTTTATCCACCATAAAAGTCGGCCCAAATAAAGATATTAAAGCTGGAAAAATAATGCAACATTTGAACACCTTTAAGAGGGATCCAGCTACATCAGAGATATGGAAAAATTCAAGATGTCTTTTGATTAACAGCACAGTGCATTCCTACCATAAACTAACATAGTTGATGAAGTCAGACAGTTTTGACAACCATAAACCAATCAAAGTTATGAAATGCTTGAGAGGGGAAAAAAACTAAACATACAAAACATTTCTAAATCCTAAATCAATGGTGGCATGAGCCAATCTCACAATGATATTTCTATGTTATAGAATTTTTTTTTCAAAAGTTACATAAAACATGTAGGTTTATTGTTTATAAAAGTGCATAATTAAGTTTGCAAAGCATATTTGGAAGTCTCTGATATTTTTAAAGGATGTTCGCCAAAGGAACGCAGTTTTTTCCTTTTTTTTTTTTTTTTTTTTTTTTTTCGTCTCAAGAATAGCCTTAATTACTTTAGAATATAAAATAGTAATGGAAACTTATGTACTTAAAATATTTTATTTCTAACAAGATTTTTTTTTAAACTGAGTGAACAAGTTTCTGTCTATCAGTTTTAAAAACTTCGTTGAATTTTTTGTGAGCGCTATATTTACTTTTTTCTGCTACATTGATTAACTACATATAAAAATGAAGTCATATTCAGGAAAGATTTCGGAATATCTTGTTGAAAAAGTTTCAAAAGAAGGTCTATAGTTATATTAATAGAGTTTATGCTGAACCAAAGTAGTTAAAAAAAGAAAAAAAATTGGTGTTGTTGAGAGAAGAAAAGAAGAAAACAATTCGGTTAATGCAATTAAATCTTTTAACTCAAACAAATCATTTCGTTAAAGCTAAGTAAACAAAATTTTTGTTTAAACATTTTTCCTAACATAACTATTTGAACGATTTTACTATAAAATGTTTCAAGTTTTTAAAACATAAATCTGTAATTTTAGTTTCATAAGTTACCACAAAAGGTTTTGGTAATGTAATTACAAATTAACAGGGTAGAAAATTTCAGAATCACGAACAGAATACTTGTATAGAATAATTAACTTAATTATATGAAATTTCGTTTTTAACGCCTTAAACTTAGACTTAATACTACTTTAAAAATTGAAGCTTTAAATTGCATAATTAAGACTCCAATGATAATTGCTATAAGTTAAGGACAGAAAAGCTACAACAATAACATACTTTTTTAACATTAAAATTTGATTTTATTGGTTTAAATCACATATTTCATCTATGACGTTTTTATTTTATTATTACTTATTTGCTTTAACATAAAATTTTTATTTAAACTCAGTTATGCCTTAAATGTGTGATAATTTTGCTTAAAAACTTGTTAGTACTCAAAACAATTTTAATTTAGCGTTAAAAGAAAAATTAAGTTTATTATACGCAAAATGTTAAGAGGTGTTCTTTTTTTTTTTCTTCTTCTCAACGTTCTTAAATGAAAATAGTTTTTCAAAATGCTTGATTTTTATTGTTTTGACTCTGCATTTATTTAAAGATTTTATATAGCTCTGCAAAGTTCAGGTGTAATGTTTCCAGAACTATTGAAAAGGGTTTGGGATTACCATTATAATCACACACAGGTAAAATACGTAACTAATAGTAGCGCCGTTTGGAAATGCGCCTTTTGCTGCATTGTTATTAGGAAAGCAATAAAATTTTAAAATATACTTTGAGTTCAAATTGTAAATTGTTCCAAATTGGCCACTAGATGGCGCTGATGGCTGCAAAATAAAATGACAATACTTTCGATATAACCGTTTTATGCTGCAATGACATGGCATATTCTCGTCTCAAAAGCAAAATTTGCACATAAGCGTGACGAGAGATGGAGCGGGGCCGTCGTTATTAGCAACCGGGCCTGATTGTTCGTTGCCACCGGAAGAAATGAGTGAAACATTGAGGCCTAATATTTACATTTGCGCTGTTCGATTGTATGCGATTTGGGATTATAAACGCTTATTTATTTTATAATTAAAAAACACTTTTGTTATAGTTTTCTCATAGTGATTTAATGACAAGGTGATTTAGATGTAGGTAATGATTTTTTGAAGATTGCGCCTTTTTTATGGAAATAAATCAACAAAGAATTCGAACTTTCAGTTCTGAATGTAAAGGTAAGTGTACACGTGTATAACTTATTTAGAAATTCTACAAATTTATTGGATATAAAGCATGCTTTGTGAATTAATATTCGTGTGTTATTTTTAAATTATTTTAATCTGAAATCGTTTAACTTGGGTAGTTTATTATTCTAGTAAATAAGCGTGAGCACGCTTATTTACTAGACATTCTTATCTGTTTAATTCTTTCAGTTGAAAATGTCATTTATTATTTATTATAAATGCGCTAAATGTGTGATATTGGTTTTAGTGCCGAAGTACTGTAAATTATGTTATTAATTTTTGCACATGTTTATGTAGAAACTTTAATTGAATTTAATATTTTGTATAAGCGTTCATTATGCTCAAATTCAAAGTTCCATTTAGATAATGGCTAGAATAAAACGTAATTAATTCAGGGATCGTTTGTTTTTAGTTTACTACAGTGTTTAGCGCAACTTGTTAAAAGGATCTTGAAATTTTTCGAGTCCTAGAGCTGTTAGTTTATCTTAATTTGTATTCAAAGGCCGTGGAACAGTTTTTTTTAAGCTACAACCTTAATATACAGCAATGCAGGGACGAAAACATTTGTTTTCAATCACCAGTTAATAATAACTTAAAAAAAGAGGTGTTGGAATATTAGTGGTATTTCCTAGTATGGTTTTCTAAAATTTATTATTTTTCTTTGGAGAAGAAAAAATATATGGAACTAACACTGAAAATTATAAATCATTTTCATTTCGAATGGTAAAGTTTTCGATAAATAAACTCATTTGAACTAACCAAAAAAACAAACAGTTAACAAACGTGTTTGATCATACACTGCTACGTGATTCTAAATCCTTTTGATATATTTTATCTCCCCTTTAAGTTCGTACTACTCTTTATGGGACACCCTTTATTGTGTAACATTATTTTTCATGTAAATACCAAGGACATGCAGTGCACAGGTTGTACTTATAATTATCCCAAACATTCTTCTGATACCTACGCCTTACAAAAGATTAAAAATTAAATAGTATAGCAGTACTTAAATTTTTTATACGTGAATTGTAAATATCAAATATTTTAAATTCTATTTCAGCTCCTCGTCATATATTCTGTTAATATATTAACCGAACAATATTTAATAAATGAAAATTTAATAACTATTAGTTAAATTTATTTTTAAAGTAATAATGGTTGTAACTGCTTTGAAAATGTGAAACTTAAACATTCAGTATAAAGAAATGCATAAAAATGTCTGTATCATTTGTGTATTCGTTTACTTTAATGTATACTAAAAGTCAGCTTAATTTGTTCATGTATATTAAAAATCAAGCTAAAATAATGAATCACGAGAGTAAGCACTACTTTGTTTTTCCTTCAAATTACATACATCTATTTACTTTAATGTCCATATGTATCATAGTAAAGAAACTGTCAATGAGTTCGTACTTGAATTAGTAACACAATCACTACTTAAAACTACATTAAATAACGTTTCAAAGCATCGGAAAGCTTAAAAATTGCTTGATGTATACGGGAACACGCGAGCATCCGTAGGCCTCTTTGGATGACTCATCGAAATACACGCGCAGGCCCGTTACTAATAGCGAAGGCCCCGGATGGAGCCGGTGGAGGGACCATAGGAGCCTCCTCCCTTCTTAATTTCGGATTTTTGTTAATTGGATGTCAATAATCAAGCTATTTTGTGAGAAATTCTACCTTTTCCACCTTTTGCCCCCCCCCAAACCTCACCTCAAATACGTATATATGTGCCACCCTATTTGCGAGAACTCCTATTTGCAAAGGAACTTATACATTTGGAACTACGTCATCGCATGCATCAATTAGTCTTTAATATGCATGGTGACTACTAATTCATGGTACAAACTTTGAGGGCTGGTACAGGACACTGTACAATCATATTTTGTGCAGGAATGTACGGTCAAAAGTGAAGCGTCGAAGCACAAACACAGGAAAGAACAAATGCAGGAGACGGAGGAGAAATGGAGTTGGTAGTTGCTTCCGTTGCCGGTAGATGGCCAGTCGCCGTTGATTTGCGGAAGAGAGGCTACTCTCGTTTCAGTTTTCTTCCGTGATGGGAGATTTTACGTTTGTCGAAAAAGCAGACATGCACTACATGTACGGCCGTGCAAATGGAAAAGGCAGAGCTGAGTTACGAACGTCCGTGAACAGTATCCCGACAGACGAATGCCGGATCACAGAATGTTTCAGAGATTAAATCTTCAACTTTGTGAAACAGGTTCATTTCACATTACCAGACACAACGCTTGTCCACGAACAACTATACGCACTACAACGGTTGAAGAAAAAATCTTGCAAATCGTGGCTGCTACACCCGAGTCAAGTACAAGAGCTGTTGCACAGACTGTAGGTGTGAATCAATACACTGTTTGGAGAGTGTTACGCGATAATCGTCCACACCCTTTCCATTATCAACATGTACATGCTTTGAAACCAGACGACTATCTTCTGCGCAGAAATTTCTGCCAGTCGTTTATGCAGCAATGTGCGCTGCAGCCGAACTTTCCCGCCCATGTGTTATTGACAGATGAGGCAACATTTACACGCGATGGTGTATTGAATGTGCACAATTGGCATATGTGGGCAAACGAGAATCCTCACGCAACTCGACCACATGCGTTTCAAGAATGCTACAGTGTCAATGTGTGGGCTGGTATTGTAAATGACTTCTTGATTGGCCCATACCAACTGCCGCAGCGACTCAATGGCCACTGTTATCTCATTTTCCTTCAACAAGTTTTACCAGAACTGCTATAACATGTTCCAATCACCATTAGAAACCGCGTGTGGTTTCAGCATGATGGGGCGCCAGCCCACTTCACCCTAGATGTTCGTCAGTACTTGAATGCGGCATTTGGCATGCGATAGACGTGGTGGATCTATCTCTTGGCCACCCCGGTTTCCCGAGATTTCCTTTTATGGAGACGTTTGAAGAATGACGTTTATCACTCCATTAGACTCCTATAAAGATATCGTTGCTCGCATATCCGTAGCTGCTACACGTGTACGTGAAATTCCTGGTATCTTTGAAGTGTTCGTCAATCGCTGCACCGACGCTGTCAAGCATGTATCAATCCTGATGGAAGCAATTATGAACACTTATTGTAAATTAATTTCCACTTGTAAACGAGGTTATGAAAATAAAACGCTTTCTCTATCATTTGTTCTTTCCTGTGTTTGTGCTTCGACGATTCACTTTTGACCATACATTCTCTATGCAAAATGTGATTGTTACAATGTCCTGTACCAGCCCTCAAAGTTTGTACCATGAATTAGTAGTCACCCTGTACTGTTTTTAAGACTATAAAACTTGAAAGAACGCTTGTTTTTTTATGATTACACTACTTGATTGGCCCTTGGTGTCGTACCTTTAAATTCTTGTGCCCCCCAAGGGCTCCCATAAGGAGGGGGGGGACAAGGTAAGGCACTTGCGCCTCCCCCCCCCTAGAGTTTAAAGTTAATGTCTCAAGATGCAAACAAATGGCAAAACCAGAACTAAATTTGTTAAAAGTTTGAAATTTGCCCCCTCTAGAAATTTTTTTAAGTTTGCCCCCCCCTAGAAAATTCCTATGGGCGCCCATGTCCCCAAGCCAGGGAACGAAGTAAAGCTGCCAGCAAAAATTATTCAGCTCATGCCAAAACCTTAAAATTTCGTAATAACAGTAAATAGAAGTTGAAGCTCGTTCGCCAAACTAAAAAAAAAAAAAAAAGGAAGAAGAAGAAAAAGAATCAATAATGCAATGCGAACAAACAAAAAGTATTCTTCCCTTTCTTGTAAGCATTTTGCAATTTCATCTGCGACTCTGTGTGCGTTAAAATACATCTGAGATAGAAAGAAACACTCAAGCAACACATTTAAGATTCAAATACTCTCAGCTAAACTTTCCGCGAGAACCACTGATCGTCTCGGCTACGTGAGATTAGCTCAAGGCGGTTGCCGCGAGGCCGCGACTTATTTCGATTTCGAGCCTAAAAGAGGTTGTGCAGTAGAGATGAGACGGGCTCAGCCCGAGCCCGGGCCCGAACCGGGCTCGGGCTGTGTAATTCCCAATTGCGTTCGGGCTCGGGCTCGTGAAAAATATCTATTTTATTGAACATACTCCTTGAAACAGATTTTTAAAAAGTGATTCATATGGAAAATAAAAGTACATATAAAAAAAAATAGCGGCACGGGTGCCTAGAAGGCGCGTGAAGCACTTTGGGTATTTCAGAACTGCGGCTTATATTGCTTAGTTAGTCATGAAATCGGACATTATTTCATAAACATATATAGTATAAAGAATTAGAAAGTGCATTAAAAATTTGCAAGTATATTTGTCTTTAATTTGCACAAACGGCAAAATTTATTGTATTCTATCAAAGAATTACTTCTTAGAATTTTATTGAATTTTATTTATCTTTAGCTGAAATTTCGGGCTCGGGCGGGCTCGGATTAAAAGTCTTCGGGCTCGGGCTTCAAAAAGTGAGCCCGAACTCATCTCTATTGTGCAGTCCCGATTTAAAGGTTCAACATTTTTCGTAGGAACTCAAGCCTCACATACCGATTCTATAGCTCTACGACTGTGGCAAAAAAGGGTAAACAGCCAAACAAAATTAAGTTTGTTAAGTATGTCTTTGATATTATAACAGACATTTAAATAAAGTACATGTTTTAAAGGGAGCTTTGTCAATTCCTAACTGCCAAGTTAATTCAATCCCTAGACCTAATTTAGTGCATTAGGTCTAGGGATCATTGTAATAAAATTAAACATATGACACTGTTAGGTCTAGTCTATAAAATTAAACATATGATACTGTTAGGTCTAGTCTATAAAATTAAACATATGATACAATTTAAACATATGCGCAATTTAGTTTAGCTTTCCTTAATGCGCATGCCCCTCTCTCTGAACTTTAACATGACATTTTAACGAGCGTTTAAACTGCTATGAAGATTTTTAGTTCTAGTAATTATTACTCAAATTAAATAAATTAATAGAAAACAGTATCATATGTTTAATTTTATTGTCATTATTTTTATTCAGCTTAAAAATAAACGAGAGTATAGATAATGATTATAATAAAGACGCTGATTAAATGAAATAAGTACGACCCCTCAAGAAAACAACGTAAACCATAATTTGTTTTCTGTAACAGTTTACAGTAAAATAAATGCTTATGGCATTTTTCTTCTGAATTCGTGTTTTTTACAACTTTCATAATATCTCGTAAATTATATCTGGACATAGATTTATTTACGGAATCATATTTATTTTCAAAATAAAATAAGTTGAAATATTATTGTTTTAGCTTTACTTTCAAACGAAAAGAACGGAATTTAAACCTAAAGCATTAGAATTTCTTTCTTTTTAACTGAAAATATCACTTGCGTGACTATTTTAATTTATTTTTCTTTTCATGTTCTGTATATTTATAGTCAGCGACATAGCAAAACACAATTTATGTAGTTTTCAATGGTCCCGATAAAATACGTTTAAACATGATTTGAACATATTTACTTAACCGTAAAAATACAGAAACCTCAAACCAGAAAAATATTCGATATAAACATTTTGTCGGTTTTAAAACACAGCCTCCATTCTTCTAAAATAATACGACATTCTATTCTAAAAATATCTCTTGAATAGTGTTTTTTTTACTGCGTTTCTGCGTGGGATAATTTCAGGAAGCACGGTTTACATTTTTTCCGTTTTTGTGAATGAAATATGTTAACTTGTACAAGCTTTACTTACCATGACCTTTCATTTAAAAAATATATATATACATGCAATTTATAGTTAAACATATACATTTCTTTTTCTAAAAAAATAACCTTTTTTGATCAAGCAATACTTTTTATTTTTAAAGAGAACTTTTGTCTAAAGAAATTGAGATATTTTCATTTGTATTAAAATATTTACTTCTTCCAAATATTGAATATTGATTCAGAATTCTTGTAATGTTCATAATATCATGAAATTAATTTTAAAATTTTGCAACGCTTTGTAAGTAACGTGATGCTGATTCCAATGAAATCATAAAATATTTCAACAAATTTTCCATTATTCCATATAATTGATAAAGATTTCCATAAATGCTACACACTGGATTATCACAATTATAATATCTACACGCAATTTTCTCTACAACGCCAATTATTCTTTAATTAATATTTTTTACTATATATTCCACCTTAAAACGTACGCATTTAATAAAATAAATTCATTACAAACTTGTGGGCATGCTTTTTGTGCTAGATGAAAAAACGATAATTTTACATTTAAAAAAAATTTAAGCATATGAGTTTAGATTTTTACATCCATAAGCCGCAAGACAATAAGAGAGGAACTTTATACGCTTTTTAAATCTATTTTCAACCTTTTCGCTTACATCACGGCAAAAGCGCAATAGCGGAAATCCCACTTAAAAACCAAAACGAGGAAGCAACGCTGAGCACAGAAAGGGTGTTTTATCCGAAATCAGTTGAGAAAGATTAGAAATATATGAACATTTTTGATATACAATATTGATTCTTAAACTTTTTATGTGATAATTTTCGTAGTGTTTGAGTACTCTTTCTTCAAATATTGTTACTAATTTTGGCATCCGCTTTGGCCAATGATCGAATTTTAGAATCAAATGATCGATTGGCCAATGATCGAATTTTTATTGAATAAAATTCAATAAAATTCTATAAGTTTTAATATAAATTAAGGTCTTTTAACACTAGAATTTTTCTTGAATTTATTTTACATTGAGCAAAAATGTTGAAACGTGACTAATTTCCGTGATTAAAAGGCTTTTAGTTATTTCCATTGGATAAGTAAAATTGACAACTATTTCAAATATACTGATATTGAAATAATTTCAAATCACAATTTTTTTATTACTGATAAAAACTTATCTTAAAAATAAATATGAAAATTTTATTCTTTTCTGAAAGTTAAATATAGTATGTATGTAAATATTCTTGCTTCATTTTGGTGTGTGCGTGCATTAGCATTACTACTTATAAATGTAATTTTTGAAACACTGAAATTCTTGATCTTGTTCAGCAAGCTTTCTTCAATATAAATATACATTTCGAGTCTTTTTTTAATAAATAAATAAGAGTGCAATATTTAGATTAAATTTCTTCAATTTTCTCTGACTATTTAATTAAATAGACTACATTTATGTCAGATTTCCTTCTAGTTTTTCAACAACTATAATTTGTTACTCATTTAAATGAATTGATTTGATTTAAAAAAATGTGAGCTATCGTCATTAAACATGCAAAACAAAAAAGAACTCGCACTAATATAAGGCAACATTTTGCACATTCTGTATATTTTCTCTGTGTTTGTGTGTTTGTGTGTGTGTGTGCGTGCGTGCGTGCGTGTGTGAAACTTCTCCTCAAAACTAAAGTCAGTCATTGTCATGACTTTCCGATATGTTCCTTATTTAGATTCTCTGACTATTTAGAGGAACAACTCGCATTCACAAAAACACGATTCATTTCTCGGTACTTAGCAGCTTGAAAAACTGTCAATCAGTATTACCGCTTAATCTCCAGAATAAGCTGTTTTAAAAAACAAAAATGACCGACATTTCTCACCTTTCGTATAAATTACTGAATATGACAAAAATGGAACGCCTGGATTTTCAACAAAATTGTTGGCATGGCTTGCACTTTCGTTTCATGCAATCCATCTAGTTAGTACACAAGTTTTGGTAAGCCATTACAGTAATTTTAGCTGTTGATTTGAAGGAAAGCTAGCGAAGATTTGAAAGAAAAGAGCCGTGCTTACCTGACTCCAATGTTTTTCTGTATGAGGATAAAAATCGTTGGACCAAATATGGCGATTTTGCGGTTTTGCGCTTGCGCGGGTCGATAAAGTCGCAGTAGCTTGTACTGCGCTCCTCGACTGTTTCAGTAATTTTACTCTCCCTCATATGCGGGTCGCATGGAAATCGTAACTTAACATCAACCTTTTAAATAGCTGTCGAGAATAAATTATTATCTTATAAGTATTGCGGCGGGGAATTTTCTGCGCCTAGGCAAAGACATTATTGGGAAGCAGTTTGTTTTTCCTGCGCGTCTGTAATTAAATGTTGTAATTTAAAGATATTCAGGATTTTTTTTTCTTTTCTACAAAACAGGTAAATTCTATGACTATATACGCATAATTTATATTTATATTCATACGTAATGACGTATACATATATCACAGAAAAAAATTGTCTAATACGTAACGGCATAGCCTGACTTTGAAAATTAGATTTTTAGAAAAAGCGATTTTTTATACTCTTGAATAATTTTATTTTATTTTTAAACTTCAAAAGAGAGAGGTATAAATATTCTGTATCCATGAGCATCGGCTGAACTAGAATTTTAATTTAGGGAGAGGGACAAGAACTACAATTGAATTTGGTTAGTGACTTCGTTTATAGTGACAACTTCTTTATAACGTCAAAATATTCTCTACCATTTAATTAATCGCCAATGTAACAAAAGCTTGCTTATAACGTTATTCAGGTACAGCGTCATAAATAATCGAATATCATCAATGATATTATAGCAGAATTCAGTTGAGTATATATTATCTGTGAAGTATAACCTCTAAATTTTTTACAGTTTCTTTTGAAAAGAATTGAAACGAACTTTTAAAATAAAGCATTTGGTTCATTAATTCCGTGACAATTCTGGTATTTTTAATAAATTTCAAATTTTTCCCCCTTCACCGTGGTTAGGTAATGTCCATGAGAATGTTTATGTAAAGTAAATTATAGGATGTGAAATGTGTTTGAAGAGGCATTTCCTTACTGAGGAATTTACTATTTGTTGACCCTTTCGTGCCGACTGTCACATATATGTGCCAGCACTCATTTCCCGGCCGACACGCTGGCGGGTGAGAGCGTTTCCCCGTTCATCCCCGTTTAAATGCTCTATAAAACCGTTTATGGCATTTAAATACTCACTGTACAGAACATTATTAAAAAACGCGTTCATATTTCGGTAATTTCATGGATTTGGGCATGGGCGCCGGCAGCATAGGGCAGGGGAGGGGGGTATTTTTATGCCCCCCTGGATTTTTGTATGCAGTGTTTTCCCTTGCTGTTTTGCTCTTTCCAACATGGTAACCATACGTTGAAGTAGCTTTTGCCCCCCTTGAGTAGTCTTTGCCCCCGCCCTGGGAAATATTCTGCCGGCGCCCATGGATTTAGGCATAATAGCAAAAACCCTTCAGACCTGAACAGACTGCCGACCTCAGCAATAAGCGCGCGTTTGCGCTTCCCGCCAGGAAGAGGTTAATGCATCCGAATATCAAGAGAAAACCATTCAAAGCACTTCGGGTCTCCTCTAGAACAGAGCAAAAAGACTACTAATGTTCATGGATAGAGATATTTCTCCCTTTCTTCGGTCCACTAGATTTAACAGAAAGGAGAAAAAAAAAACAACTATTTACGTCATTGAGCACAGAAGCTATAGGATACATGGGAATTTACAGGAAGATATTGGTCCTTGAACGAAAATGTCTTGTTGAACACTACACAATTGATACTTAATGTATCCTAAATAATTTCAATATACATACGGACTTTACTTTACTAAATACTAGTGAAAGTATCTTTGAAGTCATTAAGGTCTCATTCATACTTACTATTTTTGATTAATTGGGCACAACACATGAAATCTTCAATATAAACAGCTCCAGTTCATCTTAACTGGAAAAATACGTCATATTCAAAAACACATACAGTTAACACAGCCTGGGAATTCTCTGTCATAAATGTAAGCTGTTCAACAGTGGCGGGTAAGACAAAAATTAGCAGTGGGCAAGGCGACTAGTGCGAGGCCTCCCCACCTCACTATTTTAAGTAGCAAATTTAGAGAGGGGGGGGGGTTGAAAAGCTGTTTACCCTTTTTTGTTATATTAAATTAAAAAAGCACTAATAAAAATTGTGTTGACTTATTATTTGATTTTTATAAATGACAATCTATTCATTAAAAAAAATATATTTGTTGTATTCTAAATACAACACGCAGGAATGTGCGGGGTCGGAAACGGCCTTTTCATTTACCTGTTAATAGCATTAATAATTAATTAATAATCAATTAATAATAAATCCTGTAATCAATATGTAATCCGTGATTGAATGATTAATCCTGTTACCAATCAGTTTTAGTCAGTGCTTTCTGCGGGAGATCCATTAGTTTTTGACTAACCATAATCGGAAAGTTCACTATTATTCCAAAGTGAATATTAACAAGTGCGTGAAAACGACGTTTCCGACCCACATTGCTGTGTGATTCTGAACCATCTTCGTTCTGTCTACTACCCCTTACATGATCGGAGAGTAAGAGTTCGGAATCACCCAGTATATAAAGCCATATTCTTCAGCTTGAGAAATGAAAATTTAAAAATTATTTGTGAAGTCTTTACTTTTTAAATGGAAATTTCGAACATAAAATAGATATATATTTTCCTCTTCACTCGCGAGTCCTTCTAGCTCGGGGCACAGGACATTGCTCCGGTGATCCGCTAAACCCTAATTAAGCAATAAGAATGTCTGCTTTGAACAATATTTATAATTAGTTGTTTTTTTTTCCATTGCATTATTTAATTTCACTTTTGCTTTCTCTTTAATTTCGGTACATAGTCATTTTTAAAACTCAGTATTTCAATTCTTTTTAAGATGTTTCACATTATTAACTTGTAAATTTATAAAATATTAGATCGTTTGTCAATCCGTTTTCATTTACTCTGCCTTTTAAGTGATCGACATATAGCTCAAAACGGTGGTATAACTCAAAACGACGGTATAACTCAAAATAATTTTTGTAGAGGAAAAAAAAACGGGGGGGGGTCAGTCTTTTTAAAGAGGTTGACTATTTCCTACTGCATAAAATCGAGAAAAGTAAACATCATAGGCTTTTGATGTAAGTGGTCTTTCTTTCTGCAAGAAACAGTGGCGTAGCTAGGGGAGGGCAAGGGGGGACATCTGTCCCCGGGCTCAGCACCAAAGGGGCGCCAAATCGATGTTCCGAAATTTTAGAAGAAAAAAAAATGAATTGCATACGTAATTTTATTTGTTGACAGAAAAAGAAAAAAAAAAAACAGAACAATCACAAATGAATTTTTTAACAAAGTTGTAATCAAACTTTTCACAATGAGTTCTACAGGAAATGTTTCTAGATAATTTCAGAAGATTTTCTTTGGAAATCAAGTTGGTCTTCCTCATTCCGTTTTCCTTCTCTCTTGCGGGCTTCTGTGTGTTTGTGGGATTCAAAATTTTTGTCGTGTAACTGCGTTTTTTTATATTTGGCCATTTTTGTCTCTGACTAAATTCCTGAGATGTTCCAGAATTCTTGTTTACAGTATTTTATCAAGGTCAAAACATTACTCAAGTTTTTCCAGTTGACTTTTAGAATGGTCTTCCTCTCCTCTCCTCTCCTCTCCTCTCCTCTTCTCTCCTCTTCTCTCCCTTCTCTTCTCTTCTCTCAAGATTATCGGCATCTCCTCTCCTCTCCTCTCCTCTCCTCTTAAGATCATCGGCATCTCCTCTCCTCTCTTCTCTCCTCTTCTCTTCTCTTCTCTTCTCTTCTCTTATCTTATCTTAAGATCATCGGCATCTCCTCTCCTCTCTTCTCTCCTCTTCTCTTCTCTTCCCTTCTCTTCTCTTCTCTTAAGATTATCGGCATCTTCTCATTTCATCATCTTAAGATCATCGGCATCTCCTCTCATCTCTTCTCTTCTCTCCTCTTCTCTTCTCTTCTCTTAAGATTATCGGCATCTTCTCATTTCATCATCTTAAGATCATCGGCCTCTCCTCTCCTCTCTTCTCTCCTCTTCTCTCATCGGCCTCTCCTCTCCTCTTAAGATTATCGGCATCTTCCCATTTCATCATCTTAAGATCATCGGTATCTTCTCTCCTCTTCTCTCATCGGCATCTCCTCTCCTCTCCTCTCCTCTCCTCTCCTCTTCTCTTCTCTTCTCTTCTCTTCTCTTCTCTTCTCTTCTCTTCTCTTCTCTTCTCTTCTCTCTTCTCTCCTCTCCTCTCCTCTTCTCTTCTCTTCTCTTCTCTTCTCTTCTCTTCTCTCCTCTCCTCTCCTCTCCTCTTAAGATTATCGGCATCTTCCCATTTCATCATCTTAAGATCATCGGTATCTTCTCTCCTCTTCTCTCATCGGCATCTCCTCTCCTCTCCTCTCCTCTCCTCTCCTCTTCTCCTCTCTTCTCCTCTCCTCTCCTCTCCTCTCCTCCTCTCCTCTCCTCTCCTCTCCTCCTCTCCTCTTCTCTTCTCTTCTCTTCTCTTCTCTCCTCTTCTCTTCTCTTCTCTTAAGATTATCGGCATCTTCTCATTTCATCATCTTAAGATCATCGGCATCTCCTCTCCTCTTCTCTTCTCTTCTCTTCCCTTCTCTTGTCTTCTCTTAAGATTATCGGCATCTTCTCATTTCATCATCTTAAGATCATCGGTCTCTCCTCTCCTCTCCTCTCCTCTCCTGCTCTCCTCTCCTCTCCTCTTCTCTTCTCTTCTCTTTTCTCCTCTTCTCTTCTCTTCTCTTAAGATTATCGGCATCTTCTCATTTCATCATCTTAAGATCATCGGCCATCTCCTCTCCTCTCTCTCCTCCTCTCCTCTCCTCTCTCTCTTCTCTCCTCTTCTCTTCTCTTCTCTTCTCTCCTCTTCTCTTCTCTTCTCTTAAGATTATCGGCATCTTCTCATTTCATCATCTTAAGATCATCCGCATCTCCTCTCCTCTCCTCTCTTCTCTTCTCTTCTCTCCTCTTCTCTCATCGGCCTCTCCTCTCCTCTTCTCTCCTCTTCTCTTCTCTTCCCTTCTCTTCTCTTCTCTTAAGATTATCGGCATCTTCTCATTTCATCATCTTAAGATCATCGGCCTCTCCTCTCCTCTCCTCTCCTCTCCTCCTCTCCTCTCCTCTCCTCCTCTCCTCTTCTCTTCTCTTCTCTCCTCTTCTCTTCTCTTCTCTTAAGATTATCGGCATCTTCTCATTTCATCATCTTAAGATCATCGGCATCTCCTCTCCTCTCCTCTCTTCTCCTCTTCTCTTCTCTTCTCTTCCCTTCTCTTGTCTTCTCTTAAGATTATCGGCATCTTCTCATTTCATCATCTTAAGATCATCGGCCTCTCCTCTCCTCTCCTCTTCTCCTCTCCTCTTCTCTTCTCTTCTCTTCTCTTCGATTCTTTTCTCTCCTCTTCTCTTCTCTTCTCTTCTCTCCTCTTCTCTTCTCTCCTCTCCTCTCCTCTCCTCTTAAGATTATCGGCATCTTCTCATTTCATCATCTTAAGATCATCGGCATCTCCTCTCCTCTCCTCTTCTCTTCTCTTCTCTTAAGATTATCGGCATCTTCTCATTTCATCATCTTAAGATCAGCGGCATCTCCTCTCCTCTCCTCTCTTCTCCTCTCTTCTCTCCTCTTCTCTCCTCTTCTCTTCTCTTCTCTTCTCTTCCCTTCTCTTCTCTTCTCTTAAGATTATCGGCAACTTCTCATTTCATCATCTTAAGATCATCGGCATCTCCTCTCCTCTCCTCTCCTCTTCTCTCCTCTTCTCTTCTCTTCTCTTCCCTTCTCTTGTCTTCTCTTAAGATTATCGGCATCTTCTCATTTCATCATCTTAAGATCATCGGCCTCTCTTCTCCTGAGCACGCGAACTCCCAAGGTAAAATATATGAAATAAACACATTGAAAAATTATATTTTTTTTAATATTAAGTACACTTCTAGATTTTTTGTGTATTTAAAACGGGGGTTTTACTCTCTCCCCCCCTTCCCTCCACTATTATTAAAATACGCTTATTATAGCTAACGCAATGTGTGTAGGTTACTACAGCGCAGCCTTTTATCGATCGCTCGTGCGAACGGAAAAATTCCCTTCTGATCCGCTTTCTGAGAACAGAAGCGGAGAGAATTGAGAAGAAGTAGGGCTCTACTGATATCATTCGTTCGCACATTTTCGGTGTGCACAAGGCACCTTTTTTGCGGTTATCTCTTCCGGATTTTCCCTTGGTTTGTTACATTCGGTTAGTTAATCCATTTTTATTTCATTTTCTTATTATTTTCTTCCTTTTTTACTAGAATATTTTTTTTTTACAAACTAGTGTAACTAATTAAGATGGGAGCAAAAGAAGTGTTTCGGAGCTAAAGCAAGGGCAATCTTCAATACTATCCTTTGACAAAAAATTGAAATAAAATGAATCAAGACTGCACCTTTGCTAACACTTATCTTGGTGACGAAATGTAAGACAAAATATTACTTGTTTTCTTTCAGTTGCGTGCATTGTTTTCCTTTAACTGCTGGAAAAGAAAATCTATTTAAATTTGTAAGGTGAGTCGTATCTGTATATTTAATTTTCGACTTTTTTTTTCTTTTTTTTGTGAATCTCCATTTAAATAGACCACTAGCCGCCACTGTCTGGATGCTCCCTCGTAATTCGAGGGCATTTGAGGAGAAATGAATGTACACGTGAGATTTTTTTTCTCATATGCTTCTACTTGGTCTTTAAGATTGGCTTTCATTCCTTATATAGTAATACTCTGCTGTACTATTTGAAGTTTTGAGCATCTTCTTAAAAAAAAAAAAATAAATATCCGTTTATATCAAAAAAAGAATTCAGAATGTCTTGTATTTCAAATGCCAGCAATTTTTTTAAATGCCCAAAAAAAATTCATTTTGATCCGTTTGATAATCGGGACGGATCAGTAAAATATTCGAATTGTAGAAAATGAATGCCATCATACGTACATTCATTATTAGCTGGTGTGCAATCCATCGAACTGCAAATCGCTAGACGAGATACATGGTAAATAAAGCAAGTATAAATTAGTGTTGACCTGACATAAATATTAAATACAGTTCATTCGACTGCTGAAGAAGAATAAAACTTTTTTGTATAACTGACGTATGCCCACCCCCAATGGAAGGGAACTCCCTTGAAGGTGGAGAGTTAAAAGGGAAAACTTTTTAAAAATAGAAAATTGTCAGTTAATGAATTAAAATATTTTATTCTTAAAATTTGTCGTCAAATTATTTCTATCACATTTTTACACCCCCCCCCTCTCCAAAAAAATGCTTTTAAATAAATACTTACATTTAGTATAGCAAGTATATGAAGTACAGTTGAACTCGATTACAAAGTAAATGAAAAACCAGATCATTATTAAAAACTCTACATAAAGAATTACGTTGATAATGGACTTCTATGGGTAAATGGTATGGTGTTCTATGGACAAATGGTACAGAAGGTTTTGACGGTAAATGAAAGTGGCTACTATAATCGGCAAACTAGCCAAAATGCAATCAAGAAAGGAAGGGGGGATTTTAAGGTATTTTAAATAATTTTATGATATTACAGATTTTTGTAGCACATTTATGGGTTTGCCCCCTTCCCCTTTTTGGGGGGGAGGTGTGGGGGGCGCAAAATCTTCAGTTGTCCCCGGGCGCTAGTAACCCTAGCTACGCCTCTGGCAAGAAATCATTATTATAGTGTAATAATATTATTAACAATAATAGTAAAGCCAGTTAAAAAGTAAGAAAAATGCAAAATTAATCAGTTTTTATAGGGTAGTTATAGTTATTTATTTTCCTAGAAATATATTCTCAAATAAAGTATCCAGTTAGCAAAATTCATGTCCTCTTTTCACTAAGCCTTCATATTTACCAGGTTACACCAAACTTGAAATAAAGTTGAACTTATAGGGATCTCTTATACTCACAACCCGTTGCGTATTAAGAGGGGGGGGGCGGGTCCCCTCCGAAGATGTAAAGCAACTGTTAAAAAACAGCTATTTAAGACATTTATATTAATTCTAGTAACAATAAAGGTTTCAAATGACTCCCCGCCTCCTCGAAACGGAAACCTATATATACGCAAGCATATATTTATTTTCATACCTCTGACACTTTTCAGGATATAATTCTCAAATTTTGTCCATCGAAAGATTAGTGAATGGGGCACATTTTACTAACTGGGAATTTTTTTGTTCGGGGGGTAGTATACAGGTGTCCCAAAAATAGCGCCCAAACTCTGCACAGCCAGATTCCTCGTTGGAAGTGCATAAAAATTGCCCAAAGAACTGCACCTGTACGATCCATTGTTTTCGAGAAAAATCGGAAAAAACAAAATATGACGTCACATCCGGTGCGGGGGGAAAACAACTAGAAACATTAAATTGGACACTGTATTACATATGGGGGACTCGGTCCTACAATCACCTCTCACATCAATATGGCCTCTACAAAAGAATTGATCTATCGAGTCCTAATTCCAACAAATAGTGATTCAATCCCTCCCCTTCATGCTGGTGTATTTATGTGAGTGCCAAATTGATGTAACGTAAGCAATTGGACATTACACTGCGCACGCATGCAAGCCTCAGTATGCGCGGTGGACATTTTCAGCATCATTTTATGAAAGCATATGCAAAAAAAAAACTATGTTCAGGATTCCAATAAAGGCTCTTTTCGTGCACCGGAAATGACGTTTCTGCTTTTATCTCACACTTTTCTTGAAAACTGCGGGCAGTACAGTTATGGTTCTTTGGGCACTTTTTATGTACTCCCAACGATAAATGTGGCTGTGTAGAGTTCGGGCGGTATTTTTGGGACACCTAGTATAAATTTAAAAAGTGTATTTTTTTTTTTAATTAGCGAGAAGAATTTTTTCTTATAGTTGTTTTTTTTTCTACTTTATTTTTAACATTTTTTTTTCAATTTATTGGCCGCTTATTTCTAAAAGAATTAACCCTACAATGTATGGTTTTTTAAAATGGGCTGAAAATAAAATTGTAAC
Organism: Cheiracanthium punctorium; assembly: GCA_038373885.1. Lineage (NCBI taxonomy): Eukaryota > Metazoa > Arthropoda > Arachnida > Araneae > Cheiracanthiidae > Cheiracanthium > Cheiracanthium punctorium. The sequence goes on from JAWZYV010014119.1 coordinate 1,644,202, forward strand.
TTCATTTAGAATTACTTATGGTAGGAAAAAAATATTTTTTTTTTAAATGGGTATTTAGTTTTCCAGAAAAACATGAAAAAAGTTCAAATTAAAAAAATTATAATGTCTACCCTATAGCTCTCATAAAATAAAAGAAGGTAATAGAGCCTAATTCTACTTTATTGAGCCCTATATTACTATTTTTTTAATAATTTTGTATTTATTTTCATTTAGCAATAAAAATTACAAGCAATCAAAAATTCGACAAAAACGTGTTCAGCGAACTGGATGCACACACTATGAATTCATGCTTGATTGCTCAAAAATAACGTTCCGATACATTTTTAAAAACTAAAATTTATTTCTATGAGGTCTTATAATTATTTTAAATGCATATTTTAGACAAAAACTACAACATTTTTTTTTTATTACGGAAAAATGAGAGTGTAGCCAACTGGCTTCACTATGCACAGTAGGGTTAAAGCGTTACCACCTTTTTGGGACACCCTCTATGTCAAGAATAAATTAATCATAAAAGGTGCAAAACAAATAGTTATAGAGCTAAACTAGCAGAGCGGCCCGGCGTTGCCCCTACAATGGAAGAGAAATGCCCATGGACCTTAAATATAGATTGCAAAGGGAAGGGATCTGAATCCTCCCGCTGCAATGATAAAAAAAGGACATGGAAATTCCGGCTGCAAGGAAAAAAATATGAACACGGCACCTGATAGCGTTCAGAGGTTACCGGGAATTGGGCGTGGCTAGGCTGGAATATGAATCCTCCAGCTGCAAGATAAAAAAAAGGACATGGGACTTATCACAGAAAAAAAAATGAACACGGCACCTGATAGCGCACAGACATTACCGGGAATTGGACGTAACCGGTGATCTCCCCTTCTACTTGTCTGTGTTCTAATAGTCATTTATCGCTAAAACCTATGCAACTACTAAAAACACAGCCCAGTCGTCGGTATGAGATCGTAAAGGGAAGGAATGTGAATTCCCCCCCCCACACACACACACACTGCAATGATAAAAAAGTACATGGGGCTTCCCTCTGTAGCGAAGAAAAGAAGTGAACAAAGGACGGGCCAGCGTACAGAGGTTACCGGGAATTGGATGTGGCTAAGCCTCTCTCCTTCTACCTGTTGTGTTCTAATAGTCATTTATCACTAATACCTACGTTCCTCATAAACTAATTATTATTTTTTTTTCAAATGCAGTAAAACCACTGGACGCAAATCCTTAGGCATATATACAGTAGATAAAAACTTAAAATGATTATAGATGAATTAAAAATTCGGGTTTTATAATTATTTTATCAAAAATTGGGTTTGTTTAGATGTGATGTTCGCAGTGGATTTAATTTATTTATAAATATTTTATGAGGTTCTAAATATTTAGTAACTATCTTCTCGGGAAATTGATAATTTGTATAAAATACTATCATCAAATTCTTCGGAACTCATACCTCCTAATACAGCGATTTCAGATATAGCCCCCATGTTTGATTATATCTGACGAATGCTTACGGGAGCAAGGGTTACCATCTTTCTCTCTCTCACCTCTGTCTTCCCCTGCCGCGGGATTGGGATTCCCGTTTGAAGCATGCACGACCTTGAGAATGAAACACCATATGAAAAAATGAACACCGTCACTAGTCGTGGTAACGCTTCAGCGACGTCGCGCCACACCCAATTTCCCCTCTCGTTCCTTCACTCACCGGAGCCCTCCGAGACACGAAAAATGGCCGGAAACTGGACAAAAGATAAAATAACTAAAAAGCTATTAATCCAATTAATTTCATTTTTACGGCATTGGCTTTCTCTTGTCCTATTTAGTCAGTGTGCCATATTTGGTCCGGATCCGTCGAACGGTCTGGACGCCTATGGCGAACAAAGAAACAAACAAGATCTCCTCTTTTATATATATAGATAAAGGGCAATTTTTCTATATGGAATTATGAAATAAGGAGTTACTACATAAAAATTATTTAGAGCTGTAGAAATGTAAGCAATTTCATTGTCTAACAATTGAACTATATGCAAATGTCTGTTTACGGAGGGGGAGAAGAATAAAGAATTTGCGTCATTTTCTTTATAACTCCCCAATTTATAAATAAATGTTTATGCTTTAAAGTTTCACTAATTACTATGTAACATAATAATTTTTAATTATATTTATTTATAGTAGAATGTTTATCTAAATTGTCATTTATTTTTCTCATTTCTTAATTTCTAAACTTCTTTTAAGGTTAATAATCGGCACTTTATGGAAGGAGGATCCATCACATTAAATTTACTCAAATGATTTTATTTGGAAGACATTTTGACTGTTGATGCAAGTGTAACATGTAAAAATGGATGGATTTCAGTGATACTACGTACAGACTGTTTTTAGGTTGCATTTCAATTGCAGACTGTTGAAGCTAATTCTGTCACTGGGCGAACAACATGTCTTCCTATTTTAGCTTTGAGAATAATTAATTAATTTCTGAAAAACAAAGAACACTCGACAGAAATATGAAATATCTCATTATGCACTAATACCCTCTCAAAAAGTAATATAAGTAATCTCAAAAAGCAGCATAAGTCAAATTTCCCATATCGGTTTCATGTATGAAATATTGTTCTCCATAAAAGTGAATCATGTCATGTACAGGGTGATTCCAAATTAGATTGACAAATTTCTAGGAGGGCTAGGTTACAACAGGACGGTTCAAAACCACATAAGAATGCGGGGTTGGAAACGTCTTCTTCATGTACCTGTTTATAATTACTTTGGAAGAAGTGTTCGTCTAATTTCTTAACCAAGCTTCATAAATAATGGGATATTCTCCGAGAATTTCATCGATGTAATGAAAAAGAATTTCTGAATTAACAATTTTTATCGAGTGCAATCTGTGAAAGATGCATTGGTTTTTGATAAACCGTGGTCGGAAAGTTCACTGTTAGTTGAAAAGGTGATTATTTTTTCTAACCCTTTACGACCTGGACTTTTTTTGCTGCACTCGCACAAAAAAGTATTAGAGTTTAAGATAAATTTCCAACTATAGTTTTGTGAATAACTAATTAATGTCTTTCGAATAACACACAAATCAAAGGAAATAGAAAAACTTATTATTTTATATATGAGTCACTTCTTACGAAGAATAGTATTTTTTATATGAAAATGACGTAGGAAATACGCCTTACACTCGAGTACTTTTTGAGAGGATGCACCTCACCTCACAATTGTGTAGGTCAGGAATTAAACGGCTAAAGTGATTTTTATCAGGTACACGGAGACATTTCCGCCCTCCACATTCCTATGTGATTCTGAATTGTCTTGTGGTAACGTACCCCTCCTAGAAATTTGTCAATCTAATTTGGAATCACCCTGTATAACAATAACTTTTCATATTTCTTTCTAATTTTGTGTTTCTCCAAAAACGAATAAATTAGTCACGTATCTAAAATAAGAAAATTGGATTAAGAAAATAAGAAAATTGACTACTTCTTTGAGAGGGTGTACACCCTCCAAAAAAAGTATTCGAGCAAGAGATAAATTTCCTACGTTGGTTTCGCATATTAAAAATTATTTATCATAGAATATGAATTAGGCTATGTATAAATATGAATTTCCATATTCCTGTCAAGTTGTGCGTTTTTCAAAAACTCAATTATTATTCGCAAATCTAAAATAGGAAATTTCTCTCTTGCTCGAATACTTTTTTTTTTGGCGGATATACATAATATAATTCATATTTTATGATAAATAGTTTTTAATATACGAAGTCAATGTAGGAAGTTTGACTTTTATTCGAATACTTTTTTGAGAGAGAGTACAAGAATCCTAAAGAGTACTTTTTTATTTTAGCCTACTGCGCGAGTTGCAACCTCTCAAAAAAGTAATCGAGTATAAGCTTAAGTTCCTATTAGGCTTTTACTCGATTACTTTTAGAGGCTTTGTTAGCTTTGTAAATAGCCAGTCATTTTTGAAAAAACACGCAAATCGAAAGAAAAAAGAGAAGTTATGATCATATACAGGGTGTCCTAAAATTATTAGAACAAACACAAACTTTAAGGGAAGGTAGGGCACATAATAAGGATTCAGAATCACATAGCAATGTGGAGTCTAAAACCCCGTTTTCCCGTACCTGTTAGTAATCACTTTGGGAAAAGCGTTGAAGTTTTCGTCTAATGGGCTTGTCTCCAAAAATTTCACCCATGAAATGAAATAGAATTTTTAAACTATTCATTTCATAGGTGTAGGAATCGCTAGATTGAGCATAACGAGAGAAAACTTGTCGCCTCCAAACAGTAGCCATAATAGTGGCATGCACATGCGCAGAATGGCAGTAACTTAAATTATAATTTTATTTTCAAATATTTTAGAACGATCTGTTTAAAAAGTATTCATATCGAAATATTTTCTCTTGAACTTATTTATTTTTCTAAAGTAACAAAATGAATGTTCTATTTCACATGGACGGCAGCCATGATAGTGGCAGAAATGGGGTGCGTTTTTGGCAACAAAAAGCACTTGATTAGAAACAATAGATGAAAAATTTAGGTATTCCTAAATCTAGGATTCATCTTAGTCACGTGTTTTCTACAAAAGATGCATCAGCTTGATAAACAAGGGTAGGAAAGCTCACTTTTATTTCGGCACTATTTCCAAAGTAATTATTAACAGTTACATGAAGACGACGTTTCCGACCCTACATTGCTATGATTCTCAATCTTCATTACGTGCCCTGCCACCCCTTAAATTTTGTCCCTATCATCATGGGATACTCTGTATACGACATGATTCATTTGTTTACGAAGAGCAATATTTTAAATATGAAACTGACGTATGAATTTTGCCATACTCAAATACTTTTTTCAGAGAGTTTACCAGCAATTATAGAAGAGAGGAGGGGCTCTGGAATATACTTTTTGGTGTCCGGAATTATTGGGATTTTGGTTTGGTGCATATTTTTGAAATGGGTGAGATTGCTTCCTGGGGGATTTTTTGGTTCTGAAACTGAAATTTTGATGGTGGAGATCGTTTAGTGCCGTTGTGATCATAGATTTAGGAATACCCAGCTGAAGCATTTAATGCTCTTAATCGTGTAATTTTTGACACCAATAACTCGCTCTATTTATGCCACTGTCATGGCTGCCGTCAATGTAAAATGGGATGTTAATTGCATTACTTAAGAAAATAAATAAATTCGAAGGGAAATATTTTAATACTTGTACACCCTCCAAAAAAAGTATTCGAGCAAGAGAGAAATTTCCTATTTTAGATTTGCGAATAATAATTGAGTTTTTGAAAAACGCACAATTTGACAGAAATGTGGAAATTCATATTTATACATAGCATAATTCATGACCACTTGCTTCCTCGCCGATCTCTACACGATGACGTGTTATGTTGTTATTGTAATAAAGTTATATTTTTTTAACAATGGAGTCATCATTGATGTACGATATACAATTGTTCACACAAGGTCATTCCAGTCACTTCAGTGGTATCTGTCTACCGGACAAGTATTAGCTTTATTATTTTCGTCTTCAACTTTCTCTTCCGCATTGCTAAGATGTCCGAGACAGCAGCTGTGAAAATCCCAAATTTTATTCCAGCGGACCCTGCCTTGTGGTTCACTATGTTAGAATCAACATTCCAACTGGCGGTCCCAAAGTCTATAACCGATTCCAAGACGAAATATAGTTATTGTGTTTCGCACTTACCGCCGGAAATCGCGTTGGTCGTCCGTCACGTCATCATTTCTCCTGATCCAAACTATCCCTTTCAAAAATTGAAAGACGAAGTTGTGCAAGGATGTGGAGAAACAAAATCGCAAGCCGACTTTTAGCAGGAGAACAGCTCGGCGGCAGAAAGCCTACTGAGCTAGTTCGTGTTGTGCAACGACGAGCGGAAAATCATGAAATGTCAGACTCCCTACAACTGGAATTGTTCCTGCAGCCATAAGCGTTAAGTTTTCAAAATTATTGGGGGGGCCGGGCCCCACAACCACATATATTCACGTCAGTGGAGTAGCCAAAGGGGGGGGTTATACCCCCCATGAGGAATTTGTTGCCATACAAAAGGTATATGCCTCACTCCCTTATCATACACCCGTACCGTATACATATATGTGAGTCGCAGAAGTTGAACCCCCCCCCCTTCCCCATAAAAAATTTCTGGCTACGCCACTGATTCACGTACATATAACTTACTCTTAAATGCCAACTAGTACGGAATAGAATTAACCACTTTTTCTACATGATTTTTCGGCTTAAAATATAGCAAAATTTTTGTGCTGCGCGCTCGAGCTGATTACTATTTTGAAAAAAATAATTTTAAAATGTACTGTTTACAAAAAGTGGTTAATTATATTCTGTAGTAGTTGGCAGCTATGACTTACTATGTGTAAGTGTAAATTATTGGAGGCGCTCGAGCTCTATGGGTTCATAGAATTCTACACCTATGTAAGGTAAGTATCCATGTTAGTATCTTTCTACCATGTTATAAGTTAAAAATAGAAGCAAAGAAAACGTTTTTTAAACGTTTGTAAATGGCGTGAAATACTTTTTTTTATGTTAGTATAAATTAGTTTTCTGTATTTAGTGGTAAATTATTGGGTGGGCTCAGCCCCTATTCACAATTTATTGGGGGCGCTCGAGCCCCACGAGCCCATATAACTCTACGCCTATGCCTGCAGCAGTTAACGTCCAGCGCTCGGTCAAAATTAGCTTCCATTCAAGATCTTACCCCTACTAAAGCAGACAAAATTGCATATAAAATTTTGGATATATCGCCCCCTCAGGTAAGCATAGTGTTTCTCCTAATCATTCTTTTGCGGTTGACTCTGCTCTTTTACAAGAACTTAAACTGTTACGTAAAGAAGTGGCTTCCTTAAGACGTTCCAGAAGTCACTCGAGATATTGTCCTCGTTTTCGGCAGAAAAGCCCTAGTGTTAAAAGTGAAAGTAATTTGTATTGGTATCATAAAAATTTAACGAGAAAGCCAAAAAGTGTCTTACGCCATGCACGTTTGCAACGACGCAGGCCAGGAGTAGCGGCAACATGCACCTCGCCTTTCACCCCTGGAGCTCTAGCACGATCGGAAAGCATCCGTCACGGATAGTTCTCACTCACGGATACTGAAAATCTTCGGATAAATATCCGATACCCTCATTTTGACTCTACCACCATGGTTTCGACTAATGGAAGTGAGAATTTTTATGCCTCTTCCGAAAGTATCGGAAGGGGACGCTATCAACCAATCAAAACAAGGCACTCTTTGCCGCATTCGAGCACGTAGTTTAAGTTTATGACATAGTACTTAAATAGGTACCATGTCTTGTCTTATTTTGTTAGTCGATCTCTGGCTGTGTTATACCATGTGAATATACAACGTGTAAGATACTAAATCTTTGATACTAATGCGCAGTACTCAAATAACTCAAATACAGTAAAAAAAAAATAATATCGATTTTCGAACCGCTTTACCAAAACTTTAATTGTAAGTTGCGTGCAAAATTAGCTGCGCTTCGGTGGCTGAATCGGTAAGACGCGGGACTATTACTAGGGCGTTATGTGATCAAACCCCGTGCTGCGCAATATTTTCCTGCATATTTTTTATTTTTTTTAAATACGCGAATCCTGGTAATTAATTCATTTTTTAGTAAAGTAAATATTTATTTACTTTTTCATTTATTCATTTATTTATCATTTTTTTTTACTTCCTGTTTATTGATTTTATATTATTATTTAAATTTTATTTCTTTTTGTAAAATCTTTACTTTGTGGAATCAGAATTTTACACTTTCAAAATAAATCACTTTTAACACCCACAAAACTCAATATTTCTTTAAGGTACATTAATTTTTGTCAGGCAGACTATTTTTCCCCTAATTTTCACCCATTCGTGATGCAACAACAAGAGTATTAATTTTTAAGCATCATCAATTGTAAAAATATATTCTTTGAATAGCAGAAATAAAATTTTAAAAATATATAAATAAATATACAGTCAACTCACAATTTTACGACCCTTCCGATTTAACGACCCTCTGATGAAGTACTGACAGTTTTTCAATACCTTTTATAAACTTTATTTTACACTCAGTATATTCACATGGTATACTACCATTATGCCAAAGATCATTGAAATCCGCATTTTCCTGAAGCCGTGCCTCCTCCTTATAAAATAAAAACGGTAATATTCGAGTAAAAACAAATCAGATTGAAATTATCGTCCAAGCAATGGAAGAAAATCATTACTTAAATGAAAACAACTTTTCCAGTTTTTATAGAGCACAGCAAACGAAATGAGGATTTGAAATCTCTAGCACAAAAATTAAACAGCAGTGGAGGTTTTATTAAAAATGTGAAAGCTTGGCAAAAGATAAGCAGACTGTTATTTTATAAATTTTAAATATCATTAAAAATTAGCATTATTATATTCTAATTGTTCTAGGCTCTAAATATTTTTTAAACTCTTGAATCAGTTGGAATGCTAATGATTTATTCAACCGAAAATTGTTGATAAATTCGTCGTCGCTTAATTCAAAGGATTTACACCTAGGAATCGAATTTCGATTCCTATGAACCCTTCTAGCATCTTATTGTTGTGCAACAGTTGCTACAATTAAAACCGAGCCATTATTTTGATGTAAACAACTACCATCAGAACAAATAACCACGCACGCTGACTTGTATCCGAAGCGGAAAGAGCTTCTCACTCGCGTTTACCGTGCCGGGAAAAAAAAGTGGAATTTCCGACAGGGTTTCCGATATCGGAACGTTCCCGAGAGCATCGTGGTAGATCAAATTGACGCCCTTTCGGAATGTGACGTCATGAGTGAGAAAAGGGTTGTTTTTCTGCTTCAGAAAGGTTTCCGAGAAGATCGTGCTAGGGCCCCTGGTCGCCTCTTCGTACGAGACCGAAAAAGTAATATCCAATTTCTCGTTGATACAGTAAGTGACTGATCCTTATTCCCAGCTTCTAAAACAAACAAAATAAACACTCCTTTTCAGACTTTTATCGCCGCCAATGGTTCACCCATAAATGTTTATAAACATAAATTGTTATCATTAGATCTCGGTTTGAGAAAACAATTTGTTTATCCTTTTTTACTTATGCAATATTTCCACTCCAATGATTGGAGCTGATTTTTTGCACTATTTTAATTTAAAACCACATTTGAGAAAACGTTCTTTACTTGATAGTGTCACTACTTTAAATTCTCATTGTTTTGTACAGAATTGTGATGTATATGCTGTAAAATCTGTTGTGAATGATGATATGTTTTCTAAACTTTTAAGTGAATTTCCTAATATCAGTAAACCTCCTTCCCCAAATCAAATCATTAAACATTCTGTTTTACATCATATCGAAACTTTTGGCCCTCCCGTATATGCCAAACCACGTCGCTTTGCGCCTGACCACCTAAAAATTGCTAAAATGGAATTCCAGCATATGTTGGATTTAGGACACATGCGCCCATTCAACAGTAACTATGCTTCACCCCTGCATATGGTTTCTAGGATAAACACTAAGGACTGACGTCTTTTGGTGACTATAGAGCACTGAATGTTCAAACCAAAAAGGATAAATATCCAATCCCCAACATCGTTGATTTCACTAGTGAATTTCGTGGAACTACAATTTTTTCACATATTGATTTAGTAAAAGCTTATCACCAAATTCCGATTGCTCCCGAAGATGTTCACAAAACACCTATTTGTACACCCTTCGGGCTCTTTGGGTGCACTAGAATGCAGTTTGGGTTATGTGGTGCCTCTAGTACCTTCCAGAGGTTTATTGATAATGTAACTAGAGGTCTAGAAGGTGTTTCGTTGACGATATTTTAATTGCCTCAAAAACGATTGAAGAGCATATTAAACATCTTACAGCTAGCTCTATTTTCTAAACTTGAACATTATGGTCTTACAATCAAACCTTCAAAATGTACTTTTGGTGTTTCTACTTTGGAATTTTTAGGCTTTTAAGTTTCCAAAGAAGGCCTTTCACCCCTTTCTGATCACGTTGATGCAATTTTAAATTTCCCTAAACCCACAACTCTTACCCAACTTCGCAGATATATAGGTCTTTTTAATTTTTACAGACGTTTTATTCCTAAAGCTGCTGATATTTTAGCACCCCTTGTTAAATTTCTTGAAGGGCACAGAAATAAGAAGAAACATCCCCGTTCCAAGACCACCATCTCAACTGAGCAATTACAATGGAAGGACGAAGCAAGTCTTGGATTTATAGTGTCAAAAGAAGCAATCGCTCATGCAACGCTTCTACGGCACCCTATTCCAGGTGCTCAATTAAGTTTATGGGTCGACGCATCAAATGTCGCAGTTGGTGGCACTGTCATGCAGCTGTTTGACAATCAATGGGAGCCTATAGCATTTTATTCTGCAAAATTAAATGAATCTCAGAAAAATTGGTCCACATACGACCGTGAATTATATGCTATATATTCTTCCATACAAAAATTTAGACACTCACTAGAAGGCAGAAATTTTTTCATTTTTACTGACCAGAAGCCCTTGATTTATGCCTTCAAACAAAAGCCTGACAAATGCAGTCCTCGTCAACTACGCCATCTAGACTAGGCGTAGCTAACGGATATCGCAGTTTTCTACCGATGTCCGTTATACAAAAGGCTCCGAAATCTGTGTGGCCGACGCATTATCTCGCATTGAAATCAATGAAATTTCGCTGACCATACTGAATTTTCAAGAACTTGTCTCGGTTCAGTCCTCTGATGAGGAGCTGCAGAAACTTCTACAATCCAATACTACATCTTTAATCTTAGAGAAATACTATTTTCCCCTTGAGGATATTTATTTATACTGTGATATGTCTCAATAACATCCCATTCCTTTTGTTCCTCGCAGTATGAGAAAATTCGTTTTTGAGAATTTACATTTCTTTTCACATCCAAGTATGTCAGCGTCCATCGATTTAATCGCAGAGCGATTCGTATGGCCTGGCATACATAAAGATGTCAAATCTATGTTTCGTAGTTGTGTTAATTGCCAAAGATCCAAAATAACACAGCATACTAAGTCTCCCGTTGGTACATCTGCCCTGCCCGATGCTCGTTTCGCCCACGTACATTTAGACTTCATTGGTCCCTTACCCTCCTCTGAAGGTTATCAATATTGCATGACCGTTATTGATAGATTTACCATATGGCCTGAAGTCATTCCAACACCTGATATGACTGCGGAACAACTGCTCGTGCCTTAATGCATGATTGGATCTCCAGATTTGGATGCCCAGTCACTATCACAACCGATCAAGGACGAAATTTTGAATCTAGACTTTTCTAGGAACTTACGCGCATTATAGGCTGCAACCGGATTCGAACCACAGGATACTATTCTAATTCTAACGGAATTTTAGAACGCTTCCACAGATCTTTAACCCTTTCGCTCTCAATCTCCCGTACCGGCTCAAAATGCACGCTCCCAGATCCAGCCTTAAGGCAGGACGAAGCTTCGTCCCCCCCCCCCGTGCTTTGCAACATCCATTTAAGAGTGTCAAGTGTGAAAATTTGAACAGGATTTTGAGCAAGCATTCCAAATCAAAGCTTGGGAGCGAAAGGGTTAAAAGATGCGCTTAAAGTGCATAATCACACTTAATGGAAAAATTGGTCCACATACGTCTGAAGCACTTCCAATTGTCCTACTAGGTTTGCGCCCAGCTCTTAAAAATGACATTAACGCCACTCCTGCACAGTTAGTATATAGTGCAACTTTAAGATTACCCTCCGACTTAATGTCAGACAAAGCATCATTTGATTAAACGGTTGACCCCAATTATGTTTCCAAGTTAGGACAAACAATGAGGAGATCAAATCCCATTGCCACTTCTCTGCACGGCACTCCCAATGTTTTTGTAAGTCCCTCCTTGTCAACTTGTTCCCCTTCAAATTTTTGAGGTTAGACAAAGTCAATCCTCCGTTAACACCACCATATACTGGTCCTCACCTTGTCATTAACAGAAATGATTAAACTTTCAAAATTGATGTAGAGAAAAACACAAAACAGTTTCGATAGATCGCGTTAAGCCTGCCTATCGATTGTCAAACACTGTTGTTCATGACCATGCTGTTCTTATTCCTGCAACATCATCTCAACCAGAAAATATCACCAAACCATCTACTACTCGATCTGGACGTAAAGTGATTTTTCCTAAACATTTGGTGATGTTGAATATGTAATATGATATTCTAAAACATTTCATTTTAAATAGTCATTTCATACTTCTGTTTTGTTTCATCTATATATATTTTGTAGTATTTTCTATTGCATTTATTATATGGTACTTTTTATTGTATTGTGTTTTCTATTATTGCATAGTATTTTACACTGCATTTACTGTATGGGAATTTTGTATTGTATTTAAAATGTTTCATATTGTCGTTCACTTCATTCACTGAGGGGATACTCTGTAGTGATGCATCCATCCTCCCTGGTGCAGTTCCATAAACGGGGCTAGCATCGCCACTTTCAGAGCACTTACACTCATATTTAAGAAAAGTTCGTAAAAGTTGTGTTTTATTTTATTATCGCACAAAACCTGGACATTAGAACACGCAAGGGGAAGGAATGAATTGGATAAGCCCCTCTGAAGTGTAACACGAGGGGAGTTTTAGTTTTATTTACACCTAACTAACATTAGTAATTCCATTAACTAATTAATTAGCCCTAAAATAAATTTTAATATAATTAACACAATTTAGTTAGTTAATATACTTCACTTTATGGGTGGTAGAATGAGACGCAATCCGGCCGCCACAAAATAATTTATCATCAGTCATAAATGTACTTGACCATAGAATTAAAAAAAAAGATTCTATATTTCCAAATATGGAAATTCTTAAAAATAAAATACAATTATACTATGAAATTGATTTCAAAATTAGTCGTTTGTCTCGATTTTGGAAAGTATTGCCCAACATGAGTGTCGCGATATTGAAAATTTTAAAACGTCTGTTGCTGTTAAGTTTATATTATGTTTATTTCCCAATTAGTAGAGTCTCTAAATCACACATAACATTATTTTAATTTTGATGCATCCCAAGGAAAAATAAAAGAAACAGATCAACACATCGGCCACTAGATCTCGCCAGAAAACGGCGTGATAACCCTAACAGTCACTTCAAACTTTAGTCATATCAGCCCAGCTCAGGTTTGCCGAGTGGTTATGACTCTGGCTTCCCAACCCATAGATACCGTGTTCGATCCTAGCCGCGGACGCTTGATGGTAACAGATTAAGATTACTTGAAATTTCAGATTAGAGGAGAAAATGCGTGGAAAAATAAAATATGTGGGGCGAGTTCGCGGACCGGCGCCCCGTGTATTTAGGAAAATTTATTAAGCTTGCTATGTCAAGCTTAATGCAAGCTGGGCAAGTGTAAACTAGAACTCTTGATTCAAGCTTGCATTAAGCTTATACGCTTGAAATTTTCAAGCTTTATTCAAGTTTATTGACTTGATAAACCAAGCTTGCTGCAAGTTTGCTGTGCAGTCTGGGATATTTCTATCAAGTAGTGGGTTTTTCAAAAACTCAATTATAATTCGCAAATCTAAAATAGGAAATTTCTCTCTTGCTCGAATACTTTTTCTATAGGGTGTAGATACAGATAAAAGAATTGAAAACAAAAATGTAATTTTTAATGAATAGGTAAAATAATAAGACTTACTTCAGAAACTGTCGAGTAACTCCCCAGTCGTTTAGTATATTTTGTATTTGTTGTTTTTGGTGTGGTCAGGGATTTCTAGCTTCATTCAGGTGAACGGTTTTCTACTCCTGAATATCCGTGGTATCGTGGAATTAGCCAGCTTGAATTGCAAAAAACATTGCAACTATACATCAAACAAAAGTTTTTAGAGAGCAGAGCACCCATCGACCTTGAACTGAAGAAGACGGAGCATTAGGGCGGAACCCGTGTTCGAACATCGCGGGCGAGCAACCCACAAACAGCTGATCTTTGTTGTTGTTTGGAAGATCGCGCGCGTTGCATTGCGTATCTCGGCGCGTTGATATACAGCTATGTTTTAGCTCTAGAAACCGCTCAAAACATAGTCAATGAGCATTTTAAAATTAATTCTTACTTCCCTTTAATACACAACCTATTAGAATGGAATATTAATATTTAATTCATTGCGATTGTGTCTTTTTTCAGCTAAAGACCAAAACTAACTAACTGGAAAGAGTACTAATTAAAAAATACAAACTTTTTATATTTTAACTTGCCAAGAATTATTACATATCTTAGTAATCGATAATTTAAAATATTTAACTGAGAGGAAATTTATTTACATGGTAGAGAAAAATAAATAGATCAAAATAATTTTCAAAAGATAAAGAAGAAAGTATCCAAATGTTGGACCAAAATCAATACAATTAATGAAGAAAAAAAAATGTATTAATTAATACACCACTTAAAAAGTACACCAACAATTCTTGAATATAAAATACAGATCACTTAAACAAATATGTTTACTCTTACATTCCCTAATTTTGGCACTCAAAATAAATATTTTTAAAAACAATTACAATTCATCACAAAATTTAATACAGTAAGCTAATAAGTGGATAAAAAATAAGATGCTTCAATGAAGGAAAAAATATAGATCCATGTTTATTAAGAATTTAAAAATATTTATTTAATATTAAATAGATAACTATGTAATCTATTGTTTAATTAAGGAGCTGAATAATAGAAAATGCTAAGAAAAATCTAGGAATTTTAAATATCTTATTCAAATTAGAATTACACTCCTTCATTTTAAAATTATTTTAGAAAAATTAAGTAAAATTTAACTAATAAAACACTGACAAAAAGGTAAATTAAGACTAGAATAATGGGGATCAGATGGGTAATTTAGAAATTTAATTAATTTTGTTTTTTATTGAAATTATTGAATGAGGATGGGGTATATATTCACCACTATACTACAAATATAAACACCCTTATTAAGTACAAAATTACTACAAAAAAGCATTTTTAACCCAACTCATTGAAAATAATAATGCTTGTTAAAATTGAAAAATTGCAACTACTGGTTTTTAAATAAAATTAATTTCGTGAATGTTTTCCTTATATTTTTACAATTATTTTTTAAATTATATGAAGAGGTTGCATGGTGCATTCTTATTTGTAAATATTTGTCAATTATACATTTTACTAAAATTATAAAATGATTATTTTCAGCTTCATGGTCAAACATATGGTTTTCGAGGCATTTAAATAAATTATTTACATTAATTTTCTTCAAAACTTGCTGTGTCATGTAAAGAATAATTTTTTTTTTCCCAAGACCAAATGCTTTTTCAGTCTGGCGTCTGGCGAAAAACAATTTCTGTGTGTTTACATAATAGTACAACATCATTTGCTGGTACAATTAACCCAGCATCAGGGGAAAATGCCTTATAGGCTATCAGCCCAGATTTTTCTTCATTACATAATATTGCAGAAATGCAAAGTTCACACGTTAAAGTTTTTAGCAATTATCTTACAACAAAACCTGCTACATATTGAATAACATCTTGAATAAAATGATTGAGTCCAACAGCTGGTAATTGATCCTCTAGTTCAGTGTTATCATCCTCTGCATCTGATTCATCGGAAGAGGAGACATCTATTTTCCTTGTGCTATTTCTATGATGGTCAAAGAAAGTTTTCACTTAAATGAATAGAGTAGAACATTAAATAAGGTGTAATTTAACGTCTAAAACCATACTTACGTGAAAAAGGAGTATCCTTGGCCGGCTTTCGCATTACAATTGTATGCTACACAAGAGTTCACCATGTTCAATGTATGGGCGGAAAGGCGAATGTTTCCCACAATCAAGTGGTCGACTGGCTGGAGATGTTCGAACCAAAAACTGGTTTCCCGCTCGCAAGCGTGCTCCGTCTTCTTCAGTTCAAGGTCGATGAGAGCACCAATGGGGGGGTCGGGACGACCCTCGGGAAAAGACACCAGGGCTTAGAAGCGAACAGTGTCCAGGATGAAGGAGATTTTATATAATCCACAGTTCAACGTATTAATAAAATGGACGTTAAAAACTGTTTTTGAAAATTCTGACCTTTCGTCTGCCTCGCATCGCACCACCCATTGACGCATGCGTAAATTGATTGGACCAATCAGAATTTTACCAAACGTTTTTGTTAAAATTAAAAACATTTTGTTAAATCGATTTGGTTGAATCAAACAAACTTTTGTCAAATAGACAAAACAAAACTACCGAAATGTTTAACCCACATATGGGCAAACTACGGCCAGCCGGAAAGATGTGGCCCGCCAAGGCTTTTGATTCGGCCAGCAGAACATATCAAAACCCCGTATAAAACTCATAAACTATTCAAAATTTCATATAAATTCCAGTTATATGGTCCGCGACATCGCTAACATTTTAAAATTTGGCCTGCAATTGTTCAAAGGTTAACCTGATTTAACCAAACAAATTTTGTTAAATTCAACAAACTCTTTTTAGCTTGTAGTACCCCCAAAGAAGGCAGATGCAAATCATCTGCTTCTTTGCTCACATTTCGGATACTACTGGAAGTCATGATCGGTTGCAAAGGCGAGCCATATCGACGTTGCATAAGGTGACCAGATTTTTGAACATAGAATAGGCGACATATCCCCGATTTTGAAGCAAAACTGGGGACATTTATAATTAATGAAATAATTAACAGTAATTTAATTAAAAAACAATGCAATTATTAAAAATTGTCCCCAACTCCTGTTTTGCATTTTGGGGACACTTTGAAAAACGTCCTGAAATTGGGGACGTTTGGTCACCTTAAAGTTGCATTAAAAGTGCCATCCCCGACAAGTAGACATTATTTTTTGTGCAAATAAAACCTACCTCCTTGGGAATCGAACTCTGGACCGCTAGGCTATGAGTTAACGGCGAACCCACTTCGCCAGACTGGTGGTTGACAAAATTGTTTATTTGTTTGAAAAATAATTAGGGGCCACCACTCCTTTATTGCCCCAGGGGCTCCCCAATCCACAAGTCTAAATCCAAAACTATAGAACTCTAGAACCCAAAGCTGTCACACAGGAGAGGGACCCGCTGCAGAGAGGCTCGACTTGGAAGTTGGATGGAAGTGCTCCGTTCTAGAGTAGTGCGCCGTTTTCCGAAAAGTAGGTCAAGTTCGTAAACGCCCGACGGTTTAATTTCATTTTAAAGCATTAAAAAAATTCTCTTTTGAGTTATAATTTCAAACAAAAAAAAAAGGTCTACATGTGAAATATTAATTAGTCAAGTCCCCCCTCCCCCCAATTTCTTTTACAATCAATATTTTCCCTGATGGGAGAAACACGAAAACAATATTCAGAAATGTTGGAAACCAATATTGCTCAATGTCAAAAAATAATATTTAGGAATATCAGAAAAAGATATTCCTGGATATCTGAAAACAATATTCAGAAATGCTGGAAACCAATATTGCTCAATGTCAAAAAATAATATTTACGAATATCAAAAAAAGATATTCCTGGATATCTGAAAAAAAATATTCAGAAATGTTGGAAACTGATATCTCTGAATGTCAAAAAATAATATTCAGGAATATCATTTAGGGGGGGGGGGTCCATTTAATATTGCCCAGTATTGTAATTTTGATATTGGGCAATATCTCTGTGCTACCTGGGAAGTTGTGTTTTACCTTTCAAAAACCTTATCTCAAAGACTTTATGTTGTATTGTTTTTACAGTGTATACTTTTTAAACCGATTAAATAGTCTTAAATTTTACACTAATTGTTAGAAATGTTGGACAAATGACCACCAAAATGGTTCTTAATTTTAAAAATGTCAGACAAATAGTTTAAAACTTTCTTATCTGGTGGCCATTTTTTTAGAGGCCACTTTATCATATATAAAACTTGTGAATTCAAGTAAGGAAAAAGTATTAATACATGTATGTTCACAAAGACATAGTAGCTAACTGATTTATATTTGACTAACTTTCAGTTTCTCATCTCAGGCACTCTTTTGCATCTCTTAACTACATAGTCATAATCAAAATTCTTCCATTTTTTAAAACAATAGAAATTCGGTGCATACAGTGTTTGAGTTGGCGGCATTAAGTGTGCAGCTGGTCACATTAGCATGCAGATTTCGTTTTTCAGAAATATTGATCCTTTAGTGCTTTATAGTTAGAGTGATTAACTTAATTTTAATACTGTATTGATCTTTACAAATGTCTCTCTTCTTCAAAAAATTATTTGTTGATTTTTAAATGAAATTTTTCACTCTTCCACATCAATAATTTTTTCTATCATTTCAAAAATTCACTAATTTTAATCAAAAATTGCAGGATTCTATTTCATTTTAACTGATGCAGTTTTCTGGAAGGGTAATTGTTCGTAAGTCCGGTATAGAATGTTTAACTTACACACAAGTGATTTTTTTTTTAACGATGCAAAATCAAATAGATGTTTTTGTTTTTTTTAAATTAAATTGCCTTCTATATTTAGATTATACATTTTAGCTGTGTGATGAGACTCACTCTCAGTTACATCTATTTTAAATTTATGTTATGGAAAAGCCTCTCTTGAATTATGAGAGCTCCTTGCTGGAAGTAGGTTTCCAATGAATGTAAGTTTAATTAGTAGGCCAGATATTCATAATATCTGGAATTATTTTCATGTAAAACATGTTTCCAACATCTGATAGGTTTGCTTAAAAGAGGTTTTACTTTTCTTTTTATTGTCCTTTATTTTCTTTTTCTTCTAGGAGTCCTTTATGTCTCAATGCTGTATGTTTAGTGTGTAATCGGTCAAAGAATAATCATTATAACCTTTTAAATAATTCAGAATGAGTGCGTTCCTAATAATATGTAATTAATGACACATAAAAATGTATCCTGGCAAAGACCTGCCAAATCTTAGTACAATTTCAAAGGAATTTTTTTAAATTTATGTTTGTGACAGTTACAGTAAGAAAATTTAGCTCTTTTATTAGGTATTTTAGTAATGTTTTTCTTTACAGCTTATTTATTTATTGAAAATTTAAAATGGATTTTACATGTGTCAAAAACCTAATCATGAAAAGTTATGCATTAAACTGTCTCATGTCTATATATTTTTATTTCAATATTGTCTTCTTTCATTAAAAAATTCAGTGAAGTTCCATAAATATTCAGTAAAGAATTAAAGTGAATTTCGAGATTTTTTGGTACTTACGTAATATCCTGGCGGTCATTCTCGCCAAACTATTTTTTCGTCAAATATAAAGGCTAACTGTTGCTAATCATATTCCGAACCATCAATAATTTCATGTGTCTGGCATTTACAGGGGCATAGCCAAGGGGAGGGGGTTAGGGGGGTCATAACCCCCATGAGGAATTTTTCGCCATACAAAATGTATATTCTTCACTCCTTTATCACACACATGTATGCATATATATGAGTTGCAGTAGTCCTAACTCCCCCTCCCCCATGAAAAATTTCTGGCTACGCCCCTGGACATTTATCTTGGCAAGAAATTGCTTGCCAATTTTTTTAAAACTCAAAACATGTTTTATACTTTCAAAGTTAAACAGTTATGCTTGATGATAATTAGTGTGCACTGATAAGAAAATAATTCCAGTATGTGATCAAATTGATGATTGAATAGTATGAAATAACAATTTAATCATTAAATATTGGTATATTGCGAATAAAAAAGGAAATTCATTGTGAATGAAATAGTTCCATATGTAGCACTGCTTTAACGCAGCATCGATTCCAATAATATACAACATAATGGAGCTTTTGAAAATGATTTCATACATTTTTCATTCCTGATACTAAAATTTGAGTTCCGGTGTATAAAGTTATCACTTATTTGATTATCACTTATTTGATTATCTATTCTTATTTAACAATAAATGAAATTGATTTGCCATGACAGTGTATTAGCTTGAATACTGTTTTATTCTCAACAATTAATCAATGTAAATATCATATAGGTGTTATGAATAAAAATTCAGCTAGAATTTCCTATATTAAAAATGTTTTTTGTGTAGTTATGTTTTTAATGTATATTTTAAAATTGGGAAGTTTTACTTCTTATATGAATGTGGTAAATTCCAATTTATTTTGTAATCATAAATTCGTTTTTGCTAGCTGTTTTCAAACTGCAACTAAATAATTATTTTAAAACTGATTTATTGCCGAAGATTGACAGATTAGCTGTACTGAACCCTTTAAAAATGCAGTGTAATGGCCAATTATCTGTTTGAGGAATCTAGCCCGAGGGAGGATTGCTCTTTTTAAGGTATTCTAACCCCTATTTATGCGAAGTTTTGGAGAAAACCACGGAAAACTCCAGACAGTTAGGTCGGTGGATGCGACCTGTTTTTGAATCGGACTGAACTCTTTAAACCTATAAACAAAAACATCAGCCTACAGGATCCCCCAATGGTGGATTAATGCAATTTTGTAAGGGGGGGGCGGTTAGTTTGAAGATTGACGTGTACATCCATTTTATAGAAGTAAAATAGAATATTTTAGATTACTTTCTTTACTCCTGGGGGGGGGGAGAGGGGGGTGGTCAACCCTTTTGCCTGTCTTTAATCCCACCCTTGGGATCTCCTGAGCATGGATGTTGACTGTTCCCCAAAATTTAGATCATCAGATCCAGGGGCCATTCCCGGATTCACACGTTTCTCCTATCTATCCAGCGGGAGGACATCTGGCCCCACTGATTCAACGTGCACATTCATCCACTGCATGAAGAAGGTGGTTTTTTAAATAAATAAAAACTTCCTGAAAACCACACATAAAATGTTACTTATAAGAAGATACGATCGTTTCGACTGAAAAAATTTTCAGTTTTCCTCAGTCAAAGCCCTTCATCTCACAAAACAGGACAACATGCTTGTTTGCTTATCTTTTTCAGTTCCCTCTGTTTTGTGAGATGAAGGGCTTTGACTGAGGAAGACAGAAAAAATTTTCAGTCGAAACGATCGTATCATCTTTTAAGTAACATTTTATGTGTGTTTTTTCACAAAGTTTTTATTTATTTTAACATTTTACACCAGTATTTTGAGTGTTTTTTCCGAAGGTGGTTTTTGGTTATCCATGATTCGAATTCGAACCTGAATCCGTTAACCGAGAGTTCTACACTTCCTATCGCGCTACCACGGCTATGAATATTTTATTAAAATTATATTCAACTTAATTTTATTCACTGTAAGTTTTTCTAAAATATAATAAATAAAAAATAAAATAAAATATTCGTAATTACATATCAAAATAAGCATTTTAAGGTCCTTATCGTCTACATAAATAATTACATAAAATACAGACTAATTTTATTCACTGTAAGTTTTTCTAAAATATAATAAATAAAATAAAATATTCGTAATTACATATCAAAATAAGCATTTTAAGGTCCTTATCGTCTACATAAATAATTACATAAAATACAGACTAAATTACTTCTAATTTTCTAAATTAATCCATTTAATTGTTACTGCTTAGTTATAAATATATGTATAACGGAAGAATGAAATAATAAATAGCATAGGCGTAGAGTTATATGGGCCCATGGGGCTCAAGCCCCCCCAATAAATTATGAGTTGGGGCTGAGCCCCCCCAATAATTCACGTTGAATTAAAAAAATGCATTTAACTCAATTTTTACAATTCAAAGGAAAAGTATTTCACTCAAGTTGTAGAAAAAAAAAACAACTTTAATTCTGACTTCATTTTCCATCATTATTTCAGATTTATTTTGACGCCAAATAACACATGATGTTATTAAGCTGGCTGCGCCAGGCGCCGGCTAATAAAAACAGTCTATGCAATGGGAATATCAAAAGTTCTCATCAGCATAAAATGCGTTCAGTAATCGAAAATGTTCCACCCCCACCCTCTTTGCATCTTTCACTCTGCTTCCATTTTTGACTTTGTTTCACTGTATTTTAAGAAGGATAGCATGATAGGAAGGCACTATAATGGATAGGTACCTTATTAAATTTAAAAAAAACGCCAGAACCAACTGCAAGTGAAACGTTTCAAAGGAATGCAAGTTGCAGCGATGTGCGCTCAGAACAGTAAGCATATTTGTACATTTTTACTTCTGCATTAAAGAATTTGGAGATATACAGGGCCGGAAAAATCAATTGCCCGATATGCCCGGGGCATGTAATTTTTTTAAAAGCACGTTTTCGATCGGATATCAATAGTTGTTTGCCAAGGTTAAAACCATGTAGCCATAGTTATCGTTAATGCTATAAAATTTCATACTTAATATATCTGATTTGGTGATTGACGTTCAGGCAATTAATGAAGGGCTTCCTAACTAGAATCAGGCCTGACCAGTGGCCAAGCGCAAAGCGCTCTGAACTGGGAGACAGAAGGTGCCTGGTTCAAAACCAGGTCACGTCCGCCGACCTAACTGTTCGGAGTTTTTCGTGGTTTCCTCCGAAACTTTGCGTGAATGCGGGTTAGGATCTCTTAGAAAGACCTCCACGGAGGGCACTTCACCCATATAGGACTAGATCCCTCGTGTAGATAATTGGCCTTAATCTCACAACAACAACAACCTAACTAGAATAAAGGTCTAATATATATATATATATATATATATATATATGTGTGTATATATATATATATATGTGTATATATATATGTATATGTATGTATATATATATGTATATGTATATATATATATATGTATATGTATATATATATATATATGTATGAGTGATCGTAATGTGTTGGAACCGCACACCATTTATTGGCTGAAAATAAATTTTAGTTTAATTTTATAAAGTTGTACGGTATAAATTCTTGTTGCAGTAATAAATTAGCATGCTTTATATAATTATACGTAGCCGCCTAGGTTGTTTTACCACACCTTGAATCCGGGATCGTTTCCCGGATCGGGCTTGGGTGCTTGTGATATCCTCGTTAGGGGTAATAATGGTCGTCCATTGGATACCCTTTCACAAGTGCCTGTCACTTTTGGTGACCCACCTTGAGCCAAGGCTTGATATGCCATTACCACGCCGTTGAAAAAGAAGAATAATTATACATATTGCCCGTAATGAAGATTAAAAGCATAAAATCAGTCTTAAAATGTGATTATTCCGAAGGCAATAGATTCGATTAATGAGTTTAGACTGGGATTTAAATCATGATTTATAAACGAGCTGTGCAATAAATCGTGATTTTTTGCACAGGGCGCTGAGCCATCCCATTGATTTATCATTTTGGTTATAGGCCAGGTTTGACCTAGTTGACTACAACTCGGACCCGAGATGAGTTAGAAATTTTCTGCGCTTGCTGATCTTTACTGCCGGGTATCATTGGCAGCGGGCAAAGTGTGTGAAATCGTTCAAATAGATTTAATTCAACCCCTGCACCTCGCAATGTTTCCCCTCTGCGTAAGGAAGAATGTGAAAGGAACATGAAATTATAAAATTATTCTATTTCTGTAAAATAAATTTTAGGAATTCTTTTTTTAAGTATGAAAGCTGTGATTTTCATTTGAGAAAATTTAGTGGCATACTGCAAAAGCTTGCCCCGTCATCCCATTGTGCCCCCTGTTAAACCCAAAGTTCATTACAAACAATGTAATTCTTCAAAGCTCCCAAGAATAAATTTTTTCTCCTTTTTAAACCAATTACTTTAGAAATTAATAACTCTAAGAGACCGTAAGTTAAATTCTATCATTGCTCGCATTGTCAAATTCAGTGTCTGGGGTAACATTTTATGTAAGGAGAGCGGAGGCGCAAGAAAACGATTAAGTAAATAAACAATGACGGTTTGTATCGGGAATTTCAAAGTTAAGTCGGAAACAACTATACAGAAGTCCCCCATAGAAAACACTAAGCAATAAATATTGGTTTAAACAGCTTATTTCTGTGAAAATTAAAATTAACTCCAAATATCGCACAGGTTCGGTTTTTTTTTTTTTTTTTTTTTTTTTTTTTTCCCGTAGACTGTACATTTACTATAGTGATCATTTAGTACTCTTTTCCGCTTTAGAAAACAGCTCTATCTCCAGCTAAAATAAATGAGCATATTTATATTTATTTTTACAATTTTTATGTATTCATAAACAATCAGATTTATTATTATTTTTTTTAATTGTAGAAATTCTGCCTTTAATTCTGATGATAAATCTACAAATGAAAATTTGGCTGATTCCCTAAAAAAAGGTAGAAGTTTTCAAGAGTCTTGGATAACTAAGTTTCCTTGGCTATTTTATGACAGCTCAAATAATCGCGCCTTTTGCTCAATATGCAAAGAATGCAACGAAAAGCAAATGCTTTCATGCAGCAAAATGGAACAGAATTTTATTTCTGTTGGATTTAAAAATTGGAAACATGCTTTACGAAAATTCGCCTCGCACGAACAATCCAGTTGCCACCGCGAAGCCACCGAAAAAATTACGTCGATGAAATCCAATATATGTGTAACTGCCTGTCTAGATGGAAAAAGAAAAAAGAAATGTTGGAAGGAAGAGATGCACTTCACATAATTTTTACCTCTCTGTTATATGCCGCACGTCAAGGCATTGCCATAAGAGGGCATGAACCTCAGCAATCTAACTTCTACCAGCTTTTAAAGACCAGGGCATATGAATCCGAAGCTATATCTAAATGGATTACTCGCGACGAAAAATACAAATGGTTATCTCCGGATATACAAAATGAAATTTTAGAATTGATGGCACATAACATATTAAGAACCGTTGTGGAGAGTATAGAAAGCAGCAAATACTTCTCAATTATACTGGATGAAACCGCCGACGTTTCAGGGAAAGAACAAGTAAGCATTTGTTTGCGCCACGTAAATAGAGACGACTTTATTGTAAATGAAGAATTTTTGGGTTTTTATGAAACGGACCAAACTACTTCCGAAGCATTATTTTTACTTTTAGAAGACTCGTTGAAAAGATTTCAATTATCATTTGAAAACTGCCGAGGGCAATGTTACGATGGAGCAAGTAATGTTGCAGGAAAATTTTCAGGCTTGCAAGAACGTGTAAAACAATGCCAACCTGCTGCTCAATTTGTCCACTGCTCTGCTCATTGTTTAAATCTAACTGTGCAAGATGCAATGCAAAGAGACGCGAGCACCCGTGACTGCCTCAACATTGTAAAGGACCTCATAACTTTCATAAAATCGTCTCCGAAACGTTTAGCTGCATTTCGCAATATTCAACCGTCAAACTCAAATGACTTACGCCCGTTGTGTCCTACTAGATGGTTAATGCGAGCTAGCAGTGTCCAGAGTGTTTTAAATAACTACAAGACTTTAATAGAATTTTTCGATAATTTGAGCTCTGGACAAATATCAAGATACGATGTTGCTTCAAAATGCAATGGTTTTTTGAAACAGTTGATTTCTTTTGAATTTTTCTTTTCTTTAAATTGTATCATGAAAATTCTTGGCCCTGTGGAGGAAATTAATAGAGTTGTACAATCGCGAAATTTGTCACTAAGGTCAATTGAAAAAGAAATCGATATTTTAAAAGACATACTAAGTGCTTGCCGCCATGAAAATGCATTTTCTTTGTTTTGGAACGATGTCAATGTTCATGCACGTAGTTTCGATTTAGAGGAACCGTCAATACCCAGAGTCAGAAAAAAACCAAAACGAATCGATGGAGGAAGTGATCCATTTGTATATATAGATGCAGAACATTATTTCAGAAAAAAGTTCTTTTAACTTGTAGACATAGTTCAAAATTCTTTAAGTGAAAGATATAAGAACTGCATCGTTTTTTCAAGATTGAAAGATATTGAGAAATTTTTGACAAACTCCTTAAACACTGAACGTAGTTGCGATTTATCAATAGCTGAACTGAAAGATGCACTAGGAGAGAATCTTCCACTAGACTTTGACATCGATAGACTAAAATTGCATATTATGATGCTAGCTGACGTATATAAAGAACGAAAGAAAAACGTTAAGAGTATGTCAGAACTTAAACAATCGTTTCAGGATGAAAAGGCCCTTTCTTTAACTTTTCCAGAGATTGCAAAACTTATACAGATATTTTACGTTATTCCCGTGACTACATGCACTGCTGAGCGAAGTTTCAGCTTGCTTCGCAGAGTTAAGAATTATTTAAGAGCAACTATGTCTCAACAAAGACTTAATCATTTAGCTATATTGAACACTTATAAGGAGCATGCTGATAAATTAGATGCTAAAGAACTCATTAATGAATTTATTATAAGATCTCCACAAAGACTGAATACATTTGCAAAATATTGAGCTATATCGGAATGTCTTTTTGCAGAAGTATTGTCTTGCAGCAGGGAAAGGGGGATATTTAATGACCGCTTTATGCATTTTTTAACTGTGTCAATTTTTTACTCTTTTTATAATAGGAAATATATCGTGTGTTTCAAGCAACTGAAGGGTAACTTTGAACTAGAACTAAATTTAATTTCCATAGCCTTCATTACATATAATTTTTGAGAGTGATTATAATTAAACCATCAAAACCACAGAATCGCAAAAGTTGGAATAATTGTAAAAGTTTCATTTAATTTATAATTTTATATGTTATGTGTAAAGTATTTATTAAGTCTAATACTGAAATATTTAGCTCTTAAAATGTTCAATTGAATATTTCTTTGCTTTTAACTTTTTCTCTATACTTCTGATTATAACACTGTTTTCAACTAATATAAATTAGTCTAGAATAAAATTAATATTTTAAATATAAAATACTCATAAATTTTTTGCTTAAGGAAAAAATGAAATAAAAATAATTTTAATCTTATAATATTTATTATTTCTAGTGACATACTTTATTTTTACCTATCCTTTTATCTTACTTCAGTTTAATAAGGCTGCAATTGAGACGATTAAAAGGTGTTGTACGGTGACATGAGGTAAGTGTTCGTGTATGTGTGCGCATACGTGTGCACAACCAGATGAATCGATATATATATTACTGTTTTACATTATGGTGTCTGACTTTTTTTTAATTTTCCCACGAAAAGAACGGCCCACTTTTGTTGCTGATAATCGTCAGTATTGTTACTGAGATTTAAATTTAAGTTATTTCTCTTTTGCTGTCCAATATACGCATTTTGTTTTCATATATATTATCAATAATTATATATATATATATACATATACATACACACATACACACACAAATATATATATATACATATATATATATGTATGTATATGTATGTATATATATGTATATGTATGTATATATATGTATATATATGTATGTATATGTATGTATATATATGTATGTGTATATATGTATGTATATGTTTATATATATGTATGTGTGTATATGTGTATATATATGTATGTATATATATGTATGTATATATATGTATGTATATATATGTATATATATATACATATATATACATACATATATATACATATATATACATATACATACATACATATACATACATACATATATATACATATATACATGTATACATATATATACATGTATATACATATATATATACATACATACATATACATACATACATATATATACATATACATATATACATGTATATATATATATATATATATATACATACATATATATACATATAGATATATGTATATATATATATGTACATTATAGGTGAGGCCCGAGCCCCCCCAATAATTCTGGAAACTTTACGCCTATGATAAATAGCACTAACATTTAGAAATATTCATTCAGTTTTTATTAAAACATCCATTTAGGGCGTAGTTTACATTTTTTATAAAACACAGCCACAAACGTCTTGTTTGTTTACGTCACCCAGGCAACGAAACTAAATATACCGAAGCCGTTTGGAAACGCCAACTGCAACTAACTGCACTAAACAGGTTTGTTGACGTTTCGGACGGTTTACTTAGTGCAAACGGTCGGACGTTTACGAACTCGACCGTAGTAGTCGTTGTAGTTTTGGCTGAAAAATTTTCGATATCCTAAAGAATCGATCGAATAGAGGCCCTGAATCGAATTGTTGTGTTTGTTGACAAAAAAATAGAAGTGCAGGAGGAAGGGAGGAACACAGTTTATGACAATGTAATCTGTATAAATATGCGTAAAATATACCAAAAACATTTCTGCAATCAGAGATTTAACTTCCACATGGTAATATAATAAAAATTAATCAGTAGTATGTAACTACATTTTAATAGGCGACGTGTTATGGAATATGAATATTTGAGTATGGAAGTAGAATTTTAGATTTGGTATATTTTGCAGTAGTTTTATGTCACGGTAGAGTCGTAGATATTCGCCATGCGTTGCGGTGAAAATGGATTCGAATATCCACCTCACGCATTTCATTATTCACCTCATGCATCAGCTACAGGTTTGTGTTTGTTATACTTGTATGTTTTATGTACATTCGTTAAATTGATATTCGCAACCATAAAACAATAAAAATTCTCAACGTCAAACCAATATACACTATAGCAAGAACTAAACAAAGGCACATACCTCGAAATTTTCGGGGATAATACCGTAACCGGGGACAGTTTGAATTGGCGACTTTTTTTTCTCGCCAACGTCTAACCTTGGCAACTTTTTATTTTCGCCAAACAAAATATAACCATACGTAGTTACATAAGGAACAAAATATACCCAAAACTACAAGACACTTAACTAAACCCCTTATTAAAACATATACATATTTCAAATGCAATAAAAAATAAAATAAACACAAACTAAACACTACACACATCCACGTTAACTAAACACAGAAAACTTACACTACTAAAACCAGGATAAAATCGAAACTCATTAAAAGTACACTTATCTAAACACCTTATTAGAACATATACATATTTTAAATTCAATAAAAAATAAACACAATCTAAACACTACACACATCCACATCAGTGGCAGATTAATGCAAGTATGTCGGAGGAGGGGGGTGGTTAGAGAAAATTGACATATACATCCATTTTATGGAAGTAAAATAGGATCTTTTACATTAATTTCTTTTTTCGCGGGGGGGGGGGGGTCACCCCTACCCTTTAATCCGCCCTTGATCCACATTAACTAAACAGGTACGTCCACCAGAAATGAAACTTTTTGCTGAAAAAATATTCTTAATCAATATACCAATGTAATGCATCAATTTAATCTAGGAAAGTCGGGGCATATGGATTTGTAAGTGTTTATTTTATGAGAATAAATGTAGAAAGAAAATTTGCTGGTAATAATGGTTGTTAACTTAATTTGCTTTTTGGCCTGAAAACTGCCACCTATTCAGCTGTATAATTTTCTTACTTTTGTTCATAAAATGCAATTCTTCTGTGTATAACTTATCAATTTATTATCAGATCTATCAGATGTACAGAGTTAAAAGTTTCAGAATAACCTTTAAATGTAATTTTAACTGTCTTTAATAATGGATACTTAAATGTCACAAGAGTAACAGAAAACATATGAAAGCTTTAGTTTTAGGAAAAAGTACTTGATATTTTTACTTAAAACTTTTATCCTCTAATTTGGTGTATTAACACATAGTTTAGGCTGATTATTTTATTTATGTCATGCATGGAATCATGGAATAGATAAGATAAGAAAGATAAAAACACCATCATCAATCCCAGATGATATTTACTTTTTACAGTAAGAGAAGCCTTCTGTTTATTTAAAGAAGCTTTTCCAGATATAAATATTGGGAAATCCTCATTTCCAGCATGAAAAGTTATATGTAACATGTAACCTAATTCATATTTCATAATAAATAATTTTTAATGTATGAAACAAATGTTAAAAGTTTCACTTTTACTTGAATATTTTTTTGACAGGATGTAGTTATCGTTAACTGCACAAGATGAAGCAAATTAGAATTGCTAGATTATGAAATAACAAAAAATAACAATAACACATGTGCACAAATGCAAATTAATGACTTAGTGACATGAAATTGAGCAAGCGAATTTATTACATTCACCTGTGTACATCACACAGTAGCTAGAAAAATAACAATCACGCATGCATCAAGCTATTTTGGATCTTTCCATAGTTTTAAAATATCCAATTTGCAATATTTGGTGCATTATCGTCCCTCCAAAAAAACGACGCCAAGCAGTGGGCTAAAGCATATTTTAGCCGCTCACGTTAAATGATTTGCATCCAATTAGCCGTAATGTGTAAGAATTATTTTTTGCAATGCCTATGACCAAAACAAACAAACCCCCATAACAAACTATAAATAATACCCCCATAAACAAACTATAAGCTCTACACATACCAAACTCTATGCAGGTCATGTGATTGCAACCTATAATATATGTACCAAGTTTGCACTCAATCGAATGCATAGTTTAGAAGCTAGCACACTTTCCAGAATTTCCCATCTGCCATAATGTAAAAAAAATTTCTTTTGTTTGCTCTGCAAAGAAGCTATAAATCCTATACATGCCAAAATCAATACCAGTCCTGCAAGGATGGATTATATAATATATATACCAAATTTGAGCTCAATCGAATGCTCAGTTTAGGAGTTATTGCGTGCACTGACATACACATACATACAATACATCACTGTAAAAATAGCATAAATGAATTCAAAAAACCTAAAAAAATGTGAATACATAAAAATCTCATAGTGGAGTTTGGTAATTTTGAAGATAGTTGGGGCCCCATGTAATCACAACAACAGTTGCTGGAGCTTGGTGGTCAGCAAGCCCAAGTGACTGTCACCAACCATTTTGCATGATGAACAAAGAAAACTCAATTTTAACAAATTAAAATTGCATGTAAATTACACTAACAAAAACTGATAAAAAAAAGCATCAAACTCACTACAAAATAATACAGAAATCTTCAACTATTAGTCAACTTTTAACCCTCTGTGTACAGCTCCCATGATTTAAGCGGGGTATCGGTTTTGTCCCCAACTACGGGTCACGTGAAAATAGCAGGCGAAGAATTTTTTCCCCTTATTTCAAAACTGATCCCGCTATTTTCCCATGTAGGTTAAAAAAACATCATTTGATGCTTATTTTCGCTCTTTCGCTGTTAAATGGCACTAGAGGGTTCAGGAATTTCTTTTCTCTTGCTTGATTTTTTCCCCCGCATATTTGTCAGAGTTTTAAATGTAAAAGCTCTTTGGTATTTGTGAGTTGGCAGGCTTTTTGTTTGTCTTTCTGTTCTGTTAGCGTAACATTTGTTTAAAAGTAGCTTCCATTGGCTGCAATATAAATGTGCACCCTTTTAGAAAACTCTTCCTGTACTTTGTGTATCATACTCAGTGCTACACATATACGATTTAGTAAGCCTGATCCAGGATAGATTTTTGTAGAGCCTGACTATAACCTTCTGCTTAAAGAGTAAGTATTCTAAAATTAGTTTTGCTTCTTTGTCCGCATTATGCCAAAAAAATGAAATTGAAACCTATGATTTAAAATTTCAATATTTATATGGTCCCTTAATGGTTTACCGTAACGGGACATTTTTAAATGTGGAAAAGCAACTTAAGTCAAAATATTTGCTGCTTTATAACTTGGTAAATTTTGGTTGTAGAAAGACAATTTTTTTTTTCTTCAAATGGTGTAAAGAAAAATTTTCTAAATATAACTGATAGGAGCGGGGAACAGTGGCGGATCCAGAAATTTTTTTTGGGAGGGGCTAAATATTTTAAAAAGCTTATTTCACCCAATTTAACTGTACTGTAGATCAAAATTTTAGTCTAAACCAATGTATTAGGCTTTTGGGAGGGGCTAAGTAATAAAATATGATCATTCTAGCTATTTAAAGTGTATAATAAAGCAGAATGTTACCCTTGAGCCAAGGCCGTAGCCAAGGGGGGGGTTTTGGGGGTCCCCCCCCCCCGAAATTTTCAGTCACATAACTTACTGTTCGCAGAAAAAAAATTATCCTTTGTATCGCCAACTACAATTATTGCACTTCAGTTCATTCAAACCGCATGTAATTTTTTACTTGTGTTTCTCTGAGGATCGCAAAGTGATAAATTTCACTTAAATATGCTACTCTTTTCTCTGTACGTTATATGCATACCTGTCTTCTCAGTATGGCCAAAAGGAAATGCATTTCCGTGGCACTTGCAAGAAGAATTTCTTATTCTCATCAAATAATTCTTTAAATAAACAGTGTTTAATGTATCATAGTAGTAGGAATTTGTGAAGGTGGTAGCAAAAATGTGCCCTAAGTACACTATGTACGGCTGCTTTATTTACACAATTTTACACAGTATTTACATTTCCCATAATTAGAATGCAGTATGATCGGAGCAAAAGCTCACATTCGTCTCAATGCTTCTCCACATTGGTTCTCTCTCTTCTTCTTTCCCCTCCCCCAAAGGCGGATCCAGGGGGAGGGCGCAGGGGGCGCACGCCCCCTCCGAGAAAAATATATTTACACTAGATAAATGGGTTTTTACCAATATTAAGTGGGATTTATACTAGATAAAATGAGTATTCACGATTTGCGCCCTTTCCGAAAAAAGTTTCTGGATCCGCCTTTGCCCCCCCCCCTTACACGTAGAGAGAGACAAAAAAGAAATATCGTAACTAAAAAAATTTCTCTTTCCACAAAAAATAGTGAGTCATCTCTCGATTCCATTGGAGATCGAAACACGAAACAGTTTCACAGTATCGTGTTTATGACCTATATAAATAAAAAAGTCAGAGTGATAAGTTTGTGATTTTTGGAGTTTGGGACATGTAGGCTCCAGTCTCGACCCATGTGGACCGGGAGGGAGATCCTACGTTGCATTATTCACGTAACCAGTCCGCTACTCCTTAGAATAAAAAGAGAGTGACACTGCGGACAGCAGGCGTAAAAAAAAAAAAAAAAAAACATCCGCTGCCTGGCTAGTGTCGCCCCTCTCGAGTCAGCGCCCTAGGCAGTCGCCTAGTTTTCCTATATGGTCCAGCCGGCCCTGCTCTGTCACACAGTGCTTGTCAATCTTTAAAGGCTGCACTGACACAGAGGTTCGCTACGCCGATAGGATATTGCTTACATAGCACTGTTTCAATTTGGATGCATTATTTTCGCGTTTTAAATAAAAATGAAAAAACACAAAGCTGGAGATCATACTTTGTTTAATTTTAATTTCAGTGTGCTGAAAAAAGTACCATATTAAAACATAAAACTTGAAACCCCCCCCGAAAAATTTTCCTGGCTACGGCCTTGCCTTGAGCAATCTCTTTTGGGGAGGCTGAAGCCCCCTAGCCCCTCCCCTGGATCCGCTACTGCCGGGGAACCATATAAAAATTAAAATTCCGTAATTTTTATAGGGATTGATTTATTGACTTCGATTGTTTCTTATATAATAGATTATACAATTTATTGCATTTTTGCAACTGGAACTATGAGTCTCTGACTAATGGTTTAAGAAATAGCTATTGGGCACCGTTAGCACTGGACACCCTGTATAACCAATTTGAGCTCAATCGAATGTACTGCTTAAACGCTAGCGCGCTTTCAAGAATTTTCTCCCATAGGTCATAATGTAAAAGAAATCTTTGTCGTAGCCCTGTAGAAAAACTGTAAGTCCTATACACACCAAAATCAATACTGGTCTTGCGATGATGGTTTATAACATATATACCCAATTTGAGCTCAATTAAATGCCCCGTTTAGGAGCTATCATTGTCACTCACATACACACACACACACACATCTCTTAAAAATACCATAAATGAATTCAGAAGACCTCAAAACATGCAAACACACCAAAATCTTGAAGTTGAATTTTTTTCATGAGTGCAATATTTTCCTTATATGGTACATGTTAGAAAGTAAAAATCAGTAAATATACTCAATTGAAGTGATTTTAAATTATTTATTGTCCCCCCCCCCTTTTCTTTTAAAATCTCGCTGTCGAATAGTCGAATGGATAAGGTGCAGGGGAAATATCTAAAATGAGCATCCTGGTATCTGGCTGTCAATCTCACGATCTAGAGTTTTTCGACGATTTTTCTCAGCACATTCGCTTATTGCATATAGGTCTAATGAATTGTCTTACTTTCCGACATTTTTTCTTCAGTTTCCAAAGATCCAAGGGTTTTATTTGTTCACTGGATTCAAAGGAGGGGGGGGGGGATATTTTACTTTGTTTTATTTTTTATC
This sequence comes from Cheiracanthium punctorium, assembly GCA_038373885.1. NCBI lineage: Eukaryota > Metazoa > Arthropoda > Arachnida > Araneae > Cheiracanthiidae > Cheiracanthium > Cheiracanthium punctorium. The sequence goes on from JAWZYV010014119.1 coordinate 1,678,253, forward strand.
ACCTAGTTAGTCTAGAGCTGTAAAAACACATAAAAGTGTGATTTTTTGTAGCAATTTTATTTTAATTTTTACATCTATAACATAGTAATAATATAATGCCTGAAAGCAGTGGTGTAGTCCTAAAGAAAAAAATGGGGGCCTGCTCACCTTTTTCGATACCCAGATTTTTCTTTTTTTCGATCCTTCAAAAAGAAACCTTTTGACCTAGATCCAAATTACTTATTTCTTTTCTTAGTCAAATTTATCTTTTCCAAATTACTGTATTCTTTTTTGTAGGATATGTGTACATTATTTCCAATAACATGGTTGCCAACTGCTCCAGAATATAACTAACCATTTTTTTAACAGTAATTTTTGTCTTAAATTATAGCAAAATTTCAAAAAAATATCTTTAAAAAATTGCTGTTTATAGAAAATGGTTAATTATATTCCAGAGCATATGGCAACTCTGGCTTTAACAATAAGACTATAAGTGAGTCTAAGGCTAGCTTTTTGATGCAGAATCACAATATGAAAATCTTAGTACATTATAAAAGTTTTAAAGTCTTTGTTTAAAAAAAGAGTTTGTAGAATAAAATAAAAAGTATGGGGATGCCTGTCTCTATACGCAACTACCACTGACTGAAAGTAATGTATCAATGCCTAACAGCTGTACGAAATTTTGAACCTGCATATAACCTGTGGTGGGACCTGAAAAAAATATCGTTATAGACAGTTTATAATTATAGGCAGGTTGAGCTTTTAAGCATTGTTTGAACATTAAAGGCATTTCCTAATTATCAAAATGATGATAAAATGTACTTACCGTGCAGAATAAACTTCAGTGGTCGATAGGTACTTCTTACACATACAAAGTATCAATTATCATCTTTTTATTCGGGAACATTATAATGCATCTTTTTTTTTTTCATACATGATTCCTTAGAGTGAAAAAAATTTAGTTAATATTATACAGCAATTTACATAGAAATATTCATAAAAGGATGATGTAGAAAATCTTGCAATAAAAGTTACTTTTTAGTAAAAAAAGTCTTAATTTTGTTTGCTTACTTGCTGAAGCAAATGACATTTGCATACACGTATTTTTAAGACTGTCTAATGAGTTCAAGTGCATATCGGAAATGTTTGGTATAGTGGAAACAAAATCCTGTAGTGTGTTAATTAGAGTTACGGCATCCTTAGGAGAAATTAGCATTTTTTCTTTAAATAGTCATCCTCCTGTTCCTCATCACTTTCTTCACCAGGAACGAGTTCTGCGATAATCTCTTCATCGCTTGCACCCCTGAACACTAGCACATCATCATCTGAGTTAAGGTATTCTTCAGCGTTGAAGGGCAAGGACGTGTTAGATGATCCTTCGTAAACACTCATGGCTGTGGCTAAACTGGCTAAACATTCTTCTTCTTTCTTTCATTTCAGCAATGTCCATGAACGTATTCTCAGTGTTTTTTCCTTCAAAGAATGAAGCTTTCTTAAAGCAATTTTGAATGGTAGATGATTTAACCGTATTCCAACTTCCAGCAATGCAATCGCATGCATTTTTTACATCTACTGCCAATGGATTTGGAATCTTGCTATCCAAATTAAAAATTATGCGTTGCATTAACCTTTTTCGGTAATATCCCTTGACACACTTTATGATGCCTAAATCTAACGGCTGCAGAATTGATGTGCAGTTTGGAAGAAAATAAAATAGTTTTAAATTCTTCAATTCTAGGGGGTTATTATGCGGTGTGCAGTTGTCTACAATGAGTACAATTTTCTTCTTTTTCCTCTTCATTTCTTTATTGACATCAAGCAACCAATAATTGAATATTTCTTCCATCATCCTAGCTTTCTTATTTGCTTTGTAGTCAACTGGCAAACTTTTTACATTTTTGAAGCATCTTGAATTTGTGTACTTTCCGATGACCAGTGGCTTCAATTTATCAGTACCAGTACTGTTTGAGCATAGCAAAACTGTCAACCTCTGTTTTTCTATGCTCAACAGAGGTTGAGTATAGCATTCAGCAATAAAGCAACTGTAAGAGCATATTTTCCCTCTTTACAGTTTTCTCCTTTAAAGGCCATTGTTTTGTCTGGCATGAGTTGATAAAACAAACCTGTTTCATCTGCATTGTAGACATCATCAGGAGAGTATGTTTCCTCAATCTTCTGTTTTTCACACTGCTTCCAGGATATGGCATTGTCAACAGGAGCAGATTTTTCTTCACCAACAATGGTTTTAAAAACAATCCCGTGACATTCACGGAAAGAGGAAAGCCATCCGTTGCTAGCTTTGAAATCCTTATTGCCAAGCGAGTTCGTGAATTTCCTTGCTTTTTCTGCAATTAATGGTCCACTAATGGGCAAGTTTTGCGCTCTCATCTCGTGAAACCATCTGAGAGTAGCTTCATCAGCATCGTCATTTACTGCAATTTTGAATCGCTTGCATCTGCTGTCGACTTTACTTTTTACCACAGCATCTTCAATTTCTTTTCTTTTTTTCAAAAAAGTAGCTATCGTTGACTGAGGTATCCCATACTTTTTGGCAGCATCTACTTGCTTTAACCCCTGGTCAATTTAAGAAATTATTTTTAACTTTTCTTCAAATGCCAGTGTTTTTCCCTGTGCCATCATAGATTGAAAGCTGAAGCAAATCAAAAAGACACTTGAAGGAGCAAGTGGTCAGTTCGAAGTGCTATCAGTGAATAAGCAGATTTGACAGTGCTCACCCAAAGACGGAGACAAGTCCCTTTCTTCCCTTTATTTATACCCCCTCATATGTACAGCTACGGGAAAAAAAAAGGCCCACTTGCTCTTTATTTTGCCATGGTTCGTCATATAGCAAAGTTATATATACCATTCGTTTGCAAATAACGCGTACTTTAATTTACTATTAATTTAATTTGCATAAGGGGCCGTCTTCATATTTAATTCTGCATCAACTTCGTTTTTCTCAATGGCAACCCCATATTTTGACTTTATTAAACGAAAGAAAACCTTCAAATTACCCTAAAAATAAATTTTCACCAATTTTCTACGATAATTTCCGGAGATATTGCGAATTCATTTTTGCGCGTTTTTAAGGGACTTTCTGCAAATTGAAAAACGCTATTTGTAGGTTCCGAACTTTTTGCCTTTCATTTATTTCGTTCGCGAGAATTAAAAGAAATTAATATTATTTTCAAGGAAAATATTGTTCCCATCTCTCTTAAAGTTTTTTGTACTGAGAATATCAAGGGTAGAATAGAATATTTAGTCTGTGGTCCAAATGACCCGTAAGTTCATAACTTCCTTGGTTCGTACACATAATTTAAGGGGAAAATGTAAAATGACTGCTAAGGATTTTGAAAATCTTTGTAATTTTGAAATTGTTATTCAGTGTTTCCCTTGATGTTTCTCTTAGACAGCTGAAATGTTGGCAGGAGTTAGAGGCTGCTCCCTGCTCGTCTGACTACAAGCATGAATATTTCTCGACAAAGCTATGGTCGAACTTAAAGAATGGTTTCATGATTGAAAATTTATTTGTTTGAATTTCACGTAAAAAACGCAATTACTTTTTTGCCGACCCAATATTATCACTGTGTTTGTTATTTCACTTTCTTCATTTAATACTATCGCCTGCAATGTGCAATATTCTTAAGACTTTTGGCGGTATTTTAATTTATAGTTAGATGAAAATTTTTTTACAGAAAAACGTGATTTTGAATGTTTGATAAAGTATGGGGAATTCCAAAGACCTAATGTTTCCGATATTAAAACAGGTCACATTCATGCCTGGAAAGTTGAGGATGTTAGTTTTTCAGAAATAGGACGTTGTATTAGAAGACATACATCTACTGCATCTAATTCTATAGCTGGAAAATATTTTATTTGGGGGAATATGGTAGCGGACTCAACAATACACACTTTATAGAATCCCCAACAAACTGTAAAAACCTCTAATTTATTTGCTTCAAAATTTGATATTTTTAATACTGGTATCTTTTCCTGTGTTTTTGCACAAAATAAATCTAATTTACATTTATTTTATGCAATTTTCAAAAAATTTTCACTTAATAAATTTATATATGGTCCCTTAACTCATGAAAATAACACATTTTATTTAATATAAATTAAACTACTGAACGTAAAAATTTGAAATTTTGCACAGCCATGTAATATTAATTTCTGCATCTATTCCCATCGAAATTTGGCTAGGTCACTATTCATAATTTTTTTGAATATTAATTTAATAATTCATAATTCATATTAATGATTTATTAAAAATCATAATAACATTAAATTATGTTTGGGTCGTTTAGTTCTAATAGTACGAATAAAAATCAGCTTCTTACTACCAATATTACATGAGATATGAATTGAAGTATGAAAAAATATTTTAACATAGGGGGAGGGGGATTTTGGGTGCTCACAATTCACTCATTTTCTGTCCAAATTTATTGAAAATTGGTGTCCGAGGTTAAAATGAGCTAAATTTTTGAAATATGAAGTGAAATTTAGGGGTTGCTATTGAGAAAAAAAAAAGTTGGTGCGAATTTTAATATGTAGATGGCCCCTTATGAAAATTTTATGCATAGCAAATTAAAGTGTGCGTCAATCGTAAACGATTGGTATTTGTAACTTTGCTGTGCGACGAACGAAGGCCGAAAAATGTACTAGTGGGCTTTTTTTTTTTTTCTGCAGCTGTACATTCTAGTCAATAGCCCAATTTCTCTTGCAATAACAGGCTGAATCGCCTTGGCTCTGATTCCCGCAACTTCCGAGCTGTTTTCAGGATCCATCCCGCAGAGTCATTCGAAATTGTTTCCTCCTTGACCTCCCCTTTTCCCCTTCAGTAAGTGTGCGAATAGATAAACACGTATCGTGTCAGAAGAAAGGGGGCAAAGGGGGCCTCTTCCCAAGAAGTCCGCTGCACTACAAATGTGATCTCCTGAGAAAAAGGGCTTTACCTTTTTACTCCAGTGTTGCAATATTTATTATCTTACATTCTTGACCATAAAAAGCACTCTTCAAAATAAAAAAATTGGTTAAATGTAAGAGTTAAAAATATCGTTATAGACAGGTACTTGTAAAACTTAAATATCATTATAGGCAGGTTTAAAATGCATTATGAAAAAAGGAATTCCATCAGGACTAAAGAAAATATCATTATAGGCAGGTTTATCGTTATAAACAGTATTGTTATACACAGGTTTCACTGTATTTATTGTGAGATAAAGAGCTTCGTTTTGTCAAATAAAGTGTTATTTCCGATCTTTCAAGTTGTAGTATTTTAGCAAATGCCCACTACTGAATTTCGTAACAGTATCCACTGTCTCGTGCTATGCATTTGTCTTGGGTCACTCGAATAGCAAAGGCCCTATCAAAGCTGTATGTATTCAAAGGGGTGGCTCAGATAACCCCTACCTCAAAGAAATGTTGAGTTTTGTTACCAAAACTCTTTTAGTGAAAAATTTTGCTTCAACCATTTGGACTCTTATCAAAAACTATTTATGTTGGATGGCCCTGGGCCTTGAGCACAAGTAACCATCTCTCTAAGCTTAAGCAATTCAAGTAAAAGCATATTCATGTTTATTGATATCAATTTTTCCTGAAATATGAAAGAATATAAAGGACAAAGTATATCCCCTCCCTTTTTCAAATTTTGATATCCATATTCCTTTCCAAGCCGAATCAAATGTTTTTGTGTCAGTTTTTTAATAAAAACTTAAAACATGTTTTAAAGAATAAAATCTATGTGCCTATGGTGTATGAATGAGAGTTAACAGTTTTCCTTCCAGATTGTTCTGACTGTTTTTCGTACCAGCTTACAACTACCGGTGCCTGTTTGTTGAAAAAAGAACTGCAATGCTCGCCGAAGTGCAGCGATTTTTTAGGATGACAAGAGTGGGGGCATTAAAATAGGAATCAACTCTTTCTTGTACCATAAAACACATCTTTGGAATCGAAATCTATAGTAAAATCGCCTACTAAAATTGTTTTACAATCTTCGCCAAGCATATTCCAACTATACTTCATCGTATTAAATATGGTGAAGTGTACTTGGTCCACTGGTCCACCTGTTTAGCATAGGTATCATAATCCATGAGTGTGCCATGTTCGCCTTTCTTTTTAAATATAAAACCCATCTTTGGAACCGAAATCTATCTTAAAACTATTTTACAACCTTTGGCAAGCATAATCCAACTATCCTCTACCATTTTAAATACTGTTTGGAAAGTGTATCATAATCTATAAGTGTACAGTGTTTTCCCTTCCTTGTCCCATAAAACACTTCTTCGGTTAACAATTTTTGCCAGACATAGTCAAACTATACTTCACCTTTATAAATGCCATTTGGAAAATGTATCATAATCTATGAGTGTACCATATTTGCCTTCTCTGTTCCATAAAACACTTCTTTGGAATTGACATTTATGTTAAAATCGCCTACCAAAACTGTTTTACAATCTTCGCCAGGCATTTTCTAACTATACTCGTAATATATTTATAATAAATTGTCGTGTTTGGGCACCAAACTTAGCAATCAATTATCAAATATTGCAAACCTTGTGCAACTTTCAGCATTTTATTAATGCCCCCCCCCTCCATGTTACCTGGCAAACATATTTGAAAAGATCTTCACCGTGACAGTTCATATCTACAAAACTTGTCTACAAGATCACATAGACAAAATTCTGGGATTGAGCGAAATAGCACCCTAGTGTTAAAAAAAAAACCCAGAAGAAGACAAAAACTTGTTAAAGTTTATAGAAATTTAATGCTTCAAAAGAAGCAAGCCTAGAAATATATTAATTTCAATGTATAATTTTTTATCTTTATATTATAGGTTTCTAGTGAAAGCGATTAAGTTTTTATAATAAAAACTTATTACTGAAGAGTTGTTAGTTATTTTTCCTGTGATTCTTTTGAAAAATAATCAATGCTTATTTAATCATCACATTAAAGCAAGGGCAAAATATGTTCAAAGAGAAGTGTGAATGTTTTTTTAATATGAAAAATGTCTTGAAGTTATAGAACACTAAAAAAATTATTCATGTGTCCCATTTCTTTTGACTGTATAGTGTATATCTGTCTTGCTATATAATTGTAGGTCCTTTACAAATAAATGATGAGAGAATTCCTGAGTGGGAATTACCTAGATCTTATCCTGTTGGCTATAGGACAGTTCATCCTGAGTATATTCCTCGACATCCGCTACCATCTCAGCCTTCTCAGACATGTTATTTACAAAACACACCAAATGAATGGCGCCGAGAAACTCCTACTCAAAGGCCACAGAAGCCAGTTAAAAGTAAGTACTACAATTGCATTGATAGATACATGTTTTTAGAAAATTCCTTTATGCAACTTCATTAATTTGCTCCCAACTGAAATTTTGAATTTACTTCTAGCATACCCATTATTTCTCCAGTTATAAAACTTATTTTTATCTTTTATCCCATTAATTTTTTAGAGCTAGAAAATTCCTTTATGCAACTTCATCAATTTGCTTCCAACCAGGGTTTCGGACCCACCCACAAACCCAAAAAAACCCGGGTGGTTTTTTTTTTTAAAACCCAATAAAACCCACACATATATGGGATTTTTTGGGTTTTATTAAACATTATCAAAATTTTTCCTTTCTTTCATTTAAATCATTTGTTATTTGACATTAAATGCATATAATATTACCTACATAACTTAGTGCATTGTATTAGATAAATATATATATATGCCAGTTTAATTTTATTATAATTATTTTTCCAACTTCAACATAAAGAATAATAACCTTTTTAAAAATAATAATACCTTGAGCTAATTCTATCTGCATTCTTTGTTTTAAATGAACAGGTGTAGAATGCAGGCAGGGATAACTTAGTAATTTATCTCTTTAATAAATAAATTTTCAAATACGAATAAAATATGTTATTATCTGTACAATGACAAAAAGTAATCCTTTCCCAGATAAGAGAAGAATGGGATATGTCTCTTACAACTTACAAGCATGCATCTCAAGAATGAATTCGCCTCACCATGGCGTAGTGGTTATGCCACTAGAAATGGTAGACAGGCGAAGTGTGAAGGTCCCGGGTTCGGGTCCCATCGCGCGTCCGTCGATCTAACCGTTTGGAGTTTTCCGTGGTTTTCTCCGAAACTTAGCGTAAATACGGGTTAGGACCCCTTAGAAAGACCCCCACGGAGGGCACCCCACCCATAGGCCTAGAGCCCATGTGTAGCTAATCGGCCTTAATCCCACAACACACAACACACACAAGAATGAATTCAGGTTCAGGAAACCATCCTGTATTGTATTAGTTGCTGCATTATTTTTAGTACTGAGAAATACAAAACTAATTCACATTATACATTGCTTATGTGGGATTTAATATCAGACATATTAATTCTAGATTTTTTAAAGTAAAAAGAAATATATATTAAAGCAAAAATGAATAACTATAAAGAAAATTATTAAATAAATGTAGTTCTGTAGTTGGCCTGCAAAGAGTTAACTGACTTTTATTCTAGCTAGAAAATATAACCAACTAAAAAAAACAAATCATAAATTTAAAAAGTAATAGAAAACAACCAATCAAAAACAACATTTTTCTAAGTGAACAATAATATACTTTTATCTATGGTCATAAAACAGATTAGGAGTCTTTTATGAATGCCAGCAGAAAAAGATGGTACTACATTAAAGTTCAAGTTATTTTTATACTTTAATTAATTAATTAATCATTATTTTATAATGAGTTTCTTTTAGACTAAAATTGTTCTCTTTTGAAATAAAACTATGAAGTTTAAATCAAAAAAGTGTTATACTATGAAAAATCTTAATAAAACCCACCCGGGTTGGTTTTTTTTTTTTTAAAAAGCCTGGGTTTTTTAAAACCCTGCTTCCAACTGAAATTTTGAATTTACTTCTAGTATCCTCATTATTTCTACAGTTAGACAACTTATTTTTATGTTTTATCTCATTAATATTTTAGAGCTGTGGGTCAGCTTTCTATCACTTCACAACCTCTCATGGCACATATTTAATTTTAAATTAGATTTTGTTTTAAGCTCATTCTCAATGGAGTCCAGTATGTCCAGTCATAAAAAAAATTAGCATTTAGGGATCGTAAAAGTTATCTTGAAGCAGATTAATTAAGATCACACACACGCACAGTGTTTATTAATCTGTTTTTAGTATCTGAAACTGAAATTTTATTTTTAGTTGTGCATGAGTGTGTTTATTCACATGTTTATTAAAAATAATAATATTCAGTGTTATCCCTGGAAACTTTTCTCATCTAGGTCACATAATAAAGCAGCCATGTATATGTGAGAATTGAATTAAAGAATTGGAAACGATAGTTTTTCTCTCTCTTATTTATTTATTTGTCTAGGCAGACAGTAAAATTTGTCAGGTGGTTCATCCAGTCTAAAAGGCCTGTGTGGTGTAGTCACCTCATACTTATTAAAATTTTTTTTTCAGTGATTTTTTTGTTTATATATCCTTTACCAAGGACGTCTTTTTTTTTTTTTTTTTTTTTTTTGTTAAGTTCTTTCCAGGTAAAATGTTAAATAAATACTATAATTTCTTACCTTTGGGAGGCTGTTAATTGTTTTGTTTTGGCTAAGTAATATTTTCTCCCTTTTGTTTGTTTGTTTGTTTTTTTTTCTTTCTTCACCGGCTCTTTTCAGGCATTAGAATGTTTAAAATTAATCTTTCTTTTTAAATTTGGGGTTCTGTGGTTAATCTGGGGTTTAAAATTTAATGGCTGTGCTCCATACCTCCCTTTTCATTAAAGACATGTTTTGCTGGGATTTTAATTAATTTTTGCATGTTCCTGTGGTCCCACCTTTTAAAAATGTCTCTTAGACTTTTTTTTTTTTGCACAATTGCATCATGTTCTGGGGGTCTTGCATCATGCGATGAAGGATGCCATTTTTAAAAATTCACGACTAGTTGGGAATGTTCTAGAACTTTTTCTCCTGCCCTTTTGCCCCAGATGGCAAACTTTCGGTCACGACCGGAATAAGTTGCTATGCTCTGATTGGCTCAGCATGGTTTTTGGGGGCAGGAGGTTAGCGTTAGGCACGAAATTCTCAGTTATGCTGTAGTTACCTAATGAAGATGTTGTGATTTTTGCTCTAGCGGTAAGAGATTTTTCTTGATCACCCTGTCCTGCTATGGGTGACGGGAATCAGCAGCTTAAGATGATTTAATGCCTGAGCACTTCCCCCCCCCCCTTTATTTTTATATGTGATTCTACCTCCCACTGATTGTTCCACGATTCATAGATTTTTTTTTCCTGGGGAATCTCGCTCTTGTCATCTAGCAGCTGAAATCGCATTAACGATGAAGAAAATGGCTTCCTAGCCCTTGACGATCTGGCATAAGCTGTCATCACGGGCAGCAGGCAGAGCCCGCTTATATCAACATCTGATGAAATGCAGTGTGGTGATAAATGAGTCCATCTACATGGACTTGTTGATCCATGTGATCTGGTAAGATCACCTGAGACCTGGTGAGATGTTTTAACAATTATTTTTGCGTGATCATTTGATCGTCGAGTCCATCTTCATCCCGAGACCTGGAGAGATGTTTTAACAAATATTACTGCATGATCAGTTGATCATCCAGTCCATTGTCTGAGACCTGGTGAGCTGTTAACAAATATTTTGCATGGACTGAGTCATCCTGGGGCGCTGAGTCCCCATTTTCCGGTCTTTATGGGAAGAAGAACTGAACCATTCAATTTTTATTAAAGTAGTTCCAGGTGCTCAGCAAGTTTTCATACCAATTGGTGCTGAGAGGGATCTCATATGTTTTCTCTCTTTTTTTTTTTTTTTTTTTTTTTTAAGTATGTTGACTTTGATGTTCTATATTGAACTTAATCATTTTTTTTTTTTTTTTATTGTTAGAAGCAAAATATAAAAATGGTGGATTGGAAATTGTATAATTGGAATGAATTGTCAAGACTTCTAATCTTAAAATTTAGCCATTTGTGAGTGATATAATCACGATTGGTTTCTTTTATTCTTGTAAACTCGTAAATCTACCCTTGGGTAGTTAATCTTTTCCTGTTATAATTACTTGAAGGCCTGAATTTTGTGTGTAGTACTGATAATGCCAACTGTGATTTGAGTACATCTACTCTTGTAAGTCCAGCACTTAAATTAATGTATGAAGATGTGTTAAACTATTGCCTAATGATTTTGTTTATGAAATTTTAAAGTGTTAATAAATTGTCTATTTTCAATCCCATTTTAGTTCCCTTTATTTTGACAGTTCCACACATGGGCAGTAAGTGTGGAACCTGGGTATTTGGCGAACATCTGATCTTAAATTAAAGCTTCTCTTCTGGCAAAGTATTGAGAGTAATCACAATACAACACCTGAGAAGAACCCTGGCGTAAGCAATTAAAAAGAAAAAAGAAATTTTGTTTGCTTTAGTGAAAAGAAACTTACAAAAACATGCTAGATAGTCACACAAAAGCAGTGCACAAATGAGCAAAATTTAATCTTAGATATCTATAGAGATCACCAATCCAAAACTGATATATTTAATTATAAATTGAAGAACTGAATGAATTACTTCAATTAATGAAGAATTACTTCAATAGTCATTTAGGCAAATTGGAGTGTATAGGCTCTACTATGGTATAGGGTACTATGCGAAAAATTCCAGAGCTGGGATTCGCATAGTAGGTGAAAAATAAAATTAATCAGCCTATACACTCCAACTTGCCTAATAACTTGAATGGAGTTGTCGCGAATTAATTGTTTCATCTGTTCTATCTGTGATTTGCAGAGGAAGATGATAAATGCCAACTGTTCTAATGCGAGAAATTTCATCTGGGAATCGTCCCAGAGTAGCTCAGTGGTAGAGCACCCGCACGTTATGCGGCAGTCCTGGGTTCGAATCTCAGCTCTGGAATTTTTCGCATAGTTGGTGAAAAATAAAATTAATCAGCCTATACACTCCAATTTGCCTAATAACTTGAAAGGTTGATGAAATCACTTTCTAAAAATATATGCTTCAATAGTCCTTAAATGAAACTCTTTTAATGTAACATATTCCATTTTACATGAACAATTACTTCTGTTGTTAAGACAAAATTCTTAAAATGAGAGTTTTTATTTTACATGAAATTTGTATTTTTACCAAAAGTATTTTTCATTGTATTGTTATTGATTGCATGTATTTTTAACTTACATTGAAAAAATCATCTTATACACATGAAATATATTTTTGTAAGTGTGCCTTGTTTTTAATTATTAATAAAAACTAAAGCAATGAGCTATGTTAGTGCAGTGCAGCAGTTATTAGGTGAATTCATATATATTTGGAAAATATCAAAATTTGAAGCTATTAATTCATAGACATTTCAGGATTCTACAAACATTGTAAATTCACTGACCTTATGTCTTTTCAGAGGAGGACATATGTGTAATGTTGATGAACAAAGTAGTTTTATGTGTAGAATCTGAAAATCCACCTCAAGCAACTGTGCAAGATCTTATGGAGCTAATTTTACAAGATGATCAAGATCTTTCTTTGCCAGCAAGTGCAAGAGATGTGTTTTCCTTGTGGCTTGTTTCCCCTATGCTAGGTAAATAACTTTTCTTTGATTTTTATCTTACTTTTAGTTTACATTGCATTTATGAATTTATCAGTGTATTAATAAAACTTGCTTTATTTTGTGTGTGTGTAGAACTTCAACTCACAAGTTTTCAAAGACCGTACCATACACGGCAGCAGTGGATGACACTCCTCTTAAAATACACATCAGCCACTACAAAGCATTTAGACAAAGGTATCATATTTAATGTATTTCTTTTATAAAAGTCCAGTTCATAACGCTACCGGGATCGACTCATCGCGCGCATGGTGGCACATCTAGCGGCCATGTTGAAATTTTGATCAAAACGACATTTTTATCTCTAATTAACAGGAAAAACTTTTTGTACAGTTCGAAATATCTGTAAAAAATTAACTTTTTTCAAAGTTGCAGGTAATTTCAACTCTAAATATCTAGCGAGATATCACACCTTGAAAAAGTAAACACAAGTGAAGCAAATATCTATGAAAGGAACACGAGATCGACAAGATGTGGTGACATCTATGAATTACATTGTTAACTCCATCGCAAAGCAGCACATGTGGAATCATTCCTCGATTCTTTGAAAAAAAATCACGGAACAAAATCCGTGGTGTAGATCGATTAGATGACTTCATATGCTGACAAAATATCCTTTTGCGTGACAAGCAGTGGAAGGACAGTTTTATTTAATATTTAAGTTCTTCGGGGACAGTCCCCAGTTTCTGTGTTTTTTTTCCCACAATGTAAAAAAGCAATTGGGGACAATTTTTAATTATGACATTGTTCTTTAATTAGATTACTGTTAATTATTTCATTAACTAGACAATGTCCTCAATTTTGCATTCAAAAATATGGTCACCTTAATTTAACTGAAAAATTTGATAGATTTTGGGCAAATTTATTCAGAATGTGTAAAATTTTTTTTGAACAACACTTAAACCACCCTTAAGTCGGAATTCATTTTTAGAAATAGGCAACACTCTTTGAGATGAGAAAAACATATTTGTTGTTTTAAAAGTGTTTGTGGAATTTTTTTTTTTCCATTGCTCTCAGCCGAGTGTTTTTAAACGCTAATGGTGTGACATTTGTGAAATCATTTAAAAGTGTTTGAATGTTTTAGATTATTTTGGTGACATCATTTGTTTAATTTTGAATTCGTCTAAATGGATACATTTTTATTTCAACGTTGTTGGATCGTAACTTTTATTTCGATTGTTTTCGGACATTTGTTTTATTTTTGTCATAAATGTATAAGCATTTGTTTAATTTTGAAGTGTTTAATTGAGTGTTTTACATTGTTTTTGTCATAAGTGTTTATTTAAATTTGAATTTGTTTAGCCAGATGGATTTTGATTTCAACATTGTTGGATTTCATAGCTTTTATTTAAGTTAATTTGGTGTTGTTTATTTCTTTTTTGTCATAAATCTATAGTTACTAGCCGGTGGACGACCCGCAGGTTGCAAATTTCAGTTGCGAAGAGCAGGGACGTACCCAGAAAAAAATTTCGGAGGGGGTCCGGACCCCCTGGACCATCCCCCTGGGTACGTCCTTGGCAAAGAGGAATGTGTGCCGTAGGTTGCACAAGCCAGTCGCGAAGCTGCCAGTGTGCTCTAGGGTGCACATTTTACCTGTGAAGCAGCCATCGATGATCAAAACTGGTCGCCAAAGGCGGCTAGTTCTTTTATGTTAATTATTCTTTATTCTGTTTTGTGAAGATTTTAAAGGAAAATCATTTTGCTTTATTACCAAAGTAAAATTATCTCAAAATACTGGAATGAATAAATAATGATTTAAAAACTGTTACATCACACCCTTCTTATTCTGACATCTTTTACTGCAAAGTAAAATTCAGTGTTTCTCATTGAATTATGAACAGTGCTTAATAGAAATTGGTATAAAAAGACATTTATATTTTGTTGTTTAACTTTTTATTTTTTTTTAATTATAGACAGAATTTTTCAAATTTTGCCCAAGTGCCTTCTGGCACAGGTACTGCTTTTATTTCTGTGCTGGAAAAGCTATAATCGTAAAATTAAATTCAAGATATTTTTTTAGAATTGATGTCAGATAAATTGTGAGAGAGGAGGTAGATAGGAAACAATTTTATCCACAGACTGGCTATAGCTTTCCATGGGAGGGGGGGGGAGATCCATTTATACTGTAAAATTTGTGTACAAATAACTTGTAAAAAAATTCAGTTATATTACAAATTTTTAATCTATAGTATTTTTTTTTATTACCCATTAAAATACAGAGTTACAGGTGGATATTTGGCCAAGAATTTTGAATTGACTAAGAGGTGCATGTGTCCAGACCTCCTACCCCCCCCCCTTAAATATGTCCGTGATTTCATCTTACCAAGAAACTCAGACAAAAAGAGTAGGGTTAGATGGAGGAAAATGGTTGGAAAATCATGCATTTTTTAAAAGGTCCTAAAATCAAGCTGCTTTTATGTTAAACTATTAATATATATTTTGCATACATTTGCCTTATGTAGATTGAAAATATAGCATTATTTTTTTATTACAGAAGTCATACTTGTTTTTAAATTCCTGAATTTCCTGAAAAATCAAAATTTATCCTGAAATTCCTGAAAATTTTCAGTTTAATTAGCCGTGCTTTACCGCCATATCGCTGAATGCATTTGCTAAACTCAAGAGTGTTGCGGCTGTGCCATTTAAGTACTACTATGGCATTTTGTGCCATTTACTTATTTTAGAGCCTTTTTTGCACCATTCCACCGAAATTGCTGATTACTTCATCGTGACATCAATTTATTGGGCAGATGGACACATTCGTCGCCAACTCTTCCCAGGGGGTGTAGCAGCTGTGTATACTGCACTGTTTTGTGGCATTTACATGTTTTACAGCCTGATTTATGCCATATCAGTGAATTAGCTGATAACATCACCATGGCGTTAATTTGCCGAGCCGATGAAGATATTTGCTGCCAATTGAGATTATTATACGGCAATTTGCAAAAATCTGCTGTTTTGCTTATTTTACAGGTCAGACATTTATTTTTTCTTTAGATTTTGTAGATTGACAAATTGCATTATTACTTTTTTTTTATCCAACTTTTTCGGCTGGAAAAATTTTGAAAGTATTACGCAGTATTGTTGTCCTAATTTCAATCTTTTTTCCATCCATCTTAATAATAAATATTTTCCCTTTAATCAAATCTGCAATGCTGTAGTAGTAAAAATTAACTCCTATTTCCATTTTTTTCCCCATTTATGAAAAATAGCTTTAAAAAAATCATTGCATAAGGCAGGCTCTTATATGAATGACAATGATACAGAAGATAAATAAAAGTTGAAACAAAGAATATTTTGACCAGGAAAGAAATAATTATGAAAGAAAAAAGATTGTAACTTGATCATACTTTTCCCCTTTAATTGCTTTTTACGTTATCTATCACAGTACTCTATTCTGTGTTGCAAAACTGCTTTTTACCTTATATATTTAGAATTGCATATGGAGGGCAAGGGGGCTCGGGCCACCTCTGAAAATATAATGCAAGTATTTATAACAGCTATTTTAAGACATTTATATTAACTCTAGTATAATTATAAGAGTTAAAATACCTTTTCATCCTCCCTCCCTCTGAAATGGAAACCTATATACAGTGAGACCTAGATCTATCATTCCAGCATTCATCGTTTTCCCATATTGATAATTTTATTTCTATGGTCCCTGCACAAATTGTATTTGAATAACGTTATAGAAACCCACATGTATCGTTCTCCAAAAAGTGACTTTCCTACCTTTATCGTTGTAAAATTTTTCTCCTGAGCAAAATGAAATTGAATGTTAAGTGGATCCATATGACATAGAAACTGTAATTGCTTCTTGGTTTATTGATAATCAGATGAACACTGGTTGTGTGTTGATGAAGAAGTATATAATCTGAAATTCAATGATTATATTTTCATTAATTAAGACGTGAGGCATACGATATGCTAAAGATGGATGAAACGTGTGATGATGCAAGAAATTAAAATAATGGTGAAGTAGAGGATAATGTTCATGCCGATGAGGCTAAGCCTACACTAGTACGAAGTTTGTCTGAGGTAATAATGGTATTTGAAACTGTATGAACTTTTTAATAGAAACAAAAAATCACATAAAAGGTCCAGAAAAATACTGT
Organism: Cheiracanthium punctorium; assembly: GCA_038373885.1. Classification (NCBI taxonomy): domain Eukaryota; kingdom Metazoa; phylum Arthropoda; class Arachnida; order Araneae; family Cheiracanthiidae; genus Cheiracanthium; species Cheiracanthium punctorium. The sequence goes on from JAWZYV010014119.1 coordinate 1,694,968, forward strand.
AAATCTTCAAAATTTACTCTTTAATTTAAAATGATGAAAAACACCACATAAAATTGCAGATTTTTAAAAATAAGTATCGCATAATTTTCATATTTGATTGATTTGTTTGACAATTTGTAACAAATTAGTACTTGTTGGTATACAGTCATTGCATGTATGCATAAAGATTTCTTTCTTAGTATTTTGACTTGAACCTGCATTTATCGTTTTCCCGCATTCATTGTTTTTTCCTACGCACCCCATGAAAAGCAATTAAATTGAGGTTCTACTGTATATATATATATATATATATATATATATAATGAAAGTTATTGTATTAAATTTCAATTAAGTATTTTTTAAAATCTTTTTAGGAACACATATTATTTAAGTGTGTTTAGTTTTTTTTCCCCCACAAGTTATCTTCTGTTGTTTTCCAAATTTCACACATTATTTCCTCATTCCTGGTATTAATATTTTCAGATCTTCCATAATTGAAAATATTTTCTAATCATTTGTGAATATTGATAAGATTTTTCTTCAATCATGTTTAAAATTAAGTACTTCTGTAACCAACAAACTATGCTATCGCAAAGTTGTGGGTGGCCGATCTAACAACCCATTGGCCGGTTTACATGACTTATAGTGGTTATGTAAAGTCACACAAAACACTGCAAGTCCAAAATTAGAGAGGGACTCCTATGCAGTAAAGACTACATTTTATTGTAGGAAGAAGCAAAACAGTTTAAAAACACAAGTTACTCTCAATGCATTGCGTTACAAGAAGTTACTCATGACAGGTTCAAATATCTAATTGATCCGCATGAACACATGGCATGCGGAAGTCCTATGATAACAATATGACCTCCTTAAATGGAGAAATATGAAGAAGTCTCAGAAACTTTTTACCAAAACAGCCAGCATTTTACAGCTTGGCGAGAAGAAGATGAGGCAATCATAAGCCACTGCCCACATTACCAAAACTGTCCAGTGGGTGTAATAAAGAGAAAAATTTTTAAACTAATGGTACAAAAACATATCGCCAAGGTAGAAGTGCCAGAATTTGGTGAACGCCAAACCAAAAGCATACAACCCCATGAGAAAGAGACAACAGTTGACAGGCGGGCGCCAAGAACTTACATTGGATATGCTAAATCAAAATTAGTTTAGAAGAGAAACTGCAGACATGGACTCTAAAAAACAAACATGCATTTTATCAAGTAGAAAAGCAAACTGGAGAGAGATTTAAACTGAATACGGAATATTTGATTCAGAAAGATGAAACAAAGGAACATTATTTTAGACTTGAAAAATATATGATCTTCATCACATATGCTATGCTTAGGTGTAATGGAATTGGAACCTTTTAATTTGAAAGAAAATTGTTCTTTATAAAAAGTGGGTAAAAGACACACATCAGTGCAATCCCTTCTGTAACAAAATTTCACTTTAGCAAAATGGTTTCGTTTTTTAAATTTCTGTCCTGCTTGTGACATGAAATGACCTTGAAAGATGTTCTCAGTATTCATTAAAATTGTCCTGATATTGACAAAATGTGTGCCCTAAAATTTGATTAATACGCTGTACTATCCGTGTTGTTATTATCAAAATCAAGGTTGTCAGATTTGCTGCCAAGGTAGCTCCCCAATTTCCCCACTTGAGAGGGTTTTTACCTTAAAAAATCCATAGCTTTTTTGGATAAAATGGATTTTTTTAAAGATAAAACTTTGATTTGTATCATTTTTAAAAAAGTTTCAATAATAGTTTAATTCATTGTAGAAATGATTCATTTAAGTTCTATTTCAATTCAAGATTGTTTTTATCCTTATTGAAACTATAAATCCTAATTCCATTCTTTTACATTCATGAAAAACGGGAATCTTGGTTTTCCGCCTGTTGCAATAGCAGACTTGCCAACTTTTATGCTTTACGCGTAAAATTTACGCATTTCGACTGCTGTTTAGGCTTTTATGCATACAGCACTTTTTTTTACGCATTTCCGGATACTTTCTTCCTAACTTGTGTTTATTTCTTTAAAACTGAAATTGATATTAAAAAGAAATATATTAGGTTTTAAATTGAAATGATGTTCTATGTTTGGGCTTTTTTGCCATTTCAATATGGATCTAAGTGCACATCATCGTCACCATGATCGACATCACACATCCATGTTGATACAATGCGCATCAAAATATTTTTCTAGTTGCCACTGAGGCAAAGAAAAAAAAATCTTTTTCCAGATGTGACGCCGAGTATTTCTTAATTGGTTTACCCAGTCATGACGTCATAGAGTAGAGCGAATGGGAGAATCGCTTACTAGGGAGTAGGTCTTTCTCCTGTGACTTGTGCGTCTCACGTGGTGTTCTTCGTTATCAGCGCGTGCCCGCTTTGCGGTTAAGAGACATTGGTAGACGGTAGTATGAGCATACTTCGATTGATTTTCTGAGGATTATTTTCGATAAATGGCCTGTAATGGCCACTAGAACAGCATAACTTTAAAAAAAAAGTTATAGCAAAAAATGGGCATGTATAGTATCTTAATGGAGCAAAATTTGCTTATTTGTAACGTGTGCCGGAGTGATTTCAGCATTCCACACGTAGAAAAGTATGACATTTCTCGCCACGTGAGTTCATCACAACACAGTGAAAATGGGAACGTGCTAACAGCAGCAAAAGTCTACAAACATATTCCAAAGAGGACGGATAGTCCAGTGGCAGATTAATGCAAATTTCTCGGGAGGGGGGGGGAGCGGTTAGAAAATTGACATATACATCCATGGCAATTTAGGATCTTTTACATTAATTTCTTTTTTCTCGGGGGGCAGTCTCCCCCCCCTTAATCCGCCCTTGGGACAGTGGGACGTTGTTCATGCAGAACTGTTATTTACATCTTTCTTGATCGAACACAGTGTTCCTATTTCAGAAGCTGACCATGCTGAATGTGAGAGGGTTTTCATTATTCGGAAAAACAGAATTCAATTCAGGTGCAACTTGTTTAATAAGATTTTGGAAAGCCGACAGCGAAAAATCTTGCTTTCAGAAAACTTTTACTTCAGATTTTCTGAATAAAGGCTGCTTCTTTGAAGTCAGTACAGTCAAAATGAGAGTTTTTTCACGTCAGTTAAGTGATTATAATTAATAAATTGTTACCAAAATCTGGAAGATGGTGTATTAATTGATTTGCCTTTTATTCAACAACAACAATTTCTTTTATTGTTCTTAGCTTTATTTAATACTTAAACTTAAAACAAATAATTGTGATATAAAATGCAATAAAAATAATACTCGTGCGTTCTATAGTGAAAGGTAAAAAATAACGGTCATGCGTTGAGAAATACTCGGCGTCGAAATTTCTGTTCGCGCGCTGTTTTACACATTTTGATTTTCCCAGGTTGGCAAGTCTGCAATAGTGTTATAAGTTACTTTTAGTAATTTTGGATAGTTGAAATTTGTCATAAAATTTTCTATGTCTAAACAGTATTCTATAAAATGGCAGTTGTTTAAAGATAATATGCAATCATAATTATACTATGAATTATAAAGGATATAAAGCTATACAAATGCATCAGTTAATTTTTATTGAAAGAAAAATGTTTATGCAAACATAATAACCAGTATTTCCTCATTAGAATATTTAGAAATCCAACAACCATTCAAATATGTGATAATTTCTTGGCTATATAATAAATGCGTGCAAATGGAGGTCTGTTTTCACTGTGTACACTAATGTTGAAATTACATTATAATCACTGGATTAATAGATCGATACCACAAAATAAGAAAGTACATACAAGAATGAAATTAATTAATTATAAGTAACTATGGGTTATTCGTAAAATATTAAAAAGAAAGGTGCAGGTAGGTTTTTGCCATAATTTTTTTTATATTTCAGTAGAAACAAAGAAAATGAAATATGTTGAAAGATTCTATGTAAAGTTATTGCTGACATTTTCTTTCATATTTAAATCACTGAAGTTCCTTTGATATTTTTTATAATAAATTTATAAATAACTGTTGAATCTGTAAAAATATTTTTACATAAATAAATGTCAAGAGTATGACATTTTGATGTCAGAATAAAATATCTTGAATTAGCTACTCCCCCCAAAAAATCAGTATATCATTTTGCTTTATTTTATATTTTGTTTAAATCAAACAGTGTTTTTGCCCCCCCCCCCTCCCAATGAAAAACTGTGTTTGCTATTGTATCACTCCTTCTCATATATGTGTTGTTTCGTGTATGAACATTGACAATTCTACTTAAGCAGAATTTTTTTAAATAAAAGAAAAGGTAAAAATGTTAGTGTCTTTATTTTCTTCAGAACATAATATGAATTTAGTATAATATTTTAAGGAAGGAGAAGATTACTCTGGACTCAATATATCACTCTAAAAGGTTTTATTGTTAATTAAAATGCTAATTTGTGTTATAGGTAATCCTGAAGTCATTATGTAAATTAAGCATATGCATACATTGAGGGGGGGGGGAGAAGGATGAAAAAATGTACATTAATAATATAACTTTTTAAACACAAAATAAAAAGATAGGCCTTTGTCTAAGACACTAAAAATTATTTGCATGCTTTGTTTTACTACACCCTTTCAAAAAAGTACCTGAGTAAAAGCTAAATTTCTCACTTCAGTTTTGTGAGTTACTAACTAGTTTTTGAAATATGCACAACTTGAAATATAAGAAGTTATTGTTACATGTTGCATCATGCACTTTTTATGAAGAGAAAGGCTTTACATATGAAACCAATTTAGGAAATTTGACTTACATTCAAAAACCCTTTTTTTTGTGTGAGAGTGTGCATTTCTGTTTGTACAATTTTATACATTACGTTTATTTATTTTTCTTATATAGTCTGATATATTTTAATTAAAATTATATTTCATCAACCATCTTTTTTAGGAGGGGAGAAGTAAACAATAACATGGACAAAACGTGCATTTTTTTTCTTTCTTTTTTTTAAGATAACTCTTTGTCCAAGACTATAAATGTATCCATGTTTTGCTTTACTATATTTCTATTTGCACAAATTTGTACATCAGATTTATATATATTAAGTTAAAATTCACATACGGAAATAATCTCAATCATTAGTTAAAAGTCATTAAAAGCCTTTAAAATCCGTTAAAAAGACAGCACACCATGTGTTTATAGTCAAGTGCTTTCAGCTGCTTCACCCGCAGCCATCTGCAGGACTGGCGAAAACCACTTCCTTCATTACAGCACGCGGCTCTAGTCTTCGTCAATTTGTGTGTGAGTGCCAAGATGACCTTTTGTGAAAACCCTAATTTTATGTTTGTCTATGGTTTGAAGTTAGCATTTCTATACGTACAAATTTTCAAGTTCAAGTAACAAAAATTTTATTTCTGCCCATTCAGATCTTCAGCCCATTCAGCAGATCAAACTTTTGGAAACAGCAGGAATTTATAAAATTAAATTTGTTTATAAAGATTTTAACTCATCAGGCTATTAAATAGGTATAAGAAAGCGAAAAATAAAAGACAATCAAGGAACACATTAATGACATTAAATATAATAGACATAGTACTGCCCTATCCCGTTTAGCCTTAAAAGAAAATTTGGAAATAAATTTTAATAACGTTGAAAAAATAGCCAACTAAAATAATCATAGTTACAGTCTAAACGCGAAGCAATAGAGATCTTAACACAAGAGGGCGCCATCAGCATCATGACTCACGCACAAATCGACGAAGAGTGGAGCCACATGCTGCAAAGAAGGAAGTGGTTTTTGCCAGTCCTGAAGATGGCTGCGGGCGAAGCAGCTGAAAGCGCTTGACTATAAACACATGGTGTGTTGTGTCTTTAACGGATTTTAAAGGCTTTTAACTATATTCAGACATTTTAATGGTACGTCACATTTAAGTTTCTGTTACTTATTATTTGCTAAGCTAATAATTATTTATTCAAAAAATATGCAGTGAAAGCATTTAGAAGCTAATTTATTTATTTATTTATTTTTTGGTAGGCAGTGCCAAGTTGACCCTTTGTGAAAACCCTAATTTTATGTTTGTCTATGGTTTGAAGTTAGCATTTCTATAAGTGCAAATTTTCAAGTTCAAGTAACAAAAATTTTATTTTTGTCCATTTTGCCCAAAACGACCTGGGTTGACACCCTAAACTCCAGCTTTTTTAATAAAACCTGCCCGGGGTGGGCTTTTTACAATAAACCAAGATTTTTTTACAACCCTGATCAAAATACTTATCTACAGTGTCATTTTTAGTTGGGCAAGTATTAATACCCCCATTTTCCTCATGCTAAGAGAAAATACGGATTGTACTAAAGTACCAGATATTTTAAATAAAAATCATGTTAATGCTATGAATGAAATAAAAAACATTCAATTTATTGTATTTATAATATACAGAAAGAAAAAATGCACAGAAAAGATTATTTCCTAAAATATTTAGCTAAAGGAATAATGTCCATGATAATCAAATTCAGGTTCACTCAGTATGTATCAAATGTTACTTGGTTCCATTCAGGCACCTAGGCAGGGGATGGCTAATGGGACTGCAGCCACCTTCAAATTGAGTAAACATAAGATGAAAAAAATTACATATTCATGGATAAAATTGCCCTATTAAAATTTGAGGTTTAGGTACTGACCTAAGCCAAATTTAATATTTTCTCTAATGTATATTTTTCCAACTACAGAGATTTCAAATTCAATTCATAAAATTATTTTTGCTTACTTTTCTTTCAGTTATTTTTATATGCGAACAATGGTTTTTTTAATATACACATATAACTTACATATAATAATAACACATTAATATTACATGTAATAATAATGGTATTTTTCAATATACCCCATTTCCCCCCACCTGACCCTATATTATCAAGTCAATTACAGAACATTATATTTTAATAGTTATATGTAACTGTGTTTCATCTTTATGAATGAAAATTTTCCTCCTAACTAGAAAGGTAATATATTTATGTAAGGGGGGGGGCACTGACAAGGAATTATCAAGAATTTTATAGTTTTGGGGACAGTCAAGGAATTTATTTAATATATACATTGCTTCTACTTTTGAAAGCACTGATAATTGAATTTTCTTATGTACAACATAGTTATTAGTATATTCTATAAAATTCATTTAGTCTTATTAAATTATGCTTACACATTTAATCTGTTAACTTACAGTGTTTAATTGAATAATGCATGTTTCAGTTCTAATTTATTTATTTATTTTTTTTTTTTTTTCTGTTCAAAACAGATGAACCTGAGCTCTATTTAAAGAGAAATGTTTTCTATGATAAACAAGATGAAATGAGAGTAAGTTATAAAACCTTTTATGAAGTTTGCGATGATTGATCAAGAAATTTATTTACTTATTATTATTTTTTTAAATAATGGTAAATAAAATGTTACTTATACGTAAAGATAATAATGTCTAATTTAGAAAGAGGTATAATAGTATCACTGTCATAATGCTATGAAATGAAGAAAACTAATTATATGCAGTGTTTTAAAATTAATTTGAATTATTTAATAAAATTTAAAAAATTCAAATGTTTGAATAATTCAGATAATTTCTGTGCTTATTTTTAAGCATAATCAGGCCCATAGCGAAGGGGGTACATTTAGGGTTAGTGCCCCCTTTGAAAAAACATTTGCCCCCCTAAAAATGTATAGTTCTCTTCCCGAGCTTGCAGAATAAATAGAATGATTTGAAAAATAAAAATAATTAATTAAAATATCGATTGAAAACATAAAAATTTTATAGTTCTCAAATCTTGCTTTACCACCACTAAAGTAAACAGCCATATTTTATAAAAGTACAGCCATCTATTGTACATCGTTGCCTCTACATCGCATTTACAAGGGATTCGTAATCAGCATTTACAAGGGAACGTAACTGAAAGAAGAGGTAGTTTTATGGCCACATTCACAGAAGTACCATAAATGCAGTTCAGCTTATTTAGGAATGGTATTTCATTGGTAAACATATAAATTTTAATGAATGCCAAGATTGATAGATTCGACAGTGTGGTTATATTGTGTTTTACTTATGTTCATACCTTATGTACCAAAAAAATTCTTACAAAAGTTTTCTTAATACCTGTGAATTATATTTTCAGTTAATGACACAATAAAATTGAATGTTTATTTAAAAGTAAAATGTCATCTTAAATATGAAACTTTGTTGTGAAAAAAAAATCTTGCAATATACTGTAAAAATGTGTATTATGTAATTTTAGTTGTAACATAAATTATACAGTCAAATCCTGTTTTAATGATGTCCAAAGGACCAGAGAAATCATTTTGCTCTAATGAAATTTTGTTATACCGGTATATCTCCATATTGTAATGTCATTTGGGTATTACCAAATCTTCACTATAGTGAGATTTTCACTGCAACGGACGTTGCTAAAATGAGAGTCAACTGTAGAAACGATATTTTGCAACATTGTTCATAATTATTCATCTTTGGAATGTAAATAAGTGTTTAATCAAACTCACAGATTGTCATGGAGCAGAGAATTTATTCACTGCTCCATGACAATCTGTTGTTGTTTTGCAAGTCATTAAGTACTTGGATACTCAGATTTTGTCAAAACCAAGTTTGTTTACACCCTCAAGCCTAAATATGTTAAATTTTAGATCAAAGGCAACATACCTTCAAAAAGGTGCACATTTTTATTTACAAGGGGTTGTAAAATTTTCAAGGGAAATTATTCCCTGATCCTAAAGTGAAATATTGAGAAACATTAGGGGAAAAGGTAAATTTGTAAATTACACAGTATTGAAGCTGTTATCCAGAATAGTCAGGACCAGATGTATTCTGGATAACTGGTTGGTCATTATCATGACATCCACTGATTTGATTGGTAACCTATATTAACCTACTTATTAGCCTACTTATTGGTAACCTATATCTACCTTTGATTATAATTAAACATTATTTGTTATAGACTAGAAAAAAAATACAAAAAAACTTTTAATAAAGTCAAGATAAATAATAATCATATTTAGAGAGAAAGTAGTAAATGTACGATAACCTCTTGAAAACTTAGTCACACACTCCAAAAATAAATAAATAAATAAATAAAAGGCCTTACCTGATTGCTTTCATTTTAAATTTTAGTTAAAGTACTCAAAAAAACCATAAACTCAAGAAAAAAAATCTCATTACACGCTTTTCTTTTGGAAAAAATTGAAATTTAATCAATTGAAAAATGATTCTGGATAACTGGTTTTCTGGATAATTGGTTTCCATACTCTATTTCAAATTTCATATTTTATTAATAAAAGCTAATCCAAGTGTTGCAGTGTTACATACATTGCTTTAGGGGTGGGCCGTAGAAGTTTTTAGGTTCCCTGAAAAAATAATTTTCGCCATTACAAAAATAGTTGTTGGTGTCTTCTAAGCGAAAGCTTGGATTGGCTAAAATTACCATTAAAAATATCTGAAAACCCTTCTCAGTTTTGCCAATAGTTGCATGTCAAATTGTATCCCATAAAGAGCTTTAAAGTGAAATATTGAATGATTTGTATTCATTCTGTTCCCCAAAAAATTATTTTATTTTAAAGGCTGAAACTTTGTTCATCATTGTGTGGAGCATGTTTTACTAGCTATAAATTCTTTTGTTTGGGGATTATATACAAATTTAAAAAGTGTAACATTTATGGAAAATTAATGAGAGGAATTTTTTCTTAACATGGTCATTTTCCTACCTTATTTTGAGAATTTTTTCAGTTTCATGGTCCACTTTTCTTTAACAGATAAAGAATTAAAGTGCATTACCACTTTTTTGGAACACCCTGTATGAGTGTTACATCATTACAACTGAACATTTTTTTGCTGATACTTTTTTTCTAATTGTAATAATTTATAGAATATTTATGTTTTGAATTAGCTAAATATATAAAGGAACTCACAAGCCATGCTTAATATTATTTTTGTAAATTTTTACAATATTGTCACCTGTAGTACGATTTGCTGTTCCTTTCACTCTTGCTATTCAAAAAGTTTACCTGGAGACTTCAGAGTTTTGCCAAATCTCTATTTTTATATTGTTTTATGATAAAAATAAAAGAAAAAGGAGGAAGGGAGATTGATTAATTCTAAATCACCTTTCATGTATGTACTAAAGAAGGATAACTTTTTAATTTTACTTTACCACTTTGTACATGAGAAGCTTGCTTTGCTGGGTTTTAAATTATCTTTATTATTATTTTTTTCATTCACCTTAGAAATGTAAGAATTACTTTATATTTATTAACCATTGTAATAATAGAAAATAACTCTTTTTGTAGTAGTGAAAAGCAGGGATCACTCTAGAGCGTTTCAGGGGGGCGGCCCGCCCTGGTGCCCTTTTTCCGGTAAAATGCCGCCCTCCTTGCCCTTTTTCTTGATAAAATTCCGCCCTCTTTGTTTTTGTTTTTTTTTTCAATCAAAATGCCGCACTCTCCTTTTCTCCACCCCTCCTTGTTTCCCCTTCTCTTTGATTCTCCTTACCATTGCTGGCGCTCGGCTAAACCCCAAAAAAGCCTCTCTCCAACAACAACAAGGAAGTTGATTTGTTTATTCTCTTATCAATGATGTGTGGAGGAGGAGGGGGGGGGGGCATCTGCTCAGTCGCCGCTCTTCTCCCTCCCGACCTGAGGAGAGGGTTAAAACCATTCACTGTAGCTTGAGGTCATAAAATATCTCATTAGAGAAACAATCTGTCATCCAGAAGAGTAGTCATAACAATAAATTATTTCCTACTGTAAATGGCGCTTTACCGTGTTTTATAAATGCTGTAAGTAATTAATAAACGCCACTTGGTTATTGTTTATTTTTTCAGATTTTCAAAACACATTTGTCCAAACTTACGGCTGGGCTGGCTGCACGGAAAGTTCAAGACAAAGGCAATTACGGAAGTCTGGGTAACACAACACACACACACACACTCCTCCCCGTCAATGTACTAAAAAGAATAGGGAAAAATTGATTCATTGACAGGGTGTGCAGCAGTCAGGAAATACTACTTTAAAATATCGAATTTCCGGTCAGCATAAGGGCCAAATTGATGACCAATTGATGATTATTCTATAGGGCCATGGGCTCCGGCAGCATAGGGCAAGGGGGGGCAATGCCCCCCCTGGATTTTTGTATGCAGTGTTTTCCCTTGCTTTTTTGTTCTTTCCAACATGATAACCATATGTTAAAGTAGTCTTTGCCCCCCCCCCCTGGAAAATATTCTGCTGGCGCCCATGTATAGAGGGTCCAAATTGATGACCAATTGATGATTATTCTATAGGACCATGGGCGCCGGCAGCATAAGGCAAGGGGGGGCAATGCCCCCCCCTGGATTTTTGTATGCAGTGTTTTCCCTTGCTTTTTTGCTCTTTCCAACATGGTAACCATATGTTAAAGTAGTCTTTGCACCCCCCCCCCCTGGAAAATATTCTGCCGGCGCTCATGTATAGGGCTATTTTAGGTGGAGATAGGGGTGGGAACTGTCAATACAAAATTTGTGTCTATTTTGCAGCCCCTCCAAAAAAATGAAATCGTCGACGATTGCGAGAATGCAAGTCTCGTCGACTGCACGGGCACGCGCCCCTGGGATGTTCATTTTTACTGTACTACACGCTCAGCAAAAGCCCAATGGACAGTGCGAAAATGCGCAGTGGGGAGAGCCATTGAGACTATTTTGAATTCATTGATTGGGAAATTAAAAATGTGTGCAAGAGGGTCAAATTCTTTCCGATCCCTGAAAGGTCGGGAGTTATGTAATTACGAATATTACACAACAATAATTGTAAGACTTCTTCCCTGTTTAGAAAATCCTTAGCCACCGCCCACGATAGGAAATACTATCGTCCCCCCCCCCCCCACTCTTTTTTTATTATGTCGTGCACTTGCAATTTATTTTTCCCTCGGACACGTCTTATTTAAACTGGCGTGCTTATTACAGAATATTTCCAAAAGTTATGCATATAGTGCTGCAACTAGAGGTCAAGTCGCCCGGAACAAACCTTTGTTTTGGTGCTCCCTTCTTTCCATTTCAATTTTGACGTAACAGCACTATGACTGGGGCAAGTGTCCCGTTTTCCCTCCACTAGTTGCAGACTAGCATATATACAGAGAGAAAAGTTGCAGTGACGCTGAATACGATAAAATTTGAATCTAAAACAATGTTTTTGGTCATTTTCAGGTCCGAAAATTGGCGTGATTATGAAAAATTTGTCGGCAAAACCGGATTCCCGTTATTTTGCAATTACAAAATTTAATTTTTTTATGTTTTTTTTTGTTTTGTTGTTGTTGTTGAAATAAAGCATAATGGATGCCTTACACAATTTTTGTAAAAGTGTAGATTTCATTAAGTGAAAAAATTTGGTTTCAGAATTTGTTTAATCATTTGCTTAAAAAATTGCTATTAAGAAAACACATTTTCGGACATAAAAGTATGTTTATAAAAGCTACCCTTATGTGTTTGTAGACAATAATTACAAAAGTTGCCCTTTTTGTGTGATATGATTTGCCCTTTTCCCAAACACTGCCCTTTTTCTGTAATGTGCACCCTGCCCTTTTTCATTTCTAGAGTGATCCCTGTGAAAAGAATGAATACGCATAATTATGATCAAAATAAAATTAAAATTCATCTACACCAGTGGCGGCTCCTCCATTTGAGCACATGAGCATGTGAACCCCCAAAGGAAAAACTAAAGAATAAACAAATTAACAAATTAAATTTAAAACAAATATTAAGCACACTTCTAGATTTATGTGAATTTAAAACTTGAATTTTACTCTCTCTCCCCTGCCCTCACTATTATTAAATAGGCTTATTATAGCTAAGGCACTGTAGTGTAGGTTACTACAGCAGTCTTGAATCAATCGCATGTGCGAACGGAAAATTTTTCCCCTGAACCGCTCACTGGTATGAGAAGCCGAGACAGTTGGGAAAGTGTACGGCACTGATGAAATCATTCTGTTCGCACAATTTCATCGTGCACACCGCTCTAATTTTTGCGGTAAAGCTTCCAGATTTTCGATTGGTTTCTTACATTCGGTTAGTTAATTAATTTTTTTTTCATTTTCTTAATATTTTCTTTATTTCTATCATTTTTCACTACATTATTTTTTTTACAAACTTGTGTAAAGTAAATTAGATGCCAGTGAAAGACGTGCTTCGGAGCTAAGGCAATGGCATTTTTCAATAGTATCCTTTGAAAAAAAATGGAAATAAAATGAATCAAGACTGTACATTTGCTAAAACTTATCTTGGTGACGAAATGTAAGACCCGAGATGCAAGGCCGTACCAAGGAGGGGAGGGGCCAAGGGGTCTGGTCCCCCCCCCCAAATTTAAAATTTTCTTAACAAAACAATAATAATGAAGCCTTTTTGTGAAAAATTTAGCTGCAAAGATGACTTGTTTTCTTTCATTCACGTGCATTGTTCTCCATTAACTGCTGGAAACGCAAATCTATTTTAACTTGTAAAATGCATCGTATCTACCTATTTAGTTTTCGAAAATTGTTTTGTGAACCTCCTTTTAAATAACCCATGAGCCGCCACTGATCTACGCATAGTTCATTTTTTGATAGAATTGTCAATGTAAAGGAAGTGAAGTTTTTTGTCTTATGGCAAGCCTATGTGGAGGGCATCTGCCTACGAGGTGTCTGTCTTGGCCGGAGAACTTTTTAAGGATTTCTAACACTTATTCACATGATATCTAGAGAAAACTGCAGACCATTAGATCGACAGTTGCACGATAAGCCCAAGCGTGGGCCTCCACATATCTACTGTATTCAATGTCATCCCCTCAGCCATGGTGGGGTCCACAGAAAGTGAAAGTGAATTATTATTCATTTGTATGAGACATTTTCTCCTTAGACTATTTTTATGGGTATCGCCTTGTTTTATTATAATTAATAATGTGAATGATTGCTTGAAATTATTTACAGTAATAAAATACAAATATTTAAATTTTTTAATGCTTGGGAAAGTGTTATTCTAGATTAATTGACTTTTTTGCAAATAGAGAATTTAAAACTTACTCCCAGCTGATAGTGAAGAATAAATCTCAATATTTAGCCAAGCATTACAAACTACCACTGTGAAAATTAAAAACCAGACTGTGTTTGCCCTTCGCTTTTGGTTTGGTGTAGAGAAGTTGAAATAGAAAGGTGTTGACTTTGATGCTTCTGGTACAGGTGGTAAATTATTCCCTCCCTCTATCTAGTTTAGTTTGTTTTTTATCCTTGTTTCGGTAAGACATAGTTGCATTGAAGTGCTGCGATCATGATAAGCTTAAAAATCGAGCAGCGCATAAGGTTGCAACTCCTTGTGAAATTTAAAAAATCTCCAACTGAATATTTTAAATTGTTAAAGGAGGTGTTTGGAGATAATTGCACATCACATTGTCAAATTTTTGAATGGAGAAAACGATTTTCAGAAGGTTAAGATGATGAAGATTCTGGTCGACCTGAAAAATGCATTGTAGATAACACATTTTCAGGAATTTGTCAGATGCGCCAATTGCACCAAATCAATGATGATGTTCCAATCTGCTACAAAAAGATCGTTTTTAGACATTTTTGCCTTAAATTCACTGAAAGTGCAATTTAAAATTTTTCCATGTGCTGAAAACATAATCTCCTGAATTTGTACAAAAAAATTCATTGCACCTTCTAATTTCAATCTTTTTTTCCAGCAATCTTAAAAGTGGATATTTTTGATTCGACATCCTATGTTTAAAGCCTACAATACTTGAAGATTAAAAATTGACCCTTCTTTTAAATTTAATAATTTTATTTTAGTCGATGAAATTTTTTGTTACCAATTTTTTTAAGCCACTGATAGTACTTATAAGGTTTAGTAAATATTAGTTTTTTAATTTAAAATAGGTATTTAGTATTACAATGTATAAAATAACTGAACTTTTTAATAATTATTTTTTTGAAACTTCCAACACACACACCCCTTGTAGAAATAAAATTAGAAATTATATAAAGCAATGTTAAATTGGATAAAAAATCTCTTGTTTGTGAGACTTTAAATTCACCACTTCTAACTAAAACTGGTCATATTGTGAAAGTTTTATTTTAAATGGGGGGGGGGAGATAGTGTGGAAAATGTGAATATGATGGTTTTTTTTTTTATGTAAGAATTGTCTGTGCATGTGTAGTTTTTCTTGCTAGCAAATTGTTTTAAGAACCTCCCCAATTTTTATTTTTCAGATTAGCATTCTTAAATTACTTCTCCCTTCCTACGAAAAGTAAATTTTCTGTTTCAAAATTTACATTTTTGTGCTTCATAAGTGACATTTTTGTGTTCCAAATTGCTCCAGAAATCTGTTTTTCTTACTCCAGACTGCTCCAAAAATGTGATTTTTCTTGCTCCACAAATTGCTCCAAAATTTAATTTCAGTTGGCACATGCCTGCATTTTCAGTCTAATGAAGTGACCAAAATGGCAGACTTACTGAAGAAGGTGACACCTAATGACCTGCAGCACTGCTTTGAGCAGTGAAAAATTCATTTGCAGTGATGTAATTGATAGGGAAGGGGACTAAAGGATATTTGTATAATTTTTTTCAATGAAGTTAATTTTTAAGACAAGTCCGGTTATTTAATTGTCACAGTAGTATATTCTCTTAAAATTTTATGTGGATATGTGTATATAAATATGCATTATTTACATTAATTTTTCTTTTTTTTAAGATTTGTGACATGAAAATTTTAGAACTGCTTTATGAAGAAGCTAAGTATAATGTCTTGAAAGGTCGCTATCCATTTGAAATTCAAGATTGTGATGTTTTAGCTGGTATTCAAGCTCGTTTAGAACTTGGGCCATTTAATCCTCAAATTCATACTGCTGAATTTTTTAGGTAAGAGAAAATATTTTTGACTGAAGTATAATTGGAGTATGATATTTATTAAAAAATCCAAGGAAGTGTAAATTTAGATAGATAAAAAGAAAGGCATTTTTTTCTTTAAAAGAGTGATTACCTGAACAAAAAAACCACAAGTTTTCTTAAAATAAGTACTTAATTCTCACTAACATTTTGAGATTTCAGTCAATTCTTGTTAATCTGTTACCATTGGTTGTACGTATTTTTTGGTAAGCAAGGATGGTGGATTAAAGAAAGTGTTCTCTTTAGCCCTCCAAGCAACAGAGATGTATAATTTTGTTCACTTTATTCCAGTTTTCACTGCAATCCCAAGTAGCACCCTTCCGTTTTTAAAACGTTGCTAACACGGAATCGCCTTCCGTTGCAAAAATGTCAAGCTATAATGCAATGAATTCGCAAATGTGTCATCGCTTTCCACCAATTTAACACCCATTCTTTCCCACATTTTATAAACGTTTGCCGAAACGAAAAAAAAAGTCGATAATGCACCTATTTCGCCACCATTTTCAAACGTTTTAAAATCCTTAAAACGGACGTACTAAGCTAGCATTTTACAGCGTTTTAAAACCTTTGCAGAAACGATAGTGTGTCTGTATAGCAACCATTTCCCAACATTTTTAAACCGATGCAGAAATGATAATACGCCTATTTATCGACTATTTTTCAACAATTTAAATGTGTTTAAATAACGACAATTCACCACCATTTTTCGGCGCTTTAGATCGGTTGCAATAACAAAAAGAAATCAGTGCTATGCTTTCATATTTTACGATATTACGGCAATTTTTACCAGGTTTTTTCTGTGGTTTTTTTCCACCTATGGCAAAATCTTGCCAACCCTGATGATGGCCAAAAGAGCAGTTTTAACAATTTTAGAAAAGCGGAGAATTTTGGGAATATAAAGAGAGAAATGTGAATCCATTACAGCAACACATTGCCAATCATTTTTCTACATTGTGGAAAAATCCTGTTATCAGGCACTGCATTGGAAACATTATGAAGAATCCCGAAAAATGGATTAACACCAACAATCTGCAGTCAAATGTGAAAAGACTGAAAACAGCAATATTTAGCAGGATTTAGAGGATGTCCTTTGCATATGGATACTACAAATAAGTGCTAAAAATGCTACCATAACTGGAGACATCAGAGAGAAGGCAAAAGTCATAGGCCAGCAAATGGGCATGACAGATTTCGAATATAGTTGTGGCTGGTTGAACAGATTTAAAAAGTGACAAGGATTCTCTCAGTATATATAAGTGGTAAGACTGCAGGTGTTGATGAAGATGTTGTGGTAAACGGTTGTAAAAAAAACTGAGTGGGCTGATTTTAGAGTATAAAGCTGAGGGATGAAAGTGGCCTTTTTTTACTGCCTGCAACCAAATAAAACAATTTAAAGTGGGCCTGTTAAAGGGTGCAAAAAAGCTAAAGATCGCATGTCGCTGGTGTTCTGTACAAATGCTGATGGATCTGACAAAAGAACTGACAAAAGTTTTAGTGATTGGAAAATCAGGTAAGCCAAGATGCTTTAAAATTTTTGTTCCTTTGAACATGTCAGCTATGAGAAGAATAACAAGAAAGCCTGGATGACTGCAGCATTATTTCAAAAATGGCTGGTGAATTTAAACTCAGAAATGCAAAGAAATGCCATGTTTTAATGATTTTGGATAATGCCCCTTGTTACAATATATACCCAATGAGCAATATCTGCTTTGAATTTTTACCTCCTGAATGTACTGCAGTTTGATAACCTTTGGATGTGGGTATAGTAAACTCATTCACAGTTCATTATCGAAAGCCTCACGTCTGCTGTATTATTGAAAAAAAATCAGTAAAGATGATTTTTCTTCAGTCCTTTTACACGATGCTGTTTATAGGGTAAAAAGAGCATGAGATGAAATTTCATTAGAAACTATTGAAACATACTAGATTGATTAAATCTGAAGGGTTCACTCCTAAACAAAACACTGCATCACTTCAAGAACTACAAAATGAAACACAAATTGACAGATATACAGATATTGAGCATTCTCTGTCGATAACTTAGTAGACAAAAATGTTTCAACATTTGAAGATCTGACAATTGATAAAATATTTAAATCAACCAGCAATCAAAATCAAAATTTAGATTCATCTGACAGTAAATCTGAAGAAGATGAAACACTACATTCTACATCTGAGGAAGTGAAAAATTGCATTGGGAAAATACAAATTTTTTCAGAAAAAAATGGAATAGACAAAAAAAAAATGATATACAATCTTAGTTGTAGAAAAAGATATTCAAAAAATTAATATTGAAAAGAAAACTCACACTACCATTTTAAAATATTTCCAATAAATTCAGTTTTAGTTTTAATGTAAGTCTGCCTGTTATGAGCAAAAATGTATGTTTGTTTGTTGTGTTTAATGTAAGCCTACACGAAGGATATCTGCGTAGAGGGGGTTCTATAGGTGGATTATTTTTTTAAGGAGTTTTAAAGTGTATTCACATTACATCTGGAGTAAACTGCTCATAACTCCAGAATGTTAAAATGGCTGCCACGCAATTGGCCTGAATCCTGGAAACACTTCAGCCATGTTTAGTGTTTATTCTACTTGGACTCTACTGTATCTAGAGTTGATGATATAAAAAAGAAAGTGCATCTAAATTTCATAATATCACTTGATAATTTAATTCCTTCAAAATTAATTATATTATATTAGCTGTATACTTATTCCCTTTGATATTTTAAATAAAAGGCATTATGATATTGGGTTTTACAATAGTAATAATACTTTATCAAAATTAATTTTTATCCATTGACATATTCTAATATAATTTGATATAACGCTGCAATCGTTATCATGGCATAATTTCCTCGAACAGATAGTGGCATTATATCAGGGTTTGACTGTGCGTTCTTTTAATGGTCTAAAAAAAACAAACACCAAGAATTATAGCACAGCACTCAAAGTATAAAACAAACAATTATTAGATACAGTCGACACCGAATTTGTAATTCGCCAGCTGAAGAGAAAGTGTTGAATCTGGACTTCTCTTCTTTCCTCCCCCCACTTTCTCACTTATTGAGAAAGAATATTCTCAATATTCTTTCATGTGTTTTCATTTTCAGGTTGCACTAACTGTGAAGGTTTGGTGGTGGATTGAATTCTAATAGAACAACGAAATGTTAAGTGTTTCTGTCAGAGCATATTTTTATGCTCTCAATATGTTGTCATAGGTGCCATGGTTTCCTGAAGACTCCCAAATTATAAAGCAATCTCTCAAACTCCCCTGATTTAATGAATAATCATTTTTTGATGAAATCTTACGGTACTCGTTAAACAGCAATCAGCTGTACCATGCTTTGATGTTTTGCGGCATTTACATGTTTTACACCCTAATTTGCACCATTTTGCCAAAATTGGCAATGTCATAAGAGCGTTGATTTGCCGAGCCGTTTGAAGACATTTGCTACCCATTCAGAATTTTTTTTTGCGGTGATTTGGAAAAATGTGCTGTTTTGTTTATTTTGCAGATCAGTGGATTTCTTTCTTTATATTTTGTCTAACGACAAATTGCGTTATTTTATTCTGGAGGGAAAAGGTTGAAAGTACAGTAGACACTGTCTTAACTAGAACAACTGGGTCTGGGGTTGAGCCGGTTTAGCAAAAATCTGGTTAAAGTGGAGAATCAGAAAAAAAGATATAATTAATTGATGGAACTGTAATATAATGAATGCTTTAATTTATTACGAAATTTTTATATACCATTAGGAGGGAAGTTTTAAAAACATCAGTCATTTTTTTTTTTTTGACTGAAGACTGAAAGTTGGACAACTTACTGCACAGTTTCGGCATTTTCTTTGAGGTGGAGGAAGCTGATGCTTGTTGTTCTACATAGCATAAAGCCTTTTCTAGTGCTTTTGCTTCATCTGTATGGGATAATGGAGGTCTGTATCAGTCTTTGTTGGAAATTTTTAATTTTTTGTATTTTGTAAAACTTCTTTTTTTAAATTTAAGTCAAATATGGCCTGTTAAAGTGGAGATCTGTATAAACAGAGGCTGGTTAAGAGGGAGTCTACTGTATTAAGCAGTGTCATTATCTTAATTTCAATCTTTTTCTATCCACCTTGATAATATATATTTTTTCCTTTAGCATTCCTTTTGTCCAGGTATGGGAAAGTTGCGGGCCAAACTCAGGATGTTAGAGAAGTTGGGAGTTGAATGGTTAGATGGGTTTTCTATGAGAATTTGAAATGTTCCGCAAGCCGGATCAAAAGCTGTTGCAGGCCACATCCGGTCCACGGACCAGGAGTTGCCTATATGTGCTTTAGTCTAATCTGTAATGCTATAACAGTAAAGATTGACGCCTATTTCCAATTTATTTATTTTTTATAATTTCTTTCTTGATGTAAGAAAAATAGTAAAAAAACTAAAATTTTCAAACACGATTGTTTACTGACAAACAAAAGAAACTATTGAAAATATTCTCAATTACTACTGAAAAGTCTCATTGAGGGTTGGCATCTCTGCTAAAGAAGGAAAAGCACATTACCAAAATTGGTCTTTTTTCTTCATATTCTTATTTAACCATAAGCAGTTTTATAAATGCATGCATTCAAATTTGGTACCCAGCTACAGATATATTAATATATCGCTTAAGTTATCTTTTTATACATTACAGTTTTTCTGTTAATAAAAATTTATAGAATTGCAGGTATTCTATTGTAGTATTGTAAGTAAAGCTGATATGTTGTATTCTAAAACTATTCCTTATATTGGTTTATTTATTGAAATTTCTTTCAGGAACAAAATTACTGATTATTTACCAAGCTATGCTTGTAAAAATCGATGGTCTTTTCTCAATGTCAGCACAAAACCAGGTCCTGAACACAGACTTCTAGATAGATATAGGGGTATAACAGTTAATACAACACGATATAAACTGCTTCGAAAATACATGGAGTTTTGCTGGGCCTTACCTTATTATGGGTAATTATATGTTTTAAATAAATCTTTTCTTTCCAACTTAATGCCTACATTTAACTTGCACACTGTTTAAAATTACTGTAGAACTGTTTCAGGGTCTGTACGATTTTGATGCATGATGGTTTTTAGCTGATTTTACCATTTTTTACTGTCCTGTTAAAAAATCTCTTTGTCAAAAATGTTAAAACCCCAGATCTTTGAAAACATTTCATTTCTATTTTATTTCAGCTAATTATAATTTAAATGAAAATTATACCTAAAACACACGATAAGTTTTTTTTTTTTTTTTTTTTTTTTTTAAAGAGGTTATGAAAGATATTTAACAAAAGATGACTGGATTAAAGTTTTAAAAAAAAACTTAAGAAATTTACGTTTTTTCATTATAATTATTTCAGAATTTTATGCATTTTTAAGTAAAATAAATGTGATATTTTTATGATTTTTTAAATATTTATACATTTTATTTTTATTATACATATTCCAATATTAAAATTTTGATATCATGAAACATATCATCATGCATTGCCCCCTAAAACACCTGATTAAATGACTTTAATCTTGACCAAGGGGAGGGGGGGGTAGAGGACAAGTACAAATTATCCAGCCATAGAACTTTTTGTAAAATCTCTGCTGTAAGAAAGAACACAAAAGAAACAAACTTGAGACTTTCTACCACATGCTTTGAATCAGTGATCATGATTGCAAAAAAATGCCATTTTGCATATATTTTTGGTTTATATTAATTTGAATTTTTATTAGATAAAGTAACAGTGATTCTTCATTTAATTTGCATATTTGTGGTAGTTATAAATTTTAGATAAATACTTTAAGATTATGGAGACATCCAGGTATGTATCTTAAAAAATATAGATACTGTAAAGATAGCTGTAACAAAATATAATCTGTATGGTGCTAACTTAAAAATTAATAAATAAATAAAAAAATTTATAAATGCAAAATTTTGACATAAATCAAGAGTTAAAATCCATGTATAAATTTTTTGATAACTTCTAATACTTTATATAGTTATTTTTTACTTAATAGCATAGTAAAATAGTTATATATGATTAGTTAAAATGCGTTAAGCCTTAAGATGCGTTATAAACGAAACACACCAAGTGTTTACAGTCAAGCACTTTCAGCTGCCTCTCCCTCAGCCATCTTCAGGACTGGCAAAAGCCTCTTCCTCCTTTGCAGCACGCCGCTCCAGCCTTCATCGATTTGTGCGTGAGTCATGTCGTTGATGGTGCTCTCTTGTGTTAAGATCTCTATTGCTTCATGTTTTAGACTGTAACTATGATTATTATAATTGGCTATTTTTTTTACGTTATTAAAATCGATTTCCAAATTTTCTTTTAAAGCTAAACGAGATAGGGCAGTACTATGTCTATTATATTTAATTTCATTAATGTGTTCCTTGATTCCGTCTTTTATTTTTTGTTTTGTTACACCTATATAATAGCCTGATAAGTTAGAATCTTTATAAAAAAAATTTAATTGTATAAATTCCTGCGGTTTCCAAAGGATTGATCTTTTCTTTATCAGTGTGGATTCTTTTAAAAATGCTATTATTTGGTTTTATGGGAATTCTAATGTTCTTTTTGCAGGCAAGGTTAGCAAGTTTTTCAGCAATTATATCATTTAGCTTTAAAAGAAAATTCGAAAATAGATTTTAGTAACATAAAAAAATAGCCAATTATAATAATCATAGTTACAGTCTAAAATGCGAAGCAATAGAAATCTTAACACAAGAGGGCACCGTCAATGACATCCTCATGCACAAATTGACGAAGGCTAGAGAAGTGTGCTGCAAAGGAGGAAGTGGTTTTCGCCAGTCCTGAAGATGGCTGCGGGAGAGGCAGCTGAAAGTGCTTGACTGTAAACACTTGGTGTGTTTAGTTTTTAATGGATCTTAAGGCTTTTAACATATTTTAGCAACTGATTAAGAATATTTCCGTGTATGTATTTTAACTTAATAGTTATATATGTACATAATATTATAATTAGTTATGCATTTTAACAGTAAAGAAAATTTTATTTAGAAATTTATTGTTTGCTGTACTATAAAATTAACAAAAGGTTGGTTTTTGACAGTTTTTACCTCTGTCATGTCAAAAACTCAATCCTGCGTTGAATGCATGTCACATACTGCATTAATGGGATAAATATCAAAACCATCAAAAATGTTTCATCTGTTAAATGTTATGTAACACCTCCTTAACTGCAAATAATCTGCAGTGAAACTTTGTTAAGTCATCACTGAAGGTGACAATATACCTTGAACATTATAGGCTCGAGTGACAACATAAATATGATACAGATATTCAAAAACATCTCTCTCATTATAGTTATAACTTTATATGAATTAAGTACTTTGTGAAAAGAAAACAAGGAATGTTTGAGAAGCATTTATAATAAATTTTTGTTAAAAATTAGAAAAAAAAATTGCTAATTGCTTACAAATCCATACAATGATTAACTCCAAATTAAAATTTGGAGTTCACGCATTGAATAGTCAAAATCTATTAAGTTACCCTGAAGAAGGTAAATATTTTTACTGTTATATTTAAACATAGTGGTCTCAAAAGTAGCTGTTTATAGTACAAGAACAAATATTTTATATTTCTTTTCTTTTTTATAGCTCTGCATTCTTTCATGGACAGATAGAAAAACCTACAAAAGGCTTTGCTGTTTTGCTAGACCATTTTGATAAAAAAGTTCTAGTTGGAATAAATCGTGAAGGAATACACATAATTGATGCATCTGAATGTGTATGTTTCAGTATATAATTTTAATTCCCTTCTTCATAGTTTTTCCAGCTTATTTTCAGTATTATAACTAACATTTTATATATGCAGTGGAACCTGCCTAATATGACCACCCTTGGGAATGACAAAACTGGTCACCTTACAAAGGTAGCACTTTACATACATATGTTTATGCTTAAAATTCAAATAAGCACTTGCACAAATACTCTACAATTGATTTTTAACAAGACTTTAAAATCAATAAATAGCCATGAACTAAAAAAGGAATGTATGAAGTAAAATAAAATATTGAAACACATTAAACTATGCCTTGCAAACAAATTGTGTGTGACTTCCACATACTTATGTTTGAATATATTTTAATACTTCTTGGAAACAATTTAAATTGGATAATTTTTAAAAATAGATATGAATAAAAAATGTAAATTTCCATTTTACATTACATTTTATTCTAAATTAATTACAAGTTGAATGGTTGGGTTATTTTTATGTTTGCACAAACATAGTTCATGATATAATTTCATTTTGAATTTTAAAAAATTGGTCATTTTTTTTAGAGTAAAATTAGATTTCTTATTTAAAATTACTGTTTTTGCCACTTTTTCAATATTTTCTTAAAGGAATCAGCATATCTGGGCAGTTGGCCAAAGCATACAGCTGCATTTTTTTATTCATTTGCAACATTTCACTGTCAGAGTGAGTACAATTTTCAGATTCAGCATCACATTCAACTTCCTCATTGACAGTTCGATTTTCATTGAGAATATCAGCAATCAAATGATCCATATCTATGACATCACACAATGGAACATCATTATTAAAATTTAAAAATGTTTCAGCACTTACCATGTTTTCTGAATGCTCCAGAATTTTCAAAACACTTAAAAATTGTTGATGAAGATACCAGGCCCCAAGACTTTTATCCACATGAAGGCATCCAAAGTACTCATTGTCATACCAATTTCATTTGCAGATTTACTTGAGTCACAGCTAGAAATCACAGCTTGGAGTAAAAGCTTTCTGTAATACAGCCTGAATGCTTGAATTACACCTTGATCTAGCAGTTGAAGGTGTGAAGTTGTGTTCACAGGTAGAAACTGAACTTTCACATTGGTAAATGATAAATTACTGGGATGTGCAGGACAGTTGTCTATGAACAAGAGGATTACTCTGTTTTTTTGTTTTTTTTTCTCATTTGCTTGTTTATCATTTGCACCCATTCTGCAAAAATTGTGTCATTCTGGAAAAATTGTGTCTGTCATCCATGCTTTAGAATGGGAATACCACAATACAGGTAATTTTTTAGGGTCTACATTCCTAAAGCATTGTGGCTTCTTAGCTTTTTCTATTACCAGTAGTTTTAGTTTTTCACCAGCTGCACTGCATGCCATTAAAACTGTTATTCTATCCTTTGAAAATTTTCCATCTTTACAAAGTATCGCCAGTGACAGCTAAACTTTTACTTGGCATAGCTTGAAGTAATAATCCACACTCATTTATATTAAAAATATCATGCATGTCCTAATTTTCTGTAAGTGAAGGCAATCTTTCTTTAAAATTATCAACTAAAACACAGGCCCAGCGAGAGGAGGGGGGGTAGCCGGGGCACTGCCCTGGGGCCCTTCGAACTAGAGGGGGCCCGTGAATTTTTCAAAAAGCACTACAAATTTCCTTTCTACATCTTTACTTTTAAAAAATTACTTTAAAAAGTGACAGTCCAACGCAGTGCCGGTCCTAGCTATTTTCTTAAGTGGTGCAAAATACAAAAATGTGCCCCCTCCCTCACACATGCAGCTAGAAAAATCAATTAAAGCCTCTGGATTTATTGAACATACTAACAGAATATAAACTGAACAATCTATTTCCAAATGTTTGCATTGTCCTTAGGATATTTTTTAACCATTCCAGCAACGGTAGCTTCTGCTAAACGATCATTCAGCAAATTGAAACTCAAAAAATTTCTTAAGATCAACCATGTCTCAAGAACGAATTGTAGACTTAGCAAGACTAAGTATCGAACCTGACATTGCCAGAACTATTAATAGGGATGGATGCGAAATGAGACACCCATTTTTAACATTACGATATAGGGTTTTTGCGAGACGAGACAAAGCTCTTAGGCTATTTTGCGAGACGCGAGACTCCTATTTTTCGTCTCGCGTCCATCCCTAACTATTAATTTTGATGATGTTATACGAAATTTTGCAAGTAAAAAGGCACGAAAAGCCATTATTAAAATTAAATAATAAATATGCTAATTCTACCATTTATATATTTTTTTAACCTTCAAGCATGAATAAAAAATCGCTATATATGAAGATTTCCTTACTCATTCTTTTCTTTTAGCATTCTATGTAAAAAAATCACTAAAAGAAAAAAAAATAATTAATTTTCGAAACTGTGTGTTTAACTATAGCAAAATATGAACTGATGCATTTACAAATAAATAACACACTGTTGGGGATGGTGATTTGCAACACATATTAGACAGCGGGGGTGGTGAGGCAAAGGAAGATTTTGGAATCTGGTTATAAAAATACCGTAATGATACTTCATTTTTAAAATATTTTTATAATACGTTATTACAGATTGTAAATACTATTATTAAAATTATAATTTAGGTAAGAATAAAAATGACCCCACAATATTAACTATTTTATTTTTAATAACTACTTTTAAAGTAAAATTGGGCAGAATTGAAAATATATTTCTTGAGGCAAAAACAAGTTGGGGGGGGGGGGGCAGGAACATTTCTGTCCCGCCTTAAAAAATTTCTCTTGGAAGCCCTGCTAAAACATAATCAACATCTTCAGGTTCACCACACAAAACTCTGTGCAAAATATTGTGCCTTTTCTTGAATGACTAAAGCCATCTGTTTGAAGCTGTAAAATCTGAAGCACCAAGTTTTTTAGAAAAGCCTAAGGTAGCTTCGTGTAGCATTGGTCCTGAAATCAGTGCATTCTTTCCTCACATTCTTTTGAACCATTCAAAAGTGGTTTTGTTTATCCAAATATATCAGTTTTGCAGACTTTATGGCTTCATGTTTTGCTTTCATTGTCTGCACATCATTGCAGATATTCAGACTTCAGTTTACTGATGTTTCTCATAGCAATTTTATTGATGTAAAATTATTCTGAAGCTGATCTTTGACTGTTGTTCTCAATAAATCTAATAACATCACTCTTTTCTTTTAAAGATAATTCTTTGTACAGTTTATGCTTTCCAGGCTCCATTTCAAAAATTAAGGATTATCACCAAAACAAAATTTGAATATTACTTTCTATCAAACACTTTCAAATCAAGTAAAAGAAGTACATGCTGTGAACTCTACTCATTCGCTTCAACAGGGATAGTGCTCTCTTACCTTGAAAAGTATTTTCACTAGTACACAATAAGAACACATCTCTAACATTACACTGCTTACCAGAAACTGCAGTATGCTGAATCAGTTTTCCCAGCAACAGAAACATAAAAGAATATTCCAGACTAAAACAAGTTTTCCGTTTTATTTTACTTATCTTAATTTTATCTGTTTATTTATTTATTGAGAATAACTATTGCAGAAGAGAGAACACATGTTGAAAACAAGTCTTGTGTTAAACAACAAAAAAGAGATTTAGCATTCCTATATTATCTGAATGTATTTTATATTTAAAAAGCAGTTTATAATGAAAAATGGTCACATTTAACAGGTTAAAAAACATAATTTTGGCAGATTATCTGGTAATTATCCAGTTTTCACAGGTGGTCACTTTACAGGATATTTTCCCATACATTCTTATTCACGAGTTAAAGTGAAATTTTACAAAAGTGGCCACTATAGACAGGTAGACTCTTCACCAAGGGGGTCACTTTAGTAGGTTCCACTGTATTATTAAAATGGGTTTTTCCTGTTGTTCAAATTTGTCATAAAATTGTAGATAATTATGATAGATTAATAATTGTAGTATTATAATTGTAGATAATTAAGTTATGATTTTATGAATGTTTGTTTTAAAGTGTTCAAATTGCTGGAATCTTAACTGTTTTTTTTTTAATTTATATATTTTTCAAAGTAAATTTCCTTTTCATGTAAGAAATTTAAATATAATTAATATTCTTTTGCAGTGTCTTCTATTGAGTATGAAGTTCAGAAATTTATCGTGGGATTTTGCTGCTGCATGCCAACCAGAAAATCCTGATTGCCTTCCATGTTTATTTGTGCAGTTCAAGCTACCAAATCAGAGAGCTAGGGACTCAAAATTGATTCAGATTTTCTCACACCAGGTAAATGGTCATTCTTTTAAATAAAGCTTTCTGTAAAGTATAATTTATGTACTTTAAAAAATGTTATGAACCATTGTGTCAATAATTTTCCAGTTACTTAAAAAATTCTTTCTGTCCTATAACTAGTTTTAAAGAGTTTTCATCTAATTTCAATAGAGACTATAAATTCCTTCTAAGTTTGTTTTAAATCAAATGTTAATTTTTTGTAATGAAGAATAACATGTTAGAGTTAACTTTTCTGGAAAGTTTATCATAGTTAATCAGCAATTTCTGTTATTTCTTTTAGAAATATATTTGTATGCAGATAAAAGGATTGTATAAATTAAAGAACTCATTTTTTTAAAAGTTGATTCATTTAAATTATATCATTTTTAAAAGATGCATGGTTTTGAGTTTGTAAAAGAATGGAATAATTTTAAGCTGTTGTAAATAATTGATATATATGCATTAAAACCAGCTTGAGAAATGTTCCGAGGGAATGGAAAGCAAAAACTTCTTAAACGAGAAAATTAATTATTTTGAAAAATAAATAATTCCTGTATAGATAATTGGAAGAGATTATTATTATTAAAATAATACATAATGTAAATTTTAGTTTTACTTCAAAAATTTACATTGTTTTGCTTCCTTAAAAAATTAGCTATTAAAGTAAAACAACGTACAGTAAAACCTGTGTTGAACGACCCCCGTATTTAACGACCACCTGGTCTTGACGACCATGTCTTAGCGGTCCCGAGTATCATATAATTATAAATAATGGTTTATTTTCCTTATTGATTGACCACCTGCCTGACGCGACCAACGACTGCTATGTATAAGAAACAAATTTATTTAAAATTCTATTTTAACGACCGCAAATTCTTTAAAAAATTCTTATTTTCCTCTATTTGAGTAAGTTCGTTGTTCGGATGATCAGCAATCACGGGTACGATAAAAACGAAAGTTGACATTTGTATATAGTTGAGTTGTAACACAGCTTCCAGTCACTAAATAATCCATGGAGTCACTACGCAATAGCGGGATGCACGCATTTACTTGTGTTACTGCTTCTTGGAGGATATTTATTGAAAATAGAATTTTATGCATTTAGACATTACAGTGAATCGTCCCCTGTGTTCCCTGAAGATGAGAGGGATAATGTTTTCAATAATTCCATCTAGAAAATAATGTCCATAATTATGATAATTTAGCCCATGAATTATTTGGTTGTGATTACAACTTTTTCTGTAGTGTCACTAAAGAATACACTACTCATGAACAATTTAGTACATCAGTGACGGAATCTGAAAATAAGAATGAACAAACTGTTTGCAGGGAAAATATATCATCTTCTGATGAAGACACATCACAAAAAACTGCAATCACTTTCAATGAAGCAAAAGAAGGCTTTAACACTTTGTTTAATTATTCCGTACAGGTGAACTATTTAAGCATCTGAACATGATGAACTATTTAAGCATCTGATATGTGTACAGAAGCGATTAAACAATCTGTTATTAGATCATATTTTAAAATATAATAAAGTACCTACCATGTAAAGCAAAATTTTATTATATTTTTCAATTTTTAAAAATTTAAACATATTCAAATTTCATATATTAAAATATATAAAACATCTCACTGTCTTTCTCTACATTTTATAAAAAAGTAAATACATAGATGCTTTTAATTACTTATATCTATATAATATAATCTATATTAATTATATTTATATAAATATTATATCTATATATTAATTATATCTATATAATCCAAATAAATTCCCATTCTATTGATAAAATTAAGTACGCTTAAAATTTTGTCAAAATGTATCGTATTACCTGAATTCAGACCGACCCTCCTTAAACACCTCATTTTCTTGGTCCCAGTGGTGGTCTTTAAAAACAGGTTTCACTGTAATTACATTAGAATCTTTATATTAAAATTAAGAAATTTTAAGCATTTTTGGAATTTATTTTATAGAAAAAAATCCAAAACAGTTTTTATTTGTACAAGCAATACATGGTAACAATAGAGTTGTTTTAAATTTTTTAAACACTTTAAATTTTCGATAAAATGCCAAAAAGTTTCTAGGCCTTTTGCAGCCTTTTTTTTACCTTTACAAACCAATTTTTTTTTTAAAAAGTAATTATTGAAAGGTGTTCTGAAAGTAAAGTTAGAATACAAAAGAAAACTTTTTAAGCAGGAAAGAGTATGATAAGAGATTTTTTAAATGGGCTATTTTAACATTGTAAGAATACAGGGAGGAAAGCGGGAACTTCGTAAACAGGTTTTAGTGTATATATGATTCTTTAGTTTGAAAATCTCTTGTATAAATTATTGAAAAGCACCTTAGCATCTAGATAATATTTCAATGATGTTCAGATTTTTACGACTTATTTTCAATTATTTCTGCTAAAGGCATAATCTACATTAAAATTTCTTCAACTTGCTGATTCTAAATTCATGTAATTTTAAATTTTCATTTAGGCAAACATGATGGATAAACTGATATCTAAGTTTGTTGATGAATTAAAGCAAAGACCTTCTTGGTGTGAAGATCAAGTGGATAATTTTATATCTGTGCCTCATGAAGAAGATGATGGTAAAATGCTTCTCTGTTTATTATTAAAAATATATAGTGATACAATTAGTGTTGGTGAAATAATTTTGAGTTTTCAAATGTATTTTTAATTAAAAATAAAATAAACAAATATTAAGAATAGTTGTTTTGTTAATCTGTCAAAGCAGGGAAGGGAGCTGATTTCAAATGAAAAAAAAAAAAAAAAAAGTTAAACCGAGCAAATTTTAGTTGTGTAACACATTTGTAGACCATGATTTTAAATTATCAATAACTTGATGTAGGTATATTTATCAGTAAAATAGCACAAGTATTAAATTATGCAAATCTTAACATTAATGAATAAAAATTGCATGTTTAAGTTGAACTCTCATGACTAAATTAATAAAAATTTCAAGTGTAAAAATATTGTTCATTAATTGTTGCAAATTAGTACATGTTTATATTTTGAGCAGCATAACATATCCACTACACTAAAAGAAATAATAAATTCACAAATGATAATATTATTCTGTATTTCTAAAGTCATTGATCAACATACAATAAAAGAAATTTGAATTAGTTCAAATCTGAAGAGCATCTTAACTGTCATACATTTTAAATAATAGAATTTTTCGGGTTTCAAAACAATTTCGATTATATTGTGGAATGCACAGATTTTTCATTATTCCTTATTTATGCAAGATTGTATTTTTGCTACATACATAGAACTGGCAGTAAGAACAAACAGATTATCAAGATTTTATTACATATTTAATTCAGAATGCAGTTTATATTTTGAACCGAAATCAAGCGTTAATTCATAGAAATGAATTTTTCTTAACTAATTACTAATGTGAGTTCAAAATATAAAACGGGTAACTATTTTTTCTCTAAAAATTAAACTCACTAATTATCCATAAGCATAAGTTTTTTCATCAGAGAAAAACTATAAAACTTCTTAACAGTCATGAAACAACAGTAATAATTGGACATGGTGTGGCTAACTTTTCATAAAACTCTTCAAATAAATTTTACAATTAAAATAGTAACTTTCTATTTACTTTGTTAATTTATGATGACATTAGGATAGAACATGCCAAAAAATGGCAGTTGTAAACTAAACTCTTGCTGATACTTCTTGCCAGCATGAGGGTTTCTCAGAAAGTTTCCCCATTCCACTATAAGATAGATTCCAAAACCCATGGTTGTTCTCCCAGTGACCTGGTATTTCCCTTTATGCTCTCTTTGAACCCTGGATAAAGTAACTTATTGCTCTGTGGCACATTTAATTTGATTTTTAAATTGTACTTGCATGGGATTTTCCTGTGAAACCTGTGTATAATTTTCTAATGTGCTATATTATTATTATGTCTCTGGTGATTGGAAGGAATATAAAATGGATCAGTGTCAAATATTTTAATCAGAAATGCTATTTTGTAATCTTTTAACATTCGGGATCAAAAAGTTATAAGAAAATCAAAATTCAGATATCTGAAATATTTTGATATCTAGCTGTTTATTTGCATCACACCCATAAATTTTAGATTGTCTATTTTTAAAATTGTGACATCACCAAAGTTAAATAAAGTACTGTTATATACTCATTTTATATAAAGATGATATTACTATTATTTTAATCCAGTGACAATACTTGCAGAAGTTAAGTAAAAATACAATTTTTAAAAGTAGAATCATTTATTGTGGAGCCCTAAAAAAGGCATAAAATAAAAATTTATTCTTGCAAAGATACGCTATGAATGAATGAAAGTTTTAAAACTAAGAAAACTTTTGAGAAAATACAGATACCTAAAAGAGCATTCGAGACCAATATTCCACTTGAGCTGTATTTGCTTGTAAGGCATTTATTTAGTTATTAGTATCTGTATTGCAAAGATCTCTGATGCTTTTTAAGGTTTGAACATTTAGAAATTTTCATATTTTGCAAAAGTGAAATATTTATATCTTTCTCAAAAGGTTTCTTAGTTTTGAAACTTTCATTCATTTACAGCATATCTTTGCAAGAATAAATTTTCATTTTATGCCTTTGAGGACTTCACAATAAAAAGCATCTACTTTTAAAAATTGTATTTTTACTTACTTTTTATTTTTTGCTTTTTAGTTACAAACGAAACAGAAGTTTTACATTTTCTTATAATACCTAATTAGTTATCTTTATTAAACTTATTTACTGGTCAAGATATATTGTATGAAACAATCTTACTACTTTTTAAAACTGAGTAATTCAATTAAAGAACATGAAATAAAATTAATTTTTAATGTAGTATTATTCAAACTGCAAACTATTATTTAATCTAATTTGTATAAAATATAGATATGTTGTCTGTAAAGCAAACACAAACAGATGACAAGGGAAAACTGTTTCCTCCATCATAAGGTGGTAAGTTATGAAGACGGTCCATTTCTTCCAATGCATCTCCATTGCAAATCTGTCCCTCGATGATTTGGTGAAATTTTGTCGATCTCGATACTAGCAAGTGATTTACACTGACTTACTACTGGTTATTTAACCCTTAAATGCATAGCGATGCATATATGCATCGTATTTTTCAGTGCCGGATTAGAGTAGAAGCCAAATTTCTTACGTCAGTTTCATATATAAAATATAGTTTTTTTAAATAATAAATGATTCATATGGAATGATTTATATGATTCATATCGTGAGTAATAAAAGTTTCACATAATTCTTTCAAACTGGTTGTCCTTGGAGAAATGAATTAGTTATTCATAAAACTGATATAAGAAATTTAACTTATACTCGTGGCTATCGTGCGAATGAGAAAAAAATTCATGCATTTAAGGGTTAAACAAATTTGGTACATTGCAAACATTCCTTGTATGATCTCTATGGATCTGCCATAAATTTCTCTCTCCATATCAAATTCATTGAGTCTATTGCATCTCTCTCTGAAGCAACAAGAAACTACTTGCCTGATGAACTCCTAAACCAAGGTGTCCTTTTAGTATGTAACTGTCATAAAATCACAAGAGAGATGCTAGAGGTACTTATATGCCATCTTCTGCTTACTGTAATAATTTGAATCTGGGTTCCATTTCAAATGAACTGTAGGTTCTTTCATTCCCCATAAACCAGTAATAACTTAATTTTACTAGATATTTATAGTAAAATTTACTGTCAATCAAACTTTGCAGTAAGAATGGACCTACCTTCCCCCCCCCCCCATGACGGAAGCCCTCCCATGAGAAAGCTATAGCTATGCTCACGCTAATTATCCACATTAAAACATGATTTATTATTATTCATATTTATTTGTAAAATGATTTTCTTAATACTGATTACATAGTGTCAAAAACGGATGTATAACTTTTACTAAATGCATGTTATTTTCAGCTAAAGTCATTCGTCAAATCTAAAATCCCAATACTTTTATGTAATCTTCAACAGCTATACTCCAGTAAAACAACTGCTTCTTCAAACACATAATGAAGTAGTTTTGTAGCACTCATCTTTTTAGGCAGTTAAGCATTAAAGCATGTATAAAAAAGATCTGTTACGCAGTGCCATTTCTAATTAAATTAATTGTTCATTGACTTCTTGATGTGTGTAATGTTACCATTATCCAAAAGATGACAGCACTTCATAATTTTCTCTAGTTTCTTGAGAGGAGTAAAAAATTTTAAAAGGACATTATATGAAGTTTCTTATAATTATCATAAAAGTTGACCATAACACCATGAAACCCCTCTTCCTTTGCCGGGAATCGAACCTGGAACTTCTGGGCAAAAGCCAGGTATTCTAACCTCTATACCAAATGGACTTGTCAACAATTTCAAAACTTGTAACTTGTATAAAGTGGAAACACCTTGATTCTAAGCGTGACACGATACAATTTCACCAAAAAGCTTCTAAAAGCATTTCATAAATTTTTTTAAAATCAAAACTAGCTTTTGTGCTGTTTAAAATAACAAAACAAACTACATAAAGGTATCAATGCAAAATTTTGTAGCCCAAAAATGTTGCTGTTTTTGTGTAAAGTGCTATCATTTCTTGTTTTCACAAATGATTTCCTTTCTTTTTTCAGTTATTCCAGTCACATCACGTAGATTGTCATCAGAAGCATACATGGAAGAAAAACTTAAAAGATTATCATTAACTACTTTTAACGAATCTGGTATGTAGCATTATTCCTAACAAATACTTTGTATAAAACCATCCAATAATAATAAAAAGAGTAAATTGAAATTATCCAATCATTCAAATGGTGATTGTAAGTCAAGATTGATATGGTAGATTTACTTGTATACCATATTAAATTTTCTATAAGTAAAATATTTTTTAAATAATTAAAGCTTTTCCAGTATATTATCAAGAAGAAACTTTGTACTTCCTTAAAGAATTATATCATTATCCAGAGCATTAAAGCATTTATTGTCCCTGAAATGTTTCTTTACTAAGTAGGGGGGGGGGCTGTTCATTATTCTGTCAAAATCATTTTGTTCCTTTGTAGTCCCAAACAGATTTTTGTAGTACTTAATTTAGGATAAAGAATCTAAAAACTTTACAGAGAAACTTGAGGCATGTTATCTCTTTAAGACCAGAAATATTTTCAAACTTATTTCACTTCCTTGTAGTTTTGAACTTATATAGACCCCCAGTGACTCAGAAAAAAATCTAGGGACCCCCCCCCCCCCTTTGAGCATGATCTAGCACCTGCTCAATTGTACAGGTTAGACTTTATTTGTGTGTAGGGGATGGGGACACCCGCTCAATCGTGCTGTTTTGCTTTTCCCTGCAAAATATCAGGTGTTATTAGTATTATACATTTTCTCCCTAAACTCTAAATGAAAAAGATTTTTTTTTTTTTTTTACTGAAATTGTTGCACATCTGTATAATGTGATATTAGTTAAAATGCATTATGGAGTGATTACATAGTTACAATAATTTTATTAAAAATTCAACCTAATTCCACGCAAACAGTAATAAAATATATTTTTAAACTTTATTATTTAAAATCATATTTCAAAATTTCTTGTGTGTGTGTGGGGGGGGGGGGAATTACTTTCATCTTTGATTAATTGCATCATCTGTTGAGAAAAAATGATAATGCATCATTTCTGTTAACTCTCACGATAGATTGTTTCCAGCATTTGTTACTGAAATTATTCAGAGAGCTAAAACTTTAGTTAATGTTTAACCTACACAATCATTTGGGCTCGGTCTTAAAGGGCTAAAAATTAATTGAATGAAAGTATTGTGACTTCATCACAATACTTTCATTCAGAAAAAAGTTTTCTAATAACATGCAGTTACTTTTTATACTATTAAAAGGGCCAGTATATTTAAAAATTTAAAAGGAAAAAATATTTTTAGGGTGACCTTGTTTACTAAAATGTCAAATTAGAAAAGTCTTCTTCTTCAGCCAATGCCTTCAGGACTTGGCTGTTGGGCCATTTGCCTGCAAGCCTCCCAGTACCATTGGCAAATGTCAGAGGACAGGTGCTCACTGTCCATCGGGGAAGAAAGGCAGAGAGGGCAATTGTCAGAAGGAGCCAGACCAAAGTGGCGGAGGTGGGCAAGGTAGTCGTGTTCAATGGCAAGACAGAACTGGGCAACGGCCTTAGACCTTTCCAGATGGCCAGGGATAGGTCATTAGGTCAGGTACTCCCAGTGTTTGCCACAGCTTAAGTTGGAGAGGGTGGACCTGGTGGTGGAGATGACCGAGGTGATTTTATTTTGTGTAGTTCAGAGAGTAGCTGGTATAATTGGCTGTTTCAAAGATGCACCACGCTTAGCCAAGCCATCAGCTCTTTCATTGCCCAGGATGTCAATGTGGCTTGGGATCTACTGAAAAACAACATTCCAGCCGTGTTCGATGAGTTCCGCCAGTCTGGCTGTACAAAGAACAGAGTGAAGACAGTTGGTGGGGCTGTTGTTGCTCATGGTAGAACTTGCCGCTTGGGAGTCGACCAGGAAGACAACACTGTCAATTCCGACAGAAGGTCCAGAAGGCTAGTAGCAGCTTCATGAATGGCACAGTCCTCGCCATCAAAGTTGCTGGCATTACTTCCTATAGTCCTGCAGCCCTCAAATAGGCCACAGTACCAACCAGCACCAGAGCCATTAATCTCTGGAGAGTACGAACCATCGGGGTAGATGTGGATCCAGGAGGTGGTTGGATAGAGACAGTTACTGGTTTCGAGAGTGCAGCTCAACAGGGAAGGACTCATATTTAGAACGGTTCGAGTGCAATAGTTCCAGTTTAGCAGTAGGCAGGGCAGAAACAACAGAGTTATGGGGTGTTCTTTAACATAAAACACCACATTAAATTTAAAGAATAACTTTATTTGATGTACATAAAATCTCTGGCACAGAAATAAAAATACATCATCTCGGGTGAAATTTTTAGAGAAAAGTAATAAATAGAATAGCAGCATGAGCATGGCAAACTGCATGTAATAAGCGTGCATGCTTATCATAATATCTATGCTGAAACAATGCTCGAGTTGACAGTTTAGCAATCTGTTGTAAAAGAGCATCAATTTGTTGCTTCAACGAAGTATAATGCATTTCTTGATTAGCAGATTGAATCTGTAGCATATTAGGCGACAATTCATGAATTTTATCAGCCATCTGCGCCAAATTGCTTAAGTTTTCAGAACTGACCGCCAACATTACCTGCATTTGGCTAGGTAAACAGTTAAGCCAGAGAGTTTTTAGCACTATTTCTCTAAAGTTGGAACCAGCCAAGTCGCACATTTTGGCGAGTAGTTGAGAGGTTTTTACAATCTCCTAAATGAGTATCTTGTAACAAATGATTAAGCCAAGCAGTTCCAGACTCTGCAAAATGTGAAATCAATCTTTCTTTTAATGCCTCATATTTCGGTTCAGTCGGGGGATTCGAAATAATATCGTGGACAGATTGTAATACACTAGTATCAAACGCAGAAATTGCTGTGTAAAACCTAATTTCATCATTTGTGATAGAAACTAAACTGAATTGATTTTCGAGTTGAAGGAACCATGTTTCCGGATCTTTCTGCCAAAATGGCGAAGGTTTAATGGTGATGTGTGCCAGTTCAGAGGCTGCAACTGCTGTGCCAGACAATGCCATATTAAATAACATAAATAAGTGCAAAGTCCTGTAGTATTCAATTCAAAAATATCATCTCTGTTCACTCAAAATTAAAAGGAAAGAATTTTTGCATTCAGACGATAAACAAAGTTAAAAAGATCTTACACGGCACAGATTACAGTGAATTAAAGAGTTGGCTGAATATCCAAACAACTGGAGGAGTTCATCTTGAAGGAAAGATTCCTTCCTTAAAAATAATCAACGTAGATAGGTCACCATTTTATGAGGCGTTCTTTAACATAAAACACCACATTAAATTTAAAGAATAACTTTATTTGATGTACATAAAATGTCTGGCACAGAAATAAAAATACAACATCTCGGGTGAAATTTTTAGAGAGAAGTAATAAATAGAATAGCAGCACGAGCATGGCAAACTGCATGTTGCCACAGAATTAAAGATCTGCAGGGGAGCGAGATGATCCATAGCTAGCTGGTATTTCTAGAGTAAGGAGTTAGTACGAAGCAAGGCGGAAGACTTGGGTCTTTAGCCACAAGGAGGCAGGTCTGCGGATATTCCATTAGGTCGATTCTTTTTGGCTCTTTATCAGAATTTTAAGATCATCTTGTCTCTCTGAGTCTCCAAGGGTTCAATGCCAGTTTGGATCTGCATGGCAGCAATAGAGTGGAGAAGGCAGCTCCAGTGATAATATGTAAGGTGTTTTTCTGGGCGATGCCATACTTGGACAAGTTTGTTTGAGCAGAGGTAGGCACGACCTTCCTACCATAGTCCAAAATTGACCAAACATAGGACTTGTACATTGTGGCCAGGACATCTTGGGTAGTACCTCACTTCGCTGCAGAGAGCCTTTTGAGCAGGTTGTTGCAGTTTAGGGCTTGTCAGTAATAGTCTTGATCTGGCCTTTTCATAAAAGTCTCGTGTCAAGATACCTAGGTATTATTTGGAAAGAGAGTCATGCTGGAGAGGAATTTTATTGTATGTCAGCTGATAGTCATGGTGTTTGGTAGGCATTGTCAAAAGTTGAAAAACCATTTTTTCAGTATTAACTTCCATTTTGTTAAGGCTTGACCACTGTTCCAGGTGGCCAAGAGCAGAGCTCATAGCATTTTCGTAGGTATTAATGTTTGTGCTGGTCACCCTCATGATGACATCATCAGCAAAAAAAGGCACGACATTCCTGGAGTCTTCTGAATGGCATCAATCGTGTTGAAAAGTAGGCAGCTGGTAATGGCTTCCTGGGGGAGGTCCTGTTTCAGCTGTCTAAAGGAAGAAACAGAGTTCATGAACTTACAATGGATGAAGCGTTGACTCAGGAAGTTCTTGATCCAGTTTTGAGCCCAGTTATCTTGATCCAGTCCCCAGGGAGCTTAATTTTTGCTGGAATCTCGGTCTCCAGATTTTGTCCTAAGCTGCTTTGAAGTCCCCAAGGACGGCTAGAGTCGATTCATGGTGGTGGAATCCATCTTTTACAGCTTGAGAGAATTTGACAATTTGGTCAAATTCTCTCAAGCTGTTCTCTCAAGCTCATTCTCTCAAGTTTTCAGAAACCCGCTTGGCAGTCACTGATGCCTCCTATTAATTCCAAGTGCTCACGGTGATGGCGCTTGACCATTTTCTCCTCAACTTTAGAGGAGATGCTGGTAAGAGAGATGGGGCAATAGCTGCTAATGCAGTTAGCTGATTTGCCACTTTTTAGTAGTGGAATACCATCTGCTTTTCTCCACTAGTGTGGAAGACCTTTTTCCCACCTGAGGTTTATGAGCCTCAGAAAAGTGGGCTTAGATTTGGGCCCAAGATGATGGATGAATGGGAATGGATGGATGAATGGAGCACTTCGTCTGGACCAGAAATTAGAAAAGTAAAAAAAAAATATTCTTTAAAAGTCATTTGCAGGGGGAAAAAAATCATTCGGCATAATATTAAATGACATATTGTAAACTCGAAAATAAACTTTTTTTGGCAAATCATTGTTGGTTTGGACTTAATTTTGATTTAAAAACTCCAATTGAAGACTTTCGCACAAATATTATATATATTGTATACATATTTTTTTTTACTTCAAGTTGGTTTTATGAATATTTACTTATTTAATTTAGTTCTTGTTCATAATGTATTTGATTTCTTACTACCATACAACCCATAATTAAACATATCTTTTAAAAACTATGTTAAGAGAAACACTACTTCCAGTTTTCTCTTTTGTAAAATATAAAACTAAGTAAAAATAAAATGCTTTTCATTTTTACTAAGTATGATAAGAAAAATTTCACAAGTTATAATCTGATGGTTATTTTTTACAATGTGTGTGTGACTTTTTTTGCAAAAAAAAAAAAATCTGTTTGTAGTTTATTTTGTTATTTATCATATGCAAAGTTCCTTCTCATTTCTCTGAAACAAAATAAAAAGTGTTTGAAGGACTTAATATAAGTTTTAAAGAACCTTGTTTGCTATGGAATTTATATACATTTAAAAAAATTTGCTTTCAGTCTAATTCATAAATGTTCTAAAGCTGATTTTGCAAATATGGAATTAAAAGTGTACTTACACATGAATGAATATGTGTCATGTTTACATGAATTTGTAAATGTGAAAAGTGTAAAAGTTCATAAACACTAGTGAGAAAAAAAAAAATTACCTATAACACAGCAATGCTAAATTAAACATGATTTTTCCAGTAAAAGCCTTGAATTCCATTTTAAAAGATCAAGTTTCAAGTCATTAAAAATTTTCATGGGGTCTTGAAAAGTCCTCAATTTCTGAAAATCACTAAAAAGTAACTTTTTATTTCCTATGAAAGCAAGGGAATGAAAGAAACTTTCTTCAAAACTTCATGCAATTAAAGAATGTTCAAGAGTTACCTATTTTCCCTTATTAGTACATTGGAAACTAGGTCATTTTCATTGGAGCATTGCTGTGCTGTTTAGGTAATCATTCCATTCTTACTGGTGGTACTTACTAGGAAGAAATTCATCCTTCAGAAACCCTCAAGTTGGGATCATTCTTTCCAGAGCAAGGTAGTACACAAACTAGTAAAAATTTCAATGTGCTAAAATTAATCTCACTTCTATTTCATTCATAGAAGTGATAAAATAGGTAATTCAGTATATTAAGAAATACCCACATTTCTGGAATTAACTGTATGAATTGATCATCCTGGAAGAAAAGAAAATTTTCTTTTAATGTATGTGTTCAATCTATGCCAAAGGAGATCCTTTAAATTTGTTTCGGTGAAATAAGTGGTAACATTATAATAAAGATTTATTAAAGTAAAGTATTGTTTTCCATATTCGCTGTTGTTGTACACTTCATACCTTAGAAATACAAGCTATAAATTATACTTAGAAAATGTAAAGAATCTGTTTCAGTTTCTAAAAAAATAAAGTACTATATTAAACTATTTTTGGTCTTTGAAATCACAGTTAGGGGATGGAATTTGTGTCCTGATTATTTAGTTCCAGCTCTAAAATGTAATCTTCAATCAGTTAGTTTTATGTATAAACTGCATGACAAACCAAAATTTTTCTTTTTCATGTTATTTGTAAAATCTGAGTAATGTATGTTTTAAAACTTTCAAAATCTGTTTCTTTTTAGATTAATTGATTTTAAAAATTTGTGAGTCATTGATAAGTTTGCTTTTTCATGAGTGATGATGATCATAACTTAAAATGATGTTTAGGGATATGTATAAAAAAATACATCATAACATAACAGTTTTAGTCTGTTTCAACATGAACATATATTCAATGTAAAATTCTGAATTCATCCTCTGAAAAATATTTCATTTTTCATCTTAGGGAAACCTGTATTGCCATCTAGGAGCTGGTCATTCCGAAAATAGATGTGTTGTCCCATTTTGTATGGGCATACCTTTTTTAAAGAGAACTTTGAAAGATATTTTGAGGAATTTACATTACCAAGACAAAGAAAATTTATATTTTCTCCATTCCTGTATATATAGACAATCTTATTACATATCACATGTTCCTTAAATTTAACTGTGTAAATGTATATTATATATTAAATTTGTTGTTTAATTCTTTATACATTTTAACAATATGAAAATTGCTATTATAAACTGTTAAGTTTCTCAATGCATTTATGAAAAATGCATTTAGTTGCATTTTGAGTTATGTATGTTCACTTATTATGAGTTTTAAGTCTTAATCATCATTATTTATCAATTATTTAGCATGAATATTTGTCTCAAAAGTTATTGAGAAGTTACACACAAAGAAACATGAAACAGTATTTACTGTTATCCTGAATTAAGTTACAAAAAGAGAAATGTACACACTCTGACTTAATCAATTGCATGTGATGAATTTTTAAAAGGGTAGAAAAGAAATCCTTTCGATAAGTCTGTTTTTGATGCAGTTTAGGTAAAAGATAACATGTGGGAGCATTATTATTATATTTCATTCAAAATAAGTAACAAGTTTGCAGTATTAAGTCACATTGCTCATTTAGCCTTTCTGTTAAATAGTGTACAATTAAAATGCACCTCCAATACATGCACTTTTACCATTCAAATGAAAAATAAATTTATTGTATTTTTATTTAAATAAATGATATCAAAAAGAAGTAAAAATATGAACATTCTTCACTGGTTATATGTAACTTTCTTTGAGGAAATATATTTACAAAAATCATTCATTGAACATCTGTTTTCTTTCACGTGTATATAAATTGTGTCTAATAAAATAAAAAACTGTATTGTTCTACTCTACTAATAAAATAATTCACTAAGAATAATACCACGAAAAAATTGTATCAAAATACTGCACCACAAATTCATTTGTGCTTCATTTGAAAAAAAAAAAAAGAATGCAAGGTAATTTTGTACATTTGCATGAAAGCCGATGATGTGCTTGCTGCATTATATAATGTCTTGCCATGGGGAAGCATTATACTTAATGCGCTACCTAAATGACTTACTTGCAATAACAGACCCAGCAATGCAGTATATGTCCTATACAGTTGATCAAATCATATATGTTGAATTTTAATACAAGAATGAATCTGTTAAACCTGCAGTGAAGCAAAAAAAAAAAAGCTGTTAGTTCATATTTTAATCTGATTAATAATTAATTTGATAATAAATCTGATTTACATGTTGAGACTACAAAATCAAAAACATAACTAAGCAGTGTTTAAAACCTTTCCAGACAGTTGTGGAGTTTTGCAGAAGTCACAATGGGTATGAAAAGTGCCGCTACATGAATTATCCTAGATGACAGGATATTTTCACTGCTAAGCCTAACATGAAAATCACATTGTGTTTTATAATAATTTTTCTCTTCATAAGACATGCAAAAGAAAAGCTTTGCATGTTAGAATTAGCACTCACCTTAAAAAAAATGCACTCCGTTTGATAAATTACTGTAGAAATTAAAATTAACTTTTATTTTAAAATTGTAATTAGAATTCATATTCAAAAGAAAAATTCAGGAAGAATTATAGGCCACTAAAGAGTGAAATATTTACACATTTTTGAGGCATTCTTGTGTTCTATACTGGTAAATGAAGTAAAGGTATGCCAGAGGCAGAAAATTTTCATGGTGCATTATTTCTCCAGAATTCTTTTTTTTTTCCAAAATCGTAGCATATTTTCATTCTAGTTTAACCAACTATATATACTTGGATTAGGCTATTAGAACCATAAAAAAATCCTAATATTTATTTAGTGAAAAAATAAACTTACATTGAAGGACAGCACTAATCATCATGCTGTTCCTTTGGAATGAGAGGAATGGGCAATGAGCATAAAAACTGCCATTCTCAACCTGCTAGCTTCTTTATATGATAGCCAGTTGCATGCATCAAGCAAATATTGATAGCCGGTTACTGCATCTCAACAAAAATATATATATATATATATATATATATATATATATATATATATTTAAACTTTGAATACAATCAAGCCAAATTTCCCCAGCATTTCAGAATTTCCCTTGAATCTCATTTGGACATATTCTGCTCCTCTAGGATGCACTTTGAAAACTTGTATCATTATCATCAATGAAATATTATTCACTGCATTTTTATTAGTGTCCAATTGCTACAATAAAGATAGAATTTCTTTCTATATTAGTTATTGTTTTTAACCATCTTTTCACACATTTTTTACTGCAATTTTCCCGAAACCAGACCATGAAAATACTATTATAGAACAAATAACATATCCCTTTACCTCTGAAAAATATATAAAAAATTAACAGAAGCCACAGAGTACAAAAGAGAGAGGTCCTTAGGGTGACAGCAATTATCAACACTAACATTTGTTTACCAAAACACTTGTTCAGACTTATGCCTAAAATACAAGTAGTATTTCTGAAAGTTAGTGGTTTCCAAAATACAGAGAGTGATTCTTAATGGTCATTATAAGAAAAACACGTATGTATTTTTTGTCCTTTTCAGTAAATTTCCACTGAACACTTA
Organism: Cheiracanthium punctorium; assembly: GCA_038373885.1. Classification (NCBI taxonomy): domain Eukaryota; kingdom Metazoa; phylum Arthropoda; class Arachnida; order Araneae; family Cheiracanthiidae; genus Cheiracanthium; species Cheiracanthium punctorium. Next base: position 1,738,894 of record JAWZYV010014119.1, read on the forward strand.
ATGTTGCACTCGCCTGGAAAGGCTTAATGCAGACTGGAAATTGCTTATTAAAGACGACTGTGTTATGTCTGTATATGCATTAATATTTCCTTTTTAAAGGAAAAGAGGTATTCATTTACTCTTTATTATAGTGTCATACATGGTTATTCAGTCAATTTTTTTTTCACAAAACCGAGTTTGATTCAAGTTGAATAGTAATGTTTTCATATAGGATATGCATGTACAGTCATGGTACATGCATATAGTTTGACTGTATTATAGTTGTATTTTGAGTTGTATGCATTTACAGTCATGGATAGTGACGTTGCATTGGGGTTTGACTCGAACCCCAATGCAACACCACTATCCGTTCAAGAAAATCATGGTGCTATATCAAATTTGATAATCTTTGTTAATGATTAAAATTAATTAATTTTGACAGTATTATTATTAAATGAATGAATATCTTGATGCATTTTAACTAAGTTACAGGTGTATTGCAGCAAGAATACCATTTGGATCAGCAAAGTTGTCATTTCAGTTCAGTTGAAACTACTGTTTGGCTTAGCTTGCCTCAGCTAAAATTGCTTTTCAGCTTAGTTTGTTTGAGTAAAATTAGCTTTATGGCTGGCTCAGTTTGCTCGCTCAGTCATCTGTACCATATGACTCAAGTGTAAAAAAATGAACTTTAATTTATTTCATTTTAAACGTATTTTATGGACTATATATATCTATGTAAATATATCTATAGTCAAATCCCATTTTAGCAAAATCCAAGGGAACAATGAAATCATTTAGCTAAAATAAAATTACGTTACAGAAGGCATCGCGCTGATCTTTGGCTTTTAATCACTTTTTATAAAGGACCCATTTTCATTCAAATCACTAGGCTCCAATGTCATTAGACTTAAACATAGTTTCTCTCTATTCTAAAAAAAGTAATGACTCTGCCGTCGCTGTCAAAAGCTTGTTCTGGTATCTCCTCCAAAACCATGGGTATTTGAGTTTTGACAAAGGTGTCTGCAGATTCAGAAAATTCTGGGGAAGCCGATAAGCTGACTTAAATTTTGAAATTCAAATTGTTTCAAAAGATAATTATAAAAAAAATAGCATAAATGTTGCCAGGTTTGGCAATTTTCACCAGCATAAAATCCTTCATGCCTTTGAAACAAAGCAATTCCAAGTATGTAGAATGGCATAAAATTGAAAAAACATGAAGTAGAATTACATTAATTTTATGCCAAATTAAAAAGTATGTGAAATAAATTACCGTACTTTCCTGTATATAATCTGTGTACTATGTGTTAAAAAAGTTTCTGATTTCATTGTGAGTATTATATGCTGCCGTGGATAATCTGATAAAAAACATTCTCCATCAGAAAAGCTTACAGATAAAGTTCAGAAAGAAATGCCGTTTATGTTTCAAAAATAAACAACAGATGGCACTGAAAGCTTTCATGACTCAGCAGACCGGCAAAATTGTGTCAGCCTTTCACAGGAAAGCACTCCAGCCCGTTTTAAGAATGAGTGCTCTGGTGCTCTCTAACGACGTAAATCGTAAGCAGCTTCCCTGCCTCAATCTACTGCGAGCGTGAGCATACGCAAAACAAAAAATTAATGATCACGACTCACAGTGCTATCTTACAGGACGATCGATGATCGTCCTATATGACTGTCCCTGCTAGTCACTCTCGCTAGCGTCATTTCGAATTCCGTTTTGACCTGAGCTGTTTCGTCCTGAAATTATTCATTTTCACATACCGCCATGTTGAAACGAAAGCGTGTAAGTTACACGGTAGATTTTAAACTAAAAGTTAAAGCAAAGGCTACCGAAGTAGGAAATCAGAAAGCTGCCACATTGTTTAACATTGACAAATCAAATATTCGAGTATGAAAAAAAACAAGACTGATTTTGAAAAATGCAACCTACGTAGAAGAGCTAATCACCATGGAAAACATCGCTGGCCAGAATTAATTAAATAAATGGATTTTGAAAGAGAGAAAATGGGAGAGCTGTCTCAAAATAAATATAAGAATGAAAGCTCAACTTATTGCACACGAAATGAATATTGTAAACTGCTCTGGTGGACCCACATGGTGCTACAGGTTTATGAGAAGGAACAATTTAGCTGTTCATAGTCGTTCAGTAGTCGGCAAGAAATTAACAGATGACTAGCAAAAAAAATCTGATGATTTTGCGACATTTTGTGAAAATATTATTCTTGAAAATAATTTTACAGCAGATTTGATTTTTAACATGGACGAAGTTCCATTGTCATTTGATATACCACCTACTAGAACTGTTGATGTTCAGGGAACAAGCAGTATTCCTATAAATACTACAGGAAATGAAAGAACTTCGTTTACGGTAGTTTTATGCTGTGCTTCAAATGGTTTGAAATTGTCGCCGATGCCAATAATCAAAAGGAAAATGCTCCCGAGAGAAGATTTTCCTAATGATGTTGAAATTCGTGTAAATGAGAAAAATCTGGATGAATGAAGAAATCATGATGTCATGGCTACATAGCATCTAACCAGTAGAGGATCCAGAAATTTTTTGGGGGAGGGGCTAAATTAAGCTTATTTCACTCAAACAAAATATACAATAAAGCAAAATTTTAGTCTAAAGTCTCCTGAATCCGCTACTGCATCTAGCGAAAACGAAACAATTCATTTTTTCATCCTAAAGCTTTTCTAATTATGGACTCTATAACAGCACATCTCAGCGAGAATGTTAAAAATACCCTGAAGTCTGCATCAGCAAAAATCTTAATAATACCTGGAAGATTGACCAAAAAGTTACAACCTTTAGATGTGGGAGTTAACAGATCTCTTAAATCGAAAGTTGGGAAATTATGGGAACAATGGATGTCTGATGGAGAAAAGAATATTACGAAAACTGGAAAATTGAAGCGTGTATCGTATGAAAATGTCTCCAACTGGGTTTTGAAAGCGTGGAATGATGTCTCGGAAACTACGATAAGAAACACAGGTGTTGTTAAAGAAGAATGGCATTCATATTTCGACGTCTCTGAGCTGTTCATGTTAAATATCAATCTTCATAGTGCATCATTGCCCTATGCACACCTACAACCTTGCCCTGATCTTTGACCTGCATTTACAGTCTGCAAAAAAGTTCCAGATCCTGGAAATCACAATTTATAAACTTTAGTAACTTCTACTACTTATGTTTAGCCCTCTTATCTAACTGACCAACTCTCCAAGCTTCTGAATTGGCTCATACTCTTTGAAACTGTTGGAAAACGGTACTATTAAGATAGGAAGAAAAGTGTTTAAGAGGCATTGCAGGGGCAAACTGGGCAGGGCGTTCCCATCACCATCTGAGAATTTCATTATTTTCTTTTATTGTATTGCCTTACCCAAGGAAAGAACAAATCTGAAATATTTTAGTTTTGGAGTTATGGTGGGTCAAAGTACCCCGGAGGAACAACGTCGATTTAATTTAGAGCCATTTTTGCCACTTTATTGTCTCGACTGTGACTGGCTCAGAGGTGCTTCAGAGAATTTTATCCTATAATATACCTTGTATATTAACATCTCAAATTGAAAATTCATTTGAAAATTGTCAGAGCACCAAATAAGGCCCCCCCAAAGTACCCCCAATTTCATAAAAAATACAGTTTTTAAAATGCTTTAAATCTTGGCTCCGACGTGATACAGAAAATATTTTTACACAGTACAGTTATATATCTTCATATAAAGTGAATCCAATATTTAAAATTTTCGAAGGGCCCCGCAGTATGGGGCCCCCAACATGGTCCTTAACACTTATTTACGCAATTTCGAAGCATTGCTACAGCTGAAGCTGACTTCCCACAGGATAACTATTGGCATGGAGATGTAGCATCAGCATAGTAGTTTCATATTATGAAAAAACATTTTTTGAAGGTACAACTGTTTCCAAGAAATATCCCAAAAAGTACCTCCCTATTTGGGACATTCCACTGGCACGCATGGGGGCATTTTGGAGTTACTTTTAAAAGTTTAATCGACTCTAGCAGTATTGAAAATTAACCTATTCTGCATATATCACAAATAGTTCTTTTACAGGGGCACTCATAAGAATTCATTACCCTGAATGGGGATCTCTGCAACTACTGAACCAATTTGAAATTTTTTTTCATTGATAGAAAGCTGCACTATTCCTGAGTATTATAAGCTACCTTTCAGCATGCAGCATAAGTAGTTCTTTTACAGTGACACTCAAAAGAATTCTAGCACATGACGCTTTATGGGCATCTCTGCAACTACTGAGCCAATTCTAAAGATCTTTTCACTGAAAGCTACACTATTCCTGAGTAACATAGACCAAAATTCATGCATGCAGCATAACTTACAGGAACACTCGAAATAATTCATAAACATTGTGGTAACGATCTCCATTCGCCACTCAAATTTATTCAAATTTTATTTAAACTCCATTCAAATTGTTGAACAGTGCAGTTATATATCTTCATATAAAGTGAATCCAATATTAAAAATTTTTGAGAGCCCCAAGGGCCCCGTGGTACGGGGACCCAAACATGGTCCTTAGCGCTAATTTATGCAATTTCGAAGCATAGGTACTGCTGGCTCTGACTTCGCACATGAGAACTATTGGCATGGAGATGTAGTTTCAACACAGTAGTTTCATATTATGAAAAGATATATTTTTGGATTACTGTGTTTAATTTTTCTTGAAAACTTTGATGCTTTCAAAAAATATATCTTTTGATAATATGAAACTACTATATTGAAACTACATCTCCATGCCAATAGTTCTCATGTGCGAAGTCAGAGCCAGCTGTGCCATGCCTCGAAATTGCATAAATTAGCGTTAAGGACTATGTTTGGGGCCCCTTACTGGGGAGCCTTAAAAATATTTAACATTGGATTCACTTTATATGAAGTAATATAACTGCACTGTTCAAAAATTTGAATGGAGTTTAATAAAATTTGAGTGGCGAATGAAAACAGTTACGACAATATTTATGAATGATTTTGAGTGTTCCTGTAAATTATGCTACATGCATGAATTTTAGCTTATGTTACTCAGTAATAGTGTAGCTTTCAGTGTAAAGATCTTTAGAATCGATTCAGTAGTTACAGAGATGTCCATATAGCGTCATATGCTAGAATTCTTTTGAATGTCCCTGTAAAAGAACTAGTTATGCTGCATGCTGAAAGGTAGCTTATAATACTCAGGAATAGTGTAATTTTCTATCAGTGAAAAATTTTTTTGAATCTGTTCAGTAGTTGCAGATACCCATTCAGGGTAATGAATTCTTATGAGTGCCCCTGTAAAAGAACTATTCGTGATATATGGAGGATATGTTTGTGATATATGCAGAATAGGTTAATTTTCAATACGGTTACAGTCGATTAAACTTATAAAAGTAACGCCGAAATGCCCCCATGCTGCCAGTGGAATGTTCCAAATAGAGATACTTTTTGGGATTTTTCTTGGAAACAGTTGTACCCTCAAAAAATGTTTTTTCATAATATGAAACTACTATGTTCATACTACATCTCCATGTCAATAGTTATCCTGTGGGAAGTCGGCTTCAGCTGTAAGAATGCTTCGAAATTGCGTAAATTAACATTAAGGACCATGTTTGGGCACCGTACCGCAGGGCTGTGGGGACCTTCAAAAATTTTTAACATTGGATTCACTTTATATGAAGATATATAACTGCACTGTGCAAAAATATTTTCTGTATCGCGTCAGAGCCAAGATTTAAAGCATTTTAAAAACTCTATTTTTTATGAAATTGGGGGGCCCTTATTTGGGGCTCTGACAATTTTTGAATGAATTTTCAATTTGAGATGTTAATATACAAGGTATATTATAGAATAAAATGAAAAAATTCTCTGAGCCAGTCACAGTCGAGACAATAAAGTGGCAAAAATGGCCCTAAATTAATTCGACGTTGCTCCTCTGGGGTACTTTGACCCCCCATAACTCCAAAACTAAAAGAGGTAAATCAAAAATATTTCAGATTTGTTCTTTCCTTGAGTAAGGCAACACAATAAAAGAAAATCATGAAACTCTGAGATGGTGATGGGAGCTTTTTTTATTGAGCTGCCCGATTTGCTTTTGCAACGGCTCTTAAATTTTAAGGTAGGAAAAATGCCTGGTACCTAAAACAAGTGCCTAATTTCATATGTTTTAGTAGTCCATTGCATGGTGACAGAACTTTTAAGTAGCAACCTATTTCTCAACAATACTGGTAAAATACGTAATATAAACATCATCTTCTGTTAACGAGCATTAACTTGTAGTTTTTTTTATTGCCAAGATCTTTATTAGAATTTTTGTGAAAGAGCAGTTATTTATTTTTGCATGTTTAATTAATGAGGTGCTTAATATCAACCGAGAGTTTCAGTGTGTGCAATACAAGATGAGATATGTTCTCTCGTTATTATACGATGTATTTTTTCGTGCATAGTATTAGATTGTCTTTGCATAGCAGATTAGATATTAGATTATCAGTATTATATTTTTACTCACTGTTTTTAAGTTAAGCTTCAAATGTTCATTTAACTATGCTTTCAACCAGTAAAATAATTTGTGCTGCATCAAAGGTAGTGGAGTCGAATTAATTTTAGAGAAGTCAGCCCAATACGCACAGAAACAATGCATTTACTGAATGTTGATAGCCAAATTTCACTCCTTGCCATGAAATCACTGTTTTGGCAGCAAACTCAAAATCTACATACTCCAAAGTTTGAAAATGAGAAAAATTTGAAACTCTTCCATTTTCTACAACCCAAAAAAAAAAAGATTTTTTTATGCTTATGCCATTATTTTATATAAGACATGCAATATCATTTACTTGTTTTGAGCAGTGTATTGTAAGCATAAATGTTCAATTATGTCAACCAATAAAAATTTTCAATAATACCATCTCAGAGATACTATTAAATACTCAGGTCAGACCAGTTTTGCAACTAACTGATTTAAAATGTCAAAAACTGCCATTACAGAATTTCAGTATTTAGTACCAAAACAAGTTTACAATAGTGTAGATGTGTAATGAAAGTTTTAAAATCAATGTTTTATGAAACTACAAAACTTTTATTGCTTGAATAAATCACCACATTAGGCATACATAAAATGTTTAAAAATTCTTTATTTAAACAATTATTTTCCAGTAGAACCAGATAGGGTAATCACGACCACTTTTTGCAAATTTCAACTTGATCAATTTTTAAGCCTGGAAACATTTTACAGGAAAAATATTGTTTTATTTAACTAAGAGAAACTTTGACTTTTTACGAACACCTAAAAAAATTTTGTTTTGGTAGGATTATTTGCTTAAAATTTTAGAGTAGTCACAATTATCCACACAAAAATTGCAAACTCTTGATATTTACATGTACAACTTTTGTTGTAGCAATTAAAAGTACTATTCTTGTTTTTGCTTTAGGGATTAGTTACTCCATGAGTAAATAATTGATACAGACTAAGTAATAAGGTTATAATTTTTATTTATTAAATGAAAATGGATTCTTGCTGCCAAGATGTGTAAAGCCATTCTCTTTTTTTAAAGGCAAAATATTGAATTGTTGAAAAAACTGGATTAAGTAAAATAAAAGAAATAAAGTAAAAATAATGTTTAAGCAATTTAAAAATGAAAATTGTTAATGGAATGTCGTCTGTTAGAACAACTCCCCACCCCCAAAAAAAATTTACAATAGAGCAGTTTAAAAGCTATGACTGTAGATGGACTCCTAATATTTTCTAAATAAAAACATATGCCCACCAAGAATATGAATAAACCAATAGAAACTAGATTTTCATATGACAACTGCTCTCTGGGAATGAGTTATGATGTAATGTGAAACTGTCCTTATATTAGACCATGTATATTTCTTTAAAACAGTTACTGTTCATATCTAATTTTTTTTTTTTTTATATGCCTTATTTTTTATTTCAAACTCTTATGTGGTGCATTTTTAATATTTTAGAAGGTATTTCTGGCTCTGTTCACAGACCAAGACAGAATTAAAATCATTGAAATTTTAAAAAGTAATCAATAGCAAAATTTCCATTTTACTACATATAGAAATCTATGGAAATAAAATTAGACTTTTGTCTGTACATTTCTTGGAATTCAAAAATTTCGCGATTTCTATCCGTTTCAAGCACCCGGGATTCCGATGCAACCCTAAAAAAAAAGTTTGTCTGTCTGTCATTCTGTCAGTGACGCCTTTTTTGTTTAAGCATCACGTAAAAACGACTGGAGCGAATTATATGAAATTGGTAGTCATGATAGGTGGTCACTCAACATAAAACATAGGCGTCGAATTTTTAAAAAGTCTTGATTAGATTTTCAGATTTTGCAAAAATCGTTTCAAAATGAGTAAATTTGTGTTCAAGATCACGTAAAAACGACTGAAGCGAATGATATGAAATCGGGTGTCATGATAGGTGGTCACTCAACTTAAAACATAGGCATCCAATTTGTAAAAAATCTTGATTGGATTTTGAGACTTTGCGAAAATCCTTTCAAACTGCGTAAATTTGTGTTCGCACATCATGCAGTAACTGCAAAGTTGAAAAAATGATATTCGGTGAAATGATAGGTGGTCACTCACCTTAAACTATAAGCATCTAATTAAAAAAAAATCGATCAGATTTCGTGATTTTGTGAAAATCGTTTAAAACTGAGTGAATCTTTGTTCCCGTATTACGTAATAAAGACTAAAGCGAATGATATGAAATTTGGTCACACGATAGATGGTTGCTCAACATAAACTATAGGAGTCCAATTTTTTAAACATTTTTATTAGATTTTGAGATTTTGTGAAAATTCTCTCAAAATACGTTTATATTTCTTCAAACATCACGTAATAACGACTAATACGAATGATACGAAATTTAGTGATATGATAGGTAGTTGCTAATCTTAATTTATAGGCGTTCAATTTTTAAAATATTTTGATTACATTTTGAGATTTTGCGAAAATCGTTTTAAAATGCTGAAAATTTGTTCCAGCATCACGAAATAAAGACTGCAGGGAATGAAACGAATTTGGGTGGCATGATAGGTTGCCACTCAACTTAAATTCTAGGCTTCCAATTTTTCAAAAATGTTGATTAAATTTTGAGATTTTGCGAAAATTATTTCAATATGCGTAAATATTCGTTCGTGCATCACATAATTACGACTAAAGCGAATGAAATGATATTACTTATTTACTCTCTAACCTGTAATATTTTAACAATACATAAAAATTATAACTTCACTTTCTTTACTTTGGCAACAAAATACATCCATTTTGTGTACTCCTACAATGCTTACGAAAGTTCTTGCTTTTTGGAAATTTGCATTCACTAACCCGTCGAGGACGGGTACTTCAGCTAGTATAAAATATTAAGGAAAAATATATTAAAATATTTTATTTAAGTAATATAGCACAAATATGTGCTTTTTCAAGTCAGAATGACTTTTACTTAGTTTTTACTGATGGTCACAATTACCCCACTGACAACAACAAAAAAAAAAAAAATGAGGTAACTATGACCACCAGTTAAAAAATATTTCACTGTGTTAGAAAATGTAAAAACAAGCAGAAGCTCTTAAATACATTGCCAACTTTATTAATATGAATCAGCTTGCTTGAAACATTTTTCATTTGTGACAAATAAGTTTGAATACAAACTGTCAAATCCGTTTATTGAAAATTTTGATATGCTGTTAGTTAATTGTTACTGCCTTAAAAATACTTTAAAATAATGATGAAAGATACATATTATGAAAAATATTATTTCAAGCTTTAGGCCTAATATTTTAGTAAAACTTTATTTGAATATATATATATATGCTGGTCATAATTACCCTACCTGAACCTATACAATTCATAAAAATATTTAAGATAATTTTTATGCTTGTCAAAAAGCTTAATATTTTACAATACACAAAACAAATGTATATAACATAATTTATGAACTTCATTGATAAAGTTTGTCATCAATATTATTTGCTCAGGGAGAAAAAAATACAAAGTATTTGTTTACAATAAAAATTTTTTATAATACACTGTGTGATATTGAAAATGCAACACCTAAAGTGGTCAGAAAATTTCAGGGTAAATGCACCTTGCCGAGTTATGCTAATGATGTAAAATTGGCAGCTCGCCAGTGCATGTGGAAAAAGATATACGAGAAGGAACCGGTAGAATGGACAATTTTTGTGAAAGTATTTTGCTGCTAGAGAAATTGTCGTAGACTTTTTCTTGTCTCACAGGACGTGTAACCAGAGAATGCCAGGCTGCCATCAACGGAGGCAGTCCCAGCAGACCGACGATTTTACAAGGGGCATGGTGATCGGACTGAGAAGAGCAGGTTGGTCCATTCGGCAAATCTCGGCAGACACACACCTGGATGTGTCCACTGTACACCGGCTGTGGCGAAGATGGTTGGAACAAGGAAATGTGGCAAGTTTAAGACGTGCCAGTGCAACCAGAGTGACGTCAGCACGCGTGGATTGATGCATCCACTGACAAGCGGTGGCGGCTCCCCAAGCTACCTCAACCTCCATTCTGCAACACGTTCAAGACATCTTGGATGTTTCTATATCAACCAGAACGATTTTCCGTCGATTGGTTGCTAGTGGCCTGCACTCATGGCGTCCATTAAGAAGACTGCCACTGGCTCCACAACATAGATGCCAACAACTGCAATGGTACTAGGCTAGAGCGATGTGGATGACAGAATGGCACAGGGCCGTGTTCTCAGATGAGTGACGCTTCTGTTCCTCCAGTGACAGTCGCCACGTATGAGTGTGGTGTCAACGTGGAAACAGATCCAATCGGACAGCAATTGTAAAACATCCCACCGAGTGACAATGTGGCATCATGATTTAGGGAGCAATTGCATATGACTCCAGGTCACATCTAGTTCATATTCAGGACACTATGACGGCTCTACGATACATGGATCATGTGATACAACCGATGACACTCCCCTACCTTCAAACGGTTCCCAACGCCTGTATCAGCAGGATGATGCTCGACTGTACACTGCTCGCATCAGCCAATGTGTTCTGCAAGGTGTAAAGACGCTTCTCTGGCCACGTACTCTCCTGATCTGTCATCAATTGAACACATTTGGGATGTGATTGGATGCCATTTGCAGACCCTGCCACTAGTCCATTCAGAAGACAAACTGTGATAAATGGTTGAAAGGGAATGGAGAAACATTCCTCAGGATGCCATACGTACTTTCATTGACTCAATACCTAGACATGTTACTTCGTGTACCGCCGTCCACGGTGGTCCGACAACCTAAGATGAAGCTGCTCTCCCTCTGTATCATGCATATCATTTTGAAATAAAGATCACTTATTCACTGCTGTCTCTCTTTGCTTGCCGAGTTTCAACACTTTCTAGCCACTCCTTATGGGTGTTGCATTTTCAATGTCGAGCAGTGTATATAAAAATATATATTTGTTATAGAAAAATTTTTTTTTTAGAAACAAAAACTTTTCTTTTACTTTGGTTAGGAAGAAAGGAACTTTGATTCAAATCCATTATATTGCACTATTTTGTAATACTTAAAATAGCAAAAATTTATACACAGTATTAAAACTTTAACACTAATTAAAAAAAGACATCACATTAAAAAATATAAACTAATACTGATATAGTTTAATATAATACTAGAATGATAAACACATAATTCATATCTCTTTTCATTATTCATATCTATTTTTAATGCTTATCAGGAAGGGGGTGAACATTTAATATGCTTATAAATGTGGGAAATTTGTTTTCTGCTCTGTTAACCTTGCATATGATGAGTATTTGGCTTTGACATATTATTTATAACTCCTAACTTAAAGTTTAGAGAAATATTGGACCATTATATATAAGAAATGCTTTTACTAATTCATTTACATAAAGAATGGGGGATGATTTTCATAAATACAATATATGGAAAAAATTTGATGCATGTCTTGTAAACACTTTAACAGTATAATAAAATAAAGAGTTTGGTGAAATTTTATTGCTTATTTATTTATTTTCTAAGTGTCTTCAAATTTAGATTTTTTTAATATATTAAAGTCAGTGAGCAATTTGTTTCATGACATATAGAGAAGAAAAAATAATCCATAATCAAATTCTTAAGGTAAAACCAAGGAATGACAAAGTTTTGTCATTCCTTGTACAAGGGTTCAAGTACACTTTCCTAGAACCCTTGAAAAATGTTTAAACACCGCACCAATGTAGTCCAGAAGAAAATTGAGCTTGCAAGAACATAAAATATACAAAAAATGGTGAGAAAAGGAACAAAACATAAAATAACTGAAAAAATAAAATAAGCACATTATGATTTTTCTCCCCCCAACAATAACTGTCATAGTGTGCTGCATTTAGTCCAGCTACAAAGAATGGTCTTGGTGTCTGCAGCAAACACAAACAGGCACACCAAAGCACTTTTATATATAGATAGTAAAATTTTGGATAGTGAATCATGTACAAATAAAAACAAAATTCAAATTGTGTAAGTTCGACGTTAACCTTTTTCAGTTAATAATGGAGGTAAAAAAAACCAATTTTAATACATTTTTAACAAATAGTGAATAAGTTACAAAGCACTGATAGACAAGTTACCTAATGTTAGAGAAATTTCAAACTAATTCATAACTCCAGAAATAAAAGTTAGAACTTGGCTGTAGTGATCAAGTTTATAGTGGCAACTTAATCATGCTCAAATATTTTAGAGTTCAATTACTCACCCCCATGGAACAGAAGCTTGCTTATAAGCCACTTGATTATATCGTCATAAGCAATTTGGTCCCTTCAATGACATTATAATTCAGTTCAGCTGCATTTAAATACATTTATTTAAAAAAATAACATATAAAAAGCCTAAAAATATAACAATATTTTTACAGATATAATAGCTTTTAAATTACACACGGTTTTCTTTAAGATCAGTATACTAAATAATCATTCACACAACATATCAAAACACTCATTTACATGAATTGTATAATATTTGAATATAAATTATATTTAGAAATATTGAAAGCAAACTGCCTATACAAAAGTATTTTTTATATATTTTATACAGGAATTAAGGAACTAATTCAATAAATAAAAAAAATAATTCAATGGTTGAGCATCATGTATGTACCTTTTTCATGGTTTAATTTTTTTATTAACATAAAAATACTCTCCAAAGTACATACTTTTTCTTCACATAAAACAATTTCTGAAATCCTTTAATCTTATGTATAAGTCTTTTCAGATCTTTTTAAAAATGCAAAGTTGCATTCTACAAATATTAAAGTCTACAGTTTTATAAGAGTTAAAATATAAACATTTGCATAATAATAATAATATATATATATATATATATATGTAATAAGAAAATAACCTTTGACAATTTAATTTCAAGTCATCTGAAAAATCCTCTTTAATCTCTGTAAAACAGAGTACTTTCGCTGTAAGGTTTGTTTCTCGGCCAGACAAATATTACTTTCAGAGACAATTTTTGAGAGTACTTAAGAATCAAAAGTGCAAATTAAGCTAAATTTGCAGGCGTTTCCAGTTTCCAGTGGCCCAACCTAAAATTCTTGGGCTAAGTAAATGACATCACTTTTGAGAACTAATCAGAGAAAGGGTAACGCCCTTTGCACCTAGTGACAAGTTGAGAAACTACGGGGTATGGAGAAGGACTGGCCAGGAGCGTAGATCAGGAGCAAGAAATTTGTGAAGACTTTCGATGTAGTAACTGCCTGAGAAACACGTAACAAGTGAGTCATTCGGTTGCCAGTCCTTCTCCAACAAAGTATGAAAAATAATAGCGATCCAGATTAACCTCAACCAGCCTCGACTGTAATTATTTCAGTGAGAGGTGAAGGCATCGCCAAGAGAGAGGATGAGCATTCTTCACAGAAAGCCAATGGAATATTAGCGAACATGGCGAAACCCGCCGGCCCCTCTTGCCACTGCAATCGTGAGAGACCACATGGACTAGCGCACCTCTAGTGATGGACTTGTGGTGGTGCCACAGACTGACAAAATTAAGTTAATTCAAATTGTGACTTTCTTCCAAATAGACACAGCAGATTCAGAAAAGGAGACTGCACGTAAAAAATTCTATCAAGTTTATGGGATTTGGAGATTTATAGTGAAACGTTTCAGTTGGGGAGTGAAATAGAGGAAATTGAGACTACAACAATGGGTGACAAATCCCAAAACCAAAATGTTCGTGCTGAGGCTTCGAAAACCAGAAGATGCTTGCCAAGAGAGTGTCTGAGCATATGCAGCAAGATAATTCTTCTCCTCATGAAGACATTATTTTAAATGCAGTTTGTGTTTGAAAGTATAGTCTATACGCGATGGCCTAAATTCACACCATTACCATATTCATAGAAATGATAACTATTTCCTGTACTATGTCCATGCAGAACTCTCTTCTGCATAGGAACAGTTCAAAGTACATCTCACTCACCCAGGAAAAGAATTTATCTGTGAAATGTGTCAAAATGTGCTCATGAAAGCACATTAGAAAAACATCAGAATACCCATGAAAAAGAAAAATGTTTTGAATGTGATTTGTGCCAGAAAAAATTCTCTGTAATGAAATTATGCAAAAACATGTTTGCAAACACACAGGACAGAAAACTTCTAAGCCAGTTGTGTTGAGAGAAAAAGTTACTTTGATGTGTGGTGTGCGCCAGAAAGCATTCATTAAAGACGAACGTTGAATGACCACCTTCTTACCCACACAAGGGACAAAGCCTATAAGTATGATGTGTGCCAAGAAGCGTTCTCTACAAAAAAAAGCATTAAATGCACATCTTTTTTACCCACACAGGGGACAAAGCCTACAAGTGCGATGTGTGCCATGAAGCATTCTCTACAAAAAAAAAAAAAAAAAAAAGCTTTGAATGCACATAGTCATGTTCATACAGTGGAAAAATTTTATAAGTGTAATGTTTGTGAAAAAGCATTCTTTCACAAAAAGAGTTATAAAAAATATAAAAAAAAGATATAAAAAAGAGATATAAAAAAATTGCTAAATTTAAATTTCTTTTTTGAGTTTGAGTAAATATAGAATAACTTAGTAACCACCCACAATCTTATGACAACACCACTCTATCATCTAGCCTTTCATCTTTATTCATTCCCCTTTGCACCTAGTGACAAGTTGAGAAACTAGGGGGTATGTAGGTCAGGAGCAGGAATTTTGCAAAGACTTTCGATATAGTAACTGCCTGAAAAACATGTAACAAGTGAGTCATTCGGTTGCCAGTCCTTCTCCAACAAAGTATGAAAAATAATAAAGATCCAGATTAACCTCAACTAGCCTCGACTGCAATTATTTCAGAGAGAGGTGAAGGTATCGCCAAGAGAGGAGGCGAACATTCTTCAGAGAAAGCCAACAGGATATTGGCGTGCATGGTGAAAATTATCGGCCCCTCTTGCTGTTTCGATAGAGAGAGAGAGACCACATAGACTTGAGGGGTGCCGAAGACTGACAAAATTAAGTTAATTCAAATTGCAACCTTCTTCCAAATAAACACAGCAGATTCAGAAGAGGAGACTGCACGTAAAATGCTTATATATATATAAATAAATAATAAGAAAATAACCTTTGATAATTTAATTTAAAGTCATCTGAAAAACCATCTTTAATCTCTGTACAACAGAGTACTTTCAGAGACAATTTTTGAGAGCACTTAAGAATCAAAAGTGCAAATTAAGCTAAATTTGCACGCATTTGCAGTTTCCGGTGGCTCAACGAGGCGAAGACTTTTGATATAGTAGCTGCCTGAGAAACATGTAACAGCGAGTCAGTTAGTTGCCAGTCCTTCTCTAACAAAGTATGAAAAATAATGCAATTATTTCAGTGAGGTGGATGCATTGCTAAGAGAGGAGATGAACATTCTTCACATATTTATATATAGTGAAACCTCTCCGAGCGGTCACACCTGTGTAGTGGCCACCCTTCTAAACAACCAATTTTTCATGGTACGTATTTTTTGGCTCATAGACCTAATGTTAAAAAAACCTCTATCAGTAGTCACCCGACCCCCTCTAAACTACCACTGAGTGGTATCACCCATCTCATTTTTTGAGACATTCTACCCTCTCCATACTTTGAGCAGAAAAACTCAAGGTCAGGTTTATGGCTGAATATAAGACACAGGAATAACTTGCAAAGTCCATTCCCACAGTTCCTCTCCCCTTTCTTAAAGGCAGGGTTAAAGATTGAATCTGTTATCTCTTTTGCATTCTCCCTACACCCTCAAGATGGGGAATCCCTATTGCAACACCCATGAAAACTGAGGGAGGAACTGGACAATCAGACACTGAAGGTGTCTTAGGGCCTTTGTTCGAAATTCCAATAGGTGTAAGTTAAGGGAGAATTGCACCTCTTGCTAACTATTGACTAAAGGCAGATTCTGATAATTTTGGGACAAAAATGTCATTCACGCCCATGGAGACAACTGGAGAGAGCAGCCTATCTTTTCTTATTGGAACGGGGTGAGGAAGAAATGTGTTCCCTCGTGACGCATCACATATAAGATCAAACACGTAATACACACACACATCACACATGTGACCAAAACACATGCATTTTCTTAAGATAAGTTTTAAATTTCATTTTAAATAAGGAATATGTGTCAGACATGTTTATATTACGCATCATAACAATTATCTTATAATAGTAAATATAACTCTTCAGATTAGCCAAATATTCTCTGTATGGTGGGGTGGCTGCTCAGAGAGGTTTAACTGTGTATGTGTATATATATATATATTGAGAAATTAAGGAATCTCTTGTTACAAATGGTAACATATATGTTTTAGAGAAAATCTTCATAAAATGCCTCTAGAGAAATTTAGATTCTATAGATATAATATGTCACTCCATAATTTCGGAAATGTGTGTTTTAAATAATTGTTCTTTGAACAAAACGTTCAAAATTTAATAACTGAACAAGCACATAAATCAGTGTATGAGAATGTTAAATTAAGATTTAAGTACATTTTGTCATAGTCTATTTTTGATTCCTCATAATACAAACATTAGTATGACTAAGGAATTTAGCTATACTAAAAAATGCTTTTTTTCCCTTGAGGGAGGGGGGAGAAATATTTTAGAGGCTAAATAACCCCTCATTGCTGCAAAACTTGCACTGAATTACCTTTCAGCTATGTGAATTGATAAAATAACATACATTTTGTTAAATATAAAAGTATGAAGCTAACTATAAAAAAGTCTCTACACTCAACAAAAGTACTCTAACAGTTTAAAAATTAGATGTGAAAGCTGAGTAAAACATTATTAAGAAAGAAAAAAATTAAAAAAAAATTAAAAAGAAAAAAAATGCATCACTGATAGAGGGAAAAATTAACACAGTATAAAATCTCAAAGCCCATTCCATGCTAATGTATGTGACAAATTATATGCAAAAACATCTGATAAGTGCATACAAGACAATAATCCATTTTGTCTAACAGTTTTGAAAGTAAATAGTAATGAAAAAATATTTAAAATTTAAAAGCATTTTCACATTCTTTTTAACTAAACTTCGCTCACACCTAACCTGATAGCATTGGGAAGGCTACAGCGGCTGATTTACAGCTTTGCTAAGCTGAACCGCATATATCACTCCGAAAATTCGCTCTTTGACTTGCTTGGTGTACCACAACTGGCTGTTAATCCATTATTTGACACATAACAGACTGCTTACGGTATAGGGGATTCTTCCACCTCCGACCTTCTTTCTCCCCTATCTGCAGGCAATTTGTCCGACGCAGTTGGTAAGTGATCTAAAAAATGCACTATAAGCGGTACCATACAACAAAAGATAAGAATAGGGAATTGCAGGGTGGAAAAGCTTTGGCGGAATCAGGGGATGCCAGGTCACTGTCGAAACCTGTGGTCAAGATTGAAAGTTCTAATTGGTGGAATTCTTTCATGACGATGTACAAGAAGTTTATTGTTAACTCCTTAAAATTGCAAGCATTTCTATACTAAGTGCTCATACAGTAGCTTGTTAAATTAGTATCATTTGAAGTATTTTGGACAAAAAGTTAAAAACTAACGTCTTAAAATCCGCAAAAATGTGCGAACTATATCTTTTCGCGGATTCACACTTCATTCTACCTTTCGCAATACTGTCAGGTTAGGTGCGTTTCTACTATAGTTATGCAAGTAGCAAAAACAGAAGTATGTTTGACAATACTTTTTTAAAAGCTCATAAAATTATATGGATGGAATGTTTTTAAATTTTTGGCATTAGAAAAAGGATAGACAATGCAAAATAATAATTTTTAATAATATACAATTGTGCAGGTCACATATGATAAATTGATTTTAAAATGAATGGAATGAACTTCAAAGGAAAAGAAACATGTCTAAAAATATTCAGATATAAAAGAATTATTTACAACAATAATCCAGTAAAAACAATATTGACAATAATTAAAATTTTAATAAATTTTCAAAGTAGATATGGCTAAAAAAAGTTTACGACAGCCAAATTATTAAAATAGTTCCAAATTACTATTTACAAAGTACAGTCAACACTCATAAACTTGTAGGGACACTTAAATAGTTTATAAAATCCAATATTATCCAATTTTAGAATCACTTGATAGTTTGTAAAATTGCAAGTGTTCACAAAAAAGATGTTTGTAAAAAAAAGCATGGACAGTATAAACAATTCCCATTGTAAAAATTCTAAAAGAAAAGTGATGTCATCATTTATATACACATATAATTTCATTTATAAAATGAGATACTTTTAAGAAAAACACATTAAATCACTTTTAATGTGAAAATTATCAGAAGAAATAGTTGAATTGACTTCAGGTAAAAAGCATATAATATGAAGTACAAAATAATTCTTATAGCTCTCGTGCTAGTTTTAAAATTTTATTAAACATTGAAAAGCAAAATAAAAACTTTTCAGCTACATGAATATTTTGAAATGCATACCCACTGTACAGTTTTATTCTCAAAACTAAAATACTTATATCAATGAATAAATATTACACAATGGCTTATAAACATTTTACAGATGAAAAGTAGTTAAAAGAATATAGTTACAGTGAACTATCAATAGCTCGACTTCATTTATCTATGTTTTTTCAAATTCAAAATTGATGTAATGTAATTCGATAGAATTTTTTTTCACTATCTCAAAGAAAAAATCAATCACTTCACCTATCACAATTTTTGCTGTTACTTATAAATTTGATGATGAATTCAATGATGTAAAAGAACTGTTTCAAGATGAATCAGAATTTTTGGAGTACATAAATGTAGATGAAGAATTAATAATATGCAAAAGAATTCTGAGGACATTATCACAGAAAGAACAGCTCAATAAGACACTGGTGAATAAAATGACCCTTCAGTTTCTGTCGATAATAATATGCCAATGAATATCAGTTATTTATTGTTCGATTGAGCCATGTTAATATATTGGAAGATGTCTTTAAGGCTGTGTATAAAATTAATGATATCATACATAAGGATAACATGGCATCAAAACTAAAATAAGTAAGTTTGAAAAAATATGTAATAACATAATCCTAAATAAAACTAGCCAATTATTGTTTTGATTCTACGTATATTATATTAATTCTAACATTATTCCTAATAATGATCAAATTCTGCATTTGTCATCAGAAAAGTAAAAATATTTTGCTTTCTAGTTTGATTTGTTAGGATATTTTCACCACATGATTAAAATATAACCTTGGATAAGATTATGTGTGGGTTTTGATGACTCGAATATTTTTGCCAGTCCCGTCGACTTCGAGATATCGAGAGTTGACTGTTTGTTGTGGAATATGATTTTTTATTACATTTTTATTTGTTTTTATGCACTCTTAAGCAGAATATTAAAAGGAATATGAAAAAATGAAATAAAATTGAATATTTTTAATAACGCAAATTTTCAAATATAAATGCTTGAAGAATTTTTCACTTTTTATAATCAAAGTGAAATATATTAACTATAAATATAACTTTAAAAAAGGTCACACTTTGCAATACACATGCTCTTTGCAGTTTATATTTTTATAATGCTCAATTTTAATATGAAAAGTTAAATACTCTTACAAATTTAAGGCATTACATAGCAAAAATACTGTATTTTACAAGCAATTTTATCAAAAATAAAATATCCATACAGATAAAGCAAATAGTATGTATATAATATTTAAATTAATTTTTACATAGTGTAATAAATCATAACTTACAATTAGTATATAGTAATGTTTTAATACATTGGTTCCCATTCAGTGGTTCGCAAGGTGTATAAGGGGTCCATAAAAATAATATACTAGTACACCAGTACACAAGGGTCGCACAAAATTTTAGAAGGGGTTCATAGGGAGAAAAAGGTCGGGAACCACTGTTTTAACACATAATAACATCTGTGTAAACTGTTATAATTTATTTAAAAAATTTGATGCTGGATTCTGATTAAAGTATGAATTTTTTTTAGAACAACAAAATAGAGTTCACTTAATGTAGGATTTTAAAACTTTTGTTTATTTTTTTTACTATTAATATTTGATAAAAGATCGATCGGCTTTATTTTATTTCCTGAATATTAAAATCTTTTGATTAACTTATTGCCAGCACAATACTGATAGAAAATTATGAAGCCTTCAACCGATGAATTACTTTGCAAGAATTGGCAAGATCTGAATTTTAAAGAAAGCATACTTAGCATGCCCCTTTTTACTTAACAAAATCTGAAATCCATTATCAATACAGCTTTACATTAAATATTTAGAAAAAACTGGCATTCCTTCCTACAGTGAAATTTAAGTATAATGCAGCATTTATATAAATTTACTTTTAATGAGAGTAATTTATATTCAGCATAGTAAAATTTGCATATGATATACAGCTTAAAATTTATTTTAGGGGTAGAGGATGAATTAAAAAATCTATCTTTTAACCGAGTTATTCAGTTACAATTTAAAAAATAATAACATTTAACATTTCGACAAACACAGATCTTAACGAATTTATATTATAATATTAAGCATTTTAAGCCAGTATTAAATTACATTTGAATAATACATTGAGCACAAGGGAAAGTTATTTTAAGTATCACATTTGTTGAGAAAATGTTTTACAAATATTAATATGACACAATAAATGTCTGTATATAAACATACACAAAGACATAGCATATAAAGAGATTGCCAGTACACAGCTATATACATTATAAAAAAATAGAACATATCTTTGCAGTTGATCTGACTAGGAACAGATGTATAGAACCACATCATCATCTCCATTGTGCCAGTTGAGCACTGATTTGGGCAAGTAAAGTTTTGCACAAATAAATGGCAAATAACTAGTTAGGAAGAAAAAAGAAGTCTAATTATCACTTTATCATTTTTAATAATCTGTAAATATAAGTTTACTATCAACATACTATACACAAGGCATGAGAAATATCTAATAGAAATTGGCTATAAATGTAATAAATAGTTTTATTACTGATTTCCACCACATTAGTAACAAAAACTTTTGGATGTATTGTAACACTGTTAATAGTAGAAGCAGAGTATTTTCAGTTCTTTTTCAGATATAAACAAAAAATCTTAACTTTCATAAGGTGTACAGGTCTTTTTCAACCCATACCAAATTTATTCTTCATATATTTACCATACTATTGGGAATTTTTCAAAAATATTATGAGGGATTTGTGGTGTAGGAATCCAGTGGGAGACATTTTATATTTGCTAAAGTAATTTCTTCTATTCTATCGTATAGAGGTACGCAATAACCAGGAACTCCATGCCGAAAGACAGTTGAACAATATTTATTTAGATTACCAATAATTACAGGTTATATAAGGTTAGTGCGGTGGCTGGCAAAATAGCGACGTGAAACGTGACCTGTTGGGCAGAGATCAAAGCATGAAGTGTGTGAGAAAAGGGGCTGAGAACCGAAAGCCAACCTGGCGATGGAGCTGAGCGCTAAAAGGAACAACCGCCAAATAAATCGCCAGATTGTAAAAATTGAAAGAAACGTTGGGCCTTACGTGTGTATGCTAAAATTTAAATATGACACACCACAGGAGTGATCAATAGAGAAATAATGTAACCTATGCAAAATTATTAAAGCCTCGTGGGAAGGAATAAAATAGAATAAATTCTCGGACAAAAGGCACCAACATATTGTATTGCTAATGCTAAAACCAAAGTAATTTAAGAAAAAGTTAAATAGTCTTATGGAGAGATGGGAGATTTAAAAAATGGCAAAGAGTATCAAATTTAGAATAGGAGAAGGGAAAACAGTAGTGATTTAAATGTGTGAATTAACTGTAAGAAAATTAATTATAAATATGTGATTAACTGCATCACAGGATTGTTTAAATAGTCATAATCAATATATTCGGATATGCGTGATTTTTTTTTCTATAGTGCAGTTTTGTTATACAGTAGAACCTCAATCCATCGTTTTTCATGGGGAGGGTAGAAAAAAACGATGAATGCGGGAAAACGACAAATGTGGGTTAAAGTCAAAATATGAAGGAAACAATGCTTATACATACATGTAACGACTGTATACCAACAAGTACTAATTCTTACAAAATTGTAAAAGAAATAAATCGAAGATGAAAATTATAAGTGATATTTATTTTTAAAAATCAGTAATTTTATGTTAAGTTTTTCAGCATTTTAAGTTAAACAGCAAATCTTCAAGATTTGCAATACTTTTCTGGTCGTTTTCTGCGACTACATGTTTGTATAAAAAAGTCTATAAAGTTTCAAATACCGTTATTTCTTCAGAGATGCTTCGTACTAGTGTGGCTCAGCCTCATCCGCATGAACAATATCCTCTGCGCCGCCATTATTTTCATTTTTTTTTTCCCCCCCCTCATGATCACGCATTTCTTCCATGTTTAGGATGCCGCATGCCGTAACGTCTTGGTTAATGGAAATATAATCATTAAATTTCACAGTATCCATACCCTCTGCTACATGCCACCACTGTTCATCTGATTATCATCAAACCAAGAAATCATACCAAGAAGCAATTAAAGTTTGTATGCCATATGGATACACTTAATCCTACAATTCATTTTGGTCAGGTGAAAAATTTTACAACGATGAACGCAGGAAAGTCACTTTTTGACGAACGATAAATGCGGGTCTCTTTAACATTATATAAATACAATTTGTACAGGGACCATAGAAATAAAATGATCAATACAGGAAAACGATGAATGCAGGAACAATAGATCGGGGTTCCACTGTAGTAAAAATTGTTACATAAACATAAATTGTCCGGGTTTTTTTTTTTACCCATATAGAGTTTTTAATGCACAGCCAGGAGAACATCCTAATTTTGTTATTCCATTATTACTGCTAAGATGAAATAGTCATGCTATCTTTTTATTTCTGTTCTATATTTTTTGTTTCCTGTAGACTCAATAGATGGTATTGTGGATCATAGATTAATAGATCATATCAGTATTGTATACAGGTTTCCATTTGGGAAGGGGGGGGGGAGGTATCCAGTATTTTAAACCTTACTATTACTAGAGTTAAAATGTTTTATAATAGCTATTTTTTAATAACTGCTTTACATTTTTGGAGGGGGCCCAGACCCCCTTGCCCCCCACCCTTAAATATGCACTTGGATCATGTTATTCATTGTGATATGAGTTTGAATAGTTTTCTCAAAGCAAAAAATTGTGACAATGATTAGAACAAGAATAAGCCAAACATTCCTTACACCAGTGATTCCCAAACTGTGTGCTGTCGCTTCTTCACAGGGGCACTGTGAAATGCTGAAGTGCAAAGTACTTGTGCGAAGCTGGGTTTACCGCGGTCACAGTAATAAAAAGAAAGGGCCCTACCAGTGCCTTAGGTGTTCTGATCCCGAAACTGAAAGGCGAGACGTGCCGGGTTCAAACCCTAGTCGTGACCGTCAACCTAGCCATTCGAGTTTTTCATGGTTTTCTCCAAAACTTCCTAAATATGGGCTAGGATCCCTTAGAAAGTCTCACTATAGGGGCATTCCCCCTATAGGCCTAGGACTCTAGCACAGTCAATCGGCTTTAATACACAAACACAATAAAAAGCAAGGACAGAACGAGAGTCAATGTGGGAAAAGAAATGAGTACCAGTCATGTGGCCACCATGGGGTGGCCGTGTGCACTTTAATTCCACGATTGGAAAAAATATGTAGCAATTTGCATGCTCATCTATTGCATTAATTATGATTTTAATGTTAATAAAGTAAAAGTAAACATTAAATAATGAAGATACACAAGTTTTTTTTTTCTCATACTAGTCATAATTCTACAAAGGGTAGCGTATCTTGGAAAATTTTTGGGAAACACTGCCTTACACAGTTCCTGGAAAAAAAGGGGGGATGGGGGTTTCCAAAGCATACATTTATTTGAATATACATATTTTATCGTACATCCATGAGGAGAACTCATAGAAAGAAAAAATAAAGAGAGAGAGGCGAACAAAAAAAATAAGTAAAATAAAAAATACTCTTTAATAATTCTGAATTATAGCTGTGCAAAAGTAGGTGTAGACACATTAGATAAATTAGTCTTCCACTATTCCTGCATGATAAACTAATGGATCATATCATTAGTTTTTTTTTTCTCTAAAATTATGTGCATTTCAGCAAGTAATGTATCAATATTATTCATAGTAATAAATCAACAATTAATAAAACAATCATCATTCATAAAAATCATCAGACGAATTCATTTCATAAAATGAGAATCCTTGATGAGAAGCTTAATTTGATTTTTTTTCTTTTTACAACATTGAAGGAACAAAACGTTTTCTATGAATAAGTGGTAAGTATACAGAACTCAAAATAACTTGATACTTTTATTGTAGCATCTGAAAGTGTAGCGACAATTAGAAAATAAGATTCGTTTGTACTCGCAGATTAACAAGAAAAGTCCTGTAAAGTGTTTGAAATGTACTGTTCAATTGTAAGAAATATTTCATTCAAATGTGTAGTAATTGTATATAAACAGATCAAACTGTACAAGAAATTTTAAGAAAAATGAGGTTTCAATTTTCAAATCCGTATTGTTGGACATAAGCATAATTTTCAAAAACCTTTTTTCTTTAACATGCTAAAAAGGGAAAATATATCCATTTTGTATTGTATTTGAAAGGTTTCAGTTATATTTAGCATGTGAATGATTGAATTCTAGCATTTTTATTTTATAATTAAAGAGTAGTATAGTAGTTTCATAATCTCTTATAATCATGAAATTTACCTTTAAAAAAAGTGTTAAAATACATAAAATAAAAAGAATATTGTTAATTAAATAAACAATTATATTATATACTTTAATAAAATATGAGTATAGTTCATTAATATTGAAAATTACACCATTGGTCTTTTTCGACCCAAACACATTATGTGTATGTTAAATTGGAACACCATAAGAGGGTTAAACACTTTCACTAAGAAAGCTGTATCACTAAGCTCATCCAGCTTTCACTAAGAAAGCTGGCAAGATCATTCAATCTGCCTACTTTGTTACTCAAATGAAGCTTTAGGGCATAAGGCAGATTACATATACAGTAGAGTCTTGGTTATCTGATATAAAGAGGAAGGCACAACTTTGGATAAACAAAAATGTCGGATAACAAGGAGGAGTCAAGAAAAAGCTTCTTAAACACTAAGCTACATTGCATCTAGGAGTATAATACATACATACATATGTTATAATACACATTAAGATCCTACATCACAATCATGTTCTACAAGTATAACAAAACAGAAAAAATGAATTTACAGTTATAGAATTATGTATTATACGAGGTTATGAGTGCCATATAATACACTGAAAGTTTAGTCCTATGAGGACTTATAGAAATTTTTAATGAAGTCTGTTTTCCTCATGAATCCCATTCCTTTGTTGTTAATAGCAATAAAACTAATACTGCAAGGCTGAACATGCGTGCCAGATTCAGAACGAGCATGCCAAAATCTACCTTCTTTTTCGATTTCAGTACAAAATTTAGACATTATGTGGCCTTCACTATAAGGACTTGAATAACTGAAGGTTAAACAACTACCCATATTCAATATTTTTCTGATTCAAGGCCTGAAACAATGTTTTATAACTTAAAATTCCAACAAAACAAATACTAAAACCCTATGGCCTACAGATGAAAGAAGATCTAGCTAATATCCATAGGAGCCTTAGGTATGATGCACGGCACTGCAAAAGGGATGTGCCATACTCCCTTTCTAGTAACAAATCATAATGTCATTTAGCGATAATATTTTTACATTACAATTAAACAATACTCAAAACTTTATTGTGATGGACATTTTGTTTTTAATCATCTGACTTTTCAGTCTACAGGGTGATCAATTTAAAAGAGTACCTGCTGGTTTTTCTTATCCTTAAATCTGATGGATGTGGTGACTATTCTAAAACTGAAATATAATTATTTGAACCTTGTTTAAATGTGGAAGACAATTTTCAACACTGTTGGACAGTTACAATTTTATTTATGAAGTACAACAGAAATGTAGACACACAATGTTACTTAATCCTGTGATAATTTTATTTTTGAAAAACATAATTTAATTTAAATCTTATCATTCTTTACAGCAAATTTTGAAAATGTTTGCTCACAGGATAGGGTTTTCCAGCGAATTACTGCAAACAAAGCTGAATTAAAAGAAATCATAACTGAAAAGATTTCGTCAATAACAATGTTGCGATATATGTGAAAAAACTTCGAGGTGTTCATTAGGATAGAGTGAAAAATTCGGAATTTATGTAATCGAAATGTAATAAATAACATGGGAAAGTTGCCATTGGAAATAACAAATGAATATGCAAAATATTAAACTAATTGGTTAATATTTTTTGCCGCCGCAAGGGGGTTAAAGTTACAAACAATCATAAGAAACATTTAAAAAAAAAAAAACATATATAAATTATCCAAACATATTAATGCATTTCCTAATAGAACATAACAGCTCGAGTAGTATGTTAGTAATGCTTCAGTTAAATTTCATTATGGTGAAATGATATCTTTTTCTGATGAAAATATAAAATATATTGAGTAAGCACAAATATTCCTGTTCAACAGTTTGTCATTCCAGACATAAACTTTGATGTTAAAAAGTAAATAGATTTAATCTATCGGCAAGAATATGAACTTACAGAGCCTCCAATAATGGTTTCTCTCTCTACTGACAATCTCATAACATTGGTGAGTATGAAAAGCTCTAGTAAAGATTTCGGCTGATATAAATTTCCATGTCACATGCGGTCTGTCAAGAGATGCATGACACAAGTTGCCAAAGCAGTTTCTAAAGATTGCGGAACAGAACAGAGAGATTGTTATATAAGATCAACTTTATCCTGTTGAGGAATAATGGCGTCATTTGAAACCAAGTCATATAAAATTCATTAAGATAAAATATATCTACTTCATTGTTAGTTTATTTGACCCACCTTGATTCCATTGGAATCTTTGCGTTTCAGTGAGTAAAATCTTTTGTTATTTTATTTTATCATATTTGTGATTTGTGTGCCTTAAATTTTGTCTCTTACAATAGTAAAACATGTGAACATGAAAAATGGATAATGTCTTTTTAATTTAAAGTGTAATACAAGTAATTTTGAAAAGTAATGGATATTTTTACTTATTATTAGATATAATATAAGTTTGTTTAATTCTAGACATTGTACTATAAATGTGAAAATTTAGAAAAGAAACGGAAAGTTGAAATTTTATCCATTTTTTTCAAAATTTTAGCTTGACATTGTACAACAAACATCGTGAAAATTCTGAAAAAATGGAAAATTGAAATTCTGTCTTTATTTATTTACTTTTTTTATTCGGCTTCTTTGCATCAGAAAAAGATATGATTTCTCCATAATGAAATTTAACTGGGGTTTACTAACATACTATTCAAGCTGTTATGTTCTATTAAAAAATGCATTAGTATATTTGGATAATTTATATATATTTTTAAAAAAAACATGTTTTTTTTTTTACGATTTTTTTAAACTTCATCCCCCCCCCCCTTGCGGCATCCAAAATATTAACCGATTAATTTAATATTTTGCAAATTTATTTGTTATTACCAATGGCAACTTTCCCATGCTATTACGCTTCAATTACATAAATTCCGATTTTTTTGCTCAACCCTAATGAACACCTTGAATTAAGGTTTTTCATACACATCACAACATTGTTGGTGTTATTTACAATATTTTTTCAGTTATGATCTATTTTAATACAGCTTTCTGTACATGAATTCTCTGGAAATACCTATCTGCATGCAAACAATTTTAAAATTTGCTATAAGGAATGATAAAAAATTTGAATTAAATTATGTTCTTCAAAAATAAAATTATCACAAGATTAAGTAACATTGTGTCTCCTTACCTGTTTTACATCCCAAATAATGTTATAACAGCTCAACAGTGTTGGAAATTGCCTTATACACTTAAACAATTCTATTTCAATGTTAGAATAGTTGCCACATCCATCAGATTTAAGAGAGTAATAAGAAAAAACAACAGGTACTCTTTTAAATTGATCACCCTGTATTTGTAGTTCAAATGTTACTTAATTTATCATCATGTAAAGACATCAATATCAATTAAGATTATTCTACTAAACAAAATAAATTCTATCAACCACTCACTGTTCTCAGTGAATGGATGTATTGACATTTTATTATTCACTATGCTGCATTAGAAATAACCAGATTTTTAAATAATCTAGTAACGTAGCAATCTCTGACACATCATCTTACACTATGCATCTAGTTGAAAATTTAAGCTCTAAATATCTGTAAACAAATTTTATCCATTATATCTTTTTTAAGAAATAGCTTAAAAAAGCAACAACATTTAAGAGTGGACATCCTGCAGCCATATACAGTTAAGTGGTGTTTTATTAAATTAAAAATGGCTCATTCTCAAAATTATGTAACTGAAATTGCAAAACTTCTGTAAAATGCTTCTTTTAATAATTGTTTTGGATACTAAGTATATATATATATATATATATATATATATATATATATATATATATATATATGGTTTTTTTTTCCCCTTGAAAAGATTTTAAAGAGAATTTATGAAGTGGAAAAGTTTTTATTTAAAACTGAAATACTATGATTTTTGGTGATTTTGGGATAAGTAAAAGCTGTAAATATGTAGTCTTTTAGAAAAAAAAAAAAAGTTACTTAATGAAGGATTCGTTTAGTTATTTATTGAGCCAAAGTTTTTCATGGTTTAACTCTTTCCAGATGGGAGTCAAGTGCAAACAACAAATGTGCATGTGGTGTTATCATGCAGAAAATAATTAATAAGGATTTCTGTATGATTTTAGAGACTTTAATGTAAATAAGCTTAGAGTAGGAAATCTGCTGTCCTTCAAAATAATTCGAGCAGTGGTGGTTTTCATACCCTCGGTAACATCTGCAAAATTCAGCTGCCATCCAGAAAGGGATAAGATTTAAGAGAGATAAATCACAAATTGTTGCACTAATTACAGCCTGTTTTATTTATTTATTCTTTTACTCATAAAAATAATATTTTGCTACTCAAAGGAACAACATTATTTGCATTTTTGGAGCTGAGCTGCATTTACCCCCTCCCTCCCAAAAAAATCTTGTCTTGTATTTTTATTTTAATTATTTTATTATTATTACTATTATTTCAGGGCTGTAAATTTTCAGATTTTTTAATTCCAGTGAAAGTTGTGACAGCTTTCAAAATTATAATATTATGAAAATAATAGAGCTTACTATATATGTTCAAGACTGTTTTTAATTAGACACAAGATTATTTCATCTGTGAGCTTCATGGATATTTCAGTATTATAAAACTGTTATCTTTTGCCTACTTTTATATAATTAGACTGAAGAACACCAAATTTTTAAAGAAAGCAAAAGCAGTAAACAAAATAAAGCAGAATTTTCAGTCTTAAACCATAATGTTTATGAATGCAAAAAAATCTTTTTACATTTGTTTCTGTATACAATATAGCAATATAATACTCTGAAAATAATTAATGATTCCACAGTTATACCTTTAAAATGAATTACATTTGTACAGATTTTGTAAGGGATAAAAATTCTTAACACAAAGATGAACATAGTAAATCAGTTTATCTTCAAACTTGAATCCAAATCCAAACTAACTCAATAAAAACTGAACTTAATCTAATGCCACTATATTTCACCTATCTTTAAAAACCAATAGCATGCACCATATTACAATAAGTTTTATTCCAAACATGAAACAGATCATTAACCAAATATCTCAACTGGAGAGAAGAGCAAATAAAATGATATTTTGTCTGGGATGATTTTTTTTTTTCTAGAATTTTTCTACTCCTGACAAAATAAGAAAACTCTGGGATTATTTAAATGCAGGCTCTAAATCCAGGGAAGATTAAAGTCAAAAGCATTCCTGACATCTTTCAATGTGTCCGGAATTCTTTTTATGCCATTGTGGACTGTGCAATGATGTCAATAGACACCATTTCCAACAACTCTTGTAATAATTAATCAAATCTTTTTGTAATTAGCATTGTATTTTTGTCAATCTAAGCATGACATCGAAACCTGCATCCATTTTTTGCAATTTTCACCCTCTCAACATTGTTTGCGGCCTCAAGTTCTATTGTTTGTCTTTGTTTTCATGGATTATGGGAGCTTAGGCACTTCTGCTTTTACAGCATTTTGTACCAACCCAAAATCCAGATTAGTTCAATAGCAGAAGTATCAGCCAAGGGTGTTAATTTCTACAAAAAACTCCCTAAGAGTTCATTTCTACCTCATTTGGGAGCCAACAGACGGCAGCACTACTGATCGTTAGTGGGACTTCTTAATTTAAGCAAATACCAAGCAGACGACCCTAAGGCATAGTTTTTGCCACCCTAGAAGTATTGTTTTCATATAGGAATTTAAAGGACACTGCAACCACGACGTATTTAAGATGCTTCAGTTGCCATTAGCAAGCACGGCAGTCTTTAGTTGGTCCCAGGATCGAACCCACAACCTTTTGGCTACAAGAACAATGCCTCTCCCAAGCGGGCTACTGCAGCCCACATTCTATGGTAAGTCTTCATCCTCTTGTTGCCTTGTATTATTACTCTGAATTTCCTTGTATTATTACTCTGAATTTGTCAGAACTCCTTTGAAACGCTGTGCACATATATATACAGTCGGCTCTGGACATAGTGAACCTCTGGGGACCAGCAAATTTCGTTCACTATATCCGAAGTTCACAATAAGCGAAGTGCCCCCCCCCCCATATGAGCAAGGAATGCATTATATACATAAGTAAAAAATAGTGTTTTATACCCACACTGAATGAGTCAAAATTAACAAGTTGATTATTATTTGTGGGTTTTCGATAGATAGTGGTATTTACTTTATTTTCTTCATCTCTAATTATTTTTACATCTAGGTAATTAATTATATTATTATTTTCTCTTTCAAAGGTGAATTGGATGTTACTGTCAATTTCATTTATCTGTTTAAGCAGGTTTTCTAAATTTTTGTTTTCAACAACAGCAAAAATGTCATCCACATATCTCCACCAGACTTTTATGGCTTTATTTAATTTTATATATTCTTCGATTTTCCTCATTTTCTATTCTGCTATAATACCTGAAATGGGCGATCCCATTGGGACTCCCTGTTTTTGTTTATAAAAATTTCCATTAAATTAAAAATATGAGTTTGTAAGAATCAGGTTTATGGTACTATTGAGGGTGTTAGCTATTGCTTCATTACTACATAATTGAGAGATTGATTGATTAATTGCTTTATTCATCTCTTAATTCGATTGAGGGATATAAATTAAGGACATCAAAACTTACCATGATTTAATTTTCTTTTATTTTGTAATCATGTAAAAATTTAATAAAACTCACCAATTGAAGATAGCTAATGCATTTTGGCACAAGTTCAAATAATATTGATTTCATATAAAGTTGAACTTGGTAGCTGGGTCCTTCACATTTACTCACAATCTGTCGCATGTTTGGAGGGGGTCTTATGATCTTTATATTTACCAATATTACAAGGAGCTATTGAAGCAGAGTTATCAAACATGGGTGAATTGTCATTTGGCCAAGTTCCATTCGTTATGAGGTCTTTGATTTTGTTTCTTAATATTAATGGTTCGGATCTTTTTATTTTTTTATATTTTTCTATTGTTTCTTGCATTTTCAAAATAAACAATAATGAAAAAAACAAAATTCCACTAAAGCAATCCCATACTGCAGAGGAATAGCCAATAAAATAGCATATATAGCTGCCAAAAAAGGAGTCCACATCCCCATTACACCAAATAAAAACATTTTCAATAGTATTAGAACTGATAAAGATAAAATAAATCAAGAAGAAACTGCCAGCATCTACAAAATTAATCATAAATTTGAAGAAAACAACACTTGTGGAAGCTATATTGGCATAGCTAAAATTAAAATTAAAGAAAGAAAAAAGAACACATAAACCTACGGTTTGGTAAACCAAGTACTGCCCCCTCAAGATTAGCTCAAACACCTCCCCTCACTATTGATTTTGATAATATTTGGAAAACAGCAAACTACAAAAATAAAAGTTATGATCTAAAGAGAGAAGAAATAATGTATGACCTCACTGCAGTTAATGACACGACTCACGCACACATTGATGAAAGTTGGTGGGTATGGCTAAAAGGTATTAAAGAACGAGAAGCAAAGAAACAGGAAGACACCTGATGATGGCTATGTGTGTGGCTGAATTTGCTTGTGATGCAAAAATAGGTATAATAGTATATAATGTTTAATAAAGTCGCATTTTCAATTCAACTTTATAATCTAGTCTAATAGAGTATAATTTATACACAAACTAGTGACTGGCATAAAAGGGAATTAATTCATAGTTCTTAAATATGCTGCAAAATACACCAAATATCAATAATCTAGATATTATATATATATATATATATATATATATTATTTTAAGTACAGAGTGCCCACTAAAGTCCATTGTCATGCAAATAATTTCTGAACAGTTAGAGCTGCAGTCAAAAAAGTGGGGGTCCAGGTGTAGCAAATTTGCCCTGCGCTACACAAAAAAACTGCTTACAATGACACCTGGTGGCTAAATTTGGAGTTAGCATTCTTATCTCAAAAATGGTACACGATATGGGGAAAAAGTCAACTACAAAGTCATTCAGCATCACTAATTTATTAAGAAAAGACAGGTTGAGCACATTAATGTTAAAAATTGAAGGCATAAACACATATTACTGATAATTTTGCCAATGTGTCACCAGCCACATTGTACATCTCCCAGGAGGAATTGCAGACCAGCCTCCATTTGTGATTTTTTGCTGACAGGAAACACTTTTAGCATGAAGGATAAATAAGCTTAATGTCAGGTTAGTGCAGTTTTGGAAAATTCAACCAAACAAATGCAAG
Organism: Cheiracanthium punctorium; assembly: GCA_038373885.1. Classification (NCBI taxonomy): domain Eukaryota; kingdom Metazoa; phylum Arthropoda; class Arachnida; order Araneae; family Cheiracanthiidae; genus Cheiracanthium; species Cheiracanthium punctorium. Next base: position 1,772,341 of record JAWZYV010014119.1, read on the forward strand.
GGAAAAAAAAAAAAAAGAGGGTTTTATGATTTTCATCTATAGCATTATTGTGTGAATTAATGAGCATTATGTGCAATTTAAGATATTTTTTATTATAAATCGATGATACTGAACAACGTTTGTAATTAACTTTTTCCCCATACTCGGATCATTTTTGAGATAAGAATGCAAACTCCAAATTTAGCTGCCAGTTGTCACTGTAAGCAGTTTCCTTGCACAGTGCATAGCAACTTTACTATATCTAGAACCTACTTTTATGACTATAGCTCTTCAGAAATTATTAGGATGACAACAGACTTTAGTGGACAAACTGTATATATGTGTATAAATATATCATTAGCAAAATATACCAATTTCTATACTAATAATACTGAAATTACTTGTTTTCTCTCATAAAATGAAAAAAAGAACTTTTTGAAAAATGAATTAGTTAATACACAATGCAGAAACAACAACTATATAGAAGTTGAAGCATAGTATATTTTTACCTGAACAAATGATGCAGCAAGAAAGATTCCAGCCACTAAATGCAAGTTCCTGACTACATACTCTTGTACAGCTTCAATGCAGCCACGTGAAAATATAAATTCTGCAGCATTTGTAACAGACTACAAATTAATAATAATAAAAAAATTAATGCTTTTAACGGAGAATAACATTTGCTAATGCTTTACTAATATTTCTGTAAAAGCAATTTAGAGGTGTTATCAAAAATTTAGGCAGATGTGCAGATGAGGGCGTTGACTGCAAATTCTTAATAATAATTAAAAATAAACAGTTGTAATCAGAAAAGAATCATACTGTTTTTGCTGATTCTCCTTTTATTTCTGAAAAATTTACTTTTCTACATTTACTTATAAAAAAACCTTCAAACTTAAATATTTGGATCAAATTCAAACTTTTTGCAGGTTGAACTGTGGCTCGCGGATTGTATGTTGGACAACACTGTTGTACAAGGTGTGTCTATTAAATTCAAGGACTGTACGTGTAGTTAATAAATGAAAATGTGTAGGAACGCATCATCATGTAGATGTGATAGTGTAACCAATGAGGCGCGAAGGTGAAACAAATGCGCAGTGATTAGCATTTCCAGTTTGAAGAAGGTAAAAGCAGGTGATTCATTAGAGCATGTCATGGTCAGTGATGGAGGAAAGAGTGAATATCAAGTTTTGTTCCAAAAATTGGGAAAACAGTGAGTGAACCTACGAGTTACTGAAATTTGCATATGGAGATGCTGCTATGTCCTGCTCTCATACTTTTAAATGGTATGACGCTTTTGCAATCGTAGGGAAAGCACTGAAGATGACCAGCACAGTGGGCGACCCATCACAAAAAGAACAGAAAATGAGGTCGCAAAAGTCTGCACTTTGGTGACTGTAGACCGACAAAAGACCCTTAGTATGCTTGCGGATGAGTTAAATGTGGGCAAGGACACAGTACACAAGATTTTGAGGGAGAATTTGGGAGAAAAAGATCCATCTGATCCATCACGAGTTTGTAGCACCTAATCAAACTGTTAACAAAGAGTACTATGAAGCTGTTTTGCGTTGATTAGTTAAGCAAGTACACTGTGTGTGACAGAATACGGATAAAGGCAGCTGCCTCCTAATGCACAACAACATGAGGCCCCACAGTGCTCTCAATGTAAAGTGCTTTTTGACAAAACATGAGACTGTAGAGGTTAATCATACTCCGTATTCTCCTGATTTGTCACCTCCTGACTTTTACTTGTTCCAAAAAATTAAGACTGCTCTGAAAGGGCATCGATTTCAGGACGTAGAGGACAAAGAAAAACGTAACCACTCAAGTTAGAAGCAAATCTTCAGAGGACTACGAAGCTTGCTTCCAGAATTTGTACCGCTGTGCACAAAAGTGTGTGAGCGCCGGAGGTGATTATTTTGAGGACTATTAAACATATCTTTATTTTTTATTATTCATTCCATTGTATTAGCCCTAGTCCTGGAATTTAACAGACAAACCTTGTATATAAATTAATATGTTATTATATATTAATACTTATAGTATTTGTAATGTTCACCAGCTCTTTTTTTTTTTCAGTGTTTTTTTTAACAATCTTGGCATGAATATAAACTTTTGTAAGTTTTTTTTTTTTTATCACAATCAAAACAAACCTGCCAGTTTTCTCTCCTGCAAAGCTAATATACAGTTGTAGCAAATTATTCCTTTGGTAGATACTGTAATTTTGTCTCATCTCTTTGACTACACAAAGTTCAATACTAAGCAAATTTTCAGATTTTGTAAATTATATCTAGAGCTACTGGACGGATTTTAATGAAATTTGGTTTGAATATAGGTTGATATAATAAAACATTAATAACAATTCAACATTTGCATGATCATGCACAGCATTCATTAGAGTCAGAAGATATGAAACTGATTTTAGAGAATCAAACAAAAAAATGGTCATTAGAGGGTATGTGGCTAAGTGGGTTTTTATAAAATGCAGTACTTTGCATTTATACTGGGAAATACATTTAACATGAAAAATTGGTTAACACAAAATGATGTAGCGGTCCAGTCAGTATGCTATGCAATTTATTACAAATCTTTTAATGCATAATTCTTTTAACATGAAAAAATATTTCAGTCCTTTTAGTTTCCCATTAAACGTTTTCTGCTTTATGAGTAAAACACAACTACAAATATACTGTGAAAAACGTGAAACTGAGGGGATCAAAATTTTTTTTGTTGTTGTTAAAAGATTCATAAAAATAAGACTCCCCAATATTTTTGATGTTGTCATACTTTGTTTCAACTTCCTGTTGAACTACAAGTAATGCAAAGGATGAATGATGCAAACATGTACGGCAAAAATATAAGCTTTATAGCTTTTAATTCCATATGGGGGTATGCTGAACAGTTATCAATAATAAGTGCGACTTTATGCTTTTCTCTTAAAAATTGCTTATCCAAATTGATAACCCAATCTTGCACACAGTGGCCACCATCCATGCTTTTTTGTTTGCTGTATATTCAAATAGTAATGTTTTTACATTTTTAAAACACCACAGTTTTAAACTTTTCCCAATCACAAATAAGGATAGTTTTTCAAACCCATCTGAATTGTATCCAATCATACAGTAATTCTTTTTTTGGAGATTTTTCCTCCTGAATACAACTTGTCCTTTAAACAATTAGGTTTTCATTAGATAAGCAGTGGTAAAATAACCAGTTTCAACAGCATTATAGAAGATTTTTGGGTCATTCTTCAAGTACTGAAGGCAATGTAGAATGCAACCAATCTATGGTTATAGTTAGTAGAATGTTATTTGCTTCACCACAAACATTTGTCAACACAATGCTGCTTTTTTTGAAATGTTCCAAACAGCCTGGATTTACCAAAAATTTCACACTCATTGGCTTCCAGTGTCATCTTTCCAGTTTATCTGTTTTCTCTAACAATAAAAGACCTAATATACAAGCATTCTGAGATCTAGCTTTTTAGAACCAAATAAGAACAGCTGTCTAAATCTTTGTGCTTAGGAGTAATCATTAATTTTCTCACTGGCTCAAACATATTGCTCTCAACTATTAATGTGATTTGATCACTGCATTTTTATTATCATTGATAAAATAGAATTGGCAATGACAAGCTCTTTGCAGATTTCTGTTTTTGTCCTCCATTTTTCATAAACTGCATTAAGCAGCTCTATCTTCATTTTAAGTGAAATATAGCAGTTTGTTTTCGTACCAATTTCTCAGCTATTGCATTCATAAAACATAAGCTAATTTACAAGAGACACAAAACTGACTAATTTGCACTCAAAATTCAGTGGTTACAGAACAAAATTCACCAAGTTCAACTCAAACTGACTACGGAAACGAACTGAAGAGCAAGATTAATGTGTTTTCCTGAAATGCGTGGGAATTTCTTGTCATCAAACTCCCTTAATTCCTTCTTTGTGGGGATTAAGAACACGTGTATGAGAATAACTAAAGTGTGTTCCCACAATTATCGATTCTTTGGTACAGATTAGGAGTCTATTGATTAGGGGGGGGGGAGAGACCTTATAGATGATACTTCTAGGATGACTACCACGGGAGAAATACAAAAAGGGGCCGTGAAGGAAGAGGAACCAGTCCCCAAAAGTTAAACGATTCCACAAATACATTCTAATGACTCTTCACAAATATGCCACTGAAGATCTAAAATGAACTTTTTTCATGTTAAAGGATTTTTTTTTGTGTGTGTCAAAAGAAACAAAATGTTTTAAATTTATTGTTTATGGTCTGAACCGATGCACCATTTTATGGTAACAGACTTTTTTGTGTTAAATGTACTTCATTGTACTTTAAATGCAAAAAAAGTCTTGATTGGGTATATTTCTTCTATAAATGGTTTTTTATTTTTATTATTTTTTTCTATTCAAGACAGGCAAATCTATTCTTTTGACAACTTTATAAATGATTAGTACAAATTTGTATAGTTCATAATACAGGATTTTTATAATCGGAATTGGTAGTCTCAGTGATTCTGGATTTGAGAAGTTCTAGAGTATTGAATATTCAACAGCTGAAGATCAGTTTCCATAATTTAAACAAATATTAATTAAGATTACTTTATATATATAGTAAAAGAGGCTTAACTTTTGAATCAATGTAACTTTCGAATCAAATGGCCCTTGAGACCATAACTCCCTTGATTCGTACTCATGATTTAAAGGAAAAATGCAAAACGACTGCTCACGCTTTTGAAAATCTTTCTAATTTTGAAATTGTTATTGAGTATTTCTCTTGAAGTTTCTCTCAGACAGGTAAAATGCTGCCAGGAGTGACACGCTGTTTTCTGCTCTTCTGACTATAATCATGAATGTTACTCAGCTACAGTCGAACTTGAAGAATGGTTTCATGTTTGAAAATTTATTTGTTTGAATTTCATGTAAAAAATGCAATTACTTTTTTGCCAACCCAATATTATCACGGTGTTTGTTATTTCACATTCTTCAGACTTTTGGTGGTATTATAATTTATAGTCAGATGAAAATTTAGACAGAAAAACGTGATTTTGAATGTTTGATAAAGTATGGGGAAGTCCAAAGACCTGATGTTTCCAATATTAAAAAAGGTCAAATTCATAAAGTAATTAAAAAACTTTGTAAAAAACACACAAAAGAAGTAAAAGGAAAGAGGATACGCGTTTCGTTCAAAAATTGTTTTGAACTTCTTCAGTCCAAGCCCTTCGACGTAAAGAACACAGGGAACTGAAAAGAGAAAAACAAGCAAGATGTTGCCACAAAGGACAAAGAAAAGTCGAACAAAACCACGGAGAGGGGAGAAAAAAAAAATTAAAAAAAGGGGGATAAAAAGGAAAGGAAAGAAGCACAAAAAATACAGAAATAAAAAAGGAATAAAGAAAAATAAAAATAAAAAAAAAGGGAACACACAAGTACAAACACACACACAAAAAAAGAGAAAACAGAACAAACAAAAAACAAATAGCACACGTTATTTTTTATTTATTATTTTTTTTTTAATAAAAACCACTAACAGAACAGCACAATAAATATATATATAAAGAATTTTTTTTTATTATTATTATTTAAAAAAAAAAAAAAGATTTCTTTATATATATATATTTATTGTGCTGTCCTGTTAGTGGTTTTTATTAAAAATAAAAAAAAAAATAAAAAAATAACATGTGCTATTTGTTTTTTGTTTGTTTGTTCTGTTTTCTCTTTTTTTGTGTGTGTGTTTGTACTTGTGTGTTCCCTTTTTTTTATTTTTATTTTTATTTTTCTTTATTCCTTTTTTATTTCTGTATTTTTTGCGATTCTTTCCTTTCCTTTTTATCCCCCTTTTTTAATTTTTTTTTCTCCCCCCTCCGTGGTTTTGTTCGACTTTTCTTTGCCCCTTGTGGCAACATCTTGCTTGTTTTTCTCTTTTCAGTTCCCTGTGTTCTTTACATCGAAGGGCTTGGACTGAAGAAGTTCAAAACAATTTTTGAACGAAACGCGTATCCTCTTTCCTTTTACTTCTTATGTGTGTTTTTTACAAAGTTTTTTAATTACTTTATCGTTTAACACCAGTATTTTGAGTGTTTTTTCAGGTCAAATTCATGCCTGGAATGTTGAAGATGTTAGTTTTTCAGAAATAGCACATTGTATTGGAAGACATACATCTACTGTATCTAATTCTATACATGGAAAACATTTTATTTGGTGGGATATGGTAGCGGACGCAACAATAGACGCTTTATAGAATCACCATCAAAATGTAAAAAACGAATTTATTTGCTTCAAAATTTGATAATTTTTTAATGCTGCTATCTTTTACTGTTTTTGCACAAAATAAATTTATTTTACGCAATTTTCAAAAAATTATCACTTAATAAATTCATATACGGTCCCTTAACTCAGGAAAATAACACATTTAATTTAATATAAATTAAACTACTGAATGTAAAAATTTGAAATTTTGCACAGCCATGTAAAATCACTTTTTGCATCTATTTCCATCAAAATTTCGCTAGGTTGCTATTCATAATTTTTTTAAATATCAATTTAATAATTCATAATTCATATTAATATTAATATTTTATTAAAAATTATAATAATAGTACATTATGTTTGGGTCGTTTAGTTCTAATAGTACGAATAAAAGTCAGCTTCTTATTATCAATATCATATGATATGAATTAAAGTATGAAAAAATCTTTTAACATAGGGGGAGGGGGATTTTGGGTGCTCATAACTCACTCATTTTCAGTCCAAATTTATTGAAAATTGGTATCCGGGGTTAAAATGAGCTAAATTTTTGAAATATGAAGTGAAATCTAGGGGTTGCTATTGGGGGATAAAAAAGTTGATGCGAATTTTAATATGGAGATGGCCCCTTATGCAATTTTTTGTATAGCAACTGAAAGTGTACATCAATCGTAAATGATTGGTATATCTAACTTTGCTGTATGACGAACGACGGCTGAATAAAGTACAAGTGGGCCTTTTTTCCCCCGCAGCTGTACATATGTATAGCGTGTGTGTGTTGTGTGTTAAGGCAAACCTGCACGCCGGGTATCTGCCTAGCATGGGGGTTGCCTTGGTAGGAGGACTTTCTAAGGGGTTCTAACGTGTATTCACGTTACATCTGGAGAAAACATACCAAAACTCCAGACCGTTAGATCGACAGCCTCGCGATGAGACCCAAACCCGGGACCTTCACACATCAGCTGTCTACCATTTTCAGTGGCATAACCACTGTGCCATGGTGAGGCCTACATATGTATAGAATATGGGTGGTGAGACAAAGATGAGTTGGGACAAAGTTCAGCTTGAGCACGGTCATATCAACTGGAGTGATGTACCAGACAAGTGGTTTTACTTCGTGTGTGTGTGTGTGTGTGTAAATAAATATAGATATATATGCATGTGTGTGCAGTGGCCAATCCAGAATTTTTTTGGAAGGGGCTAAACTTTTAGTCTAAACTAATGTGCATGCTTTTAGGAGCGGCTAAGTTATAAAATATGATCATTTTAGCTATTTAAAATGTATAATAAAGCAGAATGCCACCCATTAGCAATCTCTTTGAGGGGGGGGCTGAAGACCCCTAGCCCCTCTCCTAGAACCGCTACTGTATGTGCATGCGTGCATACTTTTCTGGGTAGAGGGGGGGGGGAAGGAGGGTACTACTTTAACCATTTGGTCAACAAAACAAGAAATTAATTACACTTACTGACCCCTTTCACATTAGAAAAACTATTTAAATCTAAAAATGAACTTCCAATTTGCTTGTTTCTTAATTTTGTACTCGGATGCTTATTTTCAGCATGCAGTGGTGATTTTTTTTTGGGGGGGGAGGGGTGTGTGTAAATTAAAAAACCAAAACAAAATGTACTATAAAGCAAAATACTATCAAAAGCATGGTACTTTGATGCCCCTCCCCTGTATCCACAGTCAATTAGGATCTAATAATAAAATCCAAATTCTGCATTGTTAAATTCATGTATGACTATAACAGCATAGCATTTTATATATTTAGCATACTTTATATAAATGATTAGGATGCTAATAGGGAAAAAAATGCTTTAATACGTAGTAAGAAAAATATTTTTATTCAGGTAAATCATTTAGTTCAGTTATAAAGATGTATCATACAACTTAAAACTGATTAACTGTTAGAAATTTTTTAAAATAATTAGTGCACTTAAAAAAAGTACAGCATCATTCCTTTTTTCAAATAAAACTCTTTTCTTCTATACTAAAGTATTCAACTGAATATGTTGAAATATTTGTCCGAAATATTCAGCTGAATATTTGCATACTAATTGGCTAAACCAAATACTCCACAAATGAGATGAATAGGCCAAACACCTAATATTCATTATATCCCTAGTTTTAATCACGTGTAATTTTTCAAAGGGACAAAAGGGACACAAATTTTGTTTGCAATGATCTCTGTACATTTTATATTTCAATATACTTAGGAATAGGTTTGTATTTTTTAAGCAATTAAGCTGATGCTATTCAATTCTTGCAGAAATAGAGTATTTTACTAGAAAGCAGCTTATGTTTTGTATACATTTAATGAATTTGTACATTTATAAAAAAATTCAAACATGTAAATGTAACTACATGTACACAAATTACAGTTACATTTATGAAGTACAAAATTATAAAATACTTAATCACAATATTATCTACAGAATAAGTTTTATTTTACATTAGTATATTTTTACTTTAAATATATTGCATTGTACAGAGGGTGTTCATACATTTTTGTAACGATTTTGCAAAGATATATATAGAAATAAATATAAGAATTTTATTTTCTAACGTGTTCAATCTGATAGCCCTTTCTTTGAACTATCATATTACATCTTGATTTTCAAGATAAAAGTCTTTTTCTTAAAACATCAAGGCTGATATTGTTCCACCCCTCCTTCAGAATCTTCCAGAGTCCACCCAATGTTTTGGGATGCCGCTGATAAAGAGCTTGTTTTAAAAGTCCAAATGCACAGTAATCCATGAGAGACAGGGGGGGACTTGGTTGGGATGCATTTAAAAGGAATAGCTTCAATTCCAGTTTCATTTCTCATTTTATCAAAAAAATAGAGCAGTAGATTTAGAGATATGGCTTGGAGCTTCAAGCTGATGGAACTTAACACAGTGAAGATTGTTTGGATAAAGGGGTGGAATTTCTTCTTTAAAAATTGTTGTTAAAACATACTTCTGATAGTAATCCAAATTAATTTTGACATTTTTTTCTACTTTCCTTATTGTAAGTTTTCCGCTATAAGAAAATCCAGTAATAATCATAAAACCTTTAGAAAAACTTTCCTTGTTTTCTCTAAACCAACTTAAGTCTTTTTCTCCTTTTTTGCGGGAGTAAATTGATCTTTTTCTATTGCAGTCTGATAAATTTATCCAAGCTTCATCAATTGTAATTACATATTTCCATTTTTAACCCACCAAATAATTTTCATACAAAAATCTGCACATAGTCTTATGCTGAGAAACATGTTTTGGAGTTAGGCGATGAACATTGTGTTTTTTTTTTTTTGCTTTGATTAACTTTAAATTGGATTTTATGATTTTGTTCACAGTTCCTACAGAGATATTTAAAGATTTTGCAATAGTTCTTTGGGTAGTTGGATTTTCCTTTAAAACATGAGATGTGACTTTAGATTTAATAAGAGCTGTATGTATCTTCGTTGAGATTCATTTTTTGCCTTTTCCCCAGTGAAATATAAACTTGGACGTTTCTTTATCTTTTATATTAATTATGTCCCTTATTTTACGTGCAGAAATATTAAAACCATGATTTTGACATCTTTTTTAATAACTCAATTTTCTCTTTGGATAGCGCAAAAATATAGCCTTCGATCCGTTGTTCATTTTTCAGCAACATTTTAAAGCAAAGAATATTTTTAATGCTGCAGACGATAAATAAGACTCATTGCAATTAGATGGCAATCACATTTTTATTTTCAAATTAATATTTAACTTCATGGAGAAAATCAAAATTGTTACAAAAATGTGTAACATCCTCTGTATTGTTAATAGAGAAAATGACAGATGTACTTACTGAGGCATTTTGCATTTGATAACCACACATTACATTGATTAAGCCACTCTGTAATTGACAAAAAGGAAAAAACAATAAATCACTTATAAATAACCTTTTGAATGTTAGTTCTGTTGAATTTGAGATGAGTATATATATATATATATATATTCATCATCATTTCAACTTCATCTTACTACATATCATCATACTAATATTTTTTAAACATGTTAATAACATTAACTAACATTAAAAAACTTCTGATGATTTTACTAATTAATTATTTTAGCACAGTATGGGTGGAATTCTCCGCCAGTGGTTCACGAAATCGTCGGTTGTTAGCTACCAACTGGGCAGAACCAGTTGTTTGGTTACCGACTGCGATAACAACTCCGGAGGGAAACGGGGGGTCTTTTAGCCAATCACATGAACCCCTTGATGCTCCTCCTTAAAACTCCACCTCAAGGCGGGGCAAAGTTAACGACTGCGAAAAATTAACGACGAGCGGAGAATCCAGCTGTATGCTTCTACAGTATAAAAGGTACATTTAACATTCCAAAATGTTTGAATGCCAATTTGCGCTGCCTGCTAAAATGGCTTGTTCATTGTTTGCTTTGAATAGACCAGTAATATTCAAATCTTAAAAGTTAGCTTCTTTTATGAAAATTCAAAAAATACTATTTCATCTTTCCTCCTTTTGTTTTTCTTTCTTTTTTGCGTACAAAATAAAGGTTTTAATAAAATAATTCTGAAATAAAAGAAATTTAAGTAAAAGAATTAACAGAAAATAAGATCAAAGAAGGCTTAAAATTGGGAAAGGCTAATGTTCAGATATATTTGATTATTAAAGTTATGTATCAAAGAGAAAGCACATTATTAAAAAAAAAAAATTATTATTATTATTTACAATTTTTTTGTTAAAGTGACAATGGCTTAGATAATGTGGCTTTTGAAGAGTCTAGAAAAGTTTTTCTACATTCGGATACTACCTATAGTAAAAACTGCTTTTGTCCTTCATCCTCAGTTAAACAGTAATCAAAAGCTTGGATTAATTTTACTCCCCTTTCAGCTGAATCATTAAAAACCTTAAAAGCTTTCACATTTTTTTTTTCTTTCAAATATTGCTGATTTTCACACCTTACATCAGTATTCAAAAATTGCATATTAAAATTAATCTCTTTAAAAAAATTACTGTTTGAAATGAAATAAAAAAATCAGCTTCTTTGTCCAATGAATGATGCACTTCATTAAAACATTGTTGCTCTTAGGTCTTTAACATCATTTTCTTTTTCAAACGCAATTATTAATTTTACAGCCATGCTTATTTTGATTTTTTTGATTTGAAGTGTCATCAAAATATGAAAATGAAACTTGCTCCAAGTTAAGATACCAAAGATGGCTTAGCATTTTATAGATTGCTTCGTTTGCAGCATCTTTATCAAACTTTCTGAATTGAACAAGTGATTTTAATAATTTTTAAGTCTTGATTGGGGCTAAAGTGGGAGTGGGAGCATTGAACCATGCCTTTACATAAATATTTATTATAAATAAACAAATTTCCGCAATACCTCCTTTTTCTAAATCTGTTAATGAGACCTGATGTCTGAAAAGAAGTATTTTGAGATAACAAATTGCCTTAGGCATCCACCTGGCATGATGAACAGCACCAGGTACTCTGAAAGACATGTCTATTTAGGGGGAGACTCATAAAAATTAAAGAATGTTGGATTAATTCTTTATAGCAGGGATGCTACAGCCAAAACCTCAGTTTGTCTCAGCATCGTCTCAATCAAATCCGTTTTTGTCTCAGTTTAAATTCCTTTTTGTCTCCTCTGGGGGGGAAAGGGGTGGGGCATCTATCGATTTACTATAGATTACCGTTTTTTGCAATTATCTTTATTGCAAGCCAATTAAGTAATTTAAAAAATGCAGAAAAATGCAAATGAATAGTAAATTTTAAGAGATTATTTTTGGAAAAGAAAATATGGGTCGTGATTTTATTAAAATAAAAAAAAAAACTTTGAAATTCATTAAAAAGAAAAAAAGGGAGGGGCGGGGGAATTCTAATAAAATTGTAAAAAAAAGAAAGGAAAAAATGGGAGTTTCTCGTAAAATCGTAAACTTTAAGCTGAAAGTGAAAAAATTGGCAAGTATGAATAACTATATTTAAGCTGTCTTAATGATTTTACTTTTCATGCTTGGAAAATTCAAAAGTGTGGAGAAATTAGCAATTTTTTTTATATAATAAAATCTACACATTTACAAAAATCTCAGTTAGTGGAGAATGTCTCCATCGGGCCAAAAAAATGACCCTGCGATGATATTATCGGCAAATATGATAAAATGATGCAAATTGGGCTTTAAAACTTGTAAATGGTGCAAATAATAAGGATGGTAGCTGCCTCCCTCTTTAACCTAGATAGAGTTTGGAAATAGTTGCCTAAACCTTCCAAAAGTTGCATTTTCAAATAGTTGCTCTTTGCCTATTTTTTGCTAAAAAAAGTCGCCGAAGTGCGTTAGCAATTATTCACATTTGAAAAACCAATGAGATAAGAAAGTTTTAAGACACGTTTTAAAGCATTACAGACTAAATTAACGTTATGAATTAACTGACCAATTTTTAATTATGGCAAATAAAAGATTTTAAAGGAAAGCTTTAGAATCAAATAAATGTGAACTGAAACTTGTTTTCTGTTTGCATTTAAACTTAAAAGAAGTATTTAAGAGCAAAGTACGGTAACAAGACTGAAAATAAAGCTTTAATACCTGATAGGATTAACATTTTCATAATTTTTTACAAATTATTTTTATAAGGTTAAAAAATACTGAATTTTACAACTACATGGCATAAGTTGAGTACTCCATTAAAATTTGGCCGAATACCAAGTACTCAGCAAATTGGCCGAGTAGGCTGAATACTGACCAATTACCTAGTACTCGATACATTTCTACTCTCTCGATGATGTTTCCACTTTTATTACCTAGGGTCCCATGGTTCAAAAGCAGTACATTTAAAGACTATTAAAATGCCCGTGCCTCATGGTCCCTGAAAATTGAGAGCTGTGGCAACTATGAAATGGGAGAACGAGGGCAGGTGTATCAAATGAATTTCTATTAAATTTAAATCCAAGACAAAACCTTTGTTTGAAAATGAAAGCTGTGACGTCCCGAAAGAATTTTGAAGATGCTAGCAGAAAATTTGAATTTTGAGATAATATTTAGTTTTACATGTTACATATACAGGATGTCCAGTGCAAATGGTGCCCAATGGCTATCTCCTAAACCGTAAGTCAGAGACACATAGTTCTAATTGCAGAAATGCTTTAAATTGTATAATCTATTACATCAGAAATAATTGAAGTCAAATCAATTCGGATAAAATTACGAAACTTAAATTTTTATACAATCTCCTGGTACTATCAGTTACACTTAGAAAATTTTTCTTTATGTTATTTCATGCATAATAAAATTAATTTGCCCTTCTATGACCACAATTCATGGAGTTATTGAGCAGCAATCATTTTGACTTAAGTCACTTTTCCACATTTAAAAATGTCCCATATGGTAAACCATTAAGGGACCATATAAATATTGAAATTTAAAATTATAGGTTATAAATTCATTTTCTGGTATAATGCGAGGAAAGAAGCTAAACTAATTATAGAATACTAATCTTTAAGCAAAGGATTATAGTCAGACTCTATAAAAATTCATCCGGGATCAGACTTACGAAATCGTATATATGTGTAGCATGCAGATGTGTAGCCCCTAGTATGCTATACAAAGTACAGGAAGAGTTTTCTACAAAGGTGCATATTTACAATGCAGCCGAAGGAAGCTATACTTTGAGCAAATGTTACGCTACAGGATTTGTAATATTATTTTAAGTTCCTAAAAGGCATGTATTCCTACTTTAAAATGTTTCATTTTCTAATTTAACATTTAATGAAGTTTTTTGTTCTCTTGCTTTTGTATTTTACCAGTTCATTTAAAAAACTCTTAAAAAATTCTATTTTCAGTATAAGCTATATTTTTATGTTAATTTTTTGGATACACATAGTTAAACGTTAATCTTCTTCATTGCAATCTACAATTGTAAAATAGTTGATGAAATTGCTAATAAATATTACAAGGCTCAAAACCATGTACATTAATTTTCCTCAAATTCATTTTGTATACAACCCCTATTTCGCATCTCGAAAAGTGCTCTAACTTTAAGCAGCTGTAACTTGGTGAACTTTGGTTGTAGAAGGATGAATTTTTTTTATTGTGCTTGAAATTATGAAAGGAAAATTTTTCTAAATATAACTGCTAGGACCAGGGAACCGTATAAAAATTTAAATTTCATAATTTTTATAGATTAATTCCTATTCGACTTCAGTTGTTTCTGATATAATAGATTATACAATTTAAAGCATTTATGCAATTGGAACTATGTGTCTCTGATTAACAGTTTAGAAAATAGCCATTGGGCATCATTGGCACTGGACACCCTGTATATACACTTGTGAAATGGGGTTAAAATTTGGTTTGTTGATTGAAGCAAACTACAGAGGGCTATCTGCCTAAAAGGGGATGCCTTAGGCAAAGGACTTTTTAAGGGGTTTAATGCATATTCACACTACATTTGGGCAAAACTGCCCAAAACTCCAGACCATTAGATTGACAGCCATGCAATAGGCCAGAACCCAGGACCTACACACTTCAGCCATCTACCAAGTCAAAAGAATCTACAAGTCAAAAGAGTTAAAACAATAATTAGCAATACAAAGTTATAAATATCAGAAAATAAAGTTTTGAATTACCTCTATATTGTGGGGATTTTTACAGCATGAGAAAGGTACAGCACATCTTTCTGGGCTTTGGTTCTGAACAGTGCAGTTAAAATACATATTTTTTGACCAGTCTTTATAACCTTCATCTGTCACACCACAACATTGAAACTAGATTTTATAGCAGTTATATAATAAGCATTGTAAAAAAAAATCACATGACAGAAATGAAAATAAAAATTAAATAAAAGGTTTATTTCAGGGCTTGCCCGTACTTGCGCTTAATGCATAAATCAATAACTTTGGGGGGAGGATGACTCATTTTTTGAAACTGTGAGTCAAACTTTGACTCTCAAAATTTTGGCCAAAAAAGAGATAATGCCCCTTTTCCCCTTCCTTCTTTCTTCAGTTGGATGATATTCATTCACTTAAACTAAGGAAAGATTAAACTACAAACTTAACCAAGACAAACTCAGCTAAACCAAATCTAAGACTGGTATTTGCACTGGATTAAAAAATTCAATAACTCGTCTAATGACATCCATGCTAAGTTTAATCTTTGCAGATGTGGAGCATTCTTATAGAACAGGAATGAAATCAAAAAGTTTGTTGTATTTGCTGGCCATTTTCGATTTTAGTGTTGTACATGAAAACTTTTAGAAAATTCCAGTGGGCTCCTAATATTTTTTAGCATAAAGTACCTTCATACAAAATTTGTGCTTTAACCCTCTGACTTTCGGGCGAGTTTTCATTTAGAGTCTCCAGGAGTCCACACCCGGACAAAATTCGAAGAACGTTGCCTTCTCCCTTTCAGAAACTATCTGATGGGAATTCACCGTGGATGGTGGTGAAAATCCACACTTCCTTGAGAGCTGGCGTTTATGATGACCATGCCGAAGAATGACTGGGGAAATTTTTGAGTGACAAAAAAAGAGAAAATAGATCTGGGGGTCGTGGGAGGTATTCGCACCTCCCGTATCAGCTATTGTCCAGCAATCGTAAAAAAGGCCGCCTGCTGCAAGGCAGGGGAAAGAAGTGTTACTTTCTCTCAGCTGGCCGTCTGTATGAAGAGCCATTTTGGCCGGCCTTTGACCGCCAGATGGTTAATCCACGATGTCACAGTAATTTCACTAAGCCACCTCAGTATAATCCAAAATGTCATGGATCATGTCAGGAATCAAATGAGATAAAGCATTTGGAAGAGAGTGCAGTAGTTTCCTAGATGCTATCTTGAATTTTTTTTGCACTTGCTTGCTCAATTAGCATGCCACAGAGTTCGGAAGGAAGGAAGTTTCCATTGGCTGATGCTTGATGATCAAAGATCTTATGCTATACAACAATATTTTTGCACAAAAATAAATATTCGGATGCAAAATAAACTACTTGAGATTTTAAAAAAGGGTTTTCTTATTTTCTAAAATGACTCTTATTTTCATTGATAACTAAATCGAAAGTGTAGAGTAAGCATTGGTTTATTCTATGAAACTACAAACTGCAATTCTTTTACTAGGTTCTCTTACATAATTTTTTCCAATTTTGAACTTTTCCGAAAAAGTCATATTTTATGTACATAAATATTATGACTATAATAAAAAATATTAATACAGTAGTGAAACTTATATTATGTAACTTAAAATTATACTTTTTCTTTTGATAAAAAATGCAAAATATTTAAGAACAATTTCAGCTACCTTTGTATTTACAGAAGAATCAAGAAAAAATTACTATTTTTTCAAAGTTCCATTTAACTGTTAAGTTCAGTTTTAAATTTGAGAAATATTTAATATTTACTGTTATTTGTATAATTTAAATATGTAAGTAGCTTTCCTATAATGAATAAATTTATAAAAATTCCAGTTTCTAAGCATTCATAAAAACTGAGTATTAAGACTCAGCAGTGCTTATATATAACAAAACCACTTAAATTGCTAAAATCATACATAAATTTAATAAATATATTTTCAACATACTAAATAGAAAATTGATTTACTTAGCTCAAATAAACAGATCTGACATTATAAACCAAAAATATGAATTTAAAAAGTAATTTCCACCCCATATATAGACCATGTTTCAAATTTAAAAGCCATGATAGTAAAACAAAAAATACAATACTTTTACTAAATAGTTATTTTAAATAATATAGTTGTTAGATATTTATTCGGTTTTAAGCTATAATCAATAAGCACATGATTGCTAGCATTTTAAGAAATATAATATTTTGTTATTATTACGACATATGATTAGAAAAGTTCATAAACACAAACTTTGAACTTTCCACTATAAGCACTAAGACACACAGCATAAATTTAGTTTATAAAGATAAAATTTTGCATAGGACTCACTGCACTAATTAAATGGGTATAACCCTTGTTACAAAACTCAGCTGGACTAAACATATAAATAATGTGGTCAATAAGGTGACAAGTTGTTTTAGCTTGTTAAAAAGAATAGCTGGTGTAAAATGGGGAGCTTCTCAAACTATTCTTGTCTCCACCTTTAATTCATATATTAGACCAGTTTTTGGCTGGTGCTGAGCTTCTTATCGCCGCCTCTGACAGTGCTCTGTTAAAACTTGACATTACACAAAACAAGGCATTGAGACTAGAGATGTAGCGAATGGCAATTTGGTCGAATACCAAATATTCGGCCAATAGCTGATACCGAATATTCAGCGGCCAAATATTAAATTTTTAAAAATTTCCTTTAATTGTAAAGAAAACGTTGCTTTTCACATTTGTAATTAAATACTAAATAAAGACTCATTAAAATTCATTTTATATTAATTGTAGGTACTTAAAAACACACAACAGTTTATTATCTAAAAACTAAAAAAAATCTTGGTCATGAAAAAATATCTTTAGCAAAGTTAAAAACTAATAGCAGCATAATTATATTTTGAGATAATCATAATTTAATAAACATTCTGTGGTAAATATGATTAATTTGGCAACTATACATAATCACATGTTTTGGGATTTACAGCCTCTGGGCAAACATATGTAGCAGCTTTTCAAAATTATGGTTGTAATTGAGTATCTGAAAAGATTTCTCCTGCCCCCTCCTCACAAAGAAGGTAGAAAGCAAAGTCAAGTAGTGTCATGAAATAGAAAAGTGTGCATTTCTGTACTATTATTAAATACATTAGATCAGCGGTTCACAGCCTTATAACATTGCACATTTTTTTGAGCATGCATTACCACTTGCTTGTTGGCTGTCTCCTTGTGTATCCCCTGCAACCATCTGTGCCCCCTCAAGGGAGACACGCCCCACCGATTGGGAAACGCTGCATTAGATTATGTTTCATTCAGCTTAAAATTCAATGACTCGAGATATTTTATAATATGAAATTAACATATTGAAGTATAACTAACCAATATTATTTGTAAGTGCATTTAAAAATGCATGTTAAAAATATTTTTTCTCTTTATTCTGGAATTATTCAGCTGAATCTGTAGCAATATTCGGCCACAACTATTCGGCTTACCAAATATTTGGCAAACTGAATATTCAGCAAAACAGCCAAACAACCTACTGATAGACAAACTTACAGTGCCTTATCACTTGGTGAGAGACTGCTTGAAAAGGAGTTTTTCTGGCACAGTTACGTCCCTTCTCAGATTCAACTTAAAATGCAGCATCCTTTCTTATTTGAATTCCATTGAGTAGTTAGTGACTGATGTTTCAAATCTCAGACAGCCTATCTTTAGACCACCTATTTTCCCGGGTACATTAAAATTTGCTACTGCTAAATTTAATTTGGTGCAGCCTGTCTGTAAGCATATTTTTCTACAGGCTGATTTAAAGGCTTCTGCTATGGCTACCATTCATGAGTGCCCCAAAGCAGAATGTTTTGCAATGTTCTGCAACACTCTCTCAACTAGCCAAAAATGTTCTGCAGGAAATATGCCTTAATATACAGAGGGCTATTATGTTAGGATATTAGTAAGCGTAACCTATATCTAAAATATTAAATGAAATTAGAGAAACTTTGTGTAATTATCAAAGTAACAAGGAAATGAAACATTAACCGAACAGATATATATATGTAGAGAAAATATTTCGAACTAAAGCTTAAAATTCCCGGTCGCCAGTCGCCAGGTGGCGATTAAACTTAAAAAACTGGCGATTTACGACTTTCTGACTACCGGCCAGACGAATTCTATCGTTTGTTAACTCAGGTTTCGCACTAGACTGAGGGATTGCGCGATTCTTGCAATGCCACACAGAATCCCTCTCAAAACAAACAAACAACAAAAACAGCGGGCTTTTCCTGTGTGCTGGGTTGTTCAATTTTGATGAAGCAGCTAAATATTTAATGGGATTATTAAGAATCAAATATCATTAAATTCTATTGTTATCAAAATCATTTATGTATTATATTGCTAATTTTGATATTTATAATCTGCTGAGTTCATTCTAGGCGAGGTCAGTGGTGCGCCGCGCCCCGATGCCCTTTAAAAAAAAAAAAATTCGTTAGCGCCCCAATGATGAAAAACTAGACACCCTCTTTTGCCAGCGAAGTTCTTTTTAATCTCTTAAGTTTCTTTAGCCTTTTTATTTGTTTAACTGTTATTTGTTTGCTTACACCTAATGTGTTAATGATACTTGTCAAATGAAAAGGAGGAACCAATTTGCACAACTGCTATGGTAATAGAACTCTCCCGCCCTCTTTCCCCCCTCCCGGAAGCACTGAAGCACTCGGGAGGCCCAGTCCGGGTAGTAGCGGACCTTGATGAGAAGGGGGATGGAAATCAACTGTGTAAAAACTAATTCATCTATAATTTTTTTATTAATGGACCGATTTGTTTGAAAATTTGGGGATCACTTTTAAATGCAAAAATTGATTCAGAGTCTAAATTTTAGAAAGACATCTTAATTTGTTCAAAAGTTAGAAATTTATTGTCAAAACATAATTTCTTTCCCCTTTCTTACATTGTAGCTTGGAGTTACAGAATGCTTTGTGGTTTTCTTTGTGAGCTAGACGGGGAGGCAAATGTTCTTATCTCCTTTCCGGCTATTTCAATATTACCACTTAAATAGATGACCAGCTGATTGTTAATATCAACGGAATATTTATTATGGGTGCATGATAATCCTGAAAAATTTTTTAGCTATTGTTGTCCATATAAAAAAATAATAATTAAGAACTGGAATTTGTAGTGGAATAAATATTGAATAACTGGAATAGATATTTATACCATTATAGGGTTATTTTGAACAGAAGAGTTATTAATATTTTTATGCATTAACTATAATATTTTAATTGTTTGAACTTTGCAAAATAGAGAATGAAAATAAAAGTAAAATAATTTTCTCAATAAAGACTTTTGTTCCTTAAGACTTCTGGGTATTTCATATTTAAAATCTTTTCTCTTCCTTTATAATCTTACCCCCCCCCCTCCCTACAACCAAATGCTCAGAAGTCTGGTGCACTAAGTACACAAGCAGTGTAACAGACCCTGTGTCTCCTTGTCATGAAGCATGCAAAAGTGCTAGTGCAAATATAATGAGACGTTTCTTTGGTGAAGATGGGCCTGGAAAGTTGATATGTGTTTGCACTGCTGACATTTTATATACAGCTTTCTTTCCATCTTTTTCTGGGGAGTTAAATGAGTATGGAGAAAAAGAACTTGCAGAATTCTGTACAGTTTTTAATAAAATATATTGAATTTTTCGATTTTTCAGAAGAGATAATTAGAAAATATAATCGGGCCAATAATTTAAATTTATCATACGCTATCGATGTTAATTTTTATATAAGTAAGGCTAAATATTCTTAATTGCAACAAAAACCATAAAATATTCAAATGTTGCATTTGCAAAATGTCGCAATTCTCAAGATTTTCAGACCGATGTTTCGAAATCGCGTAAATTTTCGGACCCGTTTATAGTAGTTTTGCATTTCTAAATGCATCCATAATTACTTAAAGCATAGTATTATCTATAATAATTATGAATAAATTGTAATAGGAAGACCAGTTTAACAAAACAATCGTTCACAGCATAAACTTGCAAGAGCGCGAAACATCCGGAGCATCGTTACTAACTGCTTTTGCTACGGCGGTAAAACCTGAAATTATGAATATTTATTAAATAATTTGCAACCGTCTAGTTACTAAACATAACTTCTGACATTGCAGTATCAAGATCGACAGGCGGAATTGCTTATCTCCCTTTCCCTTTCTGAGTATGCGCGCATATTTGTTTGAAAATCCTGATTGCGTTTTCTTGTTGTGTCAGCTATTTAATAAACATCATATTCAGAAGAAGGTAAATTATTTGCAAAAATGCATTTTAACCGGTTGCATGTATGAAGGTCTAATTTTACTACTTGTAATTTTGAAGTGGCCATTTTAATCGATTGTATTTTTGTAAAGGAGCCGTTTTAATCCAATTTTTTTAAAGGGGTCGCACATAACAATTCTCAGTTTTATATGTTCCTATAATTTTTCAAAATTATAGGAGTATTACACTCAAAGCAAGAGACTTTGTCTCGAGCAGACATATTTACCAGGGGAAAAAACGTAGCTAGAAAATGAATGTGAATGATATTGCAAGTGATAAGCGCTGTCCGTTCTCCACATGTGGGGTCCAAAAAGGTGGCGCTCTCCCAGAAGGAGATGATCAGGCGCCTTTTGGGTGATAATTCACTTTTGACTAATTGCCGCCGTGTCATCTCCCCCCCCCAAAGGAATATATTCTTTCTATGCCTGGATGCAGGAGATGAAATGGTATCCCTCCAGATTGCTGTCTGGCTTTTGAGTTTGACTTTCTGTTTAAAGTGATTGATTTCTCCCCTCTCTCTCCCTTTTCAGTCCTCATCCGTAATTGTTCTGCAGCGGAGCTCTTTGTTCTGCGACGCACGTCGCCGATTTCGGCATGTTCTGCGTTGGGGCATGAGTGGTACCCAATTCAGGACTGACTTCATGTTTATACCAATGGGTCTGCCACAGCTTCCTCTGGCAGGGCTGGGGCTGATGTTTTTAAAAAATTTTCAGTCTTAAAGGGCCTCTCAGTACCTAGTCAGATAATTTTGATGGCGAAATTTTTTGCAATTTTTATAGCCCTTAAGGCTGTTACTGAGATTCTTCTCCAAAACATTGTCCTTTTTGTTGACTCTCAGGCTGCAATACAGTTAATTACTGAGTACAGTCTATTCCCATCTGAGACTGAGTTTGAGTGTCAGTAGCTTATAGACTCATTTCTTAGTACTGGTAGAGAAGTCGCACTGCAATGGATTCCCAGCCATTGCAGCAATCATGGCAACGAGCAGGCAAACTTGTTGGCCAAAGAGGCTTTGACTATGCTTCCTAATTGCCTACCTATTCGCCTGTGGAATGCTACGCAACTTCTCAGGAACAAAACCTGTCAAAGAAGAGTTTCCTCCCTCAGAGACATGTCCAATGGAAAATTTTAGGCTTGTCTTCTCGATGGACAGACTCGAATGCAGTTTTTCCTCCTCCCTAGAGTTGAAGGGGTGACATCTTTCAGAGTCATCACTGGACATGATTTTCTACAGGCCCATCTGTTTAGGATTGGACTTACCAATGCTCCACTCTGTCCTCTATGCAATACTGTGCTTTTGACTGGGGAACATCTTTTTAGTTGCCCCTCCTTTTTTGATGTTCGTTGTCGTAAAAATTTTGTAGTCCTTTCCTGTTCTGGTGCTGTCTCCCTGTTGTACTGGACTGCAATGCACCTTATGTCTGAGAAGGCATTGGCAGGCATAATTAAAAATATATATATATATTCTCTGGAGATTTAGTAATACAGTAGGGCCCCCAAATCCGAAAATCCAAAATCCGGAACTTTTTCTACCAAAAAGAAAAAATTGTTTGTTTGTTTGATTTTAGGAAAAAGGGGGCAGCATTTTTCTTATTATTTCTCTTTTTCTTCTTTGAAAGAAAATTTTTAACTGAATATATGTATTATGCATCATATAATAAACAAGCTCAATCAGAAAGGGAGGAATTTTGCTGATCGCAGAGGGAGGGTGCGGTTACATTATCTTTAGATCTTGCAAGGTAATTTTCGGATGCTCATTATGTAAAAATGTTTTATGCTTTTATATGAGCTTTAAAAGGGAGGAAAACAACGTTATCCTCTTTACACACATGCAATGCTTCAAGTGCTGATAATTCATTAATTCTCAGCTGATGCTCCTCTAGCTGCTAAATGTAAACAAAAAGAAATGCTATTTGGTCTGTTTATGCTTTTTTTTTCTTCTTTCTTCCTACAGAACTACAGATATGTGGAGAAAGTTCGTGTTGAATAATAAATCGCTAGGCAGAAGACCAAAAGGGGAGGTTAAATTGGAAAATGGCACAACTGCTGTATCAGTCCTATCTTGACCCTCCAAATCGTGGTTTGCGGAGGGTTATGTCAAACGGAAACTATAGGACAGTATGAAAATACATTAAATGAAAGTTTAAAGTTAAACAAGTTACATATTTTCACCCAATTTTAACTGTAATGATCGTCAAATCCGTCGGGAGATAATCCTTGCTCGTCTCATTCGGACCCTCTACAACTACTTAAGGACCCTCTACAACTATTAAAAATTGCTTTTAAGTTCCTTCAAAATATCCAGAAATTTGTAAATTTTACGGAACACTAATATCTGTGAGCTTGTAGGTGGATTTAAGATTATTTTTACTGATAAGGATTTCATTAACTGCTAATTGAATGCACGCTTCAATTTCAAGCAAACAAATTATCATCACAGAATGCAGTAACCCATGTTTCATAACTACACTGTATTCCCTTTTTTACTGTGGATACATTCTGCAGAATACCATGTTTAAAAAAAATTACAAAAATAAAATGTTTAAAAATTTTAAAAAAGATTATTTGGTACCAGACAATGGACACACACATTTTGCATGACATTATTTTGATCATTTTAGATACTCACAGCCAATGTAATACTTTTTCACATTTACGGTTACAGGAATTAAAAGAAACATTCTGTTATCATTCACTGTAACTGTCTTTTCTACTGTTTTTTTTTGGGGGGGAGGGGGGGGGGTGTTCTTTATATACTGAACCTTTAAGTACACACTTTGTTATACTGAAACAGTGTGAAAACAGAATCAAGGATACTATCCCAAGTAGTTCATTAGATTCTGTTTTAGCACTTTCACATGTGCGTACCTTCAAACACAGATTTTTCTATCTTCTTACAATTAGTTGCACCTAAAGTGACCTGCATTGTCCCACTGGAAAAAGACCATATTTTTAGGCTCAGCAAAGTTTGAACATATTTGTTCATTACTTTTTAACTTTTTGAAGACTGTTTGCCAATCCTCAAACCAAGCAAGACCTTCTAAAAGGAAAGGCCCGATTTATACATTGGCTGCGCCATCTTTCCTCCACTGTAATTTTCACTATTTTTTACAGAGGGGGGAAAGTCGGAGAGAAAAGCTAGCCTTAATAAACCTTTACTTTATGACTGGAAAGGGGGGAATATAAGAGTTGAATTGCTGTCTTTACAGCAATAAAGTAAAAAAATAAATAAAATTCTAGCCCTGTGAAGTTAAACTTCAAAGAACATATGCAAGGAAATGAAACAGCCTTACAGATGGACTGAGAGAGCTCTACTTTCAATGGCATGACAGTAGCAATAGTTTGAAGGGAAAAAAATACGTCTATCAAATTTACTAATTAAGCAAAATGTTTTTATAGCATTGCTCATAATTTAAAAACAAGAAAAAGCATGTGTTTATTGTAATAGGCAGGGGAAAAAGGGAGAGTAGTACAAAAATATAACTAACCATCTTAAATATTTTCTTGCAGAAACATTTACAATAGCAGAAAATAAGTTTATAAAAGACTAATTGAAATAACAAGGAAGTACCTCAGTTTGAAAGGCATCAATCACATTTTGAAGATTCACATCATCTCTATATTTTGCGATGGGCTCTTTTGACAGACCTTCTTTCACAGCATCAATAAATTGGTTTGGGAATACAAAAGCAAATATTGCTGCAGCCATTTCTCCAACAAATAAAATTAATAGAGTAACAGAATACTAGAAATAAAAAGTTTATTTGTTAATTTTTATAATCAAGTATACAGAAGTTTTTTTTTTTTTTTTTTTTTTTTTCCATTAATATCAAGGCTATTTGTGATGGCTGGTATAAAGATGTATTAAAGGATATATGCCAGTCCTATTATAAAGGATATATACCAATCTTTTATATCAATTGATATGAAGTATACATCACCAGTATCTAAGATAGACTTTATATTAATAAAAACACTGTTTTCAAAATAACTCTAAAAGATTAAAATTATGTTCTTTAAAACACCATTTTGAAGACATTTTCTTGAAGAACTATAACATTAATAGATACATTAACAAATCATGCAAAGACACATTTAATTTCTGGAAGGCCTTTATAATTATATTATTTTAAAAATAACCATACTCCAGGGTGTAGGGGTTAATTAATTATGTTTCAATCAAACGAAAGCAGATATTTATTTTAGTATAATCTTTTTTAAAAACTGTCAAACTAATAAAATAAAATCTTTTTTATCAGCTCATATCATACTGAGTAGGAAATGATTCGTAACTTTTACAAAATAGTTTCCTAAATGCAAGTTTCGAAAAATATTTTGTGTTATTTGAAAAAGAAAACAGTATGTGAATTCAAAGATAACAACTTTTGTTTATAAAATGGACAGTTTAATCAAATTTCAAGACAACAACAGAAAACTTTATAGTATACTTACTTTTAAATGAAAACATTTGTTTCTGCCATAAGCGCACTGTAGTATTTCGAAAGAAGTATAAAGCAATTACAAGTAATAGAAATAATTTATTTCTGCGAATCCAAGCAAGATATTAAAGTGTACCAAACAAGCAAGTGATACAAAATCCAAGTATAGGCAGAGGAGAGATGAGATGGAGCAGACATTAAAAAAAACTCGCCAAATAAAGCACAAAACCTAGGAGACTCGTGAAGGCACAAACAAACCCCGTGGCATTGAAGGGTTTCTTCAATACAAATTGCATAATAATAATTACTTATCAATCAAATTATTTACTAGGTATTGGGAGTACAGTCAATTCAGTAATAGGCTGTTTGTATACATCAAGTTTTGTTTTTACTAAACATATACAAATCATATTGTCTTTGTCTAATGACCTTTTCAACTAGACCTAACATCCAAGAATTTAAGAGCATGTTGTCTTCCTTCACAATAACCATTGTGTCTTCAGATATGTTGTTTTTTGGTAAAGAACCACTTATCTTTTGCTGTAAGTGATTAAGGTAGTCCCTTTTCCACCTTCTCCATACATCTTGCGTTATTTTAGCTGTGTGCTGCCCTCTACTCAATGCATTTTCTGATAAATCAGTTATATTAGGTTCAACAATGCTTAAAATTGGCCTACCTATTAGAAAGTGTGCGGGTGTTAGTGCTTGTAAATCATTAGCATCAGCTGATAATGGGACGAAAGGTCGAGAATTTAATATACCTTCTATCTGATTGGTGATAGTTAAAAAATTTTCATAAGTCAATTTTAGATTTCCAATTGATTGCAAAAGATGAAATTTAAACAATTTTACCCCAGCCTCCCAAAGACCACCAAAGTGAGGAGATTTGGGGGGTATGAATTTCCATTGGGTGTTTTCTGAAGTAAGATATTTGACCAATGTATTATCAGGATTGTTAACTAAATTAGCTAAGCGTTTTAACTCGTTATGTGCTCCGACAAAATTATGACCATTATCAGTAAAGATTGTTGCAATTTTCCCCCTTCGGAAAATAAATCTTTTTAAGGCAGCAATAAATGCATCTGAAGTTAAATCTGAAACAATCTCAAAATGTACTGCACGTGTTACGAAACAAACAAATATTGCAATATAAATTTTTTGCAGTGGTCCTTTTTTTGAATTTTGTTTTTTGTGAAGAAGGGGCCGCAGAAATTGACACCTGTGGTATTAAATGGATAAGATTGGTTACATCTTTCTTTGGGCAAATCACCCATTTTTGCCTCACAAAATTTTTGATTAAATTTAGCACAAGTTACACAATGGTGAACAATATTTCTGCCTCCAATGGGACAAAATTTTTGTCTAGTTAAATGTAGAAGTGTTTGAGCTCCTACATGACCATTGTGTTTATGTAGATCTAGCATAATTAAATTTGAGATAGCATGGTTCCGGGGCAATACAATAGGAAACTTACTATCATAAATCAGTTCAGAGTTTCGTAGGTGACTGCCTATTCTAATAACGCTACATTTTTTATAAAAAAAAACATGAGATTTAAGTTTACCAAAAGAAGACTCACAACCAGTGCTTATTCTTTGAAAGTCTTCTGGTAGACTTTCAAAGATGAATTACAGATAATAGCTTCATCTCACTGACAGCAACTTCTGCCGTCAGGTGACCTGTTCTGTGTTGGCCTCTGTAATTACATAAGAATCTAAAAATAAAACTAAAAATATTAATTAGTTTTCTATAATTATTACTTAAACCACTGGCGTAGCCAGGATTTTGTTTCGGGAGGGGCACAGAGAGTTTTGTCCAACCAATTAATATTCTAATTATTAATTGTAATTAGAAATATTTTAATTATTAATTAATCTTAAATTTAAAAAATATTATGATTATTAATTATAATTATTAATTATAATTAGAAATAATATTCTAAGTACTAATTATAACTAAAAATAAGATTCTAATTGTTAATTCTAATTATAATATTACTTAATTAGTAATTTCACAAAAAATATCCTTATAAATATATGTTCAAAGATGCTATTCAGTATTAATTTCGCGAGTTAATTAATAATTCTTCAATATAATTATCTCTGTAGATAGATGCTTTATGTACCGGCTTGTCTAGCAATTATCTCAACCAGATAAGATTTTTTTTTAAATCCAGGCCCGTATCTGCTACTACAATAAGTCTTATTCTACAATAAATATATCTAAAGGAAGATACTGAAAAGAAAACTAAATAAATGATTTTTAATTCTCAATAAAAGACCGTAGTAAAAAATATTTCTATGTAAAATTTTATTGTTATAAACAGGAAATATATCAATCTATCCCGGATTTTCAATCAGCTCATTTACAGCTGCATATAACTAATACAGGTTGATTCAAAATTAGAGTGACCAATTTTAAAAGCGTATAATTATTTTGGCAAAATTTAATTTACCACCAGTTTTATTTAAAAAATTAAACGTTTAAATTACCAATCGAACTACTTTCATTAGTGGGAGTAAATTTTGACTCCGAAATTAGATCCTCAAGCCCGAAACGAAATTTTTAACTTTTGTAGGATGGTTGCTCAAATTCTGTTATAAATAAAGCATTTAAAATTCAGAAAAGGCATTTTTCTAATGTATAACTATCTAAACTTTGAAAAGAAATAAAATTTAAATTTGGCTGGCAATCAAGAGCTCCAGGGGGGGAAATGTGGACGAAAGGAAGTCCTTGGTGAAAAAGAAAAAAAGAAGCTGAAAAGACTTATTGAAAAAAGTTGTAGAAAATCCTCTTCCTCAAAGAACTTTCGAAAAGAAACAGGTATCCCAATCGACAATTTGTCGTCAGATAAAGAAAATTGCCTATAAAAATTGAAGAAACTAGTTTGTCATCAAATATCTGCAAACACTGTAGAAAAACGAAGAACATGTTCTTGGCCTCTGCATTTAATGTTACGCAAAGGTAGATACAAAACATGGATAACTTCTGATGAAGCGTTGTTTCGTCTGTAATTCACAACTGGCAAAAGGAGGTTCAATATATTGCACGCGAACAGCGTCGCAAAGACGCGGCTGTTTTTCAGAAGCCAAGTTAGACGTTAGGTACTATGGTATAGATGGGAATGTCCTCTCAAGGCTTAATAAAAACATTTTTTGTAGAACCAAAAGGTTAAAATTGATGCTAAATACTATCAGAATAAAGGTCTGGAGCACATGATCAAAGAAAGTAAACGTCTTTACACCCAAGAAAACTTTGTTTTACACCATGATTCTGCACCAAGTCATACTGGAAGGTCAATTGTCAAATGGCTGAAAGATTAAAAAAAAATTAACTTTATTTCTCCTGAAAAATGGCTACCATCATCCCTTGACTGTGCTAATTGCAATTATTTTTTTATGGGATACTTGAAAGAACAATTAAATAGACGTAAGGTAAAAACAGATTAAGGGCTTTAAAAAGCAATCAAAGAGGAAGTTGGAAAAATACCTCCAAAAATAGTCTAAAAAGCTCTTTTGGCTTGACCTAAACGTTTGCGAAAAATGTACTATGCTAAAGGAAACCACCTTGAAAATTTCGTGTAAATAACTTAAAATTTTATGATGTTCTGAAATTGGTCACTTTTTTTTTGTTTTTTTTAATCAACCTGTATCATGCCAACACAAACCTATTATTATTTTTATAATTAACAGCCACAGAACAGCGACGCTAATTTAAAAAAAATAAACCTTTAATTATAATGTACAGGCTGTACTAACTCAGTTTCTTATTGCAGTTAATAAGTCAAAATGTACAGTTTTATGCAGTAACACGTAATTAACCTAGAAAATCTTATGACTAGATTTTTTATTTATCTCTTTATTTTTTTCAAAATGCGTGTTTTTAATATAATGTTGCTCACACATTTAAGATATTCTAAATAATGCAGACACAAAATAAGAAAGATATAGCTTGAAGGAAATCACCCAAAACTCTGGTTTCTGGAATAAAGTTGATCACTAGATTAAAATACCCTACACAATTCAAATACAATATTAAAATAACAAAGATATGACTTAAGGAGAATCTTCCAAAACTTTGCCCTTCTGTATAAGGTAGGTGACAGGATTAGAATATTATACGTATACAATGCAGACACAATATTGAAATAACCCAGACATCACTTGAAAAAAAATTCCGAAACTCTGCTCTTTGGAATAAGGTTAATCACAAGATTAAAATTTTCTGCACATTGCTAACAAAATACGTATTAAAATAACACAGACGCCACTAGAAGAAAATCTTCGAAAATTCTGGTTTTTGGAATAAAGTTGGTTCAAAATATATAGAATTTTTCTACTTAAGCAGTCTTAAAAAATATAATTAATTGCAAATTTTCGACTTGAATAAGTGTTGAGTTGTTAATTAAATCTCTTCAAAGTACATCTATATAAATAAAATTAGACTTTTGTTTGTACATTTCTTGGAATTCAAAAATTTTGCGATTTCTATCCGTTTCAAGCACCTGGGAATCTGATGCGACCCTCAAAAAAAAGTTTGTCTGTCTGTCGTTCTGTCTGTGATGCTTTTTTTTGTTCAAGCATCACGTAAAAACGACTGAAGCGAATGATATGAAATTTGGTGTCATGATAGGTGGTCACTCAACTTAAAACATAGGCATTGAATTTTTAAAAAATCTTGATTGGATTTTGAGATTTTGCAAAAATCTTTTCAAACTGCATAAATTTGTGTTCGAGCATCACGTATAAACGACTGAAGCAAATAAAATGAAATTGGGCATCATGAATGATGCTCTCTCAACTTAAAACATAGGCATCAAATTTTTAAAAAATCTTGATTAGATTTTGAGATTTTGCGAAAATCGTTTCAAACTGCGTAAATTTGTGTTCAAGCATCATGCAAAAACGACTGAAGCGAATGATATGAAATTGAGTGACATGATAGGTGGTCACTCAACTTAAAACATAGGCGTCGAATTTTTAAAAAATCTTCATTAGATTTTCAGATTTTGCGAAAATCGTTTCAAACTGCGTAAATTTGTGCGTAAACGCATTACATAATAACGACTTAAGCGAATGATATGAAATTTGGTCACATGATAGATGGTTGCTCAACATAAACCATAGGTGTCCAATTTTTTAAACATTTTTATTAGATTTTGAGTAACGACTAATACGAATGATACGAAATTTGGTGATATGATAGGTAGGTGCTAATCTTAATTTACAGGCGTTGAATTTTTAAAATATTTTGATTACATTTTGAGATTTTGTGAAAATCGTTTTAAAATGCTGAAATTTTGCTCCAGCATCACGAAATAAAGACTGCAGGGAATGAAACGAAATTGGGTGACATGATAGGTTGTCACTCAACTTAAATTCTAGGCTTCCAATTTTTCAAAAATATTGATTAGATTTTGAGATTTTGTGAAAATTATTTCAATGTGCGTAAATATTCGCTCGTGCATCACATAATTACGACTAAAGTGAATGAAATAATATTACTTAGTTGCTCTCAAACCTGTAATATTTTAACAATACATAAAAATTATAACTTCGCTTTCTTTACTTTGGTAACATACTACTTCCATTCTGCGTACTCCTACAATACTGACGAAAGTTTTTGCTTTTTGGAAATTTGCATTCAGTACTTTTCCAGAATGGATAAGTTCTTAAAATTATTGAGGGGGGAGGGGTTGCACTCATCACTAGTTGGTGAGCCATATGTCAGGGGGGTGGGCACTAGACATGAGATGGACTCAGCCCGAGCCCAAACCAGGCTCAGGATTGTGAGAAATTTCTCTTTTATTGAACGTATTCCTTGTAAACAGATTTTAAAAAGTGATTCATGGGAGAAATAAACTAATTAATATTATTTGATAAACTTTAATATAACGAATTAGGTAGTGCATTAATGGTTTGCTGTTATATAGATTACTTTCAAAGCAAAACTGCTGTTCTCATTGGTTGAGGTTTTAAATTACAAAGGAAAGCACTTATGAATATTTAATTTTTTTTTTTTTAAACTGTGAGTAGTAAAAATATTAAGAAGAAAACATTACCGAGAGTAATTTTTGTTTAAAAAATAGAGTGGACTTAGTGGACTGTTGATATACCTTATTTAGTCGTGAGCCGGATATCCGATGATATTTCGAATATTGATAAATCAGCCGGATATCAAGTGCATCACTAGATATTTCAAATATTCATTTATTCTTCACCAGAGCATATAAAATAGTATTTATAAAGTTTTATAAAACTTTAGAACAGAAAAACAAATTACAGATTTACCCTCTTGTCAGTTGAAAGGGTGGGTATAATGGAAACATTTCGTAAATTACATATTAATAAAAATATGATAATACAAATTTTTCAACATACTTAAGAAGATATTATGTCATTGTTTATATTATCATTTAAAAACACACAATGAAATATTGAGTATTTACTTTAGTTTCTTTTCCTGATGTGCTTTCTGAAGTTTTCTGGAAATATCTGCTCATCTATGGCTTTGTCCGCTTCCTGTAGATTTGATTCTTCATTGTTAGCAGGCAAACTATGTACAATTTTTAGAATTTTATTTAAAATTTCTCCTATACTTCTACTCAACGGGCACTTTCTTGAGGCCATAATCTCTATTCGAACCCACCAACTGTACAGAGCAGCACGCTAGTCAAAAACACGAGCGTCTGGACCTTGGGAATGGTGGGGAAAGGGTCAACTTGTGCCCCTTCTTGTAATTTTATCGTTAGTAGAAAGTAATATTTTTGTATACACCATAGTTGAAAAATACCACAGGTGGCCATGAAAGCTGATAACACTTGGGGATACATACTTCACAGGGTACAACAGTAACGAGCTGAGGTTATAGGATGGGGAAATTTCTAGTATCCCGGGAGTAGGATATTGCCCAGATGTATATTTTTCTGGTGTGTAGGCGTGTCGAAAGTCACCTCGGGTTAGTGATTAAAGGCACTTTTTAACCTTTTTATTGACTTGTTTTTTTCTTCCTTCTCAATGTGAAAGGATCTAGAAAACGTTTATCAGAAAGATTAGACAAATATCACACTACAAGGATTCATGAGACGATCCATTTTTACAAATTGCAATATATACCGTAAAAACCGGGAGAAGGGCCGCACCCTCGTAAGGGCCGCATTAGAAAAAAAGTAAATAAATGTAAAAATATACTCACAGAAGGGCCGCACCGGCGTAATTCATAAAAAATGAATGTAAACAAAAACAGTAATGTGTGCAATAAACAAAAACATAAAAATAAAGGAAGGAATTATATTTATATACATTAAAGTGAAAAAAAATATATATACACACAAAATTATACATCAAAACCATCAAACTCTGAATGGTCGGAATCTGAATGAAATAACTGTAACAGGTGTTCAAGTTCTAGTCCATGGTCATCGTCGCCATCACTGTCGATAACATTATCCTCCATAATGTCTGATTCATCGGCAGATTCTGGTAGTATCCCGGCTTTTCTAAACCCGGAAACAATAGTTTCTTTTTTTACCGAGTTCCATGCGGTTTCCACCAACTTTGAAACTTCACTGTAGGACGCACGCTTCATGTGTCCACTTTTTGTAAACGAGTGGAGACCTTTCGTCATCCAGGTCTCCCAGTTTCTCCGCATTTCAGCTTTAAATGCATGATTAATGATTAGATCAAGCGGCTGAAGCTTTTTCGTCAAACCGCCTGGTATGACCGCTAGTGTGGCCGACACCTTTTTACATGCATCCTTGACAGAATCAAGAAGATGCGCTCGCATTGAGTCCAAAATGAGCAGACCATGCAGTTTGAAAAACGCACCACGTCGTCTTCTCCACACCTCTTGGATCCACTCCATCATAATGTTTTCACTCATCCATCCCTTTTCGTTGACTCGAATAACGATGTTATTGGAAAACTCCTCTTTGGGCATGGTTTTGCGCTTAAATATCAGCAGCGGCTTTAACTTCTCACCACTAGCTGTGCATGCTAGCACACACGTAAACGATGTTCTTTCATGCCCGGTTGTGCAAATGCTGACCGTTTTGTCCCCTTTCATGTGAACGGTTCTGTTTGGAGGACAATCGAAGCTCAGTGGGACTTCGTCCATGTTAATTATTTGACTAAGTTCGTATTGCCTTTCCACTATCTTCTCACTGACGTATTTCAAAAACGCAGCTGCTTTATCCTCCCAATCTGCTGGCAGGCTCTGGCCAACCGTTGTTCTATTCCTGACAGAAAGCCCGTACCGCCTTAGGAATCGGCAGCACCATGACTGGCTTCCAGCAAAATTTTCAATCTTTAGTTGTGCGGCAATCACTTTCGCCTTTAGGCGAATTTTCACCATCGAAATTGGAATTCCCGCATCACGTTGGGTTTTCACCCAAACGGAAAGATTTTCTTCCAACTTTGGATACCGAACAATTCCACTTCTGTTGGCGCGTTTACTTTTAGGAATGCAGATCAGTTTCTCCTTATCTTTTATCCAACGGCGGACACATTTTTCATCTATGTCGTATTCCCGTGCTGCAGCACGATTGCCGATTTCTAGGGCTCTTTCTAGCACTGTCAACTTGAAGCCAGCAGTATAGCTTCTTAATCGTTTGGGTGCCATAGCTTTCAAATAAACTACTGACAAATAACAATTAAATTTAACTCGCAAAAGGAAGACTCGAAAAAATGATTATGACTATAGCGCGATCGCATGCAAAGAATAAGATCAAGAATGAGCACAGAACATAGAATCTTAATCACGTGGAAAAATCAGTTGTAACCAGAAGGAGTAGAAACTAAGCAGCGCAACTATTACAGCTCATTCCGGTCAGTTGATTCAGATCGACTTCCCGCGCGTCCTCCCTTCACGGACCTTTCCGTGCCTGTTCCTCATTGGCTACTCCAGAGAAAACAGTGTTGGGAATAGTTCTTCTTATAGTGGTATGGACACGATGCTCGTCATTCCTGCGCGCGCATTATGTTTATTATTAAAAAATACACAATACTACAAGAGTCTATTGCTGTAATATCCTTAATTAATCATGCAGTTCATATAAAAACCTGTGTGTTTAAAAATGAAACGCTTCTCAGCCAATCAAATGTGTCATGTTGTTGTTTCTAGCCGCATGTACCTTTCTGGGTCTTCCAACTTAAACGCCCGATAATGCATCAATATAGGAGTGAGTTAAAAATAGAAGAACATGTTTCAAAGTTGGGAGGGGAAAAAAAAAAAAAAAATATCAGACGGGCCGCATCGGTAGATGGGCCGCACCCTCAAAAATTTTAACTTTTTTTTCGTATCAGCCGCGGCCCTTCTCCCGGTTTTTACGGTATATATATAACAACTGAAAAAATTTCGGGGGGGGGGCGGGCCTGGTGCCCCCCCCCCTGGCTACGCCAGTGACTTAAACTAAGGAATCCACTTCAAAATTACAACCAATGGACCAGGGTGTAATAAAAACCTGAAACTTCATTACCGAAAATGCATTCTCCGATGACTTATCTGGACATTAGAAAATGAAAAAATTTTAAATAAGGTGATTGATCTGAGGATATGCATGGCAGCATTAGCTAAAGTGTGGAAAAATGCTGTTTCTGATTCTACAATAAAAAACTGTTTCGCAAAAGCTGGGTTTGGTGTAATACCAGAAATCGAGGAACCAGACTTATTCTCACAAATCCAACAATCTTGAGAAAATTTGCACTCACAAAGTCATAACAGACGGTATTCATTTTAACGAATTCTTGACAGTAAATGATAAGTTAATTGTTGCTGATTATCCTACAGATGAGAATACACTGAGTTCATTTCATGAAATTGAAGAAAAAATTGAAGAACCAGAGGAAGAAGCTGAAAACATATCCAAGCCATTGAAAAGAGAAATGTGAGAAGCGTTTGAAACAATACGTTTTGGATTTCAATTCGCAGAAAATGTTCCTGATGAAGTTTTTAATGGATTGAATAAATGCGAATATTTCTTTGATGAACTTTCTGCAAAACTGGCTGTTCAGCAAGATATTCGAAGTTTTTTTTCTTAAACTGTAACTGTAATCATTGTAGCCTCTGCCTAAAATACTGTTTTTCTAAAGGTATGTACTACACACACACTCACAAATAAATCTTTCATATCAATTCATCTTTAATTATTAACTTTCATTTGGGTGATTCATGTATAAATTAGAAATTGAGTTTCGTATACAAAAATTAGCTACAATTTTAATGTGTTAGGAATGATAATTATAAAACTAAGATCTCTTCTATATATCGAATTTTTTTTCCAGCAATTTGCTACTTCAATATAGGGAGGTTCGACTGTATTTTGATATTTTGGATGATTATTACTTTAGATATGAGTTTGAACAACCATAAAAAATATAGATTAACAAAACTTCTCTAAAGTTAAGATGATACTTGAGGAGCTACCATTAGGTGGCCCACTACTGGAGCATTTACCTTATGCATTTTTACGAAAACTTATACGCCTTATGCCACTTTCAGAAAAAGTGCTTAAGTACAAAAATTGCCTTACAAAATAGACCAAGACTTTATCAACATGAGGAGGTATTGCAATATACTGAATGTTTTTTAGTTTTACCAAAATCTTTAAGTTTCTTCTCAAATCTTTCGTAACTTTTATATAATAGATTGTTTATAAAAGTGCATAGTACAGCTTCTGAAGAGATATTCTAAAGTTTTTAAAAAACTACTGTCATCAGTTTCATTAAATAAGTGTCCAAAGGTTATATTATTTCTTTAAAGAACAGCTCTAATTCCTGAATTTATGGGGAAATATTAAGATATTCCCCACCACTCAAATTTTTGCATTAGTAAACATTAGCTTTCAGATTGATTTTTCATCATGCAAAAATTTCATTTATTTATAAACTGTTTTTTGCCTCAAATGAAAAATTTCCTTGCTTTACCTCTGCATCCAAAATAATAAAAGTGGCATTTAATAGGGAAAATATTGCATAGCCTACTAATTTAGCCAGTGACTTTCTTCCATGTTCCAAGTGTAAAAAAACTTTACACTCCTCATTATATCTTGCATGATTTATGCTCCCTAGCATGTACTTTATACTACTCATGCTGAATAAGGAATAGATCCATATGCAAGTATGGCACTGTGCTAAATTGCCACTTACATCTAGAACATCGGAAATCTGATCATTTACATGTGACACAGTGAGAATGCTTAAAATGGCAGTACTTACAAACTTTAAAAGACATCGGTTTTCACGAAGTGCACCAAGACAACCAGCAAAACTTATTATGAAGACGACTCCTCCAAGTACCATAACACCAATAGATACATTAACAAATAGTGCAAAAGCGCTGTTAACTTCCGGAAGGCCTTTATAATTATATTCTTCTAAAAATGACCATCCTCCAATTCCAACAACTGCTCCTCCAACAAGCTAGATAAATAGTTAAAAATTATAGTACATTACAAATGGTAACAAAAATCAACTTTAAAAAAAAATCATTATCTGCAATAATAATTTATTTTTGTGTATAGTTTTATTTATATAGTTAAGAAATATGCAAGAAGCTCATTCACATAGTCTACATCTTTAGCATCATTTCAAATAAAAGTTATTCACAGTGCACTCATTAGAGGCAAAAAATACAAACAAATTTTGTATATGTTACAAAAGATTGTATCAGAAATTTTTTTAATAAATCATGTTTAATTACGATAAAATGGCTATTTATTAAAGATCACAACATTCAAGAAAAATCTATATTGCATGCACAGTGCTTTTAGATGTGGAAATATATAATATACAATATACCTCGTACACCTCGTATAATACACCTCGTTAAATATATAATTACCTCGTTAATATATAATACACAATATATATCACAAAATTTCTCATTTGTTGATGGTTATATTATTCTATGGATGAGGGTTGCAAAAAAAAAAAAAAAAAAAAAAAAAAAAAAAGCCTGTTTTTTTTTTTTTTTTTAAACCCACCCTGGGTGGGTTTTATTTTTAAAAAAGGGGGGGGGGGAATTTTGGGGCAAAATTTAAATTTTTGGTACTTTGAACTTGAAAATTTGCACATATAGAAATGCAAACTTCAAACCACAAAATTAGGGTTTAACTTGCAAAGAAAACTTTATACTGCCTTCCAAAAATTGAATAAATAAAAATAAATGAATGAATGAATAAATTTGCTTCTAAAAACTTCCACTGCGTATTCTTTTGAATAAATAAATATTAGCTTAGCAAATTATAAATAATAGAAACTTAAATGTGACATACCATTAAAATATATCAAGCAGTATATAAAAATCCAATCTACAAAATTATACAAATAGAAATGTAGTACAGTATCCCCCGGCTATTCGTGCAGATTACATTCCTTCCCCTCCTGTGAATCCCGAAAATCCATGAATTATTTTTGCTGTTTTAAAGCGCCTATGTATGATATTATTTATGCTAAAACATGTTTCCCAAACACATTCTAAAGACAGTCTTACTCATTAATACAGTAATAATGCAGTAATATATAGTAATGATAAATTCCCTGCCAGAAGCTTCAGAAGATGCAGGGCATTTTGGTGGCATTAGAGGGCATAAATAATACAGGGATACAATATAATTACATACTAGCTGCATACCCGTTCTCTGCACAGTAAGAAATGAATATTTTTCTTACACATATGATTTAAATTAAACCCAGTGATGCAGAATCTCAAAAAGTTAAAAATTATTTGACGTCATGAGTGCAAATCTGAGATGATTGTGATGACACAAAAATTAAATAAAAAATGCCGTAAAATCCCAAAAGTAAGCCCCCCCCCTTTTTGAAAAGCAAAGCAGATACATTTCAGGCAGGGGGCTTATAATCGAGATTTTACACACACAAAAAAAAAAAAAAAAAAAAAAAAAAAAAAGCATTGCAAAAAGTGGTTTTTACCGGTTAATTCAGACTAAAGAAAGATACGTAAAAAGAATAAAATAATTATTAAAAATATATATTATACATTAAATGAATTTTTTTTAAAAATTAATAATAACCCTTGTACTTTAGAAACAAAGAGAATGGTGATGCCATTTTTCAACAAAAGAATTTAACACTCAATTAATAAAACTCTGATCATAATTCAAACTATGCAGTTCAAAAATTACAGTAAATAATATGAAGATCTGCATTTTTTAACAGCTAAAGTTATAAACATCATAATTATTAAATTTTAATTTTGACACAATAATTATACAAACAACGAATAAGGAACAAAATTAAAATGAAATCATTCTCATTAAACAAAGTAAGTTATTTTTCAGCATAGAAGATATTGAATATTTATTTAAAAGAAAAGAAATTACTAGAAAAAATTGAACACACTTATTCTTCCTCAGAAAATCCTTCAAAATCACTTTCAAAAGAGTCATCCTCCATAATCAAATTCAAAACTTCGGACTCAAGTTCATCCGGTGGCAAGGGCGGAGGGGGCGACTGCCCCCCCCCCAAGACAAAAGAAATTAATGTAAAAGATCCTATTTTACTTCCATAAAATGGAAGTATATGTCAATCTTCTTGCCCCCCCCCCCCCAACAAACTTGCATTAATCCGCCACTGTCCGGTGGGGTACGATAAGCCCGAGCTAGATTCACAATGCAGTCTGTCATTTTCTGACCCATCCAAGCTTATGGATACCCCACAGCATTTAAAGGACTTCTTTATGAGCTCTTCAAAAACTGCTGCCCATGCACTTGAAACCCATCGTAGTGCATCCTGTTGAGATGGCTGTTTTAGATTTCCTTTTTTTGTTTTTGTTTTTTCTTCTTTTCAAAGGTAATTTTCCCAATTATCTCGTAGTTTGGTTTTAAAAGGTTTATTCCAGCTTACATCTGCTGGCTGCATTAAGCGAGTGCAGCGGGCACACAAAGCAACGGTAAAGCCCCACTTTCTATACCCTGTATTTGTTATATGAACACTAGATTTGCCTTTTATGTTATTAGTCCAATTTTTTGGCATGTCAAAACAACACATTGTTTGATCCATATTTCCAATGTTATACTCTGTGTAGTCATAAGTTTTCCAGAACTTTTTCAGGCAATTTAAAAAACATGTCACTTCATCTCCGAATTCTTCAGATGCTTTTTGGCAATCTGTTGTGCCCATTCTCATTGAAATGTTAAATCGTTTCTTAAAATTTGCAACATACTGGGCTGTTGCTTTGAAATTAATAAATCTGTACTTCATGCCGATATCGCTAGCTTCGGCTCCAAGCAGTTTATTGCTTACAGCTTGTCCTGCTTCTCTTTCTTTTTCAAAAAATTCAAAGAGTTCTTCATCTATTTCTTCTGATAAAGGTTTTCTTCTACAACCTATTTTCCATTTCTTTGTGTCTTTTCCAAATCAGTTCATTTCAAGTATGTCTCTCTTTTTAATCCAATTTCGTAAGCATTTACGATCAATCTGAAACTGATTGGCTGTTTCATGAAGTGAAGATCCGTGCACTTCATGCCATTTCAATATTTCCAACTTTTTTTCAATCGTGTAGCTTCTCCGAGAAGACATTTTTTCATACAGGTGCACATTATACAAGAGAGTTTCGTTTTCTCTCCCTTTAAGATCAAAAATGCATTTGGGAACAAATCACATCACGTGACATGAACAAAACGTAGTTCAGTTGAAGATCAAGAACAGATTTGAATGTGCATGATGAACGGCGCACATGCAATACTGTATGTTGGCTCAGATAAGATTGGGAAAAAAGGAGGTGGGGTTTATATTCGGGATATTGGAGTGATTTCACTTTTGACGAGAAAAGGGGGAGGGCTTATATTCGAGGGCCGGGTTACTTTTGGGATTTTGTGGTATGCAGAATTGCATGAAAACTTCGATTATTTTTTAAGCATGAGTATGTTAATGCTCTATTTGTTTCATATTTAATGTGTTTTCATTCTTCAAGTCTTAAGAGCTGTAGAAATGAGTGGTTTCACTTGATTGTTACACTTAGCAACTTAAGTGGCAACAATGGATTCTGTTACTACAGAAACTGAAGCAATACTGAAAATAGAATATAAAATGATTTATTATGAATTATGTTTGCTTTGATAGAACTGCCATATTGGCATAATTAATGCCACCACTCTGTGGCAAATAGCCAAAAATGAACCACAAATTAAACTTGAGAATAATGGCAGTAGTTTATAGGCAATGCCCGCTAGCCTAACCGAGCCTAAAAAAACGGTCATTTTTCTCCAAAAACATTTGTATTTATAAAGAATTCCTATCTTATTACACCCTGTCTGGCAGGTTTTTAAAAAAATTATCTAGACATATGTTCATAACATCAGCTTATATCAATCTTAGCAAGAAAGCAACAACACAAAAACACACGCTATTAAATACAAAGTTCCACTACATTTGAATGCTTGCTGCCAACTTTGTTGAGAAAGTAGGAATCCACATACATTTTAATTTGTAACACAAAAAATATATTACACTGCATTAATTACCATATTCTAACTGTTTTCAGTAGGGAATACAATCCTGATCCCATGGGAATGGGATTCCGCACAAATGTTTGCGGTACTAGTCTTTCAGGATTAGGACTGTAATCCTGTGGGATTGAAACTGAGAAATAATTTCTTTTTATTACAATTTCATGCTGCATTCCCAAACTTCAATTGACCAAAAATGTCTGCATACCTATATATCTTATCTAATAATACATAAATCAATAAAAGTTTTATTTTTTTATCTTCCAATGGGAGTCAGGGTCAAACATTGTAATCTAAATTTTTCACTATCTTCCTAGTTTCCAAATGAACTGAAATATTTCATACTAATTTATCTCTTAGCAAGCAATCAGGAATCAATAATAAAAAGTTTTCATTTTAGGTTTTAAGGTTTTCAGTTCAAGGTTTTAATTATTTTACTAAAACTCATTTAATTTTAAAGAAGTC
Source organism: Cheiracanthium punctorium (assembly GCA_038373885.1). NCBI lineage: Eukaryota > Metazoa > Arthropoda > Arachnida > Araneae > Cheiracanthiidae > Cheiracanthium > Cheiracanthium punctorium. The sequence continues at coordinate 1,813,792 of JAWZYV010014119.1, forward strand.
TTTTCATTAAGAAAAGATTCACTGTTCGATTTTTTACGTTCTTTTTCAGCAACTAAGAAAATAGCAATAACTATGTTAATGTACCCACAAATTTTATATTTCTGAATTATTTTCTTTACATAAAACTCAAATTCATATTAAAATCTTTTTCCTTTTATTATTTCTTTCTGTAATCAGCTGTTAAATTAATTCTAAGCTTGAGAGAAATACTCATCTGCAGCTTGTCAAGCAATGTTCTCCTGGGATTGAGACATTGCAGCCGGATCAATAAATATTTATCAAAAAATCCCGCGAAAACTGAAACAGTGAGGGATTGCATTTGCAAATCATTAGCACCCTAGAAAATGATGATGAAAATGAAGAAAAGGTGATGACGAATAAGTGCTCATGGGTGCCCAGAGGGTGGATCGAAAAGTATAGGGAAAAAAAAAAAAAAAAATCCAAAATCAATTTTGGCCTAGGGTAGAAAAGTTGTGTTTTGAGTATTTTAGTTTACATATTAATTTTTATTGAAATCCATCTACATCTTGAGGTGCCCCAAGTATCTGAAATTTTACGAAATTTAAAAACAAATTAATAATACTCGAAATTTTTTTGGTACAGATCATAAAGTTGTGACTTGAGTACATTAGTTTATACACATATTTCATTCCATTCATATCTTCCTATGCCGCAAGCCCCAATGAAGAATAGTTAAAAATAGACAATTCCACAAAAATTTATTACAAATTGTAAAATATATATTTTTTTTTAATTTGGAAGAGTACTCAGGTAATAAAGAGTATAAACGTTTCTGGAACGTAGAAAAAGTATCTATATGAAAACTAGAGGCGGTAGGAGTATTTTTTGTAGGTGCTCCAAATAATAAAACAGTTTTGATTTTTTCATATCTGATTAAGTTGTTATGCTAAAGGCTACAAATAAACTGAAAACCAATGCAAGTATTTGATAAAAATAAACCTTAAGTACTAATATATAATAAATATATGATATAATTATCACATGAAAAAAAATTTTTTCAACATAAACTGTGATTTTGAATTAAAAGATTTCATAATATTCCTTGATTTGAGCCTAGATCTTATAAATCCGGCTTTTAATTCTTCTTCACAAACAAGAGATGCAGTCTCTATACCAGTTTCACAGAGTGCCCGGCTTCTTGTACGTGGCATGGGGAGCTAGACAAATAAGGAAATTTTGCTGAAGCAATCTCCTTTGACAGGAATGTTTTTAAGTCTTCATCGGAGATGTCTTTTAAAACTGCAGGCTTGTTATTATCATTCCAAAAAAATCAAATCGGTATAATAAGCTGCTTGCATGTTTATTACTGATATAGGAAAATTTCTCACAAATGAAGTATTCCGATTGTCTTTTCAAGCAGAAATTACCCTACAGTAAGCTAATTTTTGAATACTATTTCTATCATCAAGTAACATAGCTATAAGCAAATTCTCTATCTGTGAAAACATCCATTTCTTTAAATGACAGCGTCAACAGTTTTTCTTACATTATCCGGCATATATCTTGAGTGCATAATTAGCTTCCACAGGTATCTAGAACATTCAATGCCTAATGACTTCCTTTTTGTGTGGAACCGCATTGAACTATATACCTTCATCATATATGTAACAAGTTTTTGGAAGCCTCTTCACTTGGCACATTAAGATGAAGGATACAGTTTGCATTTGTCAACCACCAGGAATGCACCACCAATCCTAGTTTAATAGTAGCTAAATCTTAATTGAAAGAAGATATGGTTAATATAGCCAACAAATATCATTCATCTGTGCTTAAAATATTCCTATTGACATCTGGAAACTGATTTCCCACGATCTTACAAAATTCAGTTACAGAAACTGTATGGTATGTTTCCAATAACTTGCCAATTGCAGCTGAAAATTCTTTGAGGCCATGAGTAACACCATCAAGCTGAATCAAAAGATGTCGTAAAATAAGTTCATTAAGTAACATCATACAAATGAACCACTGAAGTGCATGATTTAACTCAGCTTCTACAAGACTTATGCCTTTGTACCAGTATTGACAATTATCCATCGCATTCGATTGCTATAAGTGAATCAGTTGACATGCCTTTGTCATTAATAATATTTCATTCTTAATGTTAATCTCAGATCCAGACGAAACAGTCAGATGCTCAAGGTAAATGCAGCTTGGTTCTTAATTAAAGAAATATGTTCTTTACCTCTGTGATGCCAGATTGGCTATTTGATCGACCGCCATGTTGTTGGTAGTTAAATGGATCGAGGGCAATGGTTGCACTTTTTCAGCATTGGGCAGTCTATCTAGTTGGTCTTCTAAATTGATATGAAAATTCTTGAGCTTCAAAGGGTTAAGCGAGACATCTCATTCTTTTGGCTGGGAAAATATAGTGACATCAGATCAGAAGGGCAGATGAAAGCTAGCTAGCTCGTTTCATGTCAAAATTGGTAGCCTAATTTTGTAAGTTTGTATTCGAATATTTGGAGCGCCTAAAGAGAATGCTCAAAAAAGCTTTTTTTTTATGAAAAAATACTTCTGGACATTCGGCAAATTATGCCACCCAAACCATCACACACACGTGTATATATATATTCTTTTTTTAAAAATCGATTGGCACCTGAAGGGGATGTTTAAAAAAGAAATTTTTTTTTTTGAAAAATTCTCACCTGACCATTTGGCAACTTTTCCCATGTAGGCCGTCATGAAAATTGAAAAAAAAAAAAATTTCGATCTACCCTAGTGTCCAAACCTATGGGTAGGGAGGGGGCCATAATAACCCATCCCTCTCCCAACTCCCATATTGTTATGCTTTACATACTGGTATAACACAGATACACTAAATATTACATCTCTCTGGGCAGGACACTTGACTTGCCCCCCCCCTCCCCCAACAAACAATCATATGGCTGTCTATGCCAGTGATGTCTTTAAAAGGTGAACTTCAGTTAACCATGCAAAAATGTATGGCTCCCTCAGGTTTTCATTTAAAAAAATAAAAAGGGTTTTAGTCAAGTGCTTTTGTATTTCACTATCAAAATTAGATCTAGACTAGGGATGTAATGGATAGTGATTTTGCCAGATACCGGATATCCGAACTCCGTTAGTTGCCAGATACGGATATCCGGCACTAAATAAGTATTTAGTTATTAAGTGCGTTTTTTCATTTTTTTTTATATATTGGCATCAGAACAATAAATTGCAAACATGTTTCACACATCATTAATGTCTTTTTTAATAATTGATGTATAATTTACAAAAACTAAATCTTTACATATGAGTAATTTTTTCCAAACATAGGTTTAATGCCTTTTTTCTGTTTTAATAACTTAATATTAATTTACATTAAATCATTTTTAGTTTTATTTTAAGTTAAATTACTTTTAGCAATTGATAAATAAAAAGTAAATCTCTTTTAAATATTTATAATGAAATTATAATGCTTTCTTTTGTAGTTTTAAACAGGTATGAAACAGAATTTTTCAGGTTATGCATTAAATTCTTTAATCAAAAATACTTTTTTTTTTAATGACAAGTTAAAAAACAAAATTAGATCTGTTTAATTGCTTAGCTTCTAAAATATACGAGCATTCTTTCACAGTACAAAAATTTATATGACACCATAAGAGGGGGCAAATTCATTTTTAAAAAGTCATTTAAACATTAGTTCACAAATTTTTGGACAATTTCACTTTTTTACTCTTGATTTTGACATTCAGACACACACACAAAAAAAAAAAAAAAAAATTAGTCAAAATACTTTTAACATGGAGTGACTAGCTGACCCGTGTGAAAATTTCGCACAATATATTATTTAATACTACAACTGTAAATATTATAGTGTGAAAATGAATAAATGTGTCTATAAGTACATAATATTCTGTTAAATATTTTCATGGGTCAGTTAGATGTTTGATTGGAAATCATTCAAAAAGCAGACATTTATTTTAACAGAAATAAATTTATTTTAACTGTTTCATTTTATAAAACTTCTTTAAGAACAATATTAGCAGTTAATAATTATAAGCATACAGAAAATCTACTTAATGTTAATTGTATATCAATATATAAATATATATATTGGTATATATATTTACAGTTTGCTCCACTGATCTCTATATCGAATATGGCGCCTCTTACATTTAAAGGTGAATATATCGATAGTATTAGGGCTATTCAAATGCCATCTTCTGTACATTTTTGCATTTCATAGAGAATAAAAAACATGAGTCACCAACAGGTGGTGCTGCTTTCGTCAAAAGTAGAAATTATAAGCTTTAACTGGGTATTTTTTATATTTTTTTTGGTCACGTATTTAATGAGATCTAGCCGCGCCCGTTTCAATTCAAGCCGCCCACCGGGGAACGCCAGAAAAATGTCGCCAAACCTTCGAGAAAATGGCATAGAACAAAATATTCTGCGGC